>LR991063.1:25541020-26741020 GCA_905163555.1 Notocelia uddmanniana
TCCATCTATCCCCGCCTCTCTACCTGGGGGGGGGGGGGGTCAAACTTTCTGGCCCTTCGGGTAAGTCCAGTGAAGTAGGTAGAGGGGTCCGTGCTGCCTGCGGTAACATCCAGGCACAAGTGAGGTTGTAGTACCGGTTCTACTGGTCCTCTACGTTCGAGGTGAGGGAAGGTCCGGATGTAGGTGGTTGACCCCCGTCCCTCCTGCATTGTAATGGGCGAAGCCCACGGTTCCCAATCTGAGTCTAGCATGTGCAGGATACCGGTTGTTCCGCTTCCGACGTCTCGGGGTGGTGGATCCGTCCTTTATGGACGCACGGGGGGCCTGCGCGGCCTCCGCACCCCCCGCGCGGCGGTCGTAACTACGACTCTCCTAAGATAGCCAAATGCCTCGTCATCTAATTAGTGACGCGCATGAATGGATTATTAACGAGATTCCCACTGTCCCTATCTACTGGTGGGAGGATGGCATCAGGATGGGTCGAGCCGGACTACGTGGTCTCGCAGATCCTGACCGGGCACGGCTGCTTCAGGCAGCGCCTGTGTAAGATGGCGCTGTGCGAGTCTGCAGAGTGCCCGTGCGGCGCGCCTACCGAAACCCCGGACCACGCTTTATGGGAGTGCGAGCTGTACGCGGAGGAGAGGTCAGAGATGTTGGACTCGTTGGTGAGAACTGCGGTCGGTCCTGTGTTCCACGAGGAACTGGTTTCATGTGTGGAGAATTTCAGGGCGTTGCGGAGGTTTGCGCACGAGTGGCACGCGAAGAGGGTCACCTACGAGTGAAGAGGACAGCAGCGGTGTGGAGCAGTGCGGCGCCGAGTAACGTCGTGTGACGTCGCGCCCCAGTTGGGGGGGAACGCTGTAAGTAGAGGAGCCTGCCCAGAAAGGGAGAAAGGCTGGGACGCAAATGAGAACTTGTAGGACCTCGCGCGCTCCTCGCTGCTTCGGGTTAAAAACCGAGGCAGCGGGGAGCGAACGACTGTCCATGTTTCGGTCTGTAAGCCGAAAGGCAGGAAAGACCATGAGGAGGTGGAGGGAATGTCCCTATCTACTATCTAGCGAAACCACAGCCAAGGGAACGGGCTTGGGAGAATCAGCGGGGAAAGAAGACCCTGTTGAGCTTGACTCTAGTCTGGCATTGTAAGGAGACATGAGAGGTGTAGCATAAGTGGGAGGTCGTCTCGGGTGCTTGTTGTACCTCATGGCTTGTACCCATAAAACTAGAGTGTATGCAGCCGCAGATACCCAATCTCAGTTAACCTGAGTAACGGATTCGCCACCTAGTAATGATGTGAGGGAGTGTTCGCATATCTGTAAGGAAATGGGTTCACAGCGTGTACTCATACAACGCGACGGAGGGAACTCTGTCAACATGAGCACTCAGGGGGGGGGGGGGAGGATTCCCCACTGGGGCCACTGGTTGGCTACGGTGCCTCCCCCGATTGGCGTCGGCTTCTGAGGGGCTTCTGTTTCGTGAAGTGCTGATAGGGTGATCTTGGGAGTCTGTTGTGATATTTATGTCGCGCATACTCTTAGGAAGGGGGGGTGGGTCGGGAGGGCGATCCATCTATCCCCGCCTCTCTACCTGGGGGGGGGGTCAAACTTTCTGGCCCTTCAGGTAAGTCCAGTGAAGTAGGTAGAGGGGTCCGTGCTGCCTGCGGTAACATCCAGGCACAAGTGAGGTTGTAGTACCGGTTCTACTGGTCCTCTACGTTCGAGGTGAGGGAAGGTCCGGATGTAGGTGGTTGACCCCCGTCCCTCCTGCATTGTAATGGGCGAAGCCCACGGTTCCCAATCTGAGTCTAGCATGTGCAGGATACCGGTTGTTCCGCTTCCGACGTCTCGGGGTGGTGGATCCGTCCTTTATGGACGCACGGGGGGCCTGCGCGGCCCCCGCACCCCCCGCGCGGCGGTCGTAACTACGACTCTCCTAAGATAGCCAAATGCCTCGTCATCTAATTAGTGACGCGCATGAATGGATTAACGAGATTCCCATTGTCCCTATCTACTCGGCGTCGGCTCGTTGCGGCGTGCGGACGTGTGCCGAGTGCGCGCTCTGAATAACAATCTTTTATTATTGGTTATTTTTTGGTTTTTCGTGTTGTGTTTTTGAAATTTGTTCCTTTGTGGTTGTTAACACCGTGTTGTGTCATTTGTGTGTTATTTTTGGCCACTCGTAAGGATATAAAGTGTGTCGGGTACGACATTTTGTGTGTGCGCGGGGGGCGTTAAATCGCTAAACCCCGGCTATCCAGGTGAGTTTCAAACCTTTTAATTGCTTTCCCTCGATAGTATTGCGGTCCTTAGCCTCGTAAGTGTTTTTGCTAATCAGTTTTTCCATATTAGCAAACCACGTGTTTTGAGGTTAGGACCGCGTGCTTTTGAGGTTAGGCACGCGGTGTGCGGCGTTGACGCGTGACGTCTGTCAGTTGTCACTGTGGCACTGACAGCGTTTCGTTTCACGTGTGTGTCTGGTGCTTGGCGACGAACATTTGTTTGTCCGAAACCTGTTTGTTGTTTCACATATACGAGAACGGGTCAGTTTGACTTTGGTGTGTTTATATACGAGAACAGGTCAACTGTATTCCGTATATACGGGAATAGGTCGGTATGGAGGAGGACGAAATTGGCGCACGACAGCGGCAGCAGCAACTGTTGGAGGTGGAGATGGAGCGGAAGCAGGCGGAGCTTCAGGCGCTCGAGGAGATGATGGAGGAGGAGGCCGCCATGAACCCCATGAAGCCCCGCTTCTCGTTGGCCCGCTCCCCTCCCTCGCGAGACGCCAGTCAAAGTAGGACCCCCCAACAGGCTGCCGGACAGTCGCAGAAGCGGCTCCTTACGTCGCCGGAAGAGGTGCAGGAGGCGGTGCGCAGGCGGGTTGGCGACCGTAAGCCGTCCGCGGTACCCCCGATGGGCGGCATATTGTCGTCGGCCCCCCCCACCCCGCAGCCGCGTACGAGTACACCACCGGCTCCTTCTGATGCCCCTGCGGCTGCCGCTGTCGTCCCGCCCGCCCCCACAGACAAGGTACCGGACACACAGGTTGCCGCCCCTCATGATGCCCAGTCCCGCCCAGCCTCAGTCCTGGACAAGGCGTTCATCATCGAGGCGATCCATGCGTCCATTAAGGGGATCGGTATTGTAGCCAACGCCACGAACAAGCTCAACATTCAGGACAAGACGACAATCGCGACCCACGGCCAGGACATCATGGCGAAGGTCGCCCTCTTGACCCTGAAGTTGAGCGACGCGGAACACGAAATTACTGCGCTCAAGCTGCGCTATGCTAATATGGTCCCGGCGGGGTCATCCTCGGCGTCCGTAGCGGTGTCCCCTCAGCTGCAGCAGACAGTATCGGCCCCATACGCAAACGCGCTTAAGATGCCGAAAGGTAAGCCGCCAATGCCGCTTCAGGAACAGGGCCACTCTGTCCTATTTTACCCCGACGCAGGGTCGGAGCTGAAGACGTCGGACGAAACCAAAAAGGTGCTGCAGACTGCGGTCAAGCCATCCGAGTCTGGAATTAAGGTGACGCAGGTGCGCAGAGTGGGGAACTCGGGGGTGGTCGTCAGGACCGCCTCTGAGGAGTCGGCGCAGAAGCTGCGCGACGCCGCACCGCCAGGACTTCGGGTGGCAACACCCAAGACGCGCATGCCGAGGGTGGCTCTCCGTTACATTAGGGCGCAGCTTACCGGCGACCAGATCCTGGACGAGGTCCACAGGATCAACCTGGCTGACGATCCCAAGTGGCCTTCGTCCCGGTTTAGGGAAGAATGCAAGTTTGCCGTCTCGAAGCAGCTGGGGCCCAAATCGCTGATCGTCCTGGAGTGCTCTCCGGCGTTAAGGGACAAGCTGGTGGGACTGGGCCGCGTGTATGTGGGCTGGGACGAAGCGGAGGTCTGCGACCATGTCCGGCCCACGTGCTGCTCCAAGTGCCAGCAATATAGGCATCCAGAAAAGTACTGCCGTTCGCAGGAGGTCGTTTGCGGGAAGTGTGGCGAGGTCGGGCACCGGCACACAGAGTGCAAGTCGGAGTCCAAGTGCTGCGCGACCTGCAAGCGCTTCAAGCGGACGGAGGCAGCGACCCACGCTACCGCGGCAGCTAACTGTCCTGCTCGGCTTCATGCCGAGCAGCAGGAAGCTGCCAAAACAATATATCGATAGCAGATGCGGGCACCCAGGGCATACTGTTTGGCCAGCTTAACTTGCAGGGGTCTGAGGCAGCCACTGCAGAACTTCCGGTGGTAGCGAGTTCGCACCGACTGGACATTGTACTCGTACAGGAGCAGTACAACAGTCGGCCCGGAATTCTGCAGTGTGGCTCCGATCCCAAGGCCGGCATCATAGTGCTGAACCGTGCCATGGCAGCAACCATGCTGCACCACCTTAGCAATGAGCACTGCGCGGTAGCACATATAATGCTTGGAGATTCCAGCCTGTACGTGGTGTCCGCGTACTTCCAGTACAGCCATGACATCGGTCGCCACATAGCGCATTTGGAGGCAGTGCTTCAACGGCTTTCGGGCAGCCCTACTCTCGTGGGCGTTGACAGCAACGCACACTCCCCTATGTGGCACTGCGATAGGAGGCAGTACGTGGGACGTGGACCGGACACTGAGTACAGGCGAAACCAAATGGAGGGATTCATCCTTGGCAGAGGTCTCCTGGTGCACAACGTTGCGGGACAGCCGCCGACATTCAGTGGGCCTAACGGGAGCTCCAACGTGGATCTCACGATTGCCACCAGGGGGGTTAACGTGTGCGGCTGGACGGTTCACGAGGGTGCTAGCCTCAGTGACCACCAGTTGATCACCTTTCGGGTGGCCGTCGGGGCGTCTTCTTCTTCGTCGGAGCGTGGAAGCTCTGATCCTTTGCTGCCGCCGTTCCGGACGCGAGGAGTAGGCTGGACGGAGTTTTGTTCAAAGCTCCATTTCAGAATGGACAAGCTCCATCCAGGCTTGACCGCGAGCAAATATTGCCAGAGGTATTCGGAGATCTTGCTGCATACTGCCCGGGAAACCCTGGGTCGTTGCAGCAGGGGTAACGATGCCAAACATGAATGGTGGACGCCGGAGCTGGACGCTTTCCGTCCGAAAATTAACAAAGCCAGGCGTGAGTGGCAACGGTCGCGGCGCGTGGGAAGCTCAGCCGAACTACAACAGCGTCTTCATGACGAGCTTCGTGCCCTTCGGGGGAGATACAAGCGCGCCATGAAAGATACGGAGCTGAGCTTCTTTCGCCAGATTGCGGAGTCCGGCAACGACGACCCGTGGGGCTTGGCCTATCGGGAGGCTTGCGGGCGTTTGCGTCCTCCCACCAATGTAGTCAATGGGGCCAAACTCGTCGAGGGGTTCACTAACTCCACTGGGGAAACCATGTTGGGCCTTCTGCAGTCATTATACCCGGACGATAAGCCGCAGAGTGATACCATCTACCACCGGTCTGTCCGTATAGCAGCCGCCTTCGCGCCATCCGGCCGCGATATGGCGGCTCCCGAAAAGGTTACGGTTGAGCGCATAGTGCGCTCCCTACCTAATACGGCTCCGGGGGTGGATGGTGTCACGGCTGCAATCGTAAAGTGGGCGTGGCGGGCCTCATCCGACGAGATTTGGCTCATGATGAGCAAATGTATCACCGAGGGGGTTTTTCCAGATATTTGGAAGTCGGGACGACTCATCGTCCTGCCAAAGGGTAACGATAGGCCATTGACAGATCCCAAGGCTTACAGGCCAATCACTCTGCTTCCCATACTCGGGAAACTTTTAGAGCGAGTCGTTCTCTCCTGTGCTCCCTGTTTGTATCGCAATATTTCGGATGCTCAGCACGGGTTTACTCGGGGTCGCTCGACAGTGTCGGCGCTGAGCACAATTAACCGAATCACAAGTACCAGTACAGCACCGTATGTGCAGCTGATCCTTCTGGACATCTCGGGCGCATTTGACAACGCGTGGTGGCCAATGATTTTGCTGAAGGTAAAGCAAGGCGGAGCCCCGCCGAACCTTTACCGTATCTTGGCCAGTTACTTTGCGAATCGTACAGTGAGTTTTTACGTGGGAAATCAGGTAAGCTCAAAGTCTAGCACAATGGGATGTCCACAGGGGTCGGTGCTGGGGCCGACTTTGTGGAATGTGCTCCTCAATGATCTCCTTCTCTTGCCGCGACCCGAAGGAGTGCATTTGGTCGCCTACGCCGACGACGTGACGGTGATGGTTGAGGCGTCATCGCGTGCGGACATTGAACGGAAGTCGGACGTCATGCTTAGGGAAATTTCTGGGTGGGGGTCTCGCAATCGTCTGGGATTCTCTCCCGG
Source organism: Notocelia uddmanniana (assembly GCA_905163555.1). NCBI lineage: Eukaryota > Metazoa > Arthropoda > Insecta > Lepidoptera > Tortricidae > Notocelia > Notocelia uddmanniana. The sequence goes on from LR991063.1 coordinate 25,547,330, forward strand.
GAAGTCCCTGAGCATGACGTACAAGGGCAGGTTCAAGCGTCCGCCGACGATCAGGCTCGATGGCGTCTCGATTAGGAGTGTGTCGTCGGCGATGGTTCTCGGTGTCACTCTGGACGAGGCTAGGTCCTACTTGCCGCATGCGACGTCTATAGGGGAAAGGGCCTCATCGTGTTTCGGGAAAGTATCACGCATTTCCGCGACGAGATGGGGCGTCAAGTACCGGGCTCTCCGAGTTCTCTACTCGGGGACCTATGTGGCGACGGTCACATACGCTGCGGCAGTATGGTACCGATGCTCGGCCAACTTCGTGGTCAAACGGGCGCTGATCAAAACACAAAGGCCGGCTCTTATTCTACTAACGAAGGCTTACAGGTCGTGCAGCACCGCAGCGTTACCTGTGCTGGCGGGTGTTCTTCCTGCCGACCTGGAAGTCTGTCGTGCAGGACGCATCGATGAGGAGCGGCATCAGTTGGCCCCCAGGGAGCACAGGAGTCTTAAAAAGTTGGTTAGGGCGGATGTCGTTGCCCAGTGGCAGGAGCGATGGCGGGGCAGTTCGGATGGGCGGGAGCTCTTTAGTTTCTTCCCGGACGTTGGTGGGAGGATGGCATCGGGATGGGTCGAGCCGGACTACGTGGTCTCGCAGATCTTGACCGGGCACGGCTGCTTCAGGCAGCGCCTGTGTAGGATGGCGCTGTGCGAGTCTGCAGAGTGCCCGTGCGGCGCGCCTACTGAAACCCGGGACCACGCTTTATGGGAGTGCGAGCTGTACGCGGAGGAGAGGACAGAGATGTTGGACTCTTTGGTGAGAACTGCGGTCGGCCCTGTGTTCCACGAGGAACTAGTTTCATGTGTGGAGAATTTCAGGGCGTTGCGGAGGTTTGCGCACGAGTGGCACGCGAAGAGGGTCACCTACGAGTGAAGAGGACAGCAGCGGTGTGGAGCAGTGCGGCGCCGAGTAACGTCGTGTGTCGTCGCGCCCCAGTTGGGGGGGAACGCTGCAAGTAGAGGAGCCTGCCCAGAAAGGGAGAAAGGCTGGGACGTAAATGAGAACTTGTAGGACCTCGCGCGCTCCTCGCTGCTTCGGGTTAAAAACCGAGGCAGCGGGGTGCGAACGACTGTCCATGTTTCGGTCTGTAAGCCGAAAGGCAGGAAAGACCATGAGGAGGTGGAGGGAATGTCCCTATCTACTATCTAGCGAAACACAGCCAAGGGAACGGGCTTGGGAGAATCAGCGGGGAAAGAAGACCCTGTTGAGCTTGACTCTAGTCTGGCATTGTAAGGAGACATGAGAGGTGTAGCATAAGTGGGAGGTCGTCTCGCGCGATCGACGCTGAAAAACCACTACTTTCATTGTTTCATTACTTACTCGGTTGGGCGGAAGCGGTGCGCGGTCGATTATATCGGCGTGCGCACGGTGTTTCGTTCCAAACGTGCAGAGTGGCGTAGCGTCGGCAACGGCGTTGCGCCGTACAACTCCCGCGTGATCCGGTTCGAGGACACTGCCAGGCGGGGAGTTTGACTGGGGCGGTACATCTGTCAAAGAATAACGCAGGTGTCCTAAGGCCAGCTCGATAAGATTATTATTGCATGTTAGCTGTAAGAATAACATTGCTGTGCCGTGACAGGGTTCATGTCTTGGATTTATTGTACCTACATATATAAGACCTTATATGTATACCACATGATGCAATGGATAAATGAACATCATATTCTCGAAACTTTTTGATGTACGGCCATGAGGTTATGGTCCTTTCGCAGCAAGTCGAGGGTCAGGCTGAGTACCAAGAGATGGGACTCAATCGGGCTGAACGTGCTACGAATTTTCGTACCTTACAGGAGGTATGCGCAAAGGTTGCCGATGCTCTGGTGCTGGCTTTCCAGCGCATCGCAAGGAAGTTTAACGAAAATCGGAGATTAGTTAGTTTTGCTGACGGACAGATCGTCTGGCGTAGGAACTTCCAGCGTGGTACAACCGACGTTGTCAGGAGTGGCAAGTTTGCGCCACGCTTTACTCAGTGTCGCGTAGTCAGGCACGTTTCACTTCAAGCTTACGAGTTAGCCGACGTGGATCCTCCTTATGTTGGTATCTACCACGTAAAGGATATTCTGAATAGATTTTCGTACCGCATCCAACGGAACCGCAACCTTTTTTTCTCCTCAAAATTCTAATAGACGCTGTGTCCGTCTAGATGCTCATTTGGATACTTCATTCGGCAATTATCTCGATCCCCTAACCGGTGCATTTGCTTCCCGATCTGACATTGTTGGCCCACTAGGCCACGTCACAATGGTCAATATTGGCAATTAGTCGGGTTGTTAACCGTTTAATAGACTGGTTCGGCATGTTCCTGGCGTACTTTGTCTTGCATACTGCCTTGCAGGTCTGATCTCTCGGACATATTTGAAGGTTGTACTCCGGGTTGTCCACCGTTTAATTGGCTGGATGGGCATGTTCCTGGCGCACTTTGTCTTGCATTCTGCTTTGCAGGCCTGTTGTCCTGGACAAATTTGGAGTTTGTACTCCGGGCTGACGGAATTAAGAAAATTTCCAGGCTAAGGTTGTTAGTTGCCTAAGTTACCTAAGTTAAGGTCTATTCTATGCAAACTTAAAAACCTAAAGCGATTAACGAACCGAGCGATTTTATTCACAATATATCACGCCTTAGCGGACTCTGTTATGAGCTACGGGTTGACAGTTTACGGCTGTACATTTCAAACACAGTTAAATAAGATATTAAACTTACAACTAAGACTAGATAAGCAAACTAAAGAAAAATGTAACAAGCACTATAATCAACTGTTCAAAAAATGTAGCATTTTACCTATTCAGGAAAAAACCAAACCAACTTACTTACTAGCTGTTGACCAGTACCAATGTTCTAAGTTTAAGGTGCCAAAAAAGTATAGTCGTACACTGAGGGACAAAGCGCGTAAAAAGTATAGTGAGCCGCGAGCCTGTAATTATTACGGTTAAAGAACCAGACAGTACCTGCTACCGAGAATACTTAATAGCAAATCCCCAGAATATAATGGTTTATCAAAACACGGGTATAAAAAAACTCAAGGCTTTGTTAATACTTAGTGAATGTTAGTTAAGTCATTTTAGTAAAAAGTTTATTGCATTATAATAATAATACATGTTAACCCCCTTATTCATTAACCTTAGATAGCCGCTTTACTGATTTAAACCTTGTGTAAAAGTGATTCTTGCAAACATAAATCTCAATTTGCCAGATAAAGAAAAAGGAATTTTAAGGTGTTATATTTAAAAAATTGGATTAGTGGACGTTTAGGAATAAGGAAATAATAAGTATCTTCTGTTGGCACAGGCAGGTGTTCAGGAAAGAGTGTATACTTTATTCGCCAACAAACTGCTCCGCAGTTTGGTAAAATTTTGTAATAGTTTTAAGTCTTTTAATGTATGAGCAAATAAATTAAAAAAAAAGAACTTGCAATCCGATCTCGGTCGTCGCCTACCTTTGCCTGCCCTTGCGTGGTGCATTGCATCTGGCTTGCGTGGCGGATTGCATCTGGCGTTCGTGGTGGCTCGTGGCTGGGTAGCCCCAATCAAGACTCTGAGCTTATGGGTGCTCGTCTCTCCCGGGTTTTGAGGGAGCATATGACTCTCGACGTACCCATCACGACAATTTTTTCGACAGACTCCACATCTGTCCTTGCGTGGCTCATATCGGACACAGGACGCTTTAAGCCCTTTGTCGCACACCGTGTCGCAGAGATAACAGAGTTGACGGATTTCGTTGACTGGAGGTGAGTCCCGACTGACCTCAACCCAGCTGACGACGCGACGAGAGACACTGACGCTATCAATCGGGCGAGATGGCTGAATGGTCCTGACTTCCTAAGACAGCCTGACGAATCCTAGCCCAGACCGGATACAGAAACAATCGTTGGATCCAGATGATGTGGAGGTGAAGATTGTGTGGCAGCTTACCCTTCAGACTAACCTAGCTCTGGATTAACTGGACTCTGATGTTCTCCTACGTGCCCGCGGAAGGACTGAATCTGCCGTGGGTCTGACGGACGAGGTGAAGCATCCAATCATCCTTCATCCCAAAGACACATACACGCGTCTGCTAATCAACCAGCAGCACCAAGGCTCACGTGAACAGGGAGGAAGCCCAACTGAACCCTGGATCATTGACGGGAGGAACGCGGTGAAGGCTGTTTGAAGCGACTGCCAAGTCTGCAAGAACAACCACCCGAGGTCTTGCCCTCCGTTAATGGGCCAACGAGCCGTGCGGCTGACGCCGACTGGCAGGGTATTTACCCACACCGAGATTGACTACTTTGGGCCGATGACCATGAAGATAGGACGTCGCCAAGAGATGCGATATGTCGTGCTCTTCGCGTGCCAGACAGTGAGGGCAATTAAAGTTACCATCGTGAGTGACTTGACTACTAGCAGCGCACTTATGGCGCTCAGAAGATTCATTGCCCGAAGACCACATGGAGTGATAATGCGACAAATTTCAGAGGTGCCGACCGCGAACTGGGGCTTGCAATAGGGTCCTAAAGTATCAAACTCAAATTCCTTTCCTTAAAGTAAGTAAGAGTTATACGAGGCTTGCACTGAAAGTGGCGGGAATCGAATACTTATTAATTTATTTTTAACATGTATTATACCTTTTTATAATCTCTGAAGTTTCCTTATCTCAACACACTGGCCACTTAGAAAAAAAAAAGTATGGTTCGGTTTCAATTGTTTATTGCAGTCACTGCTTAAAATGGAATTGTGCCGTGAAAATTTCAGAGCTATGATTTATTATGACTTTAAAAGTGGACTAACACAAAAACAATGTGAAGAGCGGATGGTTGCTGCTTTTAATATTGAAGCTCCTTCAAAGACTACAATATACAGGTGGTATTCAGAATTTCAACGTGGCCGTGTATCCCTCACCGACGAAGTGCGTGAAGGTCGACCAAAATCGGAAGTCACGCAAGAAAACGTCGATGTTGTGCGTCGTCTGATAAATGAAGACCGACATGTGACATATCGGGAAATTCAAGAGCACCTGGGTATTGGAATGAGTCAAATACAAATTATTTTAAAAGAAGAATTAGGCGTGAAAAAGTTATTTTCCCGTTGGATACCTCACCTATTGTCTGACGAGCAGAAAATAGTCCGTGTCAATTGGTGCCGCAAAACTTTGAAAAGATTTAACAAGGGACGCTCAAATGCTGTTTTTAGCATAGCATCAGGTGACGAGTCGTGGATATACGCTTATGAGCCTGAAACTAAAAACCAATCCCGAGTATGGGTCTTCGAAGACGAGCTCAAACCCACAAAAGTTGTTCGTTCTCGCAGTACGGCGAAGAAGATGGTGGCTACGTTTATCTCTAAATCTGGTCACGTAGCTACTGTGGCTCTTGAGGATCGTAGAACAGTCAATGCTGATTGGTACACCACTATTTGTTTGCCGAACGTCTTTGCTGAACTCCGAAAAACAAACCCTAGTCGTCGCATCATCCTTCACCACGACAACGCCAGCCCACACACCGCTCGGACAACAACTGAGTACCTGGACGGTGAAAAAGTCGAAATATTGGACCACCCTCCATATAGCCCTGACTTAAGTCCCAACGACTTTTTTACATTCCCTAGAATCAAGGACAAACTGCGTGGTCAGCGGTTTCAGACGCCAGAAGAAGCAGTGGAGGCCTATAAAATAGCCATTTTGTCGACCCCTACTTCAGAGTTCAAAAAGTGCTTTATGGACTGGTTTGAACGCATGCATAAGTGCATGAAATACAAAGGAGAATATTTTGAAAAACAATAAAAATAAATAAACTCACTTATACTGCATATTTTCTTCTATTCCCGAAACTTTCAGTTTTACCCTCGTAAGTGCATTATTGGGAAGAAAATTCAAACAAGCGGATTAATGGGCAACTTTTCATTGGTGTGCTAAATACCTGATGTTAACGACAGTTACCCGATGAAAGCCAGTAATTCTGATGTTTAAGTAAAGGTAGACAAACTTGGGACGCAGAGACATTGAAACCTACAACCTATTCTAAATCATTCAATGGATTTCAGCTCTAATAAAATGAAATAAAGGTAAACCACCTAGTTCTCTAATGGAGATTAATATATTGGTATGAATTGTACTCTTGCAACAGGTTGATTGTAGTTATTAGACTAATGAAAAAACGGAATATTGTGATAAAAAATAAGTATATTCCAAAATAGCAATAAAAAAATTATACCATGTCGGTGGCAAACAAGCGTACGGCCCGCTTTATGGCCCAAGTAAAATACTGGTATTTTAAGAAAACCTTAAAAATATAAATGAGGGCGATAGATGGTTAGATGATTATGCTAGAAGTTTTTGCTCTTATATCAAGCATGCTGAGAGAGGTAAAAAAGATAGACGTGCAATTGTTTCAGGATCAACGGCATTAAGATTGCATTTGAAAATAAATGAGGAATTTTATCTTAGCTAAGCTGATTTCCGATACTACAATTAGCATTGGAGGTGAAGAAAATAAGAAAAAGATGCTGAACGAAATTGGAATGTCTTCATTAAAAGAGTCATTTCAAATTGAAGGCTTCAGACTAGGTGGGACCATTCTGGAGTAAAGTCGATAGAGTTGTAATGTGCAAGTTGATATACAAGCAGTATAAACATATAAACGTATTAAACGTTAATTCAGCTCCGTAATAGCTCAGTCCTCCTACATGGTGGAGGTTCGGCGTGTTTCCTTTTTCTGTTTCAAAAGAAATCACAGCGAAACCCGTACCAATGAAGAGCCAAGCGAGTGGTAAGTATATTAAAACAACGGTAATAAAGTAGAAGTATATACTCCTACAAAAGAAGCGGCCTAAAGGTGTTCCAATTTGCATCATATTCATATCATCATATCAACATAAACTGTACACACGCGTCATCGTCATGGATGTAGGAAAATTTACGGGAACCACGCATGTGGAGGATTTGACTACAATATTACATAATTAGCAAACTCAAACGATTTTCTGATGACCAGAATAAATATGCCACTGCGTCTTATTTGAGTGGTCCACCGCTGCAATTTTATAAGGCTAACTTCTGTTCATTCAATTCATACGAAGACGTTACGGACAATGTGAAAAAATAATTTTCTTCACACATAAATTATACCCAGGCATAATTTTTTTTACGACAAGAATTTGTATTTGTATGGACACGAATTATTTTTTAACTGATTTGACGATTCCTAACGGAAGATGCATTTGTTTTTCGTTTTACTTTTATCGTGTATATTGTAGTTTAGGTACACTTGTTGGCATTCTGCTATTATTGTAATTACGAGTACATGACATGATAACAATTTTTGTAATTTTGAATTGTAAGCAAATTTATATTGTAATTCCTTATCATGAAATAAAATCTAATTTAATCTAATCTAATCAGACCTGATGAAACTATAATAAGGGTTCAGTTTTGCCGTTTTGGCTATGAAACCCTAAAAACCACTTGAAAACATGCATGATCATTGATAATCTTACCAAAAATAACTGCATTATTTTATTCCTGAGGCATAAGTAGAAAATGAAGGAGGCTCAAATGACGGTTTTTCAATTTTACAGGATAAAAAATATTTTGACAGTCGTAGTCAGCAAAACCGAACAGCTAATGGCTATCTTGCATCATAACCGAAATGTACATACAGATTAATGAAAATGGATAGCGATTATTGCAACTTCTGCACGTAGTAGATCAAGAATTCATATAAAGTGCATTTATATTGCCGACGAGAAAAAGAAGACTGTGCCTGTTATTAACAGTTTAAACTTAATTTTTTAAGCGCATAGCGATTGGGTATGTCTTATTTTAAAAATTCGATAAATAAAATAATATAATTCAAATATATATCATTTATAAACTTTTAGGAAAAAATGTAAATGTCTATGTAAAAAGTCCATAAGTTTAATTTGGAAAAATAAATAAAGGAAATGGATTCATTGTATGATCGAAACGCTTTCTCCAATTAAAAATCTACCTCGCATATGTACTCGTAACGCCATACGAGTATACTCGTAACGAAAAGAAACTGATTATGTTACAAATTGTAACTTGGATCAATAAAAAAATCAATTAAACCAGTGTATATAAGTATAGCATTTTATTTATAAATAATAATGGTAAAAATTACGCCATTAACGTCAGGCGTGTTATTTACAATATTTCCTCGATTGGCTAACGCTTATATTGACGTGTTATTTTTATTGTTGTTTTGCACAAATATCAGCAAAAATGTACTCACACTAAAGATAATGTGTCGATAAATACACATACACATAAGGTTGGAATGTGGGGTGAGGCAGGGGGGTTTGAGCTCACCAAGGCTTTTTAACCTATACATGAACGATCTTATTGTCGAGCTCAGTAATACCAAGGTCGGATGTTCGATTGGTGGTGTGTGTATGAACAGCATCAGTTATGCGGATGACATGGTATTGCTGAGCCCGGCAGTAAGCGCTCTCGAAAAGTTGCTTGTGGTCTGTGAGAGCTATGAGTTTGCCACAACATCCGATACCAGCAGCCTCCGCTTCGGTTCGGGACCCACACGCTACGTCGCAGGCTTCGGTGTTCACACACGATACCACCGGGGGCACTGCGGGTCGATCCTACTGCCGAAATGCAGCATTGTGTATCAGAGCGTGAGTACCCAGGCCCATGAGCAATTGAGGAAGGTCTTGAAAGAGGCAATTACGCCAATACGCACTATCGCTCCGCACTTGTGTACAGGCCGCGATTACCACGCTTGTCCGTGAATAGACGAAATTTAGAGCTAATGGAAACCCTGAACGGTCTGCTAGACCCATTTATACGGACCAGTGAAGACTTAATTGATACACACGCAATCATGTACCGCGGAACCATAGCGGTGTGTTCCGAACGCTGACCGTGTACATGGATATTAGGAAGGCCAAATACGTATTCAGCGTATTAATACGTTTAGGACTCTCATTGCAAAGCTGATCTAGTATAGGGGCGGGGGGGGGAGGGGCAATAACCGCCCCCATGTCATGCGCTTCGTAAACCAGGCCTTCGCAGGGACTGATGTCAGAACCCGCGACTACATGGCCTGTGTAACGGAGCGCATCGACTTTCTGAAGCAGAAAGTCCCAGGGCCCTTTCATATCCATAATATAAATAGCCTAAGCTAGAATGTCAAAAACTAAAGAGAAAAATAATAACAAGCTCCGGGCCCCGCCTCGCTGCGGGCGACGCTCTAGGTTAGGTTTTCAACAGAATTATGTTTTGAAAATATTTTTAATTACATTTTACTTTTATTTAAATATTAGTAAAAGCATACCCAAGATCAAAAATAAATAAGAAGAATAATAATAAATGGAAATGTAATGTTTACCTCGGCGTAGCATTAAAATGCTGGGCGAAATAAAAATTCTAAATTTAGCCGACAGTTTAGGTGCTTTACGAAAATCGCGACATACGCGTGCAAAAATGCTATGAAGAAAAATAATTAAAGGATATGGCTCAATTTTACCACGCCGTAGCATTAAAACGTTAATCTAAATTAAGCAATTAAATTTTAAATTTAGATTCTTGGCGATTGACTAAAATCACGAATTTAGCAAAGCCTGCAAAAATGATAACAACATCTAGGATACGACAACAACAACCAGCGGATTGAATAAATAAATATATCTACAGTGCAGAAAAATCCGAGCAATTACAATTTGCGTGAGACCCTCGGCGGGTGAACTCAGGAAATTGTAGAACGTGATCAGTCACATTGAAACCTCGATCCAGAGAAAGAACAAGTTCTATAAGTTCCAGGTTAGTGTGAAACTTGGACAGATTGAGCGGGCGATTTGTTTGCTCGAGAGAGAGTTTGTATTACAGGTTTTATTTCAACTAAGTGCCTACTACATTGAAGAACGTATAGCGTGGAAGTTTTTGATTGTACAGCTACAGTCTCTTTTATGATGTTGTGAAGTACAGTATGAAATATTATTAGACTCAAAATATTAACCCTAGCGTTGTGCAGCTGATGGAATTTATATGCAGCTCGATTGATAGTTTTAGTCATTATTTCCTATATATCGCTTTTATCATCAATAAATTCTTATCATAAATGTAAGGACAAACTTGCGCTTGAAAAGGATTAAAACCAACAAATTTTCGAGATGCCAGGAGTATGCCAGTTAACAATTAGCGATACGGTCAACCACATCCCGCTATCTCAGACCCGTTCAAACAGGTGTCTAAATCAAATTCGAGATCCCTAAATACATGCTCAAAGAAGAAAAAATATGCTTTGACTATGTGTGGATCACAAGTAGATAAAAAAATATAAAGTGTAAAATATATAATAGTAGATAATAAATTAGTAACTTGAATGCTAGAGCATATAAATGCTTTTTATTTTAATTTTATTTATTTTTATTTTAATACTCGTATCCCGTATTTCGTTTGCCGTATGTATAGAACATCTTACGTCTCCTTTGACTTTTCTATTAGTTTTCTGCCCCGGGCTCGACAGGGTGCCCCCGGTTATTATCAAATCTCATGTTTTATATGCAAGTGACTTTTACTTTTCAATTTCACTTATAATATGCGATTTTAATGACACAACCTTTTAAATAATTAGCGAAGGTAAGCGCCCTAACGGGATGTCATTGATCCCCTGGAAGATGTCCGTGGGCTTGTAAGCCGACACGCTGTCTATGCCTTGCCACGCAGCGACTAGCAGACGGCCTGCAGTGGTGGCCAACGAACTTATACGTCTTAAGGCAGGCACATATAGCTGTCACGGCGCCCAATACGAATTTGTGACATTTGGCGTCGAGACACTGCGACCATGGAAGCTCCACAAGGTACTGGATAAACGTCTGAGAGAAGCTACAGCGACATTCGGGCCTCGCGCGTGCAGTTTTCTTGCGAAGACGATTGCTATTGCAATCCAGCGAAGGATTGCTGCCTGCGTGATAAGTACCTACGATACCGAATTCAGATTCATCATCATCATATCAGCCGAAAGACGTCCAATGCTGGACAAATGCATCCCCAAGAATTTCCACAATGAATGGTAATGCACCATGTTGAAATAAGATTTCATTATGCCACATAGCCGCAAAGCCACAATATTATAAATTTAAAATGGTGGAATCAACTGCGCATAACAAACACTGGAATTTGAACTGTTTACTTAGTAACGTCGGGTCAATTATTGCGGTCACTGAGCATAGAATCACTATACGTTCTAATTCAGATTGAATTTTTTGTAATGAAAGCTTTATTTATGCTAACACTATTTATATAAACCGATATTATCGTTTGATGAATTTTTACTACTTACGTAACGTAAAAAGTATTGTTCTTATTCGCTTTATACCTACGCGACAACAATTTGTAGTTTAATCGATCGCGCGTGAACTCCCAAGTAACAAAGTGAGCTCCATTCACCCAAAGAGGTGTGATATCCCTTGATATACGACCCCCTCACTTCGCTCTTGGACTGCTGCCATAGTCTTATTGATTGCCACTTTGGAATTTTCAATTCCAAAATACGGCTTAAAAATAGAATGTTAAAAGAGGGCCATAACTTGCTAAAGGAGAGAGGATTTTTTTTAAATAGTTGTTTGGAGGGTAAATATATACTGGCAACTGTTACTTGGACTAATTAGTTAAGTCTGAATAATTATGTAAGTAGTGCGGCATTTCTTTGCAGAAGAAACAATTTTATTCTCATTTGGAACTGGTGTTGCGCTTTGCAATTTTTTTTCATTTGTTCGTCAATTTGAAATTATAGAGGGAAATCTTGGATATGATTTGTGATATAAATAAATTGTCACCATATGCACATGATAACACATGAAGATAATATAACGACAGTCGGACTAATCGAGGAAGTTGTAGCAAAGACAGAGAAGTAATTTTAAACTTATCTCAATATTATTGCAGATTGAGAAAGTTCCACGTCTCGCATTTCTCACCGACAAAGAACATAATGAGTCAATCAATCTATGAAAGACATTAGAAAAGTTGAGAGAGAGAGAGACAGAAGAGACTATGCTAGTTACGTCGTAAAAAAAAAACAAAATTCCCCGCTGCCTAACCTTTTCGAATGGATCGGGCAATTGGCCGGCAAAACAAAGACAAAGTAGGTAGTATTAATCAATATCGCCTGCAAAATGATAAAGACTTCGAATCTTAAACAGTATAATACAACGGGTCTTATTTACTGAACCATGAAATTAATTGCATAATGATGTCCCAACAAATCACATTTCATTACTTTTCAATAATTAGGAATGTACTCCCAATCTTCAACACTAACCTATTAATATAAATATATATAAAGAAGAAACCAGATTCAATCTCACTAGACACCAAATTCGTGTTACAAAATTTACTACTAGACCATAAAATCAATATTACAAAGTCAAGTGTCGCAACAATCTCTATTTCAAAGCTCTATCAATTTCAACGTCTCAGATTCAAAGTGCATCGTGTAATTCCTAACAAGAAGCAAGATATCACAACACAAGCCCTCGCCTTCAACAAAGCGAACCCGCCATTGTCTGTGAGGACACGTTGCTAAAACAAAAGAACAATGACGACTGAGATGGTAAATAACTTAGCTTATTTCACTGCGTTTCTTTTCAAAAATCTCGGGCAAGAAAAAATTTAGGAATACGCGCTTGAGATTGAAACAACACCGAAATTAGGAAATCGAAGTGAATTCCGTATTACTGAATATTGAATAATATTGATTTTTTTGTTGCACATGAAATTTGTTATTATTTTCAAAAGGCGTAGGCAGAGCATATGCAATTTAATGTCAATGCCACATTTAGCAGTTTTAGGTTCAAGGATGGAAAAAATGTGGTATTGCAGTAATAGATTTCTAGCACATCCCCCACAACATTTTCTCACCAGTTCCCTATTTTGTGACAATATTGTGTTATTTTATATGGAACTAAAACTTATTACCTACAAAAATAAATCGTACTTATCTTATTTTTTAAGAACAACCTAAGCAGGCTTGATTGTGCTTGTGAAATTTAAGAAAAAAATCAATGTCCTTTGGTACCAAGTTTACTTTGTTCGAATTCAAACAAAGCCGGGATTATCTTTTAGAATAAAAATACCCCATCTACTCATCTCATCATCCCAGTGGATAGCAAACAATTATTTACCACCAAGCCTAATTGATTGAAAAAATAATTCCTTGACTTGATGAATTGCGAATGAATATTCTTGTTTTCATTAAGAGGGCGCAGTACGCTCGGTTCTCCATACAAACGTATTTACGCTCTCATTTTAAACGCCATACTAGAATAACGTGAATCTTTGTATACACAATGGGATCCGTCATATCTAGGTAGAGAATTAGTTTCTGTTGCTAGAAATTGTAAAAGAAAAAAAATTCAGCGGTTTTATGAGTTTTTTACGGCTTGTATGAAAACCTTAATAATCGCTGTATTTTTTCTCCATTATAATTTCAAGCAACAGAAACTGATTTCCGACCTAGATATGCCGAATCCCATTGTGTATACAAAGTTTCACGTTATTCTAGCATGGCGTTTTAAAATGAGAGCGTAAATACGTTTGTATGGAGAACCGAGCGTACTGCGCCCTCTTAAGTAATCAGTATCACTGAAGTGGTGTAACTTACACTAGGTACTAACAGCATGACTAAAGTTGCAGTAACAATTACCAGCGGGTAAGAAGGCGGCCTCGCTACGGACATGATTGGGGCATGTGCCACTCCTTGCTACTGGTAGTCCAGTGTGCCACATCAGGCCAAAAAAATCTATGAAATTTTCTTTCTTGGTCTGACTGTGACTTAAAAAATTATGAAACTTTACTTTATCGTTCAGACGGCGCAGTACGATCGGTGTGGATCGGTTCTCCATACAAACGTATTTATGCTCTCATTTTAAAACGCCATGCTAGAATAACATGAAACTTTGTATACACAATGGGATCCGGCATACCTAGGTCGAAAATTAGTTTCTGTTGCTAGAAATTGTAAAAGAAAAAAAATACAGCGGTTTTTGGAGTTTTTTTACGGCTTGTATGAAAACCTTAATAATCGCTGTATTTTTTCGCCATTATAATTTCAAGCAACAGAAACTAATTTCCGCCCTAGACGATGTGGATCCCATTGTGTATACAAAGTTTCATGTTATTCTAGCATGGCGTTTTAAAATGAGAACATAAATACGTTTGTATGGAAAACGGAACCAACTGCGCCCTCTTAAGGATTAAATTCCTAATTTCAATAGGTGCAGTGCATCTGTCCGCTTCGTGTTTAACCAAATTTCCCATCTTCCTGGCTAATCGGTTGTCTGCTCTTCTGTTATCGATTATCATTCATAATTTACGTGGACATGACCTCATAATTATTTGAAACAAATAATTTCCATGTATTTGTTCTTGATTAGTTTATGAAAAAGTTTAATTGATTTTAAAGAAAAGGTATTTTAATATCAGCTTACACGTTTTTTGTGATACATCAGGCGAGATTCGTAGTTGATTAATCCGCCCGTGATTTTTATAATATTACTTGTAAACTCGGCACATCTTTTCATCCAATATTCCGCAGTGTCTCAAGACAAAAGTCTTTGACCAGTGTGTGTTGCCAGTGATGACATATGGCAATGAAACGTGGTCGCTTACTATGGGCCTCATAAGAAGGCTCAAAGTCACCCAAAGGGCAATTGAGAGAGCTATGTTGGGAGTTTCTCTGCGTGATCGCATCAGGAATGAGGCCATCCGCAGCAGAACCAAAGTGACCGATATAGCCCTCCGAATCGCTAAACTTAAGTGGCAGTGGGCGGGGCACATAGCACGTAGAACCGATGGCCATTGGGGCGGAAAGGTTCTCGAGTGGCGACCACGTACCGGAAGGCGTAGCGTGGGCAGGCCCCCCATACGGTGGACTGATGACCTGGTGAAGGTCGCGGGTGTCCGCTGGATGCGGGTGGCGCAGGACCGGTCATTGTGTCTTTGGGGGAGGCCTATGTCCAGCAGTGGACGTCTTTCGGCTGACATGATGATGATGATGATGACTTGTAAACTCATAATTTGCTTATCTCGTCCGCTTCCAAGAAACTGTCGTTAGACAACTTAAACAGTAGGGTAGTTTCCTGATGTTAAACTTTATAACATATTGCCGTTATATGGATTGTATACCAATAAATTAACACAATAAAATGACAATTACAAAATAAGATCATAATAAAATACGAGACTTAAAAGTTTCTATTTTTTTTTTATATCTGCAAAATAAATAAAGGCTACCAACAGAAGTTATAAAAAGAAATTGTACAACAACTATGTACTCAAACGCAGTATTTCACGATTGAAATAACAATTTTCTTGTTTTTCCATACAACGTTAGTACGGGGTTCGTGCATTGTATCGTCATATTTTTCTGTCAATTAGTATGGAGCGTTTTTGGTGTCCGTGAACAATATCGACCTTTGACCCTCGTTTGCGGCTTTTGTTGTTTAATCGTAGTTACTCCCATACAAAAATTTAATCTTCTAAAAAAAAACAGGTTCGAATGGCATCGATATATTTTGTTTTGGAAAATATACCTTTTGTTTTAATTTATTTTGTTTGAATAACAATGGTCACTTTAGACCGTTATTGCATTTGACACGATCATATGTTGACATTATATGCCATGCGTGTTGAATACCAAAAAACGTAATATGTAATTGGTAATAAGTTATGTCGTTGTCACTAGTCATTATGCTTGACAAGCTGTAGGCTAACCGAAACCAGCTTCATTTTATCGTTCGACACGATTCATTAGGCATTACACGGTAATGCACTAATTAATATTGCGTAGTTACTACGTGTGTTGACAGATGTTTCAATTTAATAAACACTTAGGGACAAGCAAAATCAGTATACGGATGTATTATTTACTGTTACAATACGATGAATAAATCATGATAATTTATTTCGTTGGATTTATTTTTGCCCTTCCGACTCACAAACCAAAAAGAACGAAATAAAATTAAGAAATTGAATGATTTATCATTTATTGTACCGACCACTGAAGCTTTCTTGCTACGTTAAGCATAAAGCTGAGAAAAACGCACGTCTTTAACATGCGCTTGAGATGTTTTAATATATATGATAATAAAACTGTTATGTATACGGAGCTTACAGTTTCTATAAAATAAAAATAAGCAAGGATATCTTAAATTCAGAGAAATTTGTACAAAAACTTACGCATCTAGAACATTCGACCGCACAACTAACAGAGGAAGCCCAACTAAGAAAACTTTATTACCAGTTTGGCAAACAGACACGGAAAAGTAAATAAATACTGAACCGATACGACGCCACTGTGTTTAGAAATGCAATCCACTCATTCAATGAACTTCTGGTTCTCTTCCAACCTTTTGTTAGCGCCAGTCTGTAAGTTTGAATGAGATAAGTGGTAGATAGACTGATACTAGGTGCTCCCAGGAACCTGCCGCCCTCTGCGGCCGTAGGCCCCCACCCGGTGCCTTCCGCACCCCAATCCCAGGCGTGCCCCCCTGCATGGGGGCCCGCCACCAGTCAAGCGGGCCGGCCCGCTCTAGCTCCCCACTTTGCACTTATGCAGGTTCTTCAGATGCTCCCCGCGGAGGCGGCGAGCGGTCTGAGTGCCTACCTAGGTGCTGCGACACAGAAATACTTCGCCGCTCAGTTCGGCAGTCAGGGTCTCGGTGCTTATTAGTATGGATCGTACGGCCCTAAAGCTTAAACCTACTTCGCTTACCATTGGTATTTATAATGCCAATGGCTTGAGGGGTATGAAGGACGAGGTGATAAACTTCCTTCGCGATCACTCAGTAGATATATTCCTGGTCCAAGAGACCTTTTACAGATCCGGTACTAGAGCCTTTCGCGTCCCTGGATTCAATCAGATTAGAGATGATAGGCAAGATGGTAGGCCATTCGGGGGCACGCTCATTTTCTATAAACGTAGCTTACATTGCATAAGTCTTACTCCCCCACCCCTGACAAATATGGAAGTGTCAGTTTGCCGCATATCGATGGAGGGCCACCCCCCGATATCGATTGCGTCAACCTACCTTTCACCTCAACGTGACTTACTTAAGACCGACCTCGACTCGCTAGCCTCCCTAGGTCCTTCGGTCATCGTGGCCGGGGACCTAAACAGTAAGCACATTAACTGGGGTTGCACTGCAACCAATCCCAACGGCAATCGGCTTCATCACCTTTTGATCGACAGCCTCCCTTTCGATCTCCTCGCTCCCCTAGAACCGACTCATTTCCCTCATAACGTAGATCACCGACCTGACATACTCGACATTGCACTTCTAAAGAACGTAGCGTTAACTCTGCGTTCTATAGAAGTGATACACGAACTTGACTCGGACCATAGGCCAGTCCTTTTGAGACTAGGACCTCACCCCAATAGTACACCTCGTACCAGAACACTCGTGGACTGGGACAAGGTACAATCAGGTCTCCTACAGACAGATCCTCCCCTGCTTAGAGACATCCCCGACAATATAACCACTACTGAACAGACCGACCAAGCGATCGATTCCTTCACTAACTACCTCAACACTGTTCGAAGTGAGGCCTCAAGGGAGGTATCGGCGGAGGATATCCAAAACCGACCCCTACCTAGGGAATTGAGAGAGTTAGTGACTAGGAAAAATCGTGCCATCAGGACCTACTCTAATCACCCTTCTGCCGAAAACCGTCAAATCCTGAGGGACTTGTGCAACGAGTCCAAACAGAGAATTGCCGAGTTTCGGGAGAACTCGTTCAGGGATCTGATGGGTGAGATCGCGCCTAGTCATCTGGCTTACTGGAAACTAGCGAGATCTCTCAAATCAGACACCTGTTGGACTATACCCCCCTTGGATCGTCCGGATCACCCTACCCCTGCGTTCGAGGATAGTGAGAAAGCCGAATGCCTTGCGAGTAGCTTAGAGTCCCAATGTTCGCCTAGTCTCCTGCACACCGACGAAGCCCATATTAGATGGGTCGATTCCGAGGTGGACAGGAGATCGCGTCTCCCCGTAACTTCACCCGTTTTACCGGTGTCGGTTAAGGAAGTCAGTGACCTCGTCAGGCGTCTTCGTGTTAGGAAGGCTCCGGGTGCGGATGGTGTATCCAATCGTATCCTGAAACTTCTCCCCGAAACCCTCCTCCTCATTTTGGTTGGCATCTTCAATGCCGCGCTGACCAATGCTCACTTCCCAGCCGCGTGGAAAGGTGCATCGGTCATAGGGATAGCGAAGCCCGGCAAACCCCGGACTTCGCCTGCCTCTTACAGGCCGATCAGCTTGCTTAGCTCCCTTGGAAAGCTATATGAGCGGATCCTACTCACTAGAATTCTCAGATTTACGGCTGAGAATAACGTCATCATCGACGAGCAGTTCGGCTTTAGATCCGGGCACTCGTGTGTCCAACAAGTGCACCGCGTCACGGAGCACGTGCTGGACGGTTTCTCTCGTTTCCAGGGGCTCAAGACCGGTGCGATCTTTCTCGACGTGGCGAAAGCCTTCGACAAAGTTTGGCATAACGGGTTGATATACAAGTTATATCTGCTCGGCATGCCGGACAGACTCGTACTCACAGTACGAGATTTTCTCAGGGATCGAAGCTTTCGTTACAGACTAGAGGGAACGTACTCGGACCCACACCCCATCCGAGCCGGAGTCCCGCAAGGCTCCGTGCTCTCTCCCACTCTGTACTCGTTATTCACGAATGACATTCCCAGGCACCCTAAAGTGCATCTGGGGTTGTTCGCGGACGACACCGCGCTCTTTACGACTCATTGTAAGTACGCTTTTATCCGGCGATATCTCCAGGAGGCAATCACCGACCTTGGTCGTTGGTTTAATCTTTGGCGTATCGAAGTCAATCCGGAAAAAAGCACTGCAATAGTCTTCCACCCTTCTGACTGCGTTAGCACAGAAAGGCGGGTGGCTCCGATCCAAATGTTTGACCGGCCTATCCCCTGGGCCAACGAGGTCAAATATCTTGGAGTGACCCTCGACAGGAAACTTACTTTCCGCAGCCACATCCGTAGGGTACGCAACCGTGCGTTGTTCGTGCTAGGAAGGCTTGGGCCGATGATCAACAAGTTTAGTAAAATGTCACTTAGAAATAAGCTGACACTTTACAAAACTTGTGTTCGTCCAATCATGTCTTATGCAAGTGTAGCTTTTGCTCACGTGCCTATGACATCGCTCAAGCCGCTTCAGGTCATTCAAAATCGTTTTCTCCGTAGGGCGACTGGTGCCCCGTGGTACCAGTCGAACCTCAGCCTGCACCACGACATGGGGATTAGCACCATGTATGGTTTCTTTAAGCAGACTGCCAGGCGTTATTTTGACAACGCTCCCCATCATAGGAATCCGTTAGTTAGGAAGGCTGTCGACTACGTTCCCATCCCTCCCCCCTCTGTCGTAACTCGGCGATCACTGATTAGGGGCCGCACGGTCCGGCGTCCTAGGCACACACTCACGGACCCGGACGACGTAATCACAGCGTCCATCGAAAGGTGGAACGCTGCGCTTACGGCGTCCAACTTAGGCTTTCCCGCCGGCGGGGACGTCCACCGCGCGATCGCGACAACACAGACACATATAGTCCCTATTCGTCCCGGTACCGCCGCATACCGGGTAGAGTCAGTCCGACGCAGGTCGGGCCTAGCTGAGTTTCTTGCTGGACTCTTCTCAGCTAGGCTAGGTTTAGTGAACCAGCGACAAAACTCCCAGTAGCTCGATTCCACTCACACCCCAGATTTGGTTGAAACCGTTCAACCAATCTCACTGGAGCGCAAACTCTTAGAGTATTCCAGTGTTTAAACCGCCCACGCGGTCGTGTCGGAGGTTTTCCCCTGGATTTTCCCCAGGCAACTCTCCCACCGCGTATTCCTATCGCTTTAATGGGCTCGGCCTATAAAGCCACAGTCAGGTCAAAAAAAAAAAAAAAAAAAAAAAAAAAAAAAAAAAAAAAAAAAAAAAAAAAAAAAAAAAACTGATACTTTGTGTACAATATCTTTTTTATTTAACGGTTAGGAAAATTAGTATAACTCAATAAAGCAAGAAGAACCTAGTGTAATTGTCTACTGTTTACTTATTTATTATCCCTAAGCGTTGTAATCGGCTGTTTGGAACTAAATTTTTTCCATAATCCGCGCCAAAGTATGTGCATCCGCGGGACACGACACAAATTCAGATCAACGAAAAATTGAACCCCAACAACGAACCCATATACAGGTAAAAAACTAACGAAGAGAACCTGTTGTATGTAGTTGTAGCGTGTACGAATAGACATTACATATTTACTCGTATAATGTATAACACAAACAAAACAAATGTTTATTCAAACACGTCACAAAAACTACACTCAACAGGTCTTTTTCTTAAGTTTTGTTACCTATAATGTATATTATTATAGAATAGAATAGAATAGAAATACATTTATTCGTAGCACATAAAAACATAGACGATAAAAAAATAAAATAAAACAATAAAAAATAAGAAAGCGCCACGAATTGGTCCCGACTCAGCATAGTGCCAATTATATTTTACCATTATATTTTTGTATATTACATATAAAAAAATATAATGTACTTAAAGTATAAATACAAAATGCCCCTACTTTTAATAGTTATAGGTTAGTTACAGGTTATCTGTCCCTTATTTAAACATTTTTTGTGCATTCTTAGATAGCTTCATTGATTTATATTTGGTTTCTACTATTTTGAATTTGTCTTGTCACTGAACAAATGATTTGTAAAAATACAATAATTTTAAAGATAGCATAATGAATGTGGAAATAGTGTATTTTAATATACGTACATTTATAGTCAAGGATAGCAATTGTAATTCTTAGAAATCGTACCCAAAGGAACATAAACCGATTTATGCTGAGGTAGAACCGTATCGTAACAAAGCACTGTTACACAAACACTCTTTTAGATGTTTTATTTTAGCTATACTTATGTTGTAAGTTTGTTTATGTTTCGAATAAATGTTTCGTATTCTTAATATTATTCTTATTTGTATAAAATGAAAGCTAGTTCTAGAAAATAGCTGCTGAGCGGCAACAAGGATATTTATAGTCAAGGAAGTTTATCTCGCAGAACAGCTAGAAATAAAATATTTATATTAAATGAGAGAATCTGGTTAAATCTACAATATAATGTGTAGTGCAGCGTAAATAAAAATACTCTGCATAAACATTACGTTGAAGAGACATATATGGTTTTATTTTAGGGCCATCTATTGTTTGATGTATGAAATAAGTTGTCAGTTTTTGAAACCATTTAGGTTTGGTTGGGTTTTACGGCTACCTATTTTTACAGCGAACGAATTTTGCTTACGTTCACTAGGCGATTTTACAGTGGCTTTACTACGTGTCACACTACGTTATTCTCTTCCCCAAATTCAAAAAGGCTTTAGTTAAGCCACCGTTTCTAATTGTGTATTTCGGATTCTTAATTTGGCCGTCAAGGAAACCATTCATCAATCTCACATTCATCTCATATCACTCGCAAAACATCTATACCTTTCATGTTAAATCCACCCTTGATTCAGCGAACCTATAGTATGATAAATTTATTCTGTTAACCTTTAAAAGGCACATTGAAGTAAAGCTACTAATAGACCGCTTAAGCGTCTAGGTTTTCATCTAATTTTTTCTGATACGGAAATCTCGTCAGTAAACATTTTTTACGTGGTATAATTCTAAATTTTCAGCTGTTGCGTGTTTGTGATCCATTACGTTTCATGATATGTCTGTATTTTGCTACCCTTAACTGTATAAGCTGTACTCGGTTATCCTATTTAAGTGCGGAACTATGATTAATATTAAAGTGTTTGGAATATTTTTAGTGATTAAATTATACGTGTCATTGTAAGTGAAATAAGTGGTTTTAATTTTTATTTTTCATATTATTTCATTACAATTTTGGCGCCTGAATCAGTTGGTAAGTACCTTGGACCCTTATTCTAAATTTCTTCTTTAAAATACATTTTTTTTTTCAATTTGACATTTTATGATTTTTCTTCATTTGCATTTTTTTTTTGGGGATGGTGACCTATTCAGGTCGCTGTTTATTAATCTTTTCTGATTTTAGCATATCTTCGAGTAGATGAGCAGTCACCAATACTTGCGTGTTGTAATACGGCTTTGATGAAAACTTAACCCTGCCCCTGCATCGTGTCTTGAGATTCTGACAGCTCTGTGTTGAATGTTGACAAATACATTGTTTCATATAAAATAACGAATGGAATGTGTTTTTACATGTGCCTTTTATTTTATTTCCATACTAATTTATCCCGAGTTATTCATTTAGTAGATTAACCCCCAGTAGTCTAGTTCCCGTAGATTGTTAGGGATTATTTTACGGTAAGTGAGACGTAGTGATGTTTTAGTGCTTTTTGACATAGGTCACCTGTTTATTAATCTTTTCTGATTTTAGCATATCTTCGAGTAGATGAGCAGTCACCAATACTTGCGTGTTGTCATACGGCTTTGATGAAAACTTAACCCTGCCCCTGCATCGTGTCTTGAGATTCTGACAGCTCTGTGTTGAATGTTGACAAATACTTTGTTTCATATAAAATAACGAATGGAATGTGTTTTTACATGTGCCTTTTATTTTATTTCCATACTAATTTATCCCGAGTTATTCATTTAGTAGATTAACCCCCAGTATTCTAGTTCCCGTAGATTGTTAGGGATTATTTTACGGTAAGTGAGACGTAGTGATGTTTTAGTGCTTTTTGACGTATCCCGATTTGATTTCGTCTATTATTATCCGAAGTGAGTTTTAATCCTAGTCACAGCGGTTCCTTGGCGTTCAAGTATCGTTATTATAGAATTTCAGGCCGTGATCGTGTGTCTCTATCAGCTTTATTTCTATAGGGTAATGTTTTGCGTGACGCAGCTGACGTGTCTACGGGATTTTAGCTTGAATTTTTTACCAACGTGCTCAGGTATACGGATTTGTCGTTTTTCCGATAGTTAACCTTTCAAACGCCTCTTGTCAGACATTCGTATGACGAATATTACGGGGGAACGAATATAGTCCCTATTTGACACTTTTTCGGTGTCTAGTTTGTTTTGACAGTCGGCGTGACAACGTTCGTTATTGTTGTTTGTCTCTTAAAAAAGGTTGAAAACCTCCGTAAATTCAACTTATACATGGCTCTAGATACCTAAAACTATTCTTATTTTGTTAAACAAGGCTAAATTGCTGTGCAAAAGTGTAGGCAGGCCCCATTACCGAATAAATAATAACATATCTTTTTGTTTCAGATTGCGGTCTTCTTTGGCAACGTCGTGTCGCCCTGACGTCCGACGTCAACGCCTTTGAAGAACTGTATTTATAATATTTTAGTAATATTTATTATTTTGTATTCAAGTGATTTGTGTTTTCTTTATTGGATTATTATTTAAGGTAAGTGGATGCATGCCGCAACCCAATCAGACGATGGCACGTCAAATCTAAATTTTATTTGTGTACAATGCGACAACTCTTTTAAAACCCAGAGAGGCCTCAATATTCATATTTCCAAAAAACATCGTCTTTGTCTCAGCCAAAATGGCCCTGCTCTAAATTTAGACCCAGCCTTTATACCCGCCCCTCTTTCCGACAAACCAAATTCTATCCCATTCCATTTGTATCTGAGCGATCTAAAAAATAATGTGCCCGTTGTTAAAAGAGTTCCGCGCGGCGCTAGGATCTCCGTCGCTAACCACCTTTCAGGCCTGATTACAAAATGTGTGGAAAACAACCAAATTGATGATTGGCATAATCTTCTCCTTTTTTCATTCAATACCCTTCATGCCAAAAATGATGAGGCAATTTCATTAACCCAAAAAATCAAAAACAATTGCGTTTCGAATACAACTCCACACTTTTCTCGACCTCCTAAAAGGTGCGCCTCATCCACCTTTAATAAAACTAAATTGATTGAATGTAAAATCAGCGACGGCGATCTTAAAGGTGCCGCTCGTCTCCTTTTCACAAACGACGTGCTGTCGCCAGATACTCCAGATACCCTCCTGGCTTTACGTTCGAAACACCCCCCGGCTCCTGTAATACCTTACGTTATTGACCCTCCTACAGCTGACCAGGCCTGCCTTCAAATCGAAGGCAAAGACGTTATTGACGCCATAATTTGTTTTTAATACTCCATTTTTAAGTATAATATTGTGAAATTTCTAACATAAAGTAAGCCTTTACTAACAAGAAGTGGATCCCAGTTGTCTGAAATAAAAATATATGAATGAATAATTTCATTCAAAACCGGTTCAGCGGCCGGTCTGGATGGGATCTCACCCCAGCATTTGAAGGATCTAATTTCTCAGTCTGTGGGTGACGCAGGTGAGCAGCTTATCTGTTCCCTTACAAAATTAATAAATTTTATGTTTTCAGGCAAAATTAACAATGAAGTTGTCCCACTATTATATGGTGCTAACCTGATCGCCCTAACCAAAAAGGACGGAGGGGTGAGACCTATCGCTGTGGGGTCAACTTTACGGCGTCTGGCATCCAAAATTGCGGTTAGACATATCAGATCAAAATTGCAGTCTCTTTTTGAACCAGTGCAGTTAGGTTTTGGCACGAAAGGTGGGTGCGAGGCAGCCGTCCATGCCTTAAGGACCTACCTTTCATACGACGATTGTGAAATCGTTGTCAAAATTGATGTGAAAAATGCCTTCAATTCGGTAAATAGGGACACTTTGCTGGCGGAAGTAAAAGACAAAATTCCAGAAATTTACAATTATCTTCTCCTCTGCTATGCAGATCCTTCTAAATTAATGTACAAGTCCCATGAATTATCTTCAGAAGTTGGCTGTCAGCAGGGTGATCCTCTAGGGCCAGCAATTTTTAGTTTGGCCATAAATCCAATAATTCAAAAATTAAAATCTAAATTTAATGTATGGTACTTAGATGACGGAACTCTAGGAGGCGACGTGGATACTGTGCTCTCTGATTTGGCTTTTATTAAAACTAATTTCGAAAATATTGGTTTAGAACTAAATTTTAGCAAATGCGAACTCTTTATTCAAAAGACTTCTTGTAGTTTGGTTGATTTAATACAAAAATTTGTTCATCTGGCTCCTGGTATCAGAATAGTCGACAAATTTTCACTTTGCCTCCTGGGTTCTCCTATTTTTGAAGAATCCTTTCCCGGTTATATTTCTGACACTATTTCTAAATTCCAAAGCCACGCGAATCGTTTACTCGAAATTAGCCCACATTATGCGCTAATCATTCTTAAGTTTTGTCTTTTTGTCCCTAAATTTACATATGTGCTCCGTTGCTGTCCTTTCTGGAAACATCAAAATCTTTTGTCACGAATGGATGACTTAATCAAGACTAGTTTAGAAATGATTCTAAATATTCAGCTAACTGAGCCTTCCTGGTCTCAAGCGTCCCTTCCTATTCGATACGGTGGCTTAGGAATCCGCAAAGTGTCCAGTGTGGCATCCCCAGCCTTTTTGGCATCCACCCATAGCACGTCTGGTCTCATAGGAAATATCCTAAGGGCTTTGCCCACATACTGTGAGATTGCGGGCTTGGAGGGTGCCAAAAATGCTTTTAAAGTTGCTTGCCCAGGTAAAAAATTTCCAGACAACCCAAAATCACAAAGGAGCTGGGATAATATTTACTGTGATTTAAATTATAATATTCTTCTAACCAGCAGTGCAGGTCCAGATCGTGCGAGACTTTTGGCGGTCGGAACCCGGGAGGCTGGTTACTGGCTACATGCCCATCCCTCGCCAAATACCGGTACCTTCCTGGATCCGACCTCGCTTAGATTGGCGACTGGACTGCGACTCGGGGTCGCGGTATGTACCCCACATATATGCTCTTGTGGCACGGACGTGGACCGACTGGGACACCATGGATTGTGTTGTCAAAAAAGTGCAGGCCGTTTTTCGAGACATGCGATGCTTAATGATATAATCCGCCGGTCTCTTGCCACCGTCAATGTGCCTGCTCTTCTTGAGCCGACTGGCATGGTCAGGGACGATGGTAAGAGACCTGATGGGGTGTCTTTAGTTCCTTGGAGCGTGGGACGGATGTTGGTGTGGGATGCTACCTGTGTAGACACACTGGCACCGTCTCACCTCCAACGGACTACAGTAAAAGCGGGTGCAGCGGCGGAAAACGCCGAAATTCTAAAGCGTAATAAATACAAGGGCCTCGGCAGAGAGTACATGTTTGTACCTTTTGGCGTCGAAACTCTAGGTTCATGGGGTCCCAGCGCGCATAAGTTATTTGCAGAAATTGCGAAGCGTCTGGTTGACGTAACTGGTGACCGAAGAGCTGGCGGTTTCCTCGCTCAACGTATCAGCATTGCGATACAGCGAGGAAATGCCGCCAGCATCCTCGGTACAATGCCTCAAGGGCCCGTTTTAGATTTAAGTTAGTTTTAATTTTCTTTATATTATTTTGGTTAAGTATTCTTGTATATATTTTCGTTGTACATAAATTTAAAGTAAAAATTATATTCGCATCAGTAAATAAGCTTGACGTATATGACGTGACCAATTTTCGGTTCAATACGTAGCTTTATTTCGACCCTAAGTGCATAGGCTACCATAGCCCGGTGGTATGTACTATGGCTTCACGAATCGATGCACCATGGTTCGATTCTCACCAAGAGTGATCTTTTTCTATTTTTAAAAGATGTTTATTTCTCCCTTGAAACATTTCCAATTACTAATTAGTAGTAATTACTAAAATATTTAAAATAATTATTATTTATTTGTTGTTTATTCTTTTATTTGTTGTTGTTTATCTAAGGTTATCGTCAGTTATCGTTATTTATCGTTAATTACCGTAGATATACGTGGTCAAACTTTTACTTTCTCTGATCATCGTTGGTTAACTTTGTGTAATCGTGGGTCATCGTCGACCATTGTCAAACTTTCACTTTCTTTGTTCTTTGTCGGCGACCTTTGTCAATTATTTACAATTCTATTAACTATCAGTGCCAATTTTAACGTCAATCGTGGGTCACCGTTGACCATTTTCAAACTTTCACTTACTTTGATCCTTGTCGGCTAACTTTGACAATACTATTTACTTTCAGTGACAATTCTATTGTCTATCTATGACATTTCTGTTGTCAGTCAATGACAATTCTATTGAAACTTTTCTTGACAATTCTATTGTCAAACATTGACAGTTTTATAGCTGAATATTGCCAATTCTATTGATAAACATTGACAATTCTATCTACTATCAATTAAAATTCTATTAACTGTCAATTTCAACTTTATTGACAATTCTATTGGCTGTTTTTGATTTTTTTTGTTGACTTTTATTCTCAATTGTCTCAATTGTGGATTAATGTTGACCATTGGTTGAAGTGTTAGGCTTCTTAAGTTTTTTCTCTTTACGAATTGTTGTACCTTGTTGTGTTTTTGCAATTATGGATCAACCATTTGAAGATTCCATCGATTTGATTGGTCCTTTACCGTTGGCTCGTAATGGTTTTCGTTATATTTTGACGATGGTCGATGTATTTACTAAGTTCGTATGGTTAGTGGCTCTAAAGAGAGTAAACGCCGGTTCGATCGCCGCAGCTTTGGAAACAGAAGTCTTCTTGAGATACGGATCACCAACAAACATTCTTTGTGATAATGCAACGGTTTTCCATAGTGCACAGTTTGTCGATTTTCTAGCAACTTTCGGTATTCCGAGGCCTCAAGCCAATGTTGTTGAAAGGTATAATCAAGTGGTGGTTACCACCTTAAGCATTTTGGTGGCTGATGATCAGCGCACTTGGCCTGTACATTTGCCGCGCGTGGCATTGTACCTGAATTCTTGTATAAATTTGGCAACGTCATATACACCAAACTTTCTGATGTACGGCCGTGAGGTTATGGTCCATCCGGAGCGCGTTGATGGTCAGGTTGAGTACCAAGAGATGGGACTCAGCCGGGCTGAACGAGCTTCGAATCTTCATACCTTGCAGGACGTGTACGCTAAGGTTGCTGATGCTATGGTGCTGGCTTTTCACCGCAATGCTAGGAAGTACAACTTGAATCGTAGGGAGGTTAGGTTCGCTGTCGGTCAGATTGTCTGGCGTAGGAATTTCCAACGTGGGACAACCGACGCTGTCAGAGGCGGCAAGTTCGCGCCGCGGTTCACTCAATGTCGTGTGGTCAGACGTGTTTCACCTCAAGTCTATGAATTAGCCGACGTGGATCCTCCACACATCGGTACCTACCATGTGAAGGATATCCTTAAGTAGTTCCCGTATCAACTGTTTATCCTATATTTCTTCCTCAAAATTCAAAAAGACATTACTTCAAGTCACCGTTAATTACCTTTCGATTTCCAATTAGGCCATCCATTAACTGTTTATCCTATTTTTTCCTCAAAATTCAAAAAGACATTACTTCAAGTCACCGTTAATTACCTTTCGATTTACAATTAGGCCTTCAATTAAATGTCCCCTATCAGTCCCATTGCTGGGAAGGTCTTTTGAACGAAATTTTTTGGATTCACTTGGTTCCAAAAGTGGTCGTTCTTCATGCTGGTTGATGGTAGTTTTATACCCCGACCGAATCTCAGGTCCGGGATCCGGGTCGTTGAGCCTTCGTTTGCTCCTTTGTTCCGCGTGACGGCGGGACACATATCCGCGTTCCGTCGCCACGCTCCCTATTTCCATTTTTTTTGGGGGCTGTCGACGTTATGCATGTCCGCGTAGCGTCTTTTTTTTCCGTGCCATATTATTTGGAATTTTATTGGGTATTTTCCCTGAGGAAGTTCGTGTGAACCGTAATGCGGAATAAATCGTAGTCTACTACTACCAATCTCAAGAGTGTTTCCGTTAATAAGGAATTTCCACTATTCTGCCAATGTGGAGTAGTGTATTTTTTATAAGGGCCAGTTAAACTGGGTAAGTTTTAGTGCGTCATTTCATGTAATTTGGTTTTTACTTTATCGGGCTAGTTTTCAGTGTGTAATACCGTATTATTTATTCAATAGCTCCTAGGAGAGGGCGCGAAGAGGAATAATCATCCTCCAGAGATACCGTGAGGAACATTATATCCGTGGTTTGAGTGGAAAAGCTTGCCCAAGGTCAATAACTAAGCAGCGCGTGAACACTTCGATCCTGTTTAATTACGGTCCACAGACCGTACGCCTATTCCCAGAAACTACGGACAGTTACAGATAAGTTTGGAATATTTGTGCGGACTACCTGTGTTTTTCTTGACGGTTTTACGACTACCTATTTTTACAGCGAACGAATTTTGCTTACGTTCACTAGGCGATTTTACAGTGGCTTTACTACGTGTCACACTACGTTATTCTCTTCCCCAAATTCAAAAAGGATTTAGTTACGCCACCGTTTCTAATTGTGTATTTCGGATTCTTAATTTGGCCGTCAAGGAAACCATTCATCAATCTCACATTCATCTCATATCACTCGCAAAACATCTATACCTTTCATGTTAAATCCACCCTTGATTCAGCGAACCTATAGTATGATAAATTTATTCTGTTAACCTTTAAAAGGCACATTGAAGTAAAGCTACTAATAGACCGCTTAAGCGTCTAGGTTTTCATCTAATTTTTTCTGATACGGAAATATCGTCAGTACACATTTTTTACGTGGTATAATTCTAAATTTTCAGCTGTTGCGTGTTTGTGATCCATTACGTTTCATGATATATCTGTATTTTGCTACCCTTAACTGTATAAGCTGTACTCGGTTATCCTATTTAAGTGCGGAACTATGATTAATATTAAAGTGTTTGGAATATTTTTAGTGATTAAATTATACGTGTCATTGTAAGTGAAATAAGTGGTTTTAATTTTTATTTTTCATATTATTTCATTACAGTAGGTATACTCGAAGTCGAAGAGGAGAGCTCTTACGATCCGGCGAAGAGATATTGGGGTACACCGTACATCACCAGCGTAGCGCAAAAGCAACAACTTACCAACCTTAATGGTGTAAAATAGCTACTACACAGTTGCTGACGAGCGCGTATAGACTGTGTAAAAAATTTAGCCACAAAACGTAAGCTAGTGAAATAGCTATCAATTGTGGAAAAATGTAATTATAGCTGGGAAGCAAAAAGAGCAGAATACTTACGTTACAAAATAAGTCATATATTGCACCATAAAACCATGATGTTTTCAATGCTATCATAATTAACTTGAACGCTTTAACCGCCGATAATTTTTCATCGAACATGCCCGAGTCGCCGCCGGTACAAATTCACACAATTTTTTATGTATAAATGACACAAAATAGGAAAATGAAATGTCTGTCACTTTGCACAGCTTTATTTTAGCTAATTTTACAAATTATACATGGCCCTAGATGCCTGAACTATTTATTATTTTGTTGAACAAGACTAAATTGCTATGCAAAAGTGTAGGAAGGCCCCATTACCGAACAAATAATAACATATCTTTTTGTTTCAGACTTTGCGGTCTTCTTTGGCAACGGCGTGTCGCCCTGACGTCCGACGTCAACGCCTTTGAAGGACTATATATATATATATATATATATATATATAATAGTTTAGTAATACGAGTATTTGTTATTTTGTGTTCAAGTGATTTGTGTTTTCATTATTGGATTATTATTTAAGGTAAGTTGATGCATGCCGCAATCAATCAGGCGATGGCACGTCAAATCTAAATTTTATTTGTGCACGACGTGACAACTCTTAAAACCCAGAGAGACCTTAAAATTCATATTTCCAAAAAACATCGTCTTTGTCTCAGCCAAAACCAAATTCTATCCCATTCCATTTTACCTGAGTTATCTAAAAAATAATGTGCTCGTTGTTAAAAAGAGTTCCGCGCGGCGCTAGGATCTCTGTCGCTAACTACATTTCAGGGCTGGTTACACAATGTGTGGAAAACAACCAAATTGTTGATTAGCATAATCTTCTCCTTTTTTCATTCAATACCCTTCCTGCCAAAAATGATGAAGCAATTTCACTGACCCAAAAAATCAAACAATTGCATTTCTAATACAACTGCACACTTTTCTCGACCTTCTAAAAGGTGCGCCTCATCCACCGTTTTAATTGATTGAATGTAAATTCAGCTACGGCGATCTTAAAGATGCCGCTCGTCTCCTTTTCACAAACGACGTGATGTCACCAGATACTCCTGATTCCGGCTTTACGTTCAAAACACCCCCGGCTCCTGCCTTACGTCATTGACCCACCTACAGCTGCCCAGGTATGCCTTCAAATCGAAGGCAAAGACGTTGTTGACGCCATACTTTCATTCAAAACCGATTCAGCGGCCGGCCTGGATGGAATCTCACCCCAGCATTTGAATGATTTAATTTCTCAGTCTGTGGGT
The DNA here is from genome assembly GCA_905163555.1 of Notocelia uddmanniana. Taxonomy (NCBI): domain Eukaryota; kingdom Metazoa; phylum Arthropoda; class Insecta; order Lepidoptera; family Tortricidae; genus Notocelia; species Notocelia uddmanniana. The sequence goes on from LR991063.1 coordinate 25,578,680, forward strand.
GACGCAGGTGAGCAGCTTATCTGTTCCCTTACAAAATTAATAAATTTTATATTTACAGGCAAAATTAACAACGAAGTTGTCCCACTTTTATATGGTGCGAACCTGATCGCCCTAACCAAAACGGACGGAGGGGTGAGACCTATTGCTGTGGGGTCAACTTTCGTCTGGCATCCAAAATGGCGGTTACAGATCAGATCAAAATTGCAGTCTCTTTTCGAATCATTGCAGTCTCTTTTCGAATCATTGCAGTCTCTTTTCGAATCATTGCAGTCTCTTTTTGAATCATTGCAGTCTCTTTTCGAATCATTGCAGTCTCTTTTCGAACCATTGCAGTTAGGTTTTGGCACGAAAGGTGGGTGCCTTGCATACGACGATTGTGAACGTTGTCAAAATTGATATGAAAAATGCCTTCAATTCGGTAAATAGGAACACTTTGCTGACGGAAGTAAAAGACAAAATTCCATATCTTTACAATTATCTTCTCCTCTGCTATGCAGATCCTTCTAAATTAATGTACAAGTCCCATGAATTATCTTCAGAAGTTGGTTGACAGCAGGGTGATCCTCTAAGGCCAGCAATTTTTAGTTTGGCCATGAATCCAATAATTCAAAAATTAAAATCTAAGTTTAATGTCTGGTACTTAGATGACGGAACCCAAGGAGGGGGGACGTGGATACTGTGCTCTCTGATTTGGCTTTTATTAAAACTAATTTTGAAAATATTGGTTTAGAACTAAATTTTGGCAAATGTGAACTCTGTATTCAAAAGATTTCTTGTAGTTTGGTCGATTTAAAACACAAATTTGTTCATTTGGCTCCTGGTATCGAAATAGTCGATAAATTTTCACTTTGCCTCCTGGATTTCCTATTCGATACGGTGGTAAGAGCCCTGATGGGGTGTCCTTAGTTCCTTGGAGCGTGAGACGGATGTTGGTGTGGGATGCTACCTGTGTAGACACACTGGCACCGTGTCACCTCCAACGGACTACAGTAAAAGTGGGTGCAGCGGCGGGAAACACCGAAATTCTAAAGCGTAATAAATACAAGGGAGTACATGTATGTACATTTTGGCGTCGAAACTCTACGTCCATGGGGTCCCAGCACGCACAAGTTATTTGCAGAAATTGCGAAGCGTCTGGTTGATGTAACTGGTAACCGAAGAGCTGGCGGCTTCCTCGCTCAATGTAGGTATCAGCATTGCGATACAGCGAGGAAATGCCGCCAGCATCCTTGGTACAATGCCTCAAGGGCCTGTTTTAGATTTAAGTTAGTTTTAATTTTATTTATATCATTTTGGTTAAGTATTCTTGTATATATTTTCTTTGTACATAAATAAATGATATTTCAACAAATCAGAATCGGTGAGAGAGATGAATATCACCCAAAAACATACCAGACAATTGACTCATTTATTATACTGCGGCGAAATGAGCTGGATATTTTTTGTCTTATATATCAGACTACGGCGGTTAAAAGGTTAATTTGTTCCTTGCCAGTTTATTTGCACCGTTATTTAAAAAAATCCTCTCAGGAGTACAAGGTATTTTACATTTTTCCTGCATGTTCATGTTACTTCCTGCATGTTCATGTTACATCCCGCATTGCGTTTATAGTTTTACTCAATACACACATGTAAATTCTGAACGATATCACAGTAATTAAAATTGTGGTTATTCACATTTCGTTGGTATAAAGTAAGGCAATGGCCACAACTGTACGAGTTGTGGTCGGTTTCACATTGTAATTAATCGTCTAATTTATAATCTCGATGTGGACTGTTAACAAATATTTGTATAAATGAAACGTTTTATTCCGGCACCGTGTGTATTTCATTGTTCTGGACTGAATTTGATTAAATTTACACGCGTTTTTGCATCTTAAAAGAGTTTATTGAACGAGCGAGCTGTTCAAAATGTGTCTGATCGTGATAATAGTCTACTTTGTATGTCTTTTGATGGCCGAAAAGACCGGACTAAGGTTACTGAGAATGGTTTTAGGAAGGTTGTAACTGAAGTAGAACATATTACTTTGCTACGAGAACCCGGTTCGAAATACATTAGCCACATAGCAGTGGAGTCAGGTGATGCAAAAACTATCGCTAATGCGTTGCATTCTTATTTGCAAACAACACAATTAATGCGCAAAAAATCGTAGTTGTTGGCTGTGATGGCACGGCAGTGAACTGGAGTAAGATCAGGTATAATCACGATCTCTTCACGATGTCCTCATTTCTGAGCAATCGACAGCAAAGTACGTCCATACTTGGCATCAAGTCGAACCTCGAACCTATAGGAACTTGTGCAGTGCCCCAGGGATCCGTGATGGGCGATAACCTTTTCTTGATTTTAGTTAATGAGATAATGACTGCGTGCTCTGAGTCAACATATTATGTTCGCTGATGACACATGTATAATATTGAATGCAGATAACTTTAAGAACTTGAAAATCAAAGGCAATAAAATAATACATCAAATTGCCAAGTGGTTCTCGTCTAATCGCATGTTACTGAATATCGAAAAAACTGGTATTATGCATTCCCAACTGCGAAAAATCATTATACGTCCATTTGATATCACCGTGAATAACATTAACCTCCCACCTAAATTCCAAAAACGTGCGCATAGGATAATTTAAAATGCACCCTCCTATGATTATCCAGCCCAGTAACTGTTTAAAAAACAAAAAAATCTTACATGACCTTGTGTCTATTTCCTAACAGCCGGCATATATGTATAGCCTTATTTACATACGTACGAGACTCGTATGCAAGTTTCACTACATTGCGCGGTTAGACAGATCGATTGACCTCATTATACCACGGCAACCCGCAATGTAATGAAACTCGCGTACGAGTCTCGTATGTGTGTACAGAGGCGTTATATGTATGATTGAGAAGTTTAGAACTATACACGACCCTAGGGCAGATCCACGGCCGAAACACACGCGGCGCGCACCTTTTAATTTTATTGTCCCGCGCCGCGGACTAGCGAAGGCTCGGAAGTCACTCTCAGTGTCATTGGTGTAAGGTTGTACAACACCCTTCCGAAGGACATCCGTGATTAGGCAAGTGTTTCTGCAGCTGACTCGAGTCACCTGATAATGGGGCCCTCATATAAAATTTTGTGCAGGGTTCATGTGTACGAAATGCACCTAATATAAAAGCACTAAAACGTTCGTTTTATTTGGTTGGTAAATTAGTGAGACATATTAATACAAGTACTTAACATGCATGAGCCGGTATCGGTATTCGGTAAGAATGAAACGAGTAAATCTAATTCATGTTTTTTAGTTGTTATTAATCGATAGGCTTTCACGAAAAAAAATTGAGTTTCCTAACTGCAAGAGGCTCTTAAAATTTATGCAATTGACTGTACGAGTAGATTACCAATATAACAGTAAAAATAAAAATCAGATCTTTAGGGTTCTACCGATCTCAAAAAATTATTACAGTTGCGATAGTTTGTTAAATAACTTACAAAATTTCAAAGTCAGGTAAAGCCCTTGAACTAAGAACAATCAGAGTTTTTTTTTTCCTTAATGTCCGTACAAGAACGAAAAATTTGATTCTCATACATCGACGGGACACCCTATTACCCAATTCATATCCCTATCAGTGGACAGGACTGATATATACATGCTGAGATGGTCGGCAGGGGTAAATCTGCTCGACAAAGTGCCAAATCGATTCATCCGAGGTAGTGTGAAAACAAGACCACTGGCTGAAAAGCTGGATGAAACACGACTGCGCTAGTATGGTCACGTCATTAGGAGGCCCGATAACCACATGACGAAAAAAGTGCTGGAACTTAATGCGAAATCAAAACATCGCGTTAGACCCCGTGTAACATGGATGTCTGTAATAAAGAAAGATCTGGAGAAGTCCAACTCGGATCCAGAGACGACCCAGATATGGGATATGGCCTGCAGAAGAAGATCAGTGCACATCAGGACTGACATATACTCGTATTTAGCGAGGTTTGGAAACTGTACTTAATAATAATGAATATTATTAATCAAATAGTTTATGAAAGTATTGTATTGAATTTAAACGATCACTATACGATAAGTAATATAAGCCAAATGTAATTGTATTATATGAACATGGTTTAATGAGATATGATAAACTAAACTAAACCTAGGTACAAATTTAAGAGGGGCATTCACCTAGTTTTTTTATATAAAGGTACGTAAGTAATATTTGACTAATCTACAATACAATACAAAAAATATTAATTGTTCACCAAAAATAAAAATAAACAAACAGTAATTAAATAATAAAATAACGGTAGAAAATTGGCGGTCTTATCGCTAAAAAGCGATCCCTTCCAGACTACCTTTGGGTGGTGGAATTAATACAAAAATATAAAAGCAAAATAATAATATAATCTAAAAGCATATCACGAAAATTTTACGGGGACAAAACAGAAAAGAGTATTTTTCAATATAACGTAACTAATAATAAATTATTTCTCCGCTTACTAAGATCATCTAAAATACCTACTTGAAACTAAGGAAATAAACTAGCGTTATAAAAATATAGTAGGGACAAATACGGCTGCAACTTTTTTACGAACCATATCTCCAGAACATCAAAGAATTTACTATTTATACGACTGCCAACATAACAGTGACTTGTTTGTGCCAAGACTATCGCTGACCGAAAACATCCTATCCGGGCTGAACACAATATTCGGGCACGAAAGACTTACGTGTTCAAAGTCTGAATATACTTGAGCCGTTTTGGAATGACGTGGCAATATCCGGATAGTATTACATTACTGTGTAATTTCCGAGCGTTCGACGCTCGCTGATTGGAACGTTGCGGTGTTTTAAAAATGCGGTATTTAGTGCCAGGATTGGCTTTTTAATAGGAAGTAGGTTAGTGGACCAAGGAAGTGAAAGGATTGCCGAGACTACTCAAAAGATTCACATACGAAAAGTTTTTTTTACGAATAATGGTTTTGTTAACTACCACCTTATCATCCATACACTTTTATGGACTGTAATATTAATCCTGATATTTTCGGTATTCATTATATTGAAAAAAAGAAAAGGTTTTTCATAAGCCAAGTGAAATCAGATCTTAAAAAGACTAAGAAAATCTAAGGCGAGGGAGGTTCAAATTAGATTGCATTTTCGTAAATAGTGACTTGCCTTGAAATACTAAACGTAACTATGTACGTATTCTGTACATATTTTTTGTTTTTTGTAATGCCTTCTAGATTTGTGGTGCCTTCTAAGGGTTAAACAGAAAAATACTGACAAGTCACCAAATTAGTTACTGTCATAAATTTAGTTTTTGGGTATTTTTTTTATTGCAGATTGTTTTTCTTTTCACAATCAAAAACTACTCGTTGAGAGGATCTCAATGAGCTCAATCATGACAAGTTTATTTTGTTTAGTCAACTACACAAAATAAACTCCTAAAGGAGTTGCTAAGGCCAACTTCTGTCCCCATCTTCAGATCAGCTCGTACGTAGGTACGATAATATTGTGTTGTCACCGAACTTACATAAGTGTGCCAAATTTCAGCTCAATCGGTTGAGAATGACTGATCTAAAATTCAGTTGCCAGATTTGTCCCACACATACAGACTATAGCAAGAAGGGCAAGATAACTATGATCAAAACCTACTCTCATAAGCTACCCAATTTGCAGAACTTATGAAGCTCTGAACATTCGACGGATTATCCGGTACAAGTGGGCATCCTCGCAAATGATAATTTTAGATCCTCGAAAACTTTAAGTCCACGTGAAATCTGCTGTAAATTCTAATTTATTTATCTCATACGGTCACGCCTGTGAATTTTAGAAAGGGTTTAACAAAGCACATCAAATCTAATTTCAATGAAATTCCAACCAACTATATAGGTTTTAGGACGAAGGCCAAGAGCAGTGAAGTGAAACATTTTGGACATCAAATATAAATGCCACAACAAATACTAAAGGTTGAACACGCCAAAACTGGGGCACACAAAATGTAGTACAAAATTAAGTGAAAAAGTATATTATGTTTTACACATTTAATAGCATATTTAACGCTGTTTAAAATAACATTCCATATTTTAGATTTGGTCTACACAGTAAGCCATTTTTCTAACTTTCCTACGTACACGGCTCATAAGACTTTGCACCATGTTAATAGAACACTGTCTTGACGCCCATGTCCACATCTTTTGTAGTTCAGGGACCGATTTTACTCCGCCGCCTTTCTTTTTTAAAATTCCCTTCATAATACTCCAGTACTCTTCAACGGGCCGCAGTTCCGGACTATTTGGGGGGTTGCACACTTTTGGTACCACCACGATCCCATTTGCAGCATACCATTCCATCACTGGTTTTGAGTAGTGGCAACTGGCTAAATCTGGCCAAAACAAAGGTGGTGAGTCATGCTTTCTTATGAAAGGTAGCAAACGTTTCTGCAAACACTCTTTTCTATAAATATCGCCGTTTATTGTCCCGGTAGTAATAAACGGCCGACTTCTTTTCCCACAGCTACATATTGCTTGCCAAAGCAGGTACTTTTTTGGAAATTTCGAACGTTTTTTTAATTTACACTCTTCAGGGGCGTCTACTCTACTTAGGCTGGTATAGAACTCTTGCCCAGGAATTTGTTTAAAGTCACCTTTTATGTATGTTTCGTCGTCCATGACGACGCATGCAAATTTGGTTATGAAATTCTCATAAAGTTTTCGAGACCGTTTCTTCGCGGATGAGTTCTGTTTCGAGTCTCGATCTGGTGCTGCCTGGGCCTTATAACTCCTTAGGCCAGCCCTACGTTTCACTTTTTGAACATAGGACTGAGACATTTTAACTTTTTTAGCAACATCGCGAGACGAAATCTTAGGATTTGAGGCAAACATGTTCACCACCTTCTCGTCCTTTTTTTTTATTCTTGACACCCTGCAAGCCTCCACTTCCTGGCTTCCGATCTATTGTTAGGTGCTCACGGAACTTTTTTAATACGCGACAAACCGTAGATTGAGGACATTTCAGTCGTTTCGCGATATCTCTGTAGCTCAGCAATGAATTTTCTACGTATTCGTGCAAAATTCGCTCGCGTTGTTGATGTTGTTTGCTCGACATTTTGACAACGAATAAACATAATTAAAAAGAACTTGATAACATTATAGGCCAGTGTCTTGTGACCAAGTAGGTGCCATAAAAGTTTGTATATCTCTATTATTTGCATAGCAATAGTCGATTGTACATGCCCCAGTTTTGGCGTGTTCAACCTTAACGCATGTGTGGTAAATTGATAATACGATTTATTACGCAAGAGAAAGTAGCCCTCGGTTTTTGCACACCATAACTTCCAACCGCTAATCTTTAAGCGAAAATTACACAATCTAATGACAAAGAAATGTTTTCTGCATTGAAAATACGACGGTGGCGGACAATGGACCATACAATTCTTTACAAAAAAGAAAAAAAAGGTATGAAGGAACAGCCAATGAAAACAATAAATAATGCGTTCACGAAGAAAGGTTCTTTTGCGTCGACAAAGCTAATAAAACCGACATTTTACTAAATGACGGCCTGTTACCGTGAATGTTTTATGTGACATTATTAATGACAAACATTCTTTGTAAATCGGATTAACTAATGTTAGTCGGTTGGAAATGGTTATTTACTTATCATACCTTCTCTTGACATGCTAGGAAGCCATGCTAGAAGGCAAATAAAAAAAATGGTGACGGAAAAGTTAAAGAGCATGTCGGGCCATGCTCAGTGTATGTATGAGTTGTAATAATATGTATTACCAATAAACGAGTTTTGAGTTTGTAGGGTTCCGTAGTTACCCAATGAACTTACTTAAAAAAAAAATCAATAACAAGCAAGAGGGAATTACTTTCGTAGCTTTTCATTCGTCTTTTACCAAGAAGGGATGACTTTTTACAATAACTCAAAAACGGCTTAACTGATCATATCCGCTATAGTTTTTGTTGAAGTTAAAAGCTTTACTTTCATGATTTTTTCATATTGTTTGGACCCATGGTTCAAAAGTTCTTTTGGAGTGAATGACTCCGATAATATTCACTTTATCAAAAAGTGTTTGTTGAAAACCTTTATTTATTTTGAAAGACCTATCCAACAACGCCCCACCACATACGGTTCATGCAAAAAAAAAACATCCCCACTTTACGTGTTAACATTTTTTTAGTTTAGTATTTACGACTTTCTCGGTTTTATTGATTTATATATCTATACCAAATTGCAGCGTTCTAGCACTAACAATCACAGAGCAAAGCCTCGGACTGACAGACGGACTGACAGACGGACAGACAGACAAACAGACAGACGGACAGACAGACAAACAGACAGACGGACAGACAGACAAACAGACGGACAGACAGACAAACAAACAGACAGACAGACAAACATGGCGAAAGTATAAGGGTACCTAGTTAACTACGGAACCCTAAAAAGGGTAACCATCATAGTTGGGACTAATAATGTCCACTTGACCGGTTACTTGGACGGGTTAGAAGATCATGGAAAAACTGGAAATAGTTATGAGAAGGTTAGCAAAAAGCAAAAGGTGCTAGATATTGTACTTTGTGACCTTTTGGACGCCAACGACGGATATATCCGCACCATCGACGGTTCAATGCCAACGACTGATATCCGTCACGGCGTTCTGCGCGTTATCAACCTACATGCATTTCAACTTCGAATTTGACATTCCGACGTCATGGGCCTGTTGATATCGTTATATACCTTTCTAACATATGGTTCATAACCATGAACCATAGAAACCAGTGTTTTTTCAGTTAGATCCTGATTTGTATTTTTTAGACAGTCTTGAAAATTAGTTTAAAAGTGTAGTATCATGCAGACGGAATCCTGAATCAAAAAATAGTTAAAGAAACCCTGCATTTCTTTAAGAGGGCGCAGTACGTTTGTTTCTCCATACAAACGTATTTATGCTCTCATTTTAAAACACCATGCTAGAATAACATGAAACTTTGTACACACAATGGGTGGGATCCAGCTTGTCTAGGCCGGAAATTAGTTTCTGTTGCTTGAAATTATAATGGCGAAAAAATACAGCGATTATTAAGGTTTTCATACAAGCCGTAAAAAACTCAAAAAAACCGCTGTATTTTTTTTCTTTTTCAATTTCTAGCAACAGAAACTAATTTCCGACCTAGGTATGCTGGATCCCATTGTGTATACAAAGTTTCATGTTATTCTAGCATGGCGTTTTAAAATGAGAGCCTAAATACGTTTGTATGGAGAACCGATCCACACCGATCGTACTGCGCCCTCTTAAGATGAGCTACCTAACGTCACTCCACATGATGGGTTAAAACATCCCCAATTCTTTATATTTTTAGAATTTTTATTCTATGGTATTGCCGGCGTGATTCATATACCTGTGCCAAATTACAGCCTCCTAATACCTAGTAACGGTTACTGAGCTAAGCTGCGGACAGACGGACGGACGGACGGACGGACGGACGGTCATGGCGAAAATGTAGTAGATGTTCACTTGTCAAAGTGCCATTGCGTCCAATCTATACTAATATTATAAAGCTGAAGAGTTTGTTTGTTTATTTGTTTGTTTGAACGTGCTAATCTCAGGAACTACTGGTTCGAATTGAAAAATTATTTTGTGTTGGATAGTCCATTTATCGACGAAGGGTTTAGTTTAGGCTATATAACATCACGCTGCGACCAATAGGAGCGAAGCCGCGGACGAAGCTGCGGGCAACAGCTAGTTGCAGAATCAGTTCATTTGTTTCATATCTTTAAACTACAAGGAATCCCCTTGTTAACTACGGAACACTAAAATAATCAGTAGGTATTAATGGTTTTATTTTTAAATTATTCACTAATTTACTAGCTTTTCTACAATAACAGAAATAGTAGAAACAAATACTTTTTTTAATGGCAAAAGGTCAATGTTTTTCGCGAAGGTCATGAACATGACCCTACCTTATCAATAATTCCTTACGAACCTCAACTTTTTAATGGAAATAGTACCCTGTACTGTAGGGTGCATTATAAAAACTTCAGTAATCTCAAGAGCATTAAACTTTACTACGGAAAAAAAGTTTTAATAGGAGGGTCCGGTGAGTCCCGTACAATTAATTCATTGGTGGCCGGTGTTAATAAGAGCACGCATTATTAGGTGGGCAATCTAGCGTTTTGCTTTATATTAGGGAGAAAATTGAAATCAGGTTAGTATTTTCTTGCTGGTTTCGTTGTCACTTATTGACTAGGTAGCTATAAACTTATATTCACTACATGACAGCAACTATTTCAATAGTAGATTTTTAACCAAGTGTTGAAAGTGACTTATCGAATCCGAAATATTTCTGGCGATCGAACGAAGTGAGAACGCCAATAGTTCGAGGCTGAACTGGGTAATTTCACCCGAGTTCAACACTCTACTTTCCATTTCGACTGTAAGGAAAGTAACATAATACACGCAAATTTTATAAAAACGATTATTATAATAATGCCGTAAAATGGGGTGAGTAGGGTTCGCGTGGGGAGTTTGGGTTGCGAATCCAGATTTTTTTTTTCAGTAACTACTTTAATTTTCGGGCTCAGGTTGCTCTCAAAGAAAATAATTATATTTTTAGAAAATTTTAAATCATACAATTTTGAAATACAAATTCACTGTCAAAGATTTTATGTGATGTTTGCCGAAGTAAGTGTTCATCCACCTTTCGGATATCGTTTATATACTTACATGGCTTATTGGAAACAGAAAAACATGAGTTATATCTTCTTTATTTATAATGGTTTTAACATAAATAACGATTCGACCGCCTTTGAGGATTTTATGGGGAGAGCAGGGATGTACTGAGGGGTGAGTTGGGTTGACAACGGGGACAGTTAGGTCATGAATGGGTTGAGTTGGTGTTACGAACAGGGTGTACCAGGATGATACTCGTAGAGGGGGGAGTTGGTGTTCGTAGGTTCAGGGTTATCGATTTATATAAGTAGTTAAAAGTGTCTTACATTATGCTAAAATGGTAAATATTATTTTTAAAAATATTGAAGTAGCGGACGTATTAAAGAAATTGCAAATTAAATAAATATATTATATTAAAATGTGCATTTTATTTATTTCATACAGTAATACAGGCCATTACCTACGGAGTGTTTAATCGACTTTTATTCAACTCGTGAGTTTTTTATTTTGTTAATTATTTGAAAAGCCGGCCATTTAAACATCCCTGCGATCCTTCTCACACTATAGCCCACCTTCTTCCCTCACCGCACTCGCGATATTTTTTATTTTTTATCGACGTATTTAAACATATTTGACCATGCTTAAATGTCAATGTGCAATGTGTTGAGCTGATCTTGCATTTGCATACCTAAATACGACACCACGTCGAAAGACGTTCCTTCTGACGACGCAGTGTCATGCTAGTCATGAGTTTTCACACAAAATTGTGACACTACGTCGATAGACGTTTCTGTCTGTCGACGTGTCATAGTGTGTCATGCAGGTCATTAATTTCATACTGATGTTTTTGATGGGATTCACCTTACCAATTCCATATTGATCAAAGTATTTTTTAAATTGATCTAAAAAAAACTATTACAACACACAAAAAACATTAAACCGGTTTCATTAGGAGCATAAATAAAACATGATTTTGCTGCATTAATAAATAATTCTCTTGACATGTCAAGCTGTTGTCTTAATACGAAAGTGTCAACCCTAGCAATTTTCCCATCTCACCCCATTGCTAGCCCTTATAACTCCGACTAGAGAGAGAGAGAATTTTTCGTTGAAACTATGCAATGAAGCAACAAATTATCATTGACAAACTAAAAGTCATACATCCGGAACACTTTTTTTGTATATAAATCAATGTGCCACATTTAAAAATAAACTTTTATCCAGGTTTGAACTCTGATTTCGACCCAAATCACCCCATTTTACGGTAATCTATTAAATAAAATATAATAACATCTATAAATAAATGTGCAAAATTATATATGTATATTTTGAGTATGATATAAATTAATAATTCGATAAAAACAAATTAAATTTACCTACATCCAACTTTGAACCTTTTCGCACTGGCCACTTGACACAGCCGACTAGACTGTAATCGATCTACTATCTATCCATGAAAATTAATTAGTTGAATCAGCTTTTGAGTGGAAAACTGTATAATTAAATAAAATAGAAAGATTCCCCAATAGGAAACAACCGTGTCTAATTTCTAGAAAAATCCTAAGTCATTCATTCTTCCTCTTTCACACTCCTTCACTCTGTCAGCATGCTATCTTATTCACTATTCATACGTCACACGTTCGTTCCTTTTCACGCAATCCTACATTATATTGCTTCAGTAAATGGCGAAAAAACTGAATAAATTCTATGAAATACTACTAAAATATATAAATAAAAATGATAGTTATAATAGACGGAAAAATTGGCGATTTCAATTAAATAAGAGTTGTTTTTTGTATTAAAATCAAATAAAAAAAAACATATTTTTAATAGACACCCACAAAAAAAAATTAAGGTGCTGTTATAATACGTTACCAGGAAACAATGTCAAGAAGCCGAGAATACACCTATAGAGTTATTTTTTTTATCGGAAAATACCTATATTCCAAGAATTGCGCAATTCACAATCTTTTCTAATATTTTGCTTACTTATCTTGTACTTGTAGGCATTTTAATATCATACTACGGTAACATGAATATAAAAGTTCAACTTAAAGTTGAAAAACCCCCGACATTTTCATTTCAAAGCTCAATATCTCAAAAACTGCTGAACCGATTTTCATGAAACATGGCCTAGAACACTCGGGATAAAATTATCTAAAAAACAAAAGAAAACTTAATGAAAATCGGTTCATCCGTTTGGAGGCTACGATACCACGGACAGATACACAGCTACACAGACGTTAAACTTATAACACCCCTCTTTTTGAGTCTAATTGCGAGTTTGTGGGTAAGCATGTAGAAAATAATTCCAATAAGTATGAAAAAAAAATCTTGCTATTATGTTTTATAAATAAATATGTCGAACGCTAATAAACTCTCATCGGCTTTGAAATCAAAGCAATTTGCACCCTCTGCAATTGAATTAAGGTCGCAAAGGCTTTATTGATCTAGTGTTTATAAAGCTCGGTCTAGACGTGATGGATGCCAGTATTCTGCGAAATGAACGGGTGCAATTTGTATCCGTTTCGACCAATATACCACCATTGTTTGTCTGCAAATGGCTTATTTGACTTCAACGGTTTAGAGTTATTCGCACTTCTTTTTGTACGCAGTATTATTACTACGAGTTTTGCAAGCAATATGCGGTTGTTAAATTAGTTGTATTTTTCAGTAATTCTTCAGTTTTGTGTGTGCTGTAATACCACGACTAAAATATAACATTAAAAAAAGGGTCAAGGTAAATAGACCCGATCCGCAAACACATCTTTTAAGACATATCGTTTCATTATATTAAAATATTTTATACAAAAAAAACTGACTCCAATTTTGTACTTGCTATGACACAATTTGTGGTTTCCGTGAGCCAATGCTTGGTTACCTACAGAAAATACCGAAATCGGCATATGCGTGCCTATCAAATTAGGATTTCCCTCGATTCCTCCTAGATTCTATCATCAGACCTTCACCAATTTTATATGGGACTAATTTCGGGTTACCAGCTTTGAGACAAAAAAAGAATTATCAAAATCGGCCAACGCGGTCATGAGTTTTCGGGTACATAAAAAAAACAAACATGCAGTCGAGCCGAGTACCTCCTTCCTTCTATTTAAGTCGCTAATAATATACAGGGTGTGGCCTGTAATAGGAGCAATAAATTTAAAGGACGCTTCCTTAGAGCATCTGCAGTAACCACTCGTGTCCAAAAAAATATATCTTTTTTCAATTGGTAAAAATTTTGATTTAAAGTTATGACCTCCAAGTAATGGATCTTGGCACTCAGAGATTGTAGCGCGACAGTCAATGCGTGACCCGTACCGGTGGCAGCACAACGCGCGCGCCCGGTTCACGGCAACGGCACACGAAGGGAGATGGGGGAAATGTATGCGCTCCACCCTTGAGTTTTTGCGAAACATCTGCAAGATGAGGTGCCTAGTGTATTTCGTCCATGATAACTGACCTGCACACAGGGCAGGAATTGTGGCCATTTGTTTTGATCAACATAATGACGAAGTAACTGTTATCCCATGGCCCACTATAGCACCAGACCTAAACTTCTTCTTTCCGTGCCTCTTCCCATTATTTGGGGTCGGCCCTCCTCGTTCTCATGCGCCAGGTCCGTCGATCCTGGGTTATCTCCATGTTCAACTGGGCCTGTTTCAAGTCCTTTGATATTGTGAACCACCAAGTAGCAAGCGGGCGACCTCTGATTCTTTTATTGTCCGGTAGTGCGAGGGCTTTTCTCACGACATGGTCTTCGTCGCGTCTCATTATATGCCCGTACCATCTCATGCGGGATTCTTTGACTTTGTCGGCGATGGGGGCGACCTTGTAGCTACCTCTGATGTGTTTGTTACGCACTTTATCGAGTCTCGTTACACCGGCCGCCCACTTCAACATCTTCATTTCATTGACATGGAGTTTTTGTTCCTGCGGTTATTTGATCGCCCAACATTCAGCGCACCGTACACCACAGGTCTCACAGCTGTTTTGTAGACCTTACTTTTGGTCTTTATCGGCATACGGCGGTCGCAGAGCACACCCGTGAGCGCCCTCCACCTCTGCCAAGCTACATTTACCCTGTGTGTCACGTCCATGTCCACATTTGCGTCCGCGAACAGGAACGAATGCACGCCAACTTTGACCTCGAAGGAATTGCTTGTACCAGCCAGGCTTCTTACTCGCGTGGTTGCGTTATAATACATATCCTGTACCAGTGATATGTAGCACTCGGGAATTCTTTGTGATCTTAGAGCCTGCCAATACTAGTTTTCGCGGTACTCTGTCAAAAGCTTTCTCTAGGTCTATGAAGACTAGGTGTAGATCTTCATGGTTACTACGACTTTTTTCCATGAGTATTCGCACTGTTTGTATTGCATCCGTAGTTGATTTTGAAGCTGTAAATCCATACTGGTTCTTTGATATGACCACATGTTGCAGGAAACGGTTGTGAAGAATTCTTTCCCATATTTTTAGGGTATGTGATGTGAACTTGATGCCTCTATAGTTTCCGCAGTCGCTGACGTCTCCCTTGTTTTTGTAGAAGGGGAGGAGATAGCTGTGGCGCCAGGCTTCTGGGATTTTGTTGCTACTGAGGATGGTATTAAACAGTAGCGTAAGCCACTCAACTCCTATCGTTCCAAGTCTCTTCCACAGGTCAGCGGGTATTCCGTCGGGGCCAGTAGCTTTATGGTTCTTCATTTTACTAACAGCAAGCTTGACTTCGTTGACTTTAATGTCTTCTGCTGGCCCCGCAACTGCGATAATGGGTGGTAGGGATTGGCTAGGGAATTCTTCATTTAGCAGTTCCTGATAATATTGGCACCATCTGGCGTTGATCTTATCATTCGATGTTAGAAGCTTTCCATCTTTATCCCTGATGTATTTGTTCACCTTTATATCTAGCATAGACTGGTGGCGTTGTTTGGCAATTTTAAATATTTCGCAGTCTGTTCGTGCTTCTTCCAGTCTGCTATAAAAGTTTTCCTTGGATTCCGCCATTGACTGTGCTACTTTACTTTTGGCTATTTTCTTTGCAAGTTTGTATTGTATACGGTCTTCCTCGAGCTGTGTTTTCTGCCATATTTTTAATAGGTCTCTCTTTTCTTTCACGAGTTGTTGTACATCATCCCTCCACCATGTGGGGTCTTTATTGTGGCTAAGCCCCCCCTTTGACATTTTGCTGCTTCCTCAGTACACTTTTTCTCGAAGTTGGACCACATATGGTCTGCATCGCTGTTATATTCATTGGTTAAATCACTGCCCAGGTATTCTTTTATCTGACTCGCAAGTTCCTCACCCTTTTCGCTATTCAATTGCCGCCATTTAATTCTTTACTATTTTAATGGGTTTAGGTAGATTGAAAGCTGAAACTAATATGCGGTGTTGTGTTGTAAGCGCCTCTCCTGGGATAACTTTGCAGTCCCTGCAAAATTTCATTAGTCTCCTGTCTGTAAGTATGTAGTCTATTTGTGTGCTTTTCCCACCGCTTTTATATGTTATTAAGTGCTCAGGCTTCTTCTGGAAAAATGTATTTACTATTGATAGGTTATGACGTGCGCCGAAGTCCATAATCTCCTCTCCTGGTTTATTTAGCGTGCCGTATCCATGTCCTCCATGGGTGTTTCGGTAGGATGAATTTGTAGCACCAACGTGTCCGTTGAGATCGCCGCCTATGTACTTCGTTTCTTCGTGGGGTATCATATTAATGAGGTCATCGAAATCTTCCCAGAATCTTGATTTTTCGGATTTTTGGCATCCAATTTACCTGGGGACGCGTTCCCTAGGGGTGAGGATCCCCCGAGGAGTCACCAGACCTAAACCCTATTGAAAATTTGTGGGGACTAATATGTCAAATGAGGCAAAATGGAAATGAGAGGTCACAGGCTGCTCTAACAGACCCTATGTCAACAAGTTTGGGAGTCATTGCGGACCTCAGCCATTTGCTCGCTATTAGTTGGCTCAATGCCGTCGCGACTTTTAAGCGCGATACAACGTGAGGGCGCATTTACTAGTTAAAGTAAAGTAAAGTTATTGTGTTCAATTTCTATTGTTATGTTAGCTATTAAAGCATTTTCGTTGGTGTATACTTAATCCTGCCTGTATTAAATACAATATTTTTTCCTTGTATATTTTCTACAGAAACATCATACTGGCTAAGTAATTAAACCAGGAAAATATCATACTAGAAAAAATATTATTTATCCCGTGAATTCAAAAAATGCTTCTTGTAATATTAGATTATCAGAAAATGATTACCAGACTCCCAGTTGCTCTTTTCAGTGAAACAAGTGTTATGACTGATAGTGACATGACTGATAGTGACATGATTGTTAAAATACGAGTAATACCTATGTCATTAATATACAAGCAAAATCCTTTACTATACTTATAGTATTCGCAAAGATCAAGATGTCATCATGACATAATATATATCGCGCAATAATCACTGTCGTAGAAGATAAACAAATTGATTAATTATGACATGGCTCTATTGAGGCCTAGGAGCCAAATTGGTTGACTGTAGTCATGATTAGGGACCGCGAACCGGTCTGAAATATGTCGAACGATATTCGACCTTAAAGACGTGAGTGGCTTTTTTTTATTATATTTTAATATATCTCAAAGGCACGGGAGTTTTCTTTATGCTTAGGTAAGTTTTTTTACATAAGGAGAAAACGGACGGTCTATAAATTGATATGAGATAGATACTAGTTTTCTATGGTTCTGGCTGTTAAACGATATGAATAAGGAAAGATGGCATGTGGTTTAAATTGCTTTGAATAACGAACTAGTTGACAGATGACGCAAAGTTCAAATTTAGTTTAAGGAAAGAGAACATTGTAATGTAAATAAGCAAAGAAGCCTCGAATTTAACATAAGATTTACCTCAAAGTAAGGATTCCTTTAAAGATAGACGTATACAAGTTCTATAAAGAGAGACGAATAAGCTATTACGAAGCTGAATTGAGAACTGGCCTTAGACGTCTGAAGGCTAACCATGAACAACCTTTTTTATTTAGGTGGGTAATCGTTTATTTGTCTCAAACTATATGACATGGCGTGAACATGACATTGAAGTAAATAAAGACAAGCGGAACTATGACAAGGACGACAAATGATATATCCCTGTCTGTCGCTCTTATTTAATTTAACGCATAACTATCTCGCTCGGTAGCTGTATTATTATTTGACGTCTTCTCTGGGGTAATCTGAGAGATTTACTTATTTTTTTTATAGACGTTGTCTGGGATCAACAGAGATTTGAAATTCTTTGATATTTTGTTCTTTGGAATCGTGTGTTATATCAGACATTTTTATCAACTATTGATTAATCATTTAAGAACTCGAGGTCATTCCCAATAACCATTATTCCGATATCCCTACCTAATGACAGAATAATAATCAATTTCGGTAAATTACGAAATCGACAATCATTATTTCCCAAAAACGGATATGGTGCGATCACATGTCCCGATAGTGAAATAAAGCGGGTGGAAAGATTTTATCAGTCCACAAACTACGGCAAAATTGTTGTATCATTTTGTTCTGAATATTTTATTAGTAACAACGTGGAAAATGAACAGTTTTCGGAGATTAAAACTCTTGTGTTTCATCGGGCTGTTTTGCCTTGTAAATGGAGAGGAGAGAGGTTTGTTTATTATCGATTTTTCCATAGATAATCGGTACACGGATTACAAATTCAACTTTAATTTGTAAGTAAGAAGGGGGATCAAGGATTATTTCTCCGAAAAGTTAACTCCTCTAGCAAATCTGAAATGATCAATCTGAATAATCAATTTGGAACCACATGTAAATGCAACTAATTGGCTTTATAGCAAATGATTTCAACTTAGTGAGCGTATATTTTCTTTTATTAAACAATCTTTTCCAGGAACGCAACCGTAAAAGTAAAATAATTTTTAATTTTTCTACAAGAATACTTCATAGTTCATAAATATTTCCTCTTAATTATCATTTTATACTTGAAACATTTTTTTTTATCCTACATTATATCCTGTTTGGTAGGTTATTTACAATTTATTGTTATATAAAACATTTATGAAATGAAACAGTATTTTAGTAAATATGAACATAAATAGCGCTTAACTGTCTTTAATCATGCAAAAATAATCCGATTATTGTATCTGTGTGTACACAGAAATACGATTATTATGCTTATTGTTTTATTGAATGGTTTTTCCAATTAGGTAAATAATGTTTGACTTTTCCGCTACCCAAAGGTTGTCTTCAAGGGCTCGCTCTTTAGTCATAAGACCGCTTCTTATTCGTCATTGCTTACATTTCTTAATACCACGTCGGTGATAAACAAGCGTATGGCCCGCCTGATGGTAAGCGGTCACCACAGTCTACGGACGCCTGTAACAGGGTAGTTTTATATATGTG
Organism: Notocelia uddmanniana; assembly: GCA_905163555.1. Lineage (NCBI taxonomy): Eukaryota > Metazoa > Arthropoda > Insecta > Lepidoptera > Tortricidae > Notocelia > Notocelia uddmanniana. The sequence goes on from LR991063.1 coordinate 25,597,736, forward strand.
TATTTATTTTAAATATGTAGAACAATATTCTTTACCATTTAAGAACGTGCAGGTCCACATATTTATAATGAGATGTACCTACCTACTAGCATTAATTTTGTATGTAGTCAATGCCTCCCTTCCTCCACAAATGTGCAAACAAATAGAACAAACCACCACGAATAATTAGAAAACTTCAAATACAATTTTGATAAATTATAATTTTGTGAAATTCCTGTAGTATACTTGAAACACTTAGCTTGCGGGCGGGGGTGCATTAAGTTAACTTTTGGTGTACTTTACACACCCAGTGAGTGCATCAAGTGTACTAAAAGTTAACTTGATGGACTCGTCTGCGGGCGGGGGTGCATTAAGTTAACTTTTGGTGTACTTTACACACCCAGTGAGTGCATCAAGTGTACTAAAAGTTAACTTGATGCACTCGTCTGCGGGCGGGAGAGCATTAAGTTAACTTTTGGTGTACTTTACACACCCAGTGAGTGCATCAAGTGTACTAAAAGTTGACTTGATGCACTCGTCTGCGGGCGGGGGTGCATTAAGTTAACTTTTGGTGTACTTTACACACCCAGGGAGTTTCTAAGGCCAATGTCTACAAATCCCATTTTTTAATTTGCTAAGAGTTCGTTACATTTTTTTTAACAGCTAACAAATTATTATTATTATATATGACAATGTCATTGTCACTTTCAAGTCGACTTACCTATCTATTAGTCATATTACCTATATTCGCTTTACCAAATTGTTTTATTTGTAACTGCATTTTAAGTCAAAGGGATTACTAAATGAAAAATGCCAGAATTTGTGTTCATAACACGTGGCCGGGGTCGCGTTTTATTACGAGTACACAACGGGAGTTTTATTCAAAAAGAACATATAAATCCGGTGCATAATGGTGGCGATGCTGCAAGAAGAAACTATGCAAAGGCTCAATCACAATAAAGGTACTTCCTTACTTCATTTATTCTATTTACAGGGCTCGATTTTAACATTCTGGTTGATGATCTTGCGTTGGATGAAAATAATGAAGCACAATGATATACCGTTTTTAGTTATTTTAATAGTTTTGTTTCATTCGCGGAAGCAGATCAATGTGAGGAACTACAAGTTACTAGATTACGTACCTACTTAAATAAAAGAAGTGTGCGAAAAGTAGTTTGTTTGCATGTACACTTATTTGTGTGTTAATTTTTTCTCACTCGTTGAATCTAAAGTCAATCTCGTATATTTGGAAATGGGTGGCGGTAATAAAACGATATATAAATAAAAAACCTAAAAATGTTGATAACGTTCAAATATTTTCGTCATATTGAGACTGAGACCTCGACTGTATAGTCGACTTCAGACATAACGCATCGAACGAGGCTCTCTAAAATATCGGAACACTGCTCTTTTTTCAAGGCGTTAAAGTGCATGTTCAGATTGAGCACCCTGAATAATACAGATATTTGTGATGGTGAGTCTACATTGACATATCACATCTAATATCGAACACGTTTTTGTTTGGTTTTGTTTTCTTGGAGCGAAGAAAAAAGTAATAATTAATAGTCAGCATCATATTGTTCGTAGCAGTCAAGGTCGCGGAATACTTAGATCGGAATAAAGGCGTGTAACGATATATTTGGCGGCCTTGGCTGCTACGAACTATGTGACGCTGACTGTACCTATGCCAAAAACAAAATGCATATGTGGACCAACATCACAGTGCACAAAACTATCTCTCAGTAAACTTAATGTAGGTACTTACCGCCTACTCAGGTGCACAAAGTTTACTTGAAAATATCTATGAAATTTATTCTAACGCTAAAAGTCTATTAAATGTACTTTTAGTTTACTTGATTGACCTGGGTGAATCAAGCTAAGTGTTTCAAGTATACTGCAACGTAAAATTAGGTAGCGGACCTCTCGCATTTATCAGGATGCAACTGTACTGGTATAACGCTAGGATAAGAAAAATAGTATAAAGGCCGTAGCAGGATAAGGGAAGAAAAAATGCCCTTTTGTGATTAAGAGCTGTTTTTTTTTCTACAGTTACTTACATTTGGTAGTACTATTGTGCTAAGTTTTGTTGAAAAATTCCCAGTGGTTCAGCCGGGAAAAAATAAAATCCGAATTCATGAAATATGACTTTTCTCTAAAACAATTAAACTTTATCATACTATCTTTTTTTCATTTTGGTTAGTTAAATAGTATATATGTCCTGTAAGAAAATTAAGTATCTATGTTTAACATTTCTGTAAAAAAAAACGGCAATGAAAATTTCAAAAAATTTTTTTTAACTTTTCTGAAGGAGTGACCACTCTAAATGTCATGTCTAAAAAAGCTTTATTTAACGTTCTATCAGTCATATTAGTTTGATATTTAAAAACGAAAAGCAACAGTGTCAAATTTAAAAATATATTTTGGTTGTGTCTTGTTACTTTTATTTCAACACCGCCAAGGAACTTATTCATAAATCCTCTTTGTAAAAAGAAAAAATAATTCAATTTTTCACATTTACATTAATATTAGCCTGAAAATATATTTATGTCAGTTGTCGCCATTCCAACTTGTAAACCAAAAACTGTCTTCTTCTAATCATCATCACCATTTCTAAATATAGGTAAACCTTAATAATAATAATGCCATTTATTCCCACAAAAACAATAAGTAACTAAAACTAAACAAAATTAACAATTCCTTCAATTTCTTAAGTATTTGAATTTAATAAGTAAGATAATTTTAATATTATAGTCAATAAAGAGATTTTTTTTTAAATTCCGTTTTAAAGATAATTTATTCTTAAGTGCTGTAGCAGAGTGAGATATTATTTGAAGAGAGTTTAATAAAATGCAACTCAATTGGGTATTCTTTTAATTATGACAAAGTTACAGTCCGTTTAAGCCTACAGATTAGTATATCTGATAAAATATTTAGTAAGGTTTACTAAATATTTTAGGTAGCGGACCCCAGGCATTCTTCAGGATGCAACTGTACTGGGAATAACGCTAGGAGGATGATGATGACTAAATATTTTAGGGCCATAGCCCAATTATGGGTCCCCAAAAACTAATTTTACATGCAACACATATGTCACTTTATTGACGATAATATTAAAATTATCTTACTTATTAAATTAAATTTTTTTGTGGGAATAAATGGCATTATTATTATTAAGGTTTACCTATATTTAGAAATGGTGATGATGATTAGAAGAATACAGTTTTTGGTTTACAAGTTGGAATGGCGACAACTGACATAAATATATTTTCAGGCTAATATTAATGTAAATGTGAAAAATTAATTTATTTTTTTACTTTTCACAAAGAGGATTTATGCTTAAGTTTTTTGGCGGTGTTAGAATGGTGTAAGAAAAAAATATAACAGAACACAACCAAAATATTTTTTTAAATTTGACACTGTTGCTTTTCGTTTTTAAATATCAAACTAATATGACTGATAGAACGTTAAATAAAGCTTTTTTAGACATGACATTTAGAGTGGTCACTCCTTCAGAAAAGTAAAAAAATTTTTTTTGAAATTTTCATGCCTTTTTTTTTTACAGAAATGTTAAACATAGATACTTAATTTTCTTACAGGACATATATACTATTTAACTAACCAAAATGAAAAAAAGATAGTATGATAAAGTTTAATTGTTTTAGAGAAAAGTCATATTTCATGAATTCGGATTTTATTTTTTCCCGGCTGAACCACTGGGAATTTTTCAACAAAACTTAGCACAATAGTACTACCAAATGTAAGTAACTGTAGAAAAAAAAACAGCTCTTAATCACAAAAGGGCATTTTTTCTTCCCTTATCCTGCTACGGCCTTTGTAAAACTTTTACTGTTATTAAGATTATTTAAGATGTGCAATAAATAGTGATTGTATTGTAACACGCTTGTGACGAAAGCGCACTTGATTTATTTATTTGGATTTTTCTGCAGTCACAGGTATATACCTTATAGCATAGATACGGTGCTTATAATCAAAGGAGGCTGTCTGCTTGTTTGCCGCCCTCGGTCGTAGTGTAAAAGATAAACTATTTTATCCTTTCACCAGAGAACCCGTTTACAACTGTGGTCCGCAAGACACTGATCAGCACCGCGCGGTCTTGCATGACGAAAGTGGGAGCTACGCAGATTGACCTGGAGTATCTTCGCAAAGACCCGCCCTTCCCCGAGAAGGCTGCTTGCATCATCAAATGTTTGTTGGAAAAGGTATAACAATAATATACTATTAAAGATAAATACTTTACGATCTTACCATCAGGTGATGTGTGGCCAACGCAAACGCAGGAACGCAACGCAGTGAGTCAGTATTTAAAAAGAAGTTACTTTCTGTTGACGATTTCAGTTAGGTAGTAAGTTTAATTTATTTAGTCACTTGATTACTTGGTTTTTGTTTTTTTTTATCTCTTTATATGTAGCATATTATGGAAAGCTGTAATTGAAAATAGTGCATGCTGTGATTGCCTGTAAGTGGGAGATCAGTTATGTATGTTGTTAATGTATAGTTTATTATGAATGTCTATTGTATCGACCGTTGGCAATCCTAATAAATAAATAAATAATAAATAAATAAACCTATCCAGAGTAAAAAAAAGTCTACGGATCACCTTTCATACGAAAGTACGAAACTTACAAGAGGACTGGGACGAGCCCATGTTATTTTAAAAACAACAACAATCATACATAAAGTAAATACATTTAGGTAGATTATAAGCCAGCAAAGTTTTCACTTATATATCTAGGCTTATGTGGAAAAATATGCACAAATTTCAAATTAAAATAAAACAAGCAGATATAATCACTAAAATCATAGTAATCATCTATGAATTGCTTCTTTTCATTTTCTTGCCCTACATAGCTATTATATTTTGGATGGAAAACCAGTATGGATATATATTCTATTATGAGTACAACAAGCTCATATAACAAAGCTATTCCATGAATATTATTCCTACATAACTTTACAGCCAAAGTATTTTTGGGTTTTACCTCAAATATACAATAAACCATTAAAAAGGGAAATTAAAATTTCAACGAAAGATGGCGCCGGCTGTAAAGCCAAAACTTTTGTTTGTCAGGAAAAATGTTTTAATCTTGAATCTTGGAATAATACTTAATATCCCAAGTAATGTATTAGATGTGGGTTTGTTATCCGTAAGACGAAATTTGAAATTTATGATATAACTTACCGACATGGTTCTAATAGTTCTATATAAAACCGAGTCTTAACCCTTATGAAGGCAAAGCCGATTTAGGGTAAATCGCAAAAAAATGTACGTAGTTAAGGGCTTTAGTTAAGAAAACTTAATTGATTCCTTTGTGTTACGAAAGTTACCCATATACAGGGTGTGGCCTGTAATAGGAGCAAAAAATTAAACGGTACGCTATTGAGCTCTCCAGTAATTATTTCCAAATAGTTGAAATTTATAAAATAAAAAAAAATTTTTTTTTCTGCAAATGTAGCTTACATGTATTTTTTACACATTTATTTATTTGAATAACACTAAAAATTATTTTAAAAATTAAAAAATCCCAAAAATATCCTTTCAAACTAAAAATGCAATAACGATTATGAGTCATAATTAGATGCTACCTCAAAATCAGCATTGACAGCCGCGCTATAATATCGTTGAGCCAAGATCCATTACTTGGAGGTCATAACTTTAGATCGAAATATCTCCCAATTTAAAAAAAAAATATATATTTTTGGACTAAAGAGGTTACTGTAGATGCTCCAAGGAAGCGTCCTTTACATTTTTTGCTCCTATTACAGGCCACATACCGTATGTAGTTTGTATCACTAACTAAATTAAGTTTTTTTAACTAAAAAGCCCTTAACTATGTAATTTTTTTTTGCAATTCACCCTTTAGTGGTTACACACGTGTCAATAGAATTTTAATCTTAGCTGCGATTTTAGGTTCAAATGTCTTGAAATTAATCAGCAAAACGTAAATACTCTGTACGAGTACATGAATACAGGGTGACTTCTAATTGGTAATACAAAATATAAAAATGTAATTTTGACCATGATTTTGAACAACTTTTACTATGGGACCAACTTTGTAAATGTAACTAAAAAATACCGATAGACCAAACTGTATGAAATAGTGTTTTTTTTCACACGTGGCCTTTATAATAAAAGCTGTTCAAAATCATGGTCAGATTCACATTTTTATATTTTATATCACTTTCATCATTCATAGTTTCATCAATTTTATAGTTTCTTGTAAAGCCTTTTAAATAGATAGGTGGTGCCTCGTTAAGGTTTAATATTGTATGAAAATTTACAGATCGGTATAGTGAAAAGCAACAAGTACTCCAAAGTCGGCTTCATGGCTGTAGTGACTCCCCTCGTGTTCAGGAATAAAAAAAAGATGGAACACATGAAAAATGTGTCCGAAAACTGTGACAAAGAGGTAAGATATTCATGGGTAATGGTGTGAAGTTTTATAATAAGCTTCCAAGAAACCTAACTGGATTATCTATAAATTAATTCAAAAATTATGTAAAGCGTAAACTTATATCGAAAGCATTTTATAGCACACACGACTACATGAATGATAAAACACCGTGGGATTAATTAATTGTGACTGAAATATTAATGAATTAATCATTATGGCATTAGATATTAATATTATCTTATTATTTTCTTTTGACATATTGATTTTATTCTAGAAACTGTCTAGATTTCTATTTTTTATTATTTTATTTTTATTATTATTATTTATGTTTTGACGATCCTATTGTGAATTTTACTACATAATTATTTCTTATTTTGACATGTCTACAACAATACAATATTTATTGTAAAGAATAATAATAGCATCAATAAATTGCTCTAAATAATTAATTAATATATATGTTAATACATGTTATAACTGACGATTCGAAAGTGCTTGTTGCTAGGCCTATTTGAATAAAGAATATTTTGAATTGAATTGATACTATATGGTGTTAACTATATGGACGCCAAGTAATACATAAAGGTGTCGTTTTATCGTGCCTGAGTCATCTTCGAGATTTACACTAAGATTCATATTCAATGTCGGGAAATGAGCTGGCGTTTGTTTCACTGCCCTACTTTATGAATGGCGTCCAAGGAGTCTTCTGGATATTTTATTAGTATGTTAGTTATATAGGGATGTTTATTATACTATTAGGTTTATAGTAAAGTCCATTTTTCGAAACACGACTACCCCCCGAAGACTAAGTTGCTCATGAATTAATTGAAGGAGAACAAAATTTCAAGTATAACTTGTACACTTTACGATAGGTAAAGCTCATAGTGGGTCAGTTTCAAGTGATGATGTGGACACGCTGGAAAAAAACGAATTTTTTTTTTCAGGCACTAAGTAGATAGCTTTAAGTTTTTGATAGGAACCAACTTCTACGTTAGCCATCTTCAATTTTATGGCGGCTATTTTGAATTATAGGTATATTATTAACCAGTTTTTGCCATCGACCTCGTCCGCGTAGAACTCGTTCTCGCCTTAGTTTTTTTTTCCCATACAATCTTTCTCAAGCAACTTTAGGGGTGACATGATAGAGAAGGAAAGCCATGAATAGATCGGACTGGAGAAATTTGCTTGACCAGGCTAGGGCCCACCCGCGGCTGTAACGCCTCAGATGATGATGGTACAATCTTTCACCCTTCTTTATCATTAAATTATTATTATTATATCTACCTATCATTAAATTTCTCTCCTTGTATTCCGAGGTCTGTTTACATGTAAGTTTCGCATGCCTGCGACTATTATAAATTGTGTTAACGCAATGACGTGACGTGTCTCATGTTCTCCCTCTTGACACTGCGATTCCGTGCCGTCACTTTACGCACGTGTGTGACCGTACCTTTATAGAGCTACCGTTTAACTCGACGGTGGGCAACAGGGGAGGCAGTGTAGGGTAGGCAACGGACGGGGACAGACTGAGACCTTTCCCCGCGAATCGCCCTCGCTGACCGCCACACCGTCAGCCAGCACCGTCGTCTGAATACGGCACGATTCAAATCAGATGAAACGTCCGAAGTCGGCGCGCATCCCACCAGAGTCAAAGGAATTCGAACCCTCTATACAGTAGATAGACTTCATACCTAAACGGCAGAGGCAGTGCTGGCGGTCGCCGATCGGCTGGTCGTGACCACCGCTGTTCCATTCAAATATGAAATATAACTTCCGTATGAAGGGTTCGCATTCCTTTTACTCTGGTGGGGCGCGCGTTGATTTCGGAAGTTTGCGGTGAATAGCCACTTAAAAGATAGATCTTTGTCGGAACGATCGATTCCGTTTTCTCTATGAACTGTCATGTAATTAATACATGTTTCTTCCAGATAAATCATGCGGAGTCGACGCCATGTGAGTTGGGCAACGAGATAACTACGTGCATTTTCAAATACGCGCCTGAGTTGCATCTGAAAGCTTAACAAAGCTGAAAATACGAGCAAAATACTATGGAAAAATCTTTTGAAATTGTGACGTTTACGTGTATGTTAATAAAATATTTTGTAATACTTTTTTTATGATTCAGAAATACTGTCGAAATATGAATCTCGCATCAATTTATTTGTCTTTTAGCAGGTGAAATGAGTTGGACACTACCGATTTCAGTTGGCTAGGTTTTTATAATGATTCTTGTTACAATCAAATAATTATTTTATATTATTTGTTTGAAAGGTAAACTCGGCGAGGCAATTACTTTACGACGCAAATATAAGTGATGTCTCGTCGTGCTTGCGTAGAAATTTCTTATACTCTATGCAAGGATGCCATGGAATAGAATCCTCCTAAACTCGACTCTAAAAATGTTTTATAGGAAGCAAGTTGAGTATACACAAGCAGTGACAGCATTTGTTATGAGAGTTCATAAAGCGAAAGTTGAATGTCAGGATCGTAGCAAATGAAAATCCATGATCTATGCCCCTCCGAGCAACAGGCGTGATTATATGTATGGTTGTATTATGTGATTGGCTGTGCGTAAAGTCAGAAGCACTATTAATTTCCTACCAACTGCACCACTAATCGTAGTTACCTCGAAAAAAGAGGCTGACTATGTATACAATATACCATTTTTTTGTTTGTATGAGGGGGAGAAACATTTCCATTTCAGAAAGAGCAATTTCTTGGCAAAATATTAAATAAAGAATGTCCCTTATTCTAGCCTCGGTGACACTGAATAGTCATACTCATAAGAAATAAATACAAAAAGACGAGTGTGGGAAGCCCAGGGGACGTTAAGCGGGACAACAATGTTCCAATAGATTCTTGCCAAAGATAAAAAAAAAACCAATAAAAAAAGGTAATAAACTCCTAATTATAATCATCTTCTTATCAGCCGAAGGACATCCACTGCTGGACATAGGCCTACCTAAAGAGTGCTACAATGACCGGTTAGACTTAAAATACGGGCGGGGCTTATCATACTTCAAAAAAATTGAATTGACTGAATTGTTTCAAATTAGGTTGTTCAAAAAGCGACTTTACTTTCCAAGCAAGAAGGTACGAATTCGAAAGACAGTTTTTAAAGACTGACGTTTTACATTTGCTATTCCTATAACGTGTTTTGTCCCTTCCTCACATAACAAACCTAAATCATCAAAGTGAGAGATGGAGGCCGTTTCACAATACAAATAACACAGTTTTAATTTTTTTATATATGTACTCGTATACTCCGGTCTGGGGCGGAGAAATGCGGATTTTTTGCGATCGGAATAGAATAAAACTTTATGGAAGACAAAACTAAAGAAAGAAAAAGACGTCACGTTTATGACTTTTCTGCGGGCGCTGGCGGCCAAATTTATTGAAGCTAAGGAAATATATACAGTATGTCCCTGGATAAAAGTGCACAAACAAATAGGGATGAAACTAGATGCAATTTTATCGACATAAAAAAGTAAGTGCACATTTGTACTTATACATAGAGTGGACCTTATCGGAATAAAGCAGGATATCTTGTCTTTTAAGGGTCCTATTGATTTGAAAAAAAAAACGAAATTGTTATCACAAAGAATTATCAATGTTAACGAAATAAAAAAAAAACACGAAAAAGGAATCTTATCCTTTCAAACGACGGATTACTTTTTCCACTTCACACAGTGCAATGGGAGAAAAATAATAATTAGCTATACACTTGCATCGAGCTACGATCAATTTGAGAGCCTCGATGCCAATGCAATGTCATTACGAGTTGTGTCATCACGTCAATTAGCGCACACAAAATAGAGCTCACGGCAATTGAAGAAAAAACCATTTATACAAAGAGAAAACGCCAGCGTAATTGCGACCATGTAACGCATCCGAGGGGTGTATATACACAGCGTTTTCAAGTGTGGGTAAAGTAGATCTAGGTACTTAAATGTCATTTTCCTGCTCAAACTTTGTTTGAGACGTACAGTCGCGGAATGAAATATTTGTCAATTTTTTCGCCTATTTTTTATTAATTATTAATACAATTAGAGCACAATTAAAGGCAAATATTAGGGACAAAGCTCGACGCTAGCGGACCCCGAAAAGGCTCCTACAAATTGACAATTGCTTATGACGTCACGCGCCACTTATCGAACCAACCGTCTTATGGGAAAATAAGTATTGGCTATGTGCACGTCTGAAACGTCAAACGTCAAAGGTCCCGAGACAATGTCAAAACTCAGAGATATCAAATAATGGCACATGAATATTTTATTTACTTTAGTAAACGAGGAAGACTCCGTATTGGAAATTTTACTGAAATAAACAAGAGAATAAATAAACACATACAAACGAAACGAATCGTAGGAAACCGTTAAGAAACCAATAGAAAACGTGAAAGTAAATTTGACAGTGGTCCCCGGTAAGTACACATTTCTGCCATGGTGTGCGCTGCGATCGCCTAGCTTACCCCCGCCACCTACTTCGCACATAGCCAATAGTGCTGTTTTAGTCATGAAATACTGCGTTGAAATAAATAGGTAATATAAAACTATGTACGATGAACTTCAAAAATTTTTTTTTACAATTTATTGTGATATTTTTATTGTTTACTATTGACACCATATTATAAATTTCAACATATATGCCCAATTAAATTGATTCCGCTGTGACACGACAGTTACCAGTTATATTTAAACTGAATAACAAATTTCCGTGTCACTGTGGAATGAATTTAATTGAGCATTTGTCTCATGTTGAAATTTATACAGTCAGCGTCAGTACGTAGCAGCCAAATTGCCAAATACTTCGGTACACCATATATTTTGTATGGTTTATGTTTCCCGAACTATTTGATACGTACTATATGACGCAAGGTTGTCGACACGTGTATAATACCAGTAATAACTTATGGGTGCCAAACTTGGGCACTAACAAAAAAACACTACCAGAAACTTGGTGTTTGTCAAAATCATATGGAAAGAAGTGTGCTAAACATAAAACTCAAAGATAGAGTCAAGTTATCCATAATTAAAGCCAAGTCAAAAAGCAAAAAAGTTGGTGAAATAATAAAACAACAAAAGTGGCGCTGGACAGGCCACATGATTAGACAAAACTTGGACAAATGGACAAAAGAAATTGTAGAATGGTATCCAAGAGGAAACACAAGAAAAAGAGGGAGACCTAATCTTAGATGGTCAGATGATCTTAAGAAAATAGGAGGAGGTATCTGGCTGCAAAAAGCAAGGGATCGTGACAAATCGAAAGCTCTAGAAGAGGCCTTTGTCAAGGGACAAGTTGAGGTTGTCGATGGAGAAGAGTAAAAATAAAATCTTTTAACAAAATAAATAAAATAATAGATAAATGTATAAGCATAGATAATAAGAAAAATGTAACTTCAGCAATAAAGGCTATTTTTTATTTTATTTATTTATTTTATTTTATATGACGCTGATTCTACACAGCGACAAAGTCACAAAATTATCAAGATTGAAATCAGACAAATGAATACGCTTGTCAAAAAAAATTTTTTTTGATAATCTACCTGGCGGCCTAATCATAATAAAAGGGTGAAATAAAAATGCCGTGGAGCCGTTTAAGGACTTCAAGGCGTTAATTAGTATCGCATTTTGACTAGAAATAAGGAGGTGAAAATCTTTGACAAAATTTATGCAAAAAAGTACTTATTTCTAGTCAGAATGCGATACCAATTCACGCCTTAAACGGATCCACGGCATTTTTGTTACACCTTCATATATTTCGACCCAGAGGGCCTACTCCGAACTTCGAAAATCGAACTTTCGTGTCTTGCCGTCCCTTTCACTCTCGTGTTATACACTATATGACGGAAAGGGACGGCACGAAGTTCGATTTTCGAAGTTCGGAGTAGGCCCTCAGGACACTCTACCCTATCACGACACAGGATACTGACCTCAACATTTTATTCGACCTAAGGACCTGTCCCGGATCCTACGAGTTGGTGTAGACTCAAAGGGCTAAGCCAATTCTTAAGATCACGTGGCCGCATTGCCGCAGAGAGCAGAATATTGTTACATCTACCATTCTTTACTACTAATTCCAATAGCTCTAAGGAAGAAGCCATTGCCCTTGTTTAAAAATGATTTGAATAAAATATTAATTTCTAAATGTTATTATTCGTTGCCAGAGTTTCTTGGTGACACTTTATATTAGGTTGTAAGTAATTGTATTATATATATGCATGACTTATTGACATAAAAATATGAATAGATTTTAAAAATAATTATGAGTTTGTAATACGCGCAATTTAATTTCGAGTTTAACATGACTTTACTATATTTGACGGCTAAATTTAATGTATAAAAAAGAAACCCTTTGTACGCCGTAAGGTAGAACATAGCTGAACATTATCAATGTATTTTCAACATCCTGTATACCTATGATTCACAAATAAAATATTTTGATTTGATTTGATTTGATTTACTTAGATACGACAGCGAAAAAGCACGAAGGTGACTGTTGACGTACAGTCAGCGTCATATACTATGTAGCAGCCAAAGTTGACAAATAGTTCGGTACACCATATATTTTGTATGGTGTACTGAAGTATGGTCATTACCGGCCCAGTGGGCACGACAAAGCCAGCGCGACGAAGTAGAAGATGATAGACAGCCATAACAACTGAATCAGATATTTTGAAGTTAAAAATGTATTTCATTTTGATAAGGTATACGCTCCAATACTAGACACTAGAGCGGGGCCACACTTCTGCGTTGCGTTTATGAATAGAATCCACGATGTCGTCATCCTGATTCTATTCATAAACGCAACGCAATGCAACGCAACGCAGCAGTGTGGCCCGGCTCTTAATGTCCAATAGCTGACACCTATTAATCACCTGTCATTATGACATAAGATAGAAAGTACCATGTATTGGTTCAGTGACGGTCATTTGTCCATTTACCGTACCAACATTAAGCGTGTCACACACTGGAGCGGCCTGCGGTGGTGGCCAGTTGTACACTATGACAATCAAGGTCGCGTGTGTCTGAATGATTGTTAGAATTGTCATAGTGTACAACTGGCCGCTACCGCGGCCGCCACCGCAGGCCGCCCCAGTTTGTGACAGGCTTTAAGCCTCTTACAGGCTGGCGCGGCCTGGCCGCGGCGGTCAATAGTAATCTTGTCATTAGCTGACAAATTTTGGTATTGACCGCGGCCGCATGCCACGCCAGTGTTACTCAGGCCTTATTCCGTAACCAATACGTCGTACTTAGGCATACCAATTGTCTAAGCAATTACCTAAACAATAGAAAACACAAGAATAAAGAACATTCAAATGACTCGAATAAGACAAAACCTTCCGTAATTGGACTACTACACAACCAAAAACTAGTGCCTACGCCAATGAGGTAGCCGAACAAACATTTCCAAGAAGTAGATTAGGCTAAAACTGGGAAAACGTTAGGAAAATGACACCACTATACCAATCGGATTAAGTAAATAAATATTGATTTCCTTCCAAGAACCATATTACGAGTATATTCATTCCAAACACAATATTAAGATTGTTTTCGTCGACTGTAGAAGCCCACGCCAAAGATAGGTTTTTTATCGTACAGTCAGCGTCTTGTCATAAGCAGAGAAAGTAGCCAAAATGCAACATGTTCTTATTAGTCTAGGACTAAGAAAAGGGTCATGTTACGATATATTTGGCTACTTTGGTTTCTACCTATTTTTTAATGCCGACTATACCTTTATCCTTTTAAACAGCATTATCTTTGACGTCAACTGTACCCGGGTAAACTATGAACTTTAATATTTCCTATTTTATGCACCCCAACAAATTGAAACGAAGCAATAAGCACTATTCGGAACGAATAACGAAATGTCCCTAACAAAATCTAGATAGAAATGTGCGCACATAACAGACGGTTGACACTATTATTAGCTGACAATTAAAAATATAAATGAATGATCACTTCTATAAAAAATATTCACAAAATAGCTTATTAATCTTATAATCCATTAAAAATATTAAATTTACAGACATTCATGACGGTTTGTTTGCGCCAGGAGACAAAAATGCGTCGTCATTTGTTTCAGTGTTCGATTTCTTTTTCTTCTAAACAGCCAGCAATACGTTTATCGAGAAGGTTTAAAAATACTTTCGCGAGTGCGAACGGGGCTTTTTACACGGTGATTATTATCACGCGATGCACTCAAACCACTCATAGAAACTACTACACTACTACCACTCTTTCTACACTTGATTACTGAAGGAAGATTTTAATCAATTTTCAAAATCGCAGTATTTTGATAATATTCATCCAGTGAAATATTAAGCACATGATTAAGCACATTTAATACGTAAAGTTGAAATAAACTTTAATCTTATTTCCTTATTTTTATAAACGTTAATCAAACCTCTACCTAAAATGCCATCAAAATTTGTTTGTCTTTATCTGTCACTTTTACATATGTGTCCGTGGGAAAGGGACAAACACATTTTAGAGGTTTGTATCTTTGTGAAAAATGAGTAATCTATACTAATATTATAATGCTGAAGAGTTTGTTTGTTTGTTTGTTTGAACGCGCTAATCTCAGGAACTACTAGTTCGAATTGAAAAATTATTTTTGTGTTGGATAGTCCATTTATAGAGCAAGGCTTTAGGCTACATAAATAACATCACGCTGCGACCAATAGGAGCACAATATGTATGGAAGCGTTGCGTTCGGAACGGCTTTTTTCCGTGCGTTATACTTAACATACAGGCTACCCTGCGGAATTCCGAATCGGAGAAGATTTCGAACGGAAAACTACTGTATGTGTGTGATAGGTCCGTAGATTTGTATGGATTTTACTGCGTTTGAAATCCTGAATCAATATTCCGAAACGGAATTAGAAATTGGAATTCCGAGCGTATGTGGCCGCCCTAATTGGTAAATTTAAGATATTCAAACTATTTGAATAATGCACTTAGTTATGCCCAAAAATACTGTCATGAAAACAAAAAATGCATTCATTCCGACATTAGTCATATCATCTTGACATTAGTCATAGCACAATGTACAATATTTATACTGAGATAGAGATATCAGTGAAATACTCCACAAAGATCGTAGCGCCACTGTGGTATTTAATAAGAACTAACCGCACCACCGCTGCATCTCTGTCACTCCAATATGCAAGTGCGATAGAGATAGCACGCAGTGCCATCTGGTACAAACAAGTTAAACTAACATCTCCTTAGAAAAAATCGTACTTCGGACTGAAAGGCCCCGAGTCATAGTTGCATCAGCTTGGCATTTAGGTTTTGAACATTTTGTATTTGAATAATACTTCCTTTTCTAGATTATTGTTGAAGCCGGCTCGTTTATTTCATGCAAAAATCGAATGCGATGTCTACATCAGATATTTTTCCGAGTATATATTTTATTCCGAGTAGATATTTTACCCTTCTGCCAGATAAAAAAATGTTATCAGTTTTGATTCACTCAAGCGTGAATCGGAAGCCACTAAAATAACTTTGGATTTCAAATTGGCAGCAAAAAAACGCATTTTGTTGTTCTAATTATAACCAGCCATTGCGGCGAAAGGCAAAACTTATAAAATAAAACTAATAACAGAAAAAAGGGCATGTAGTATAGGTCGATTTACAAGAGCTGGCGCGGAAAATGTATGTAACTTTCATTAATTTCATAGACATTCGGCGCCAGCTCTTGTGAATCGACCTATACGGTTTGTTGGACTTGCTACCTACTCAATATATGTATAGAAGAGGGTTACAAATATCTAATGACGAAAAAAACCTGATAGCGACGGAATAAAAAAAATTAAATAAGTATTTTCGAAAACAATGGCTTAAGAAAAATTACTTAAAAACTCCAACCGTGTAATTTTTTTCTGAAGACAAGACACCACCATTAACATCCCTACATGTTCGCCACTTAGCACGGGAAATTAACACTCCTAACACAAGATCCTCCGCAACCTAGGTGTACTTGTATGACTGGGGGAGCAATCTTAGGATCATCATTCTCAACGACACCTGATGAAATAATGTCTTTGCCTAAAGAAAATAGGTCATAGCCGAGAGCAAGTAAATGAAGGGTAAAACGGCAATCCCTGAAACAAAAAAAAATGAATAAATAATTATAGACGTAGGTACTTACCTAGTCTGTTAACCCGCTACTGTTGTGTGTCTGTAACGTAATGTAAATGTGTGAATAAACCCTCGTGTACGGGCGCGAGTCTATGAGTGCGTCGCCTAGTTTTGAGACAGCAGTGACCCTTTGACCGCTGTTGTGAGTGCACAGCACTATTGTCTGCATGAGACCCCGTTGGGCCGTATCGTGAGTGCACAGCATTATTGTCTTTGACTACTGACTCGACGTGTCTCGAATTTGAATTATCCTAATGTCTTGATGTGAAAAATATATGTAAGTCAATCTAAAGCTTATTAGTAGTAAATGTTTATTATTTTATCTGCCGCTCCACCCAACAATTGGTAGCACAGCGTGGTTACGTTGAATTTGATGTAGTCGGCAAAAAAATAAATGCTTCCTACACCATGAACACGTCGGCGGCTTCATCGTCATCGTCGTACCATCGCATCGAAGCATTAACTAAAGAAAATTACGATACGTGGTGCCTCCAAGCACAAGCAGTGCTGATCAAAAATGGCCTGTGGGGATACGCAAGCGGAGAGATACCCGAACCGACTTCAACAATCGACGCGGCGGAAAAAAAAGAATTCTTACATAAGGATTTACTAGCGCGTTCAGAGCTATTACTACTAATTTCACCTTCGGAGCTGAAACAAGTGAAAGGCTGCAAGACAGCGTTCGAACTTTGGCACAAGTTGAAAAATATTTACCAAAGTACGGGCCCTGCCAGAAAAGCAACATTATTGAAGCATCTTATCTTAAAAAAACAAGAAAACGGTGATGTCCGCGAGCACCTAAACGATTTTATGGACACCGTCGATAAATTAGCTGATATGGATATAACTCTACACCCAGATCTGCTAAGTATCATGATGCTTTATAGCTTACCCGCTTCATTTGAAAATTTTAGAATAGCGGTAGAATCGAGGGATACCTTGCCGAAGCCTGAGGACCTGAAAATTAAGATTATAGAAGAAAGTGAAGCTAGAAAAAGTCAAGACATGCAAAAAGAGGGAAGAGAAGGTGCGTTCTATTCTAAGAAGAAGCCGAAATACTGCCAGAACTGCAAGAAAAGGGGACATAATTCTGAAGAATGCTGGAGTAAGAAAAATAAAAGCCAGTCAACCCACAAGCGGGAACAAAAGAACTTCAACATTACTCCTATTTGTTTGTCCGTCACCTCTGCAGACACGTGGTGCCTGGACAGCGGCTGCACCTCGCATATGTGCGCACAGGAGGACAATTTCGAGAGCATCGACTCCGAAACCGGAACTCTGAGATTAGCGTCTGAAAATCACACTGCAAAAGTCGAAGGAAAAGGCAAAGTACGTATTAATATAAATAATGAAACGATCAACCTCCATGATACTTTATATGTACCTACACTGGCAACGAACTTGATGTCGGTAGCCAAAATTACTGAAAAAGGACACAGTGTACTATTTACAAAAAATAAGGCGTACATCAAAGACCAGAAGGGTGAAATAACCCTTACTGCTGCAAAAGAAAATGGCCTGTATTACACAAAGGCAAAAAAAAACAAATATAGCCCGAACTGTAAACAACATCGAAATGTGGCATCGAAAACTCGGACATCTTAATGAGAATGATTTAAAGTTAGCTGCAAATAAGAAACTAATTAAAGGATTAGAACTAGGAGGAGGAAATAATTTACCCGACTGCGAAGTGTGCATCAAAGGGAAGATGGCCAGATTGCCATTTTCATCTGTAGATGGACCTCAGTCTACACAAGCACTGGAAATTGTGCACAGTGACGTCTGCGGGCCCGTCCATACTGAAACACTAGCCGGATCAAAATATTTCCTAACATTCCTGGATGACTATACAAAATATTGCTGCGTGTACTTCATCTCACACAAATCCGAAGTGTTCGAAAAGTTCAAAGAATACAAAAGCAAGGTAGAAAAGTTTCACAATAAACCGATAAAAAGCTTACAGTCGGATAATGGAACAGAATACTGCAATCGAGCATTTGATGATTTTCTGAAACAACATGGGATCAAGAGAAGGCTCACAGCACCATATACACCGCAGCAGAACGGCCAAAGCGAAAGAAAAAATAGATCACTGCTTGACAGAGCCCGATGCTTAATGATAGAAGGAAATATACCTCAAAAACTATGGGCTGAGGCAGTTTATACAGCGAATTACCTCATCAACAGAAGCCCGGCCAAGGCCCTGAAGGGTTGTACGCCCTATGAAAAATGGACCGGCCGTACTCCATCTGGAAATCACTTACGTGTGTTTGGAAGTAAAGCATTTGTTCTGAATAAACACAGAAGAGGGAAGTTTACGCCTAAATCAACAGAAGTAGTATTCATGGGTTATGCACAGCTAGCAAAAGGTTTTCGCATTTACATTCCTGAAAAAGAAAGCATAATAATAAGCAGAGACGTGAAAGTCATAGATAAAATGTATTATAATAAGGATGATGACATTGATGACCATACCGATAACAACTACGATGACTTCTTCGATGAACAAGAACGGCTGAGACCTGAAACAGAAAACAAGGTTAAAAGAAACATAGAAATTAACAAGAAAGAAAAACAAAGAAAGAAAAAGAAACAGTTACCTGTGGTAGATGTTGAATTCTCATCCAATCCTACCCAAAGATCTGTAGTAACACCTTGTGAGCCGGAATCTGAAGATCGTGAAATTGAATCTGTCGTGGACGTAGAACCTGAAGTCGTCGAAGGTACAAGTCATGAACCAACAAACACAAGAAGTTCTGTAAATGACGAGCCAAGACCACGTCGGGAACGCAAAGCTCCAACTTGGCAACGAGATTACGTGCTGAGTCCGTCCTCATCTTCTGATGAATATCAGGAACCATTAGACGAAGAAGACACGGATGAACTTACATTTCTGTGCGAAACAGATAGCATAAATGAAGAGTGGCATGATGCTATTAAAGCAGAAATGAAAGCACATATCAAAAATGGAACTTGGAAAGTTGTGAAGAAAGAAAAGGAGATGAAAGTCATTGACCATAAAATAGTCCTAAGGAACAAGTGGACTCCTGAAAAAGGAGAAATAAAGAAAGCCAGACTCGTAGCGCGTGGATTTGGCCAACGCCCTGGTATTGATTTTAACGAGACATTTGCACCGGTTGCGAAACTAAGTACCATCCGTTCCGTAATTGGACTAGCAGTCGAAGAAGACTTGAAGCTCAACCAAATGGATGTCACGACGGCATACCTAAACGGCGACTTAGAAGAGAACATCTTCATGAAATATCCCGAATACACAGACCAGTACGTAGCTGAAATTATGGTAGAGGCATGTGACGAGGATGACCTTACTTTGTACAGCAAAGCAAAGACAATGCTAGAAGACATCAAGAGCATTGAACAACAAGGAAAGGTATGTCACCTTCAAAAAGCCCTATACGGCTTAAAACAAGCAGGACGGCAATGGTATACTAAATTAGACACCGAGCTAAAGAAAATTGGATTTGAAGCATCGAAAGCTGATCCTTGCGTCTACATATTAGCCAAAGGAGGAGCAAAAATAGTAATTGCCATATACGTAGACGACCTGCTAATTGCCTATTCCTGCCCGAGAAAACTGGCTGAAATAAAAAAGAGATTAAATGAACAATTCGAAATGAAAGATTTAGGACAGCCAAAACGACTAATTGGAATAGACTTAGACTATAAAGAAAACAAAATCAAATTAACTCAGAAGAAATTTATACAAGAAACTTTAAAGAAATTTAAAATGGAAGACTGCAAACCCACTACCACACCAATGGAAGTGAACTTAAATCTGGAACCAAACAAGAAAGGAGGAGTAGACGACTTACCTTACAGAAACCTAATCGGAACTCTGATGTACCTTTCAGTCGCTACCCGGCCTGATGTAACATATGCTGTTAACTACCTATCCAGATTTAACGACTGCTTCGGACCAGAACATTTTAAATCAGCAAAACGAGTATTACGCTACCTAAAAGGCACAATAGATGTTGGCCTAACATACTCGAAATCGCAAGAGCCATTAGAAGGCATGGCTGACGCGGATTGGGGCGCCTGCAAAATGGATCGAAAATCCTGCTCTGGTTATACTTTCAAATATGCCGGGGCAGCTATCAGCTGGGCCTCCAAAAAACAGAGAAGCGTAGCTTTATCAACGGCTGAAGCCGAATACACAGCTCTTACAGAGGCTGCAAAAGAAGCAGTCCACCTAAGATCACTATTCAAAGATCTAGGTGTTGATTATGGACAGATAAAGATCTGGAACGACAATCAAGCTGCGATTAAATTGGGACAGAACCCTATAGTGTCTTCAAAGTCGAAGCATATAGATCTGAAGGTGCACTACATAAGAGACTGCATTAAGCAAGGTATCCTGAATATCATGTACATGTGCACCGAGGACATGGAAGCGGACCTGCTGACGAAGGCGTTGCCAGGACCCAGGCTAATGACGCTGAGAGGCAAACTGGGACTTCAGCATTAGTGCTGTGAGGAGGAGTGTTGTGAGTGCACAGCACTATTGTATGCACGAGACCCCGTTGGGCCGTATCGTGAGTGCACAGCATTATTGTCTTTGACTACTGACTCGACGTGTCTCGAATTTGAATTATCCTAATGTCTTGATGTGAAAAATATATGTAAGTCAATCTAAAGCTTATTAGTAGTAAATGTTTATTATTTTATCTGCCGCTCCACCCAACAACCGCGAACCAAAGCACATGTACCTGCTCGTTACACACAAGCTTCCAAAAATCGCCGTTTTTACTCACCGAAATCCTTACAGCCTCCTAGCTTATTTTCAAAGAAGTCAGAGATCTTACCTTTAAATAGCGTAAGAAGATAGTTAGCAAGCCTATCATTGAACTAAAATCTACCGCGAAATCAAAGACCAAAGGAAAAATAAGCAAAACTGAGAAAGAAGACGTTATATTTCCTTATGATAAGGATGCTGAATGTATTTATAGCAGCTATTAGTGGTCTCAGTCCATAGAGGGCTGGATAAATGCAGAAAGTGCAGTGTTTGGGCACACTGGTCTTGTGCCGGAGAAGAGAATGAAGACGATGAAGCCAATCATATCTTTGCAATATGTGTGAGAATATCTTAAATTTAACCAATGTTCCTACTGTTAGAAGTGATATATTTTGTTATTAAAGAGTTAATTCGTTCAAAATAGTTATAATTATATAAACGTCCCTTCTGCTACCGCACTTTGCCCTTTCTGCTCCTCCCTTTGCCCTAATATATGAGGTATAGAGGGCCAAATGCCATCTTTCAAAAAAGATATTCATGTAGCTAAACATATTTAATATGATTAATGTAAAAAATTATATAGGATATTGTACTTTATGTACCAACAATAAATATAAGTCCAGGTGTCTTAATCATATTATTGTTGTATCCGATTTGAACTGCTTTTATTCCTTTAAATCCCCACTTGACGGATCTGCAAATTTCTCTAGCTGTCAACACAACGAGCATTCGCATTTTCAAGTCAATAAAGGGTCGGCAATGTTATTGTATTTCTTTTGAAGTCGCTACTGTCTATAGGCTATGGTGTCTGCTTACCATCAAGGAGGCCACAAGCTTGTTTACCACCGTCGTTGTATGTTGCTCGGACGCAGGAAAGCAAATCTACAAAATACATTGAGACTCGAATGACACAAATACGGACAAAGATGGATCTCCTGTTCTATATTCATTAGAATGATCTATAAGTACATGTTTGTTACACAACTAGAACCTTATAAAGGTGTTTTATAATGCTATTTTTCATTTATTATTGCGCCGAAAACACGCATTGCAGGATTTTGTGGGTGGCCCGGGCCCCAGTTGGTGCCTCCAGGCGCAGCTTAGAACAGCTAGAATACTTTTATCTAAAACCACGCCACTGCCTATACCATATTCATTATTTCAAATTGAAGGGAAAAATTGAAAATTTTTATGCTCCGAGCAGGTTTTGCGGAGCATTAAATTTTTCATTTTTTTCCCTTTAATTTGGAAACAGTGGACGTCCTTGGGCTGATATGGTGGTGGTGGTGGTGGTGGAAAAATAAAATGTTGGAATAAGGTTTTACTGTGACGGACTGGCCTTATTCTATATTTGAATTTTACAATCGATATTGCACATGTCATGTGTCAGGTTTGTTTACTCACTCCGGTTGACTTTTTCTTACTGAAAGGATGTTTTTGATAATATAATTTATAAATACAAAGTTGTGTATCTCCAGAAATAAACTAGAGTTCTGCCAGAGTCCCATGGTTTCATTGTAATAGGTTATGGGCCTGGCTATAAAAATATAAAAGAGCATTAAAGAATAGGTTTTTGAGTGTTTTTCAGATCATTGTAATTATTATCCAGAAGAGAAGATTTTTATAAGCTTGACAACCAGTTCAACCAGTATTCAACCAGTTAAACCAGTTTGTTGATTTTATAAGCGCTTGACAACGGACGAATCATTGTTTGTAGTTGCAAACGGACTGTATGTATTACATTTTATCTATACCTTGGTGAATAATGGAGTGTACTAAACTAAAATCTGCAGATAATTACTCCAATTGGAGACAAATGACAAAATTATTTTTGGAAGCAAAAGGATTTAAAGAAGATGATAAAGATTTTAATGATGCAAAAGCAAAATATTTAATTTTAAATTCAATTGATGAGAAATTTCTACATTATGTGATTAATTGTACAACATCGAATAACATTTTTGAAAAATTAGATTTAATATTCAGATTTGAAGCAAAAGAAGACAATCATTTAAAAGTTATACAGTTTTATAGCTACAATTACAGCGGAAATATAATAGAAGACATTAGTAAACTACAGAATATGTGCGCCGAACTAAATACAAGTGAAAATAAAATAAGCGACGAAATGTTAATACAAAAAATACTGACCATACTACCACCAAATTTAATTTATTTCAAAAATATCTGGCAAGTTACTCCAAAATGTGATCAAACTATTTATAATCTTATCCAAAGATTACAAAACCAATTACAACCAAATGAACCCAGTTTCTCAAATAATGAAGCTTTCAAAAGCAACGAGAAAAAATGTTTTAGTTGTGGTAAAGTAGGTCATATCTCTAGGTTTTGTAACCAAAGAAAGTGTAACATATGCAACAGAACGGGCCATAATTCTACAGATTGTTACACTACTCAAATCTGTAAAAAATGTAACAAGAAAGGCCACATCGAGAGATATTGTCGCAGCTACAGCCTGGTAGGTGAACAGTACCATAATGAAATACGTGTTAAAGCTGTGGTAGATTCGGGTGCCAGTTCCCATATGTTCAGTAATAAAGACATTATAAATTTTACAGAGAAAATAAATGTAGAAATAAGATGCGCCAATGCAGAGAACCTCATCGCTCAGGCTACAGGTACTATCAGCACAAGTTTTGGACAGTTTGAAGATGTATTATATGTTCCTGAAGTTTCCAGAAATCTAATTTCTGTCAGCTCGATCACAGACCAAAATGGCTCCGTACTCTTCGCTGGAAATAAGGTATTTATTAAAAAGAATGGTAGAATAGTATTAACGGGATATAAAACTAAGAATGGTCTTTATGAAACTGAATTTAATGCCAATTTCACTCGCGAAGCGCTACTTACTGAGAGCGTCAATATCTGGCATCGTAGGCTAGGTCACGTATCTGATGTGCCGCGTCTAGCTAAGTTGGTTAATGGCATCGAAATTGGGGGAGGGAATTTGGAAAATTTTTGCAAAATCTGTACTAAAGCTAAAATGACAAGAAAACCTTTTGGAAATAGTAGAATAAAAGCGAAATTCCCTTTGGAAATTATTCATACTGACGTCTGCGGACCAATCGAAATTCCTACTTGGGACAATAAAAAATATTTTATTACATTTTTAGACGATTTTACACATTTTTGTGTTGTCTACTTAATTACCTTCAAAAGTGAAGCCTTTGATAAAGTGAAACAATTTGTGATGTTAGCGGAAAACCATTTTAATCTAAAAGTTAAAAAATTACGGTGTGATAATGGACGGGAATTCTCGAACAATAACCTAATCTCATGGTGCAAATCAAAAGGAATAGTTTTAGATCTCACAATACCCTATTCGCCCCAACTTAACGCAAAAGCTGAAAGATTGAACAGAACATTAATGGAAAGAACGAGAGCGTTGATATTTGATGGTCGTGTTCCAAACTATCTTTGGGGAGAAGCTCTACTGACCGCCAGTTTTCTGGTCAATAGAAGTCCAACGGAAGGCAGAGATAAAACACCAGCTGAAATGTGGTGTAATATTAAACCTAACCTATCAAACATCAGAAGATTTGGTTCTACAGTTTTCTACAAAATAAATTCGGGCCTGCGAAAGCTTGATAAAAGATGCAACAAAGGAATACTGGTTGGCTATGTTAGAAATGGCTATAAAATCTGGGTAGATGAAGAAAATAAAATTATAAGGGCAAGGGATGTAAAGATAAATGAAGATGAACAAGGAATCTATCTTTATGGTGAAGAAAATAATATTAGAATCAATGGACTTTGGCAGTTAGATGAAAATGAAGAACTAAAAACAAAAGAAATAAGGGAGAACACAACACGAGAAGGTCGAGAAGGTGAAAAAGAAAGAAGAAGTATTATTAAAGATAAAGAAATAGAAAAATCGAAAACAATGAAAGATAATCGAGAAGGTGGAAAAGAGAGATGATTAATTATTGAAGATCGTGAAATAGATAATTCAACAAACGAAGTTGAAACAAATGAAGTACAAATAAATGAAGGTGAAACAAACGAAGTTGAAACAAATGAAGTTGAAACAAGTGAAGTCGAAAGAAATGAAAGTGAAATAAATGAAGATCATGGAAGGAAAGTGAATATTAATTTGAATAATAAATATAACTTTGGAAGTCGTTTTATTTTTGATAATCCAATATATTCTGATGGGAATGAAGAATTTTTTGATAGTGAAGAAATTGAAGAAACTGGAAGTCGAGCTGTGGAAAATAGTGAAATTTCTAATGAATCTAGGAGAGAAATTAGTTTAAATGAAAGTCGAGCGGTGGAAGATAGTGAAATTTCTAATGAATCTAGGAGAGAAATTAGTTTAAATGAAAGTCGAGCTGTGGAAGATAGTGAAATTTCTATTGAATCTAGGAGAGAAAGAAGTTCAAATGAAAGTCGAGAAGTAGAGAATAATGAAAATAGAAGGCGCCAACTTGCAAGAGAGAGAAAACCACCTGAACGCTATAAAGATTATTTGATGGATTATGATACGGAAATATCTATGTTAACTTATAAAGAAGCAACCGAATCTAGAGAAAAAGATAAATGGAAGAAAGCTATAGAAGAGGAAATCAAATCTTTGGAAGAGAATAATACGTGGTCTTTGGTAGACAAGAATGAAGCAGACGGTAGAAAATTAGTAACGAGCAAGTGGATTTTTACAATTAAATCAGATGGAAGATATAAAGCTAGATTAGTAGCGAGGGGTTTTCAACAAAAATATAAAATTGATTATGATGAAACATACAGTCCAGTGGTCAATACCACTTCTTTAAGAGTTTTGTTGTCAATTGTTGCAAGTAAAGGACTAAAAATGAAACAATTTGATGTGAAGACCGCCTTTTTACATGGAGACTTAAAGGAATGTATATTTATGAAAGTGCCTGAGGGATATAATAATAAAAATGACAAAGTTTGTAAATTGAATAAGAGCTTATACGGTTTAAAACAAGCTCCGCTAATGTGGAATATCAAGTTTACAGATTATTTAGTAAAAATGGGGTTCAAACAATTAAAACTTGATCAATGCATCTTTGTGATGGAAGGTGAAAGAAGAATTATTCTTGCAATTTATGTCGACGATGGGTTGGTTGTTGGAAAAAGAGAAGAAGATTTATTGCATGTGATAGAAACCTTAAGAAAGGCTTTTGAATTAAGAATATGTGAAGAAGTGTCAAATTATATCGGTTTGGACATAAAACAAGAAGGAAATGGGATTAAAATTTTTCAAAAGACGTATGCTGAGAAGATTGTGAAGAAATTCAACATGAATGAAGCTAAAGAATGCAGATGTCCAACTATTTTAGTAGAGCAACATCCATCAATAAAAACTGATATTAAAACTCATGAATTGTATCGAGAGATGATAGGGTCATTGTTGTATATTTCTAATAAAACTAGACCAGATATTGGATTTCATGTGGGTTATTGTTCGAGACATCAAAATAGTCCAAATTTAAATGATTTAAACAACGCAAAAACTATTTTAAGATTTTTAAAAGGTTCAAAAGATCAAGGGATTCACTTTGGTGAAGGTGATAAAGTGCTTCGAGGATACTGTGATTCAGATTTCGCGGGGGATCCAGACACTAGACGTAGCACCTCGGGTTTCGTGATTTGGTTAAACGGTGGACCAGTGGCATGGAGCTCAAGAAAGCAGTCAGTTGTAGCCCTATCAAGTACGGAAGCGGAATTTATAGCTGCAGCAGAATGCTGCAAAGAACTTCTTTTTGTAAGAGACCTGATCGATGAGATGACAAATGAAAAACTAGAGATTGAGATGAAAGTAGACAATCAATCAGCAATTTGGCTAATGAAAAAGGGAATTATGAACAAAAGAAGCAAACACATAGATGTAAAATATTACTATTTGAAAGAGAAAATTGATTCGAATCAGATATCTGTTAAATACTGTCCAACGGGATCACAGATAGCAGATATTCTAACGAAAAGCTTGCCACCTGTAAAGTTTGAAAGATGTCAACGGAAACTAGTGTATTAGTGATAGTGTATAAGTGCGGGCTAAAGTGAACTATTATGGTATTTTTGGTTGAAACGTGGGTTATAAGTAGTATGTAAGTTTTTTATAGGGTGTGTCATTCTCTATGATAAAGAAGTTATGTAGAGTTGTGTTGTAAACTTAAGGAGTGAGTAATAAAACAATAACGTACGTTTCGATTTTACTTAATGAAAATATGTTTCATTTAAGGGGGTGCCTGACTATGATTCATTTAAGGGGGTGTATTTGGGGAATCATTCGTAAATGAATCATGAGTCTATATAAAATATCATCTAACTATCTCAACACCAACCGGACATAACTTGGTATGGCTTTACACGGTTTTATTATGTTTTATTGACCTTTAAGTTTTCATAGCACATTTTATTTTGTTCAATTTGTTTTGTTTAGTTACTATAATTATGTTTGATGTTTTATGGATTTTAATAATGTTTAATGTGAGCAGGAGTTTATATAATTGATGTGAACGTATGGAGTATAATATAGTATATATAAGTGAAGTCGAGCAGGAGATTTATATGGTGATTATAATTATAATATAGTTGAGATAAAGTATGTATCTGGAGTATAGTAGAATATTTTAATGAAGTCGAGCAGGAGGATTTTTAATGGAGAATAGTATGTAGTTAATATGAAGTTATATGGGGTATAATGAAATTATGCATAGAGTCGAGTGGGAGGTTTTTAATTTAATGGAGAATAGTATATAGTCAATATGAAGTTATATGGAGTATAATGAATTATGCATAGAGTCGAATGGGAGGTTTTTTTAAATTAATGGAGAATAGTATATAGTCAATATGAAGTTATATGGAGTATAATGAATTTATGCATGGAGTTGAGTGGGAGATTTTTAATTGAAAAATATTATAAAGCTGAATAATGAAGTTGAGTAAAACAATATAATAATAATTGTAAAATGTAATTTTTCAGAAAGCTGTTAATTAATGTAAATGTGGGTTGATATTGTATCGTTTGGTTTTTTTCTTAAGGGTGATTGTTTTTTGGTTAATATTTAAGGGGTGATTGTTTCTTGGTGAATATTTAAGGGGTGATTGTTTTTTTTGGTGAATATTTAAGGGGTGATTATTTTTTGGTATATAGTTAAGGGGTGTTTGAAATTGTTTTGAATTTCTAAATTTTAATTTGTAGATTGTCATGCGCAATAGTCGATTGAGGGGGTGTGTTGGAATAAGGTTTTACTGTGACGGACTGGCCTTATTCTATATTTGAATTTTACAATCGATATTGCACATGTCATGTGTCAGGTTTGTTTACTCACTCCGGTTGACTTTTTCTTACTGAAAGGATGTTTTTGATAATATAATTTATAAATACAAAGTTGTGTATCTCCAGAAATAAACTAGAGTTCTGCCAGAGTCCCATGGTTTCATTGTAATATAAAATAAAAATAAATATTTTTTATGGCAATGTTACAGTTCTTGTACAAAACTAACCTTTTGGCTTCTTCAGTTGGCTGTCAACAGGGTGACCCCATGAGCCCAACTATTTTCAGTCTCGCAATACATCCAATAATAAAAACATTAAATTCGAAATTAAATATCTGGTATTTAGACGACGGCACTTTAGGTGGCGAAGCCCATACCGTTTTGACTGACCTACAAAATTTAACTTCAGACCTCCAATCAATCGGTCTCTCTCTTAATTTTTCAAAGTGCGAATTTTTTATTCCCAATTCGTGCCACGATAAAGATTCCGTAATAAACAACTTCCAACAGATAGCTCAATGACTGATCTCAGTTTTTCGACATTGAAGAGAATAAACGATGAAGGAAAAGTAAACCATGGTGTTTTCAGTACTCCAGGATAGAAGCGACCTCACAAGGCCACAGTATCCAATTTAGATAGTTTTGACATCCAAGCTATCCGAAATGAATAAAACGAATTTTATGTCGTAAAGAAACAAGTGCCTACACTCAGATGCCTTTTAGCAGAGTTGAGAAAAAGCATCAATTTTACCGGATGCCTAGAAACTTTACGCCGAATACTAACTGCAAATGGATACGAGTTTAAACAAAATATTAACCAGCGCTCGGTTTTCATTGAGCGGTTTGACATAGCAGCTTGGCGACACCGTTACTTAAGGACTATTGTATCAAAACGTGCTGAAGATAAAAAAGAAATATACCTAGATGAGACTTACGTTCACCAGAACTACAAAACAAAAAAGTCGTGGCAGGGCCCTTCCACCCAAGGTGTAGTTGAGAATATCTTAACTGGAAAATAATTTATTATTGTTCTCGCTGGATAAGAAAATGGTTTTGTGCCTAATGCTTTATTAACATTGAGCACAAAATCAATCAAAGCCGACTACCACCATGATATGAACGCCACAAATTTCAAAAAGTGGTTATGGGAGGAGCTTATTCCTAAATTGACTGAACCAAGTGTCATCGTTATGGATAATGCCAGCTATCACACAGTGCAAATTAATAAGGCACCAAATACCAACAGCTGCAAAGCAGAAATACAAGAATGGCTTCGTTCCAACAAAATAAATTATGAAGAATATTATACTGTTGCAGAACGTTTTGTCTTGGTACAGAAACACAAACCGGACCCAATATATGAAGCTGATGAAATTTTAAGGGAGCATCATCATCATCCTAGCGTTATATTAGTACAGTTTCATCTTAAAGGATGCCGATGGCGAGGGGTGCCTTGTTTATGTCAAATAGTCACACACACACACACACATGACATGACACGTGTTTTAATTTCCTTTAACAAAGTACAGTCTTCATTCCTTTACATCATCATCCTAGCGTAGCGTTATTCCCAGGACAGTTGCATCCTGAAGGATGCCTGGGGTCCGTTTCCTAATCCCAAGAATTAGCGTAGGCATTCGTTTTTACGGAAGCAACTTCCATCTGACCTTCCAACTCGAGGGGGAAACCAGACCTTATTGGGATAAGGCTTGTCAAGTGAGTGGGCAACTTGACTGTTAGAGGTTCTCAAGCCGCCCGGAGGCCTCTAAATTGGCTTAACGACTGCTATCATAGACGGCAACCGGGATCAACGGCTTAACGTGCCTTCCAAAGCACGGGAGCGCTCAGTTAATAACCACTCCAAGCGGTCACCCATCCAAGGACTCGCCCGACATTGCTTAATCTCGCATACCGCACGCGGTACGCGGGCGCCGCTGGGCCTCGAGCGCTGATTCTAATTAGTCTTATTATAATCATCAATCAGTTATTACACAAATACGAACTTACTTCTTACCTAAAGGGGAAACTAGACCTTATTGGGATTTACCTTGGACCTTATTAGGCTTGCCAAGTGAGTGGGCAACTTGACAGTTAGAAGTTCTCAAGCCGCCCGAAGGCCTCTAACTTGGCTTAACGACTCATATCAGGGATCAACGGCTTAACGGGCGTTCCAAAACGATTGACATTGCTAAACTTTGCATACCGAACGCAGGACCACGAGTGCTCCAGTTTCCTCTTCCTTGGTGCCCGCCAAAATAAACAAAACAAGAAAACTATCAAAATCGTCGACGAAACAAATTCAAGCGGTTAGGTTCACAGCGGTTTAGCTATTTTACGCTGTATCCTGTATAAACACAGGGAATGTAATACGGAGTACGCACGCAAGTTAGCCGCTTTCTGAATATTTAATTATGCTTTTGTTTGTGAATTAACTCGAGTCTGCGCGGGATTGCATTTTGTGAGAAAACTGTGAATGTATGAGTTGTTCAAAGAGTCTTTATATCCCTTACAAGTTTACATACGAGTAAGCAAATGGGTATGTATGTATACAGGATATGGCCTGTAATAACGGTACACTATTGAGCTCTCCAGCAATTATTTCGATATTTCTTAGTTGTTTCAATTAAATATTTACAAGTGGTTTTAATTGAAATTAAAAAAAAAACCTAAAGGTTCCGTAGCCAAAATGGTGAAAATGGAACCCTTAAGATTCGTCATGTCCGTCCTTCCGTCCGTCCGTCCGTCCGTATGTCACAGCCGATTTACTCGGAGACTATGAGACTACAATTATGAAATTAGGCAGGAAAGTGTATGCTATGAACCGCTAAAGAAATATGATGCGAAATTATCAGCATTGACTGCCGCGCTATAATTTCGTGGTGTCAAGATCTATTACTTGGAGGTCATAACTTTAGATCAAAATTTCTCCCAATTGAATAAAGATATTTTTGTGGGCACAAGAGGATACTGCAGGCCACACTCTGTATAAACGTCTATGTTAATACACTAATTGAAATACGTAAGCTTAAGAGGGCGCAGTACGCTCGGTTCTCCATACAAAAGTATTTATGCTCTCATTTTAAAACGCCATGCTAGAATAACATGAAACTTTGTATACACAATGGGATCCGGCATACCTTGGTCGGAAATCAGTTTTTGTTGTTAGAAATTGTAAAAGAAAAAAAATACAACGGTATTTCGATTTCTTGCACTATGGGTACTAGACGACGATATACATACTTATATAGATAAATACATACTTAAATACATAGAAAACATCCAAGACCCAAGAACAAATATCCGTGCTAAATGCACAAATAATGCCCCGACCGGGATTCGAACCCGGGACCTCTAGCTTTGGAGGCAGTGTAACTACCAACTAGGCTAAACAGGCCGTCAAAATCATCATCATATCAGCCGAAGGACGTCCGCTGTTGGACATAGGCCTCCTCCAAGGAGTACTGTACAGTCTGTAGTGTGCAGTGTGTGTGTACTGCGATCGCCAAACCGCATGCCAAGCGCGGCGATTATGGCATTTGTCCCCTATAAAGAACACAAAAACGTAACATAGAGCGTAGTAAGTCAAAACCTGCATAAATGGAATAGCATTCTATAAAAAATAGAGGGTTTTATAGAATGTTATTCCATTTAGTATACAGGGTGGGGTCTGTAATAGGAGCAATAAGTTTAAAGGACGCTTCCTTGAGCATCTGACATCTCCCAATTGAAAAAAGATATATTTTTTTTGTCCAAATATATATATATATATTTTTTTTTTTTTCAATTAGGAGAAATTTAGATTTGAAGTTTTGACCTCCAAGTAATGGATTTTGGCAACCAGAGATTATAGAGCGGCAGTCAATGCTGATTTTGAGGTTGTATCTAGTTATAACTCATAATGGTAGTCGCATTTTTGGTTTAAGGATATTCTTGGGGTTTTTTTTGGAAATATTTTTTTGTTTTTTTATTTTAATATTTAGTTATTAATATCACTCCAGTAGAGTAAAAAAGTACACGTAAGCTATATTTGCATAAAAAAAAACCTTTTTTTTTTTTTCAAATGAAACTAATTGAGAGACTTGCTGGAGAGCTCAATAGTGTATCGTTTAATGTATTGCTCCTATTACACGTCACACCCTGTATATTTCTGTTGTCATTATCTTCTCGTGATTTATGTTAAGAAAAGTTATCTAATAAATATGGGCAATGCACAACATGAAAGTGAGTTTTTACACAGAAAATACGGGATGCTTGTTACCCATGGCCTTAAGCAAGGATAGATTGTACTTCTCATAGTACCCTACATAGTGGCCTTTTTTTATGACATAGGAGGCAAACGAGTAGACGAATCGCCTGATGGTAAGTGATTAGCGCCGCCCATGGACACTCGCAACACCAGAGGGGTTGTAAGTGCGTTGCCGGCCATTAAGATGGAGACCGCGGAGCGTGAATGCGAGAATAATCCTCTCGCAGATCCGCTCCGCCGGCGACGGGCTGGGGGCAGAGCCAGGCGCTATGCGCATTTGATGCCTCCACCGTAGTGGGACCGTGCGGGGTCGGGGGATACCCTGCAAAATGGCCCCACGGAATCCAACGTGCCCGTCCTACACTGGCGCGTAATGTCTGCGGCCCTCTAACCTGTGGGCTGCCCCCTGGGACGCACGCGGTAGAATGCTGATAGCGATCCCGCGGTGTCCTCGACAAGGCGGAGCCGGCACTCGTTGGGGTTTTAGACGGTAGTCCAAGGCGTTCTGCTGCGGTTAGTCCGTCATACCCGCCCTGGTCCCCCCAACCGGGTGGGATGCATAAAAGCATTTCCCCAACGTTAAAAAAAAAAGGTCGAATCGGTCCGGAAATACCGCAGGCGACAGTTCATTTCAGCTGGGCCTACTATGCAGTCAGAGTTAAGACTCTTTTAAATCAACAATGTTTGTTGATTATACTTTTTTTGTATTAAGTGAATTATGTACTTTGTACTCTAAAGCTATTGACTTCGCCTGTCACGCTACTAAAGTAAATTGGTTGCTCATGTAAGGTAAATGTCCCAGTTCTGTCCTGTCACTAACCCAATTACATAACACTTCCAATCTTATGTCACAATGATGTGATCAATAGGTGTCAATAAGTGGGCATTACGGTGTCGAACATTAGCATGTTTACATAAAATATTGAACTGTATTTTAATTTTAAAAATTCGCTTATCAACAGCTTTAGAAGAAAAGTAAAGCGAAGTTTGAGACGCAAATCGGTCCTAGCATTTAAGATAGCGAAAAGCACGCTGTAGAATAGATATTACAATAACATTATGACACTTTGACACACATTATGAGATACCAATATGTTTACCCTGTCATGTATATTTGTAACGACACAGTCTTCCTTAAGAACTCTAGCGAAATGGGTCACCGTAATTATACGTCACAACCACTTGGCTTCCGAGGGAAATATGTCGCTTCTGCGGATATAAAAGGTTCTTGGGAGTCGATGTCGGAGCGCGTGTTGTTAGATACAGGTACAAAATAATATAAGACTCGTTCATCAAACTTATTTTATCTACAGTAGTTAGTTTCTTTAAGAGCGCTCGTGGCTCAACGGCGTCCGCGTACCGCTTACGGTATGCGAATTTAAGCCACGTGGGTCCGGGTCAGTTCTTGGATAGGTGACTGCATTTTTTTGCAATAATATTAAAACTGTTGGACGGACGGTCGTGATCTTTTTAGAACCAATGTCGCTCAACGTATCAACATTGCGATACAGCGAGGAAATGCCGCCGGCATCCTCGGTACAATGCCTCAAGGGCCTGTTTTAGATTTAAGTTACGAGTAGGTTTAATTTTATTTATATTATTTTGGTTAAGTGCACAATGCAACAATGAAATAATAATTATTAAATTAGTTAAGAAATTATTAATTATTGCTCGATGGTGAATTTAGTTATAAGTATAACATTGCGATGCCCTTGCAGGGTCATGTACCCTGCATTTGATACATAACCTGAGTGTAACACCTTGTAAACTTAACAACATGTATGCAATAAACGAATTGAATTGAATTGATTTAAGTATTCTTGTATATATTTTCTTAGTACATAAATACATGTTATTCATATCTCAAAAAAAAACAGCTCCATTTGTCTCTATGTTTTGACAGGACTGTAAACCTTAAGTGGTCCCAGCACTTAAAAATACATAAAAAATTAAAAACATAAAATACATACATGGTTCCTATGACTACGATATATTTTTCACGATTGTTATGACATTCGGAGCGATTGTCTCCGGATACATTCGTTTATACTTTTTTTTTCTGAAAAACCTAGCTTATTTTTATAACAAAGACAGTGGCAAACAAGCTTACGGCCTGCATGACGGTAAGCAGATACCGTAGCCTATAGACACTTATAGGTGCTTATGTTTGCACCGTCGTAATATAAAAAAACGAAATCGCGCGATCTTAGCTAGTTCTTACCTGAAACGGTCACGTTTGAAATAAAAGAAATTCTACAGGAAAATGTGTCCAATTATATTACCTTGTGTAAGTTGTTTTGTTGACAATATCCTTAAGTCGCTTGTTATTGACGATGTAATTGGAGGTAAACTGATGTGCTTGTTTGTGGTTGTTTAAGCTCAAACATGTTTAGATTTTCAGACTTTCATCAATAAGTCGTTAAGTTAGAGTCCGGCCAGAACTGCGAGCGGCGGCGGCTGTGGCAGTGGAAGTGGTGTGGCATAAGTGGGAGCGAGAGGTCAGATCGCGATCTCTTACTCGCACAAGGGCAAAGAAAATAATATTGTTTTGGAAATTTACCTTTAAATCTCTCTAACAAATTGTGTTTTGTTTAAAATTTACACAATTTTAACTCTTACTCCCCAGACATAAGTATCAACCAGCATACATGTTTATAGACGTGTTTGTGCCCGTATTCACGTGTTTAACCCATGCTAATTACCCGGCTGAGAAGGGTTAAGTAGCGTTAATGCGTCGCGTAACATTCTGTTTCTTAATTTCTTCTACAAATTTGAGCGAATGCGGCGACTATAGTTCAATTTTTTAGTAAAACTCTTAGTTTGTTCAAGAGGGATCGTTATTGATAACTTTTGTAGTTCATGTCTCAAAGTTTGTTTTTAAAAGGGAAAGTTTCGAATTTTGGATCTATAAAACAGATTCCTTATCCTTATTCATTTTACTTTAACTTGGTCTATTAGGTTCTTAGTGTTCTTAAGACTGCGCAGTACGTTCGGTTCTCCATACAAACGTATTTATGCTCTCATTTTAAAACGCCAGGCTAGAATAACATGAAACTTTGTATACACAATGGGATCCGGCATATCTAGGTCGGATCATAATTTCTGTTGCTTGAAATTATAATGGAGAAAAAATACAGCGATTATTAAGGTTTTCATACAAGCCGTAAAAAACTCAAATAGCCGCTGTATTTTTTTTCTTTTACAATTTCTAGCAACAGAAACTATGATCCGACCTAGATATGCCGAAACCCATTGTGTATACAAATTTTCATGTTATTCTAGTATGGCGTTTTAAAATGAGAGCATAAATACGTTTGTATCGAGAACCGATCCACACCGATCGTACTGCGCCCTCTTAAGCATGATTCACAGTAGGCCGTTCCGTGTCCGGACCGGCCCGTTTTCTATGACAGCAAGGTGCCGGTCGTTGCGCGGCCTAACCCCGTCCGGGCCCATTGACGCTCGGAAGCGGCCCGGCCCGGCCGCTATTTAGTCAACACAAACGTTTGACGTACTATCTAGCTACGGCTGAAGCCCGGAAAGGGAACGGTCTAGCGGGAATCATCCTTTATTTTACAAAATAGATAAGATTTATGTTATGATATATACACTTTATTTTAATATTTTCAACCTTTCATGCAAAACGTTTCGTTTTAATATAACGTCATTGACTGGATTACATAATGAATTAAAATGAAATATATCCAACCCAGATAACCAACCCAAACCCACCCCACCCAGATATACAAGCGCGGAAATCGACCATCATGCTTTAAAAAAAATGACATTTTTAGCACAAACTTGAATACATCAATACTCAATAAAACCTAGGATACTTCTCTACTCGTAGTGGATGAGGCGGAAGGAGAAAAATAAAAATGTCCGTGTGACAGTTTTATCTATAAAACGTCCGTTATGCAACAAACACCTGTGTTTATTGCATTGCAGTTCTCTCAACTCAATCCTGAGCTAACTGGCAGTTACAAAAAGGCTTATGTTCATACAAGAATTTCAAGTCTTACGTCTATTGGTTATGTAAGACAATGGGACACAATCCGATTGTGCAGACTAAGGATTGAATACATTGAGAGGAAACTTGGCCTCGGAGAATATTTTGTTGTATATCTTAAGCTTTGCTTCTTGACAGAACATGAAACAAGAATTTGTCGGTTGTAAACAAAAAATTAACAAATAAGTGATTACA
Source organism: Notocelia uddmanniana (assembly GCA_905163555.1). Taxonomy (NCBI): domain Eukaryota; kingdom Metazoa; phylum Arthropoda; class Insecta; order Lepidoptera; family Tortricidae; genus Notocelia; species Notocelia uddmanniana. The sequence goes on from LR991063.1 coordinate 25,634,742, forward strand.
TTCGAAAAATATATCTGACCTATTACGAGTACGGTTACGTTAAGTTTAAACGCTTATACGGACTTACTTGTGGGGAATATAACTACCAACAACGCTGTAAATGTTATTTACGTATAAGTAAATATTTTTTTTATTTGACACGGAATATTTATTAATGTGTCATTTATAAAGAAAACGTTCAAGGTTAGGAAATATTGTGTACAGTATGTTCTTGATTTATATCTAACACTTTTCCTGAATAAATTCTTGTTTCTAGAATATTGTTCGGTTGTTAACGTAGCTGTCACCAATTTAACGAAAAAAGTCTAATACAACAAACAATGCAACCTCCGATAAAACATAATATTTCCATCAATCCTGATCGCTACAATGTTAAAAGATTCGAGAACAATATTCGTATACAGAAATCTGATTCCTCAGATCTGCGGGAAAATATTTGCGGAGTTGTTGACAAAGAATATTTATAGTCTATAAGCCAGTAACTTCATTACGTCGGCTCAGTGGTTCCTCGCTAGAAACAGTCAAACAAGTAAAGTACGAGTGTATTACAGAATAATTGTACGAGTGTTAGGACCAAATTTTTGGACCATCGTGCATCGTAAAGGCCTTTAATTAGTCTACAATTTAATCGATTTCGTAGTGAAACGAAAATTTGTTATACGATTTACTATGGGTAGCCTTCGTTTCACAATGGAATCAATTAAATTATAGACGAAGATCTGATCACGGTAACGATAGTCCAAAAATTTGGTCCTTACCCATAGTCAAAAAATAAAGTATAATAAGTATAGAAGAGTAACGTTATACAAAATGAACATAAAAAAATATGACCTATTTTACACGTTTTTGATAATAACATGTCTTAGACGTTGGTTACACGCTAATTCTGGCGTCAGTTCAGTCCATCATTCTGTTAGAGTTTTGACTGATGCCAGAATGCTGGAAAACGGACACGGTTACGCGAGCAGTCCATACTGACAACAGATTAAAGTACAACACAGTCGTCGTTTGGACACAGAAGGCAACAGACAGTTAGTGACATTGACGAACTACTTATGGCTATTATAAAGAAAATAAAATCGGCCAAGAGCATGTCGAGCCATGCTCAGTGTAGGGTTCAAAATAAACTTCATTAAAAATCAATAACAAACAAAAGTTTCATACGTCTTTTACTAAGAAGGAAAGAATCTTTACAAATTTTTTTAGATTATATTTTTTAAAAACATTTTTTTAGATTATATTTTACCACTTTTATTGATTTATTTATACTTGCCAAAAAGCAGCTTTCTAGCATTAACAATTACAGAGGAAAGCACAGACAGACAAACGGACATGGTGAAACTACAAGGGTTCCTATCCTAGTTGACTACGGAACCCTATAAAGGCCTATGCTATGATAATTATCGCTTTAGGTACTATTAAAAAAGCGCATACAAAGAAAATCGATAAGAAGCTGGTTTTAAAAAAGAGATCATTACACGGATCTAAATTTACTGAATGAAATACGAGTACAGAAGGAAGAAGAAGAGTTATTGCAAATGGCAGGACTTGCGACGCGTCTTTATCCATTCTGGCGTTGACGATAACTGACGCGAGAATGACACAATCAGGGTTACACGATCAGTTTTCTGTCAATCAAAACGGACTGACGAATATTATTTAAAATATTTAATTTTCATTAGTCAAAACCATTCCGTCCGTCAGTCCGGAGGTTACACGATAATTCTCTTCTCTCGTCATTCTAGAATGATGGACTGAAAAGACGCCAGAATTAGCGTGTAACCGATGTCTTATATTTCGCTTATCAATCAAATATTTAGATCAGTTTAAGTAGATGTCATTGTCACAAAGGATGGAAATGCTATGGAAATGTTAGTTTAACTTGTTTGTACCAGATGTCGCTAGGTGCTATCTCTATCGTACTTGCATATTGGAGTGACAGAGATGCAGCAGTCGTGCGGATAGTTCTTACTAAATACCACAACGGCGCTACGATCTACGTGGAGTATTTCAATGATATCTCTATCTCAGTATATTTATTGTACTTTGTGGTAACAAAATGCGGTCTTATCGTTATTATTATATTTAAATAATATGCGATATTTTGCAATGAGTGACAAGACATTCGATGACATTCACCTATTGGCAAAAACATAAGATTATACTTATTTGTATTTTTTGCTTGATTTTTTTTTTCGATAATTCTTGATATATTTTCCATTGTATTGGTAGAATGAATTTAAATCACAAAATAAACCTTAATTTTCGGTTGTTATGAATAGATATATCTAGATTATACTTTAGATTGACTCGGAAGGACGCGGTGGCCAAAACCTACTTACACATGTTGGCTATGGTTAATACAAAGATATTCGCAAAATATGGCATGATGTATGATATCGTTATGATACACTTACTGTGATTTCTCGTTGGCGTTTTCAAATAAAGTAATTGTGTGTGTAACAGAATGTAAGTAAGACCACTCTTGAAAGTAGTTGTGACCAGTTCCAATACACATTATGCATTTATAAAAAAAATACAAATTAGGTACTAATGTAAATTGTAATATCGTTCTTTGTCTTATTTATTTTTAGCTGCAGTTAGAAGTGATTATTACTTTTATATTGTGTTAGTGTAAATAAGTCAAAATAGTGTCACTTTATATAAACAAATGTACAAAAAAGATCCTCCTAAGTAGTCCAAGATACTGAATCCCTTTCCTAAATAAAGATTCCCTTAAACCTTTCTGTTTAGTTCCATGTTATGGTTGGCTGTTACATAATACCATTTGGCATTAAGCCCGTCATTTGTACATTTCTGTAATGTCCCATAAATTTTAAATAGGTAGAGAAACCTTTTAAGTATACACCACCACCACCACCACCATATCAGCCGAAGGGCGGCCACTGCTGGACATAGGCCTCCCCCAATTTCATGGGGGTAAATGCCATAATCGCCACGCTTGGCATGCGGATTGGCGATCGTAGTATCTCCACCGCACTCCAGGGATGCTGCTGCCCATCCCCCGGTGGTCTTAGTCGTAGTTTTAGGACATACAAAGTAACACATTTTTACGTCAGTGGAAAAACTGAAAGCTTAAAATACTTGAACCAAATGAGTTTTGGAGGAGCCCTTAACTCGCTTCCTTCAATTTCCTCTGTCGAAGCACCGTTCCCGGTTCCGTATGACGCCATAACTTGTATGCGTCTCGGGAGCTGGTCCAAGTAATAAACTCGTGAAAACAGCAGCAGCATAATAATACATTACTGAAAAGGCGGGAAAGAAGAGATTACCTGCTGAGTGCGTACGAGGTACGCGTTACAGACGGCCAAGCGTTGGCGAGGCAAATACTTCTCTTTTCAAAAAGATGGGAATGATTTGAAAATTATAAGAAACGTTCAATCTCATTAAACGATTTATAAATTATCGACACCCACAACGATGTATTTCACAGTCTATTATCGCGAGCGTAACTCATACTTTTCCGAACATATTTGAGAAAAATACAATAAGCATAGACATTGCACTTTGCGAAATTTAACCGTCTTAAGGGCTGTCACAAAGTTGCAGTCACATCGGTTTTGTACGTTAAGGGTTGCACCAACTTACGATGACAGACCGATCAGCGTTAATTATGGTGCTGGTGGATGTCATCTTGTAGAAGCTCGTCAAACTTCCCAGACATTTAGATTATAACGAACACCGCTTACGATTAAAGAGAGTTTGATGCAGCCGAGTTTAAGTGGTTAATGTCGATGTAACACCAACAAACACCCATACACACCACATGCCACCACCACCACGCCTCAACAACATACCATCGCGTGCCATATGTGATTAACTTACCTTATATGTATTTCATTTAAAGCCTCCTTGTGTTCCATACCTATACGATGGAATAAAAAATAAAAGGTATTCCTCACATTGTTAATTTAAACGATCATGTGTCAAAAAAGTAAAAGTTTTAGCTTACTTCACCAAGTTACATAGTTTTTTTTGAAAGGCATCTCCGACATTAGCGGAAAAAGTTTGACAACCACTTTTCCCTCGTACATTCTCTTTTCGATATCGCTTTTGTTATGTCTGTTTCATTTTGATTTTTGGCAGACACATGAAAGGAGGGATATCTCTGCCATGCCGGAGCCGTGACGTTTTTTTATTTGGAATGGGGTCCCTCGGTTTTACATAAGTGACATACTTTGTTTTCTTGATGATCGTAATTAAGTCTACATAACTATATATAACAATGACGATCATAGAAATTCAAGAATTCTAAAATCGCCTACACGAGCCTTAGACAAACCAATGAAATAATCAATCCACTTCTTTCAACAACACAAGTTTTAAGCCTCTAGTATTTGCCGTGCCAATGAGACCTAAAAAATCTTTCAGATCAATCACACTATGGCAAGAAATGTAACAACAGCCATTTTGTCGCAGAAGCTCACAAAATACACGGCACTTACGCTCTTATGCTTATAACAGGTGTGAAAAGTAATACTTATGTGCAACTTGGTAGCAAAATTATTTCTGTCTTGGGCATAAACACTTGAATCTCTCGTTACGTCACGTAATCGTGAGTAAATTCGACTTATTTTAGAATCTTTTGCTTTACTCAGGATTGAATATATCATTTTGGTCCCTTGAGACACATTATACTATTAATTTACTTCTCATGAGCTCAGTAGTGCAAATTTATTTTTATTACCTACGTAGTAAGTGTAACTAAAGGAAGGCAGGCCCCACACACGGTGGACTGATGACCTAATAAGGGTCGCGGGTGTCCGCTGGATGCGGGTGGCGCAGGACCGGTCATTGTGGAAGTCTCTGGGGGAGGCCTATGTCCAGCAGTGGACGTCATTCGGCTGGATGATGATGATGAAGTGTAACTCAATCCTCTTGTCAATGAGAGGGAGCCTGTGCCTGACAGTGGGACATAATAGGCTTATATGATTAAGGTGAAGTGTCCAGCTTGAGACTTGTACCACATTGCACAATGTTATGAAAATATACCCACGTTTGCACGTAACAAAATGCCTCAACATTTAACTATTTTAACTAGGCCAGTTGAAATGGACTCCCACCATTTTAGCGTAAAATGATCTAAAATGCGTTTTTTTGTTCAATTTGGGTATTTGAATAACGAGCGAGTTTTCGTTTCGTTAAACGTAAAAGTTTTATTGTATACGTTTTGTTCTAGGTATTTATCCTGTTTTGGTGCGTTTCGCAAAATGGGTTTCGCGCAAAAATATTTTAGTTGAATTTTTCAAAGGGGTACGCTCTAGCGCTGCATTTCCCTTGCCTAGTCAAGTGCAAAATTATGGGCGCTTAAAAAATTGTTCCACTGCTCTTAAGTTGGCGAATTAAGAGTCGGTTCTCCATACAAAAGTAGCTACGCTCTCATTTTAAAACTCCATGCTAGAATAACATGAAACGGGATCCGGTATATCTATGTCGGAAATTAGTTTCTGTTGCTTGATTTTAAAGTGGAGACAAAATTCAGCGAGTATTAAGGTTTTCGTACATTTCTCCAGCATTATAATCTGCCAATTAAATTACTGGCACCAGTATTAAAACGATAAACTTTTTTTTTACATATGCAAGTCTATACCATAGACAAGTCATTATATGATTGGTGGGAAATCAAAATGTTTTTCCATACATTATTATTAAAAGAGTTTTTTTTTTATGCCACCGTATAGATTTTTTATTAAAATTTAATTATTCTGCAGTCGTCGATAAATTTTTGTATGTAACGTTACATAATTAGGTATTAAAAAATTACAGTGACTATCGAATTTTAAGAATATAGGATCACTTATGTATCTAATTCTTGCATAAAATACTAATTATTGACATTGTTTTTTATTGATGGTACACTTTAATTATTTTGTATTAATGTTTTGACTTGACTTGTGACAATATGGTTTGGATAGTGCTTCTTTACTAGTATTAGCTATAAATGTTTTGAGTCTGCAACAAAATGTAGCCAACAAATCTCTTTAGGCGCGTCGGAACGGGCGATAAAGGAACAACGCGACACGGGGCCCCCGTCACGGACGTACGCATTGCGGCATGGCTAATGCTTTTCTTATTCCGCGGACATACTCGTAACATCACTTTAATATCGCATATGTGCCTCCATTTTGTTGCTAACAATTTCATTTCAATGAGGAGGAATGGGGTTCAAGGTTGACTGACGATCTGGTTAGGATCAGGGATAACATTTCGATGAGGGCGGCGCAAGTGCACCGGTCGTTGTGGATATCCTAGATTGATGCCTTTATTCGGCGTCTTTCGAAGAAGGTTTATCTTATATCATTTTCCTGTACTTTTAACCCTTTCTGTACGGGGACTTGAACGCCTCGCACCGCCTCAATACAGGCATGTTTTTGCGAGAGTCGGCGGTTAGACATATTTTCACTTACCTGTATTTTCTGAAATATAACAGCTATGTGCTTGAAATTTTATACACACATTAAAAAAAATATTGACGTTTGATAACTAGTCACTTATTGCACTTTTAATCACTAATAATTTATATTTCACGCGTAATATCTCACACTAAAACAAAATAAAAAATTAATTACTACAAGCGATTTTAACTATTGTTAGTTTTGTAAATATTAGTTTATGATATTTTGAATAGAACAAGGCCTTTAAATGATAATAAATATTACCATAACACTTGCAACTGGCCCCACTACTAAAACTCGATGAAATATAAAACAACACCATTTGCCGACATATTGAGTTACTTTTTCTGCGCTTGTGGAGTACGGGTGTCAACCCCAGTTGACAGAAAAAATGCGGGATTTTTGAATAAGTATTTATTTCAACGCCATCTACCGAAATGTCCTGGCATTTCTTTTCTTTGTATCTATACTAATGCTACTACTAAATATTACCGTTATTACCAAGACATAAGGTCTAAGTTTGTTGAAAAAAAATCTCGAACTTCGTCCTTGTTTCGATCAACTATAGTTGACACCCGTACTACAGTGATGTTGCCTAATTCACAACTCTGGTTGTCACCCGTATAGAAAGGGTTAATTAAAAGAGAGCGTACTTCATACGAAACATATTCGCCCTTTTGTTGAGGCAAGGCATTTTTCAGCGATAATTTAAAATCCCTTGGGTCTTTAGATTTCTTTGTAGGTTTTCCTGTAATCAATGAGTAAAGAACTGCACTATTGCTCATATTTATTTAGGCACCCATACCTTTTTCCATACATCTGTATACAAAAATGACTTTCAGAAATACACTGCCAAGTCAGAGTCCCTTGCCAGTTTTGCGTGCATTTTGCATTTTTTATTTAGCTGACCTTAAATTGGTGCCAGAGAACCCCTTTTAAAATGGTAGTTTTCTTTTTGCAATTACTTAAATAACTACTAATTGCTGGTTCATACAAACACACTACACTTTTATATGAACCAGCAATTAGTAGTTATTTTTGTATACAGATGTATGGAAAAAGTTATGGGTGTAAATAATTTTATCATGAGCGGTAGTGTATTTAGTGTATATTTACCAAAATTTTCACAAGCAACAAGCCCTTAAAATATACGCATATCACACGATATGTTTTTTTTACCCCTCTAAAATTGGGCCCAACGTTTAAAATTATTTTAAATACGTTACATAATTATGACTTATGAGAACCATTTCAACTTAATCGGTCTAGTGTTTACGGAGCTAATTATTAGCTGTGACAGACGGATGAACACGAGTGATCCCATAAGGGTTCGGTTTTTTTTTAGGTAAGACACCCTAAAAGGATATATAGCCGAGGTAGAGAACGCTTCAAAGAGTGAAAAAACATCAATCCTGTCATCCATCATCATATATGCCGAAGGATCGTGGGGGCCCAGCGCGAAATACCTTGTAAAGGAGATCTCTTAGCGCCTTACGGATGGATCGGGTGACCAGAGGGCTGGCAGCTACTTCGGGTAACGCTGCCAGTCTTCTGGGTACCATGACCCACGAAGGTGATTTGGGGAGCATTTTTTATTTATAAGCTTATTGTTTTGGTTTTGTTAGTTGTTGTATGTAATGATCCCAGTCAAATAAATAGAATTATTACACACATTTACCTAATAAATATTTGACACTTATTATATTAAGATGATTTTTACAAGGTTATCGCTTTTCTTTCATGTCTGTCATTTTAATCGTTGACGTCACATAAACTCATTTTAATCTCATTTCAATCAGAACATGTGGATATGAGAGAGAGACATTTGAGATTACAATTATACTTTTATTACAATTATACTTACGTTATATTAATTAATCCCTACCTCACCATTTCGCCATCGTGAGACAAGGCGCGGACATACGAGTAGGTTTCACCCCGATGTTGACATGTCAGTGATCCGCACAAGGCGTTTTGCTTCTAGTGTTCTTGCGAGGACACCTAAGTAATTCTCTTTCGGAAAACCTTTTCCCAGATAATAATAACTTGGACCTTTTCACTATCTAGGTACGCATGTAACACCCTCGACCACGTCATTACTTTTTTATAAATATGTAAAAAAAACGTGGCGAGATGAACAAAAATTCTTATACAACTTCAATTGGTCAACGGGTTCCGAAATTGGGTTCCTGGGTATAATGCGTGCGTATATATGACAAGTGGCATAATGATGTTTACACTAAATACACTTATCAGAGAACTCCCCAAATGCCAAGTGTTTTGGTATTAGGGCTCATTCGACGGGCCAAGGCTGTCACATTCTTAGTAGCAACTAAATAAAGGAGAGATGGAGTAAAAATACTCATGAAATATACAGATATTTTCCTGGTTTTGTTTACATAGATAGCAGGCTACGTTTTACTTTTTCGCACGATACTTAAACGTTGCTTGACTTATTAACAAGTACTTTACAATCGATAAAAAGTTCGCTGTATTTATAAAAGAACAAAAATAGAAACATTAAATAAAATAACAACTAGACATCCTTTTTTTCCAGGGGGAAAATCCATTATGGATACCACCGCACCAGTGGTTATGTCGGACTTGCACCGACTAAAACCCCCTGATCATCCTCCTCAACTTATTTCGGGCGGCTCTGGGATCTCCTTCGGAACGCACCAGTGCCGCCCTAGAGTCTGTGGGCCCCGCCATCTGCTTTCATAGGCGATCACAGCCCCCGACTATGAGCGTCTTCGACCCCAAGAACCCCTTATTAGTCACCTTCTACGACAGGCAGAGGATACCGTAGCCGTATTCTATGCCCCGGTATTCTATCCTAGACCACAGAATAAGCAATAGTACAAGAATAAGTAATAGTACAAGTACAGAAGTTTCTCTGTTAACAAATCCCCCGTTTAGGTATGCCAAACGTGCCTAAACGTGCCCATCTCTTTCTATCGCACGCAACGCGCTCTTTCGAGGCTCCGCCCTCAGCGCTAGGGTTACCACCAGCGAGAAGCTATTTTAATATATGTTATTTATTATTAGCAGTGTCGTTTACAATACAATTACGAATAGTACTTTTAAGGTTCCGTATCTAAAATTCAATGACTGTCGGTTTTTTGAGTGATAACTGTCAGTTTTTTTAACATTTTAAGATAAAGAAAGACACAGAATTTGGGTAAATATATAAAGATATTTTTTATACAATAATGGTTGCTGTGGGCTGTGGTTTTGACATTATTATTTATCACGAAACGGATTATTTTAATATCGCACAGCGGTACAGCAGCGCGTGCGCGTGCGATTCGTAACATTGCGACGCAACCATTGAATAGTCACACGACGTGAGAGCCGGCGGCCGCATGTACTTTGCGCGGCGCGATGACGTCACGGTAGTAAACCACCCTTGCCTAGACCACGGTTTCTTCAGTCCCGGGGTCCACGTTTCAGGTTTTGAAAAAATTCACGGACAGCAACACAATAAAATCTCATGGCAGCTTCACTCTATTTACTACCACCACCGTTATCATCCCAAGGACGTCCACTGTAGGACATAGGCCTCCCCCAATTGCACTCCAGGGATGATGCTGCTCTTTACTAATCTTTTATACTAAGTTAATGAGAAGGATTCTAGTACTTGGCCTCAACGAACACGCTTCCTAGTGGAATTATTTTCAAAAAAGCAAGGCGTATGTCATCTGAGACGTTCAATCGATTGCGATTTTTTTTTATCGACACGAGAAGAGAACGCCTTGGTTTTCCCGAGAAACTACACTATGGGATACTTCAAGAAAGGATTGTTTACATTTTTAAAGGGTCGGCAATGCGCATGTGACACCCCTGGAGTTGCAGGCGTCCACAGGCTGCGGTAACCACTTAATATCAGGCGGGCTGTACGTTTAATCGTATGGCATTTTATTTACGAACCGTGAGATCTTCGAGAAGACGAGTACGGTTGCGAGAAGGTTATAACAGTTTTTTTTTTGCCATACAGATGCGTCAGCAAGATATTCGGAAATTCGCCGTGGATTAATTAGTTATTTACAAAGTTAATTATTGTGTTTAGACTATGACCTATACAGAGTCGACGCACCCGGGTTCGAGTCTGGCGATCCACATTCTTTTTGTGACATGATTTCAAAGTCTTAATGCATTTTCATTACGCCGAGAGTAGCGTGGAAGGTTCTAGATAAGTTACTGAATGGAAGATTCGGTGCTTCAGAACCTTTAGAGGAAAATGTATGGGATTAGAATATTCGAGAATCGGCGTTACAGTGCAAGTTTCTGGAATAGCAAACGCCACCCGGAACAAATGAGTAATGAAATGAATATCGAAATTATCGTCTAAAATATTGGAAGGGGTATGGGGACCAATTCCCCGATCCGGTACAAAGCAGTTCAGTGTGCAATAAGTTAAATGGAAGATCGGAGAGAACATCGAAGAGAAGAGTTGTTATTAAAGTGGAGTTACAGCAGAGTTAGGCTGGGTTGCACCAAACCATCTGTAATCGTAAGCTGTGTTCGTTAAAATTTGAATGTATGGCAAGTTTGACAAGTTTCTATGGGATGACAGCTACCGGCGCCATATTTAACGTTGATCGGTCTGTGATCGTAAGTTGGTGCAACCCAGCCATAAAGTGATATAGTACAATATATACCAGGGAAGGGAACTGTGTCACGTACTACTTACTAATAGGTGCGGACTCGGTGGACTTCTGAGTGTCGATTGAATCAAAATTAGTAGGCGGGGACTCAGCAGACTGCCAGTATGTCGCTGAATAAACGTATCGTTGTGTTATATAGGTGTTTTAACTCTATCCCATACCCCACGCTCGTAACAATACGTAGTAGCAAATGGTATCATAACGGACGTGGCTTGCTTGAGAAATAACACCAAAATAAAATACGTAACAACGTAACATCCTAGCTAGACACTGAAACTTAAAGTGGACTGTGTTTGTTTTAACTGTTTGTATCCTGAAAAGTTTGACAAGTAAAACTGTTTCTGTGGAAAGTTTGGCTTAGATAGGGAATGCAATGCTTACTGCATATTCTTTAATACTGCGGGCCTATGATGGTTGCCATTCTATCACTTATCGTCGTGGATAAGACGCCGGTCACTCTCGCACTCGCATACTACGCTGGGCAGCTCCTGTGGTCTCAGTTAGGCGCACCGACAAATCTTTATGTAGTGCGCGCCGGCGCACTTGGTCCCCATGGTCCAAGTGTTTCGATCCCAAACGTATCAAATAAAATATCCCTAGTACCTATATATTTGAAAAAAGAAATTTGTAGCTGATAGTAATTTGTGGCACACTTCATTCGATTACGAAATTGGGATTGGGTGGGCAATCCGTTTAAATAAAAGTATTTTAATGTAGACCACGGGCATAGCCGCAGAGACCACTAGTTTTACTAATAAGGGCACTATGGATAAGTTTTATAGTAAAATCTCTACATTCTCGATGACTACTCTTGAGAAAGATTTAAAAAAGCTTAACTCATTTTTAACAGCAACAATTTTTCACTAAAAGATAATAGATATTGTTTTCATAAGAGTCGTTTAAAAAGTTGTTAATCTGAACTATTTCAATTTTTGAAAAGTATTATGTAAATGAATATGTATTATTCTTATGAGAAATAAAGATCTTTGAACTTAAGCATTTTCCCTCATCTGTTACCTTCGTGTTTTCATAATTGCCTTAGTATACCCAAGATCCCCCGTCTCCGTGCAACCGAGGGGTTGAAATAATTTAAAATAATAAACAACCCGAAATCGGTCAGCCCAGAAAATGGGTCGAACGGGATAACGATTTATACGGATTGTTTTAACTTCTTGTAGGATGACCAGGTGTCGGAGTTTGATTGGATTTTCAGAGGTTTTTTTTTAAATATTGGATAAAAGTAAACCAGAAATAATAAAAAGACTAAGCTCATATAACATTATTGCCGTAAACATCAGTAGAGAGTGTTAATGAAAGGTAGCTAGCCCATCGCCCACAACTCACTTCAACCTGGTTCCCATAGTCGACTCTTATGACACTCAATGGAAGAAAGGGAGAGTTGCTATTCTCTTAAGTTTGTTTAGGAGACATTACTGTAGGTAACAGAGAAAAACAACAAGTGTCGGTGCAAAACTGGAATTTACTGCCGCCTTCTGTATTTCCTGATACGTACAATCTGGGTCTCTTCAAGAGTAGAGTGAATAGGCTATTACTGAATCAGTGAGAAACACCTTAGGCCTTGTCATCGCTTTCCATCAGGTGAGACTAAGGACCGACGCTGGTCAGTCTATCATAAAAAAAAAAAATTGTAATCGATTTTTAATCAGTTAACAATAGATGATACGGTACCCCTGGAGTTGCAGGCGCCCATAGGCTACGGTAACAGCTTATTATCAGGCGGGCCGTACGTCTGTTTGCCACAGACGTGATATAATAAAAATATATATTTCCCTTTGATTATAACGTCTTTAGCAAAGCTCCGTTTGTAAATAAAATCAGTTAGTAAGGGGTAGCATTTGTTAACAACGATTCTCAATATAATTTGAAACATCGTGCTCGAAACGCAGAGAGCGGGCGCGGCGCGGTGCGGGCCGCAGGTGCTTTTGTATTTTGATCTTTCCGAAATTGTCGACTGTCGATTACTGCTTTATATGTCACACACGGCGCCTCAGCTCTACCTCGCTACCGAATACCGCGTGGTTCGTTGGTGCGACGTGCCCCGGACCATGTTCGCTTTAACGCAAATCCGCCTCCGCTCCGCAACGACGCTGTGCCGCGCTCTGTGACTTTCAAGCTTTAAAATTGTACTCTTATTAACTTCGCGGTAGATATCACTACGAGCCTTCCTAAGGTGTGATTGAAAGAGTGAAGCAACTTACCTTTGCAACGGCAACCCACAAGTTGGACGTACAACTTAACCTAGCAATGCGCATCATCACGGAGACTTTGCGTCTCACACACATAGCAAACATAGCACCTTGGCATCTAAGGCGATAACTCATCATCTTCCTAGCGTTATTCCCAGTACAGTTGCATCGTGAAGGATGCCTGGGGTCCGCTACTTAATCCCAAGAGTTGACGTAGGCACTATTTTTTACGGAAGCGACTGCCATCTGACCTTCCAACCTGAGGGGGAAACTAGACCTTATTGGGATTAGGCTTGTCAAGTGATTGGCAAGCCTAATCCCAATAAGGTGATGGGCAACTTGACTGTTAGAAGTTCTCAAGCCGCCCGGAGGCCTCTAACTTGGCTTAACGACTGCTATCATAGACAGAAACCGGGATCAACGGCTTAGCGTGCCTTCCAAAGCACGGAAGCGCTCAGTTAGTAACCACTCAAAGCGGTCACCCATCCAAGGACTGACCTCGCCCGACATTGCTTAACCTCACATATCGCACGCGGTACGCGGGCGCCGCTGGGCCACGAACGCTCCTCTAATCTAAGGCGATAACTATTTCACCTATATTTATGAAATTTTCGCTTCTAGTGGTTCTAAAGGATCTTAAGACATATATCAAATTTCATTTTTTTATGTTAAATAGATTTGAAACACCAGGCTGCTGCTCGCAGTTCCTGAGGTGAACTTGGCTGGACACGCTGCCGCGTGTCTAGATATTAAATTTTATGAAGGAAAGTATCTTTCCAATATCCCCGAAAGAGTTCATTATCCATAGTAAATATACAGGGTGTGGCCTGTAATAGGAGCAATAAATTTAAAGGACGCTTCCTTAGAGCATCTGCAGTAACCTCTTGTGTCCAAATTTTTTTTAGCTTTTTTCAATTGGGAGAAATTTTGATCTAAAGTTACGACCTCCAAGTAATGGATCTTGGCACCCAGAGATTATAGCGCGGCAGTCAATGCTGATTTTGAGGTTGCTTCAAATTATGACTCATAATCGTTGTCGCATTTTTGGTTTGAAAGAATATTTTAGGGATTAAAAAAAAATATATATATAAATTTTTAGTCTTTTTTGAATAAATTGTTATTAATATCACTCCAGTAGAGTAAAAAAGTACAGATAAGCTACATTTGCGAAAAAAAAGAATCCAAAAATAAACTTTTTTTTCCAATTAAAATCATTTGGAAATAATTGCTGGAGAGCTCAATAGTGTACCGTTTAATTTTTTGCTCCTATTACAGGCCACACCCTGTATATTTGTTTTGTTTTCATAATTATTTTCAGTATGTAGGTATCCATATTAATATCTACACATGAAATTATAGCACACTCTTTTCGAGCTGTACATATAAATCACTGTTGAATTCCGTATTTTCCTAAACTCCTGACCTTACATTGAATAAGGCTGGTATTGATTTGACAAGGACAAAATTATGAGGAACAATCGGACTCAACCGATTGTTCTTCAATAATTGATGGTAACCCTAGCTCTGAACAGCAATAATCATTGCTCCTGAATCGTGCGATTCGCTTTCCGACTGTACTCGGAATGAATGAAATTCAATTTGGTTCTGATTTAATTGGTTTTGATATTAATTCAAAAATTCTGATCCGTGAGATCAATAGCCCATCTCTCGGAATCACAACTTTGTACATGTTGTACCTAAACGTAAGTTGACATGAATAGTGTTTATTAAAATAATTAGGCTTCATTTAATAACCTAGGTCCCAGGAATTTCTGTGATAGAATAACTAGGTAGGTAATTAAAGTTAGTTTTCAACCAAACTCGTTTGTCTACTGAGAAAATTCGAATAATTGAAGAGGATTACTAATTAGGCTAGAGATTTGTTCAGTTCATTCAGATGTGATATTGGAATTAAAATAAGACTTGTTTGGTTAAAGGTATTAATCAGTCTCACAAATAGTTATTAAATTCGGCCCATTTACAAAAATAAATCACAAATTCTAACTTAAGTGCCTCTAAGAACTTGTTTATTTCATCAATTCTTTTGTTAAAAGTCCTATAAGTTCTCTACAGTTTTCACTATCATAACTTAGAGCGCTCGTGGCCCAGCGGCGCCCGCCTACCGCGTGCGGAATGCGAGGTTAAGCAACGTGGGCGCAGGTCAGTTCTTGGATGGGTGACCGGTTTGAGTGGTTACTAACTGAGCGCTCTCGTGCTTTGGAAGGCACGTTAAGCCGTTGATCCCGGCTGCTGGCTACGACAGCAGTCGTTAAGCCAAGTTAGAGGCCTACGGTACGGGCAGCTTGAGAACTTCTAACAGTCAAGTTGCCCACTCACTTGACAAAGGGGGGTCGAAGTTGCACGACGTCCGTAGGGAGTACCCACCGTTACCCTACACGTGACCCCTGGGTGGTGCTAAAAGTGCAACAAACACTGGCAAACCGTACTTGTCTTCTCGAAGATCTCACGGCTCGTAAATAAATGCCATACGAATAAATAAATACTATCATAACTAAGACAATTTTTTTGGTGACAAAAGCGTCTTTGATCATGGATTTAATTGATTGAAATTACATTCTAAAATACAAATCAGACAGTAAAATTGTAAAAGAAGACCTCCAATTTAATAAGTCCTATTTTTCTGCTTGACTTCCGAAAGTTACATCTGCGACAGTGCGTTCTCCTTGCACCGCAGTGTCAACATTCCCGTCTACTAGCCGACCTTCACTGGACTTTAGGCAATTGACATACGGTTTATATTGATCGCATACGTATACGTACTTTTTGAGTGCATATGTAAAGTGTATTTTTAGGACTCCGTAGCCAAAATGGCTAAAACGGAACCCGTATAGATTCGTCGTGTCTGTCCGTCCGTCCGTCCATCCGTATGTCACAGCCGATTTACTCGGAGACTATGAGCAACACAATTATGAAATTTGGTAGGAAGGTGTATGCTATAAACCGCTACAGAAATATGATGAGAAATTACGAAAAAAATATTAAACTGGGGGGGGGGCACCCCATACATGTAACAGGGGGGTCAAATTTTTTTTTCAATTGTTGTGAGTTATTAGCTGTCAAAGTCGTAAAAAGTGTGCCCCCCTCTAATTTCCAAACTATGAAGTTTAAAATTCTCAAAAAAAACAAGATAATGTACAAATATAAATACTTTTAACGATTTTTGATTTGAACAAGATAGGTTTAACGGTTTTTGAGTTATTGCTGAAAACTGTCTTACCTAAACAAAAGGGCTTAAGTGCCGTGACTTTCCTATGAAGATACGACCTTTTTTGATTTACTGTATTGTATAGTGGTTTTAAATGTAGATTAGGAGGTGTCGGTACGGAACCCTTCTCTGTGCGTGACCCGACACGCACATGGCCGGTTTTTTTTAATTCTTAACGATTAAAAAATGCCAAAACGTATTATACTTACTGCAAATTTCAAATATACCCACGTATTTTATAATTTCTGACGAATAAAGATGTCTAGGGACTAAAAGCAGACTGTGGCACGTATCATCTTTCAGAAGAACCAAGGCGTTTTCTTGCATACTTCTTGCATTCTTGGATTTTTTTAGTTTATATCGGTATATGTTAGAAATCAAATTTTAAAAGTTACATGTGATTTATTTCCCAAGCTTAAATCGATTATTGATTTGAGGATTCGTTTTGTTGATAGCTTGTGACATATGCTGGTTCCTAACTGTAAACACAGCGCATCCTCGGGACCTCTGGCAACCTTACTCACCACCAGGAACACAACACCACATACCTAAGGTAAGGAGCAAGTAGTAGGAGTAAGTCGTTCTTGGGAAATTGTATTAAATTCTACAATAAAATTCCAAAACACGTTACTGAACTTAGCAATTCTAAATTCAAATCTGTAGTAAAACAAACACTTATTTCAAAAGCATATTATAAGGTAAACGATTACATCATGGACAGGGATGTTTGGCAGTGAGTGTCCTGCACGGCTAATCTATCGCGAAAATAGGTTTTCTACTGTAGCTTGTTATTTTTGTAGTAACTGAGACTATAATTTTATATTTAACTATACAATGTATATTGTTTTGAAAAAATGACACCTCGCCGAGTTTCTTACGCCGGTTCTTCTCGTGGCAGAGGTTTATTTTTCCGAACCGGTGGTAGTTTATTGACGTTCATAGGTGCATGTAATATGCCTAATTTGAAGAATAAACTACTTTTACTTTTACTTTTTAGTAGTATTTTATGGTTGCGGTCTTCTGTAAGGTGGAGGAGGTACTTCCCCAGTTGCGCTGCGCCGTAACTCTTTCAAAACACTGATTGAAGAGAAAATTAAACCTCAGGTAGAGATTTACTCCATTGCTCCTAGACCGCCTCAGAAGTCACATTGTTTGTGCTCGATGTGTCTCCTATCGGACTTTACAGCAATAAGAAGATTTATAAGAGGATGTAGACCACCGCTCCAAAAACCAATAACTTGTCTCATAGATCCTGCAACAATTATATGTAAATTATGCTGCAGACTATCATGGTCTAAAGAATGCCGTTGCCTAATGGATTGGACTGAACGATGTGTATAACCGATGTTGTATTCTCAGTGAATAATGCCGTTCCTTGTAAGATCTGCATAGAAATAGATTGAATGTTATGCGGAAGCAGACGGACTGGATAGTGAATATGCATGTAGTTTGTTTTGTGACAGCTTTGTTTTACGTAAAAACCTGAAGTCGCAGCTGGTTGTTTGAAAAAGATTATATTTTGAAAAAAGTCGCCAGCGTAATTATTTTATGTAAATAATAAAATAAATATATATAATATATATTTGTGGACATCGTAACTTAACACCTACACAAATCGAACTAGCCTCAAACCCTATTACGTACCTATGGATACCAGGCGACGATATAAATACGTTAATACTATTTAATACATAAGTAGAGAGAAAGCATCCAAGACTCGGTAACAAATTATCACACAAATAAATGCCCTGATTGGGATTCGAACCCGGGAGCACTAGCTTCGTAGCCACCACCAACTATGCTAAAGTGCTCATCTAATGTGGTAGGTTATAATACTTCAGTAGCTTCGTGACAAATGTATGTACTCATTCATTCAAGCACCTATATTGCTTAAGAATGAAAGTGTCAAATAATTGTACAGCTGTAGTGGCAATAATGCTTTCCCAAACTAAACCCGGAACCCGGGATGAACTCGGAATACGACTAGACCCGAAGTGGTTATCAAATATCGTAATATTTGATATTATTGACAAAGTTCATGTCTGTTAATGTGAAACTTTATTAGTCAAGGGGGCAAAGATGAGGCCGACGATGAAGCGAGCTCACTCA
This sequence comes from Notocelia uddmanniana, assembly GCA_905163555.1. NCBI lineage: Eukaryota > Metazoa > Arthropoda > Insecta > Lepidoptera > Tortricidae > Notocelia > Notocelia uddmanniana. The sequence goes on from LR991063.1 coordinate 25,653,367, forward strand.
GAAGATCCCTATTCACTCGAGCCTTAAAAAGGTCTATGAACTCGTAAATACAAACGCCGGCAGATAATTCCAAGAGTCTAGTTGTATTCCGAATTAAGCCACCACATCTGTACCAATGCTCAGCACCGAAATGTTTACCTTCATTAGTCATCACAATATGACATCCTTTTTATCAACAAATGTCCTACTCAATCGTAAAACACATTACATTCACGCAAAAATAACTTCTCTCCAGTAAGGTAACTACAGTCACCGAGCTTACAAACTCTTGTTTATTATTAACCGTAGCACGGAGCGCAGGTGACTCGTTCAGAATTCAGCTAAGCAGCGTTGCAATAATCCTGACTCGCAAAATGTAATGAATTACTTGCATTTCTTTGAGACTTACGCCCTTCCTGCTATTATACTCCGAATAGGCTTGAACGTATTAACTTACTTGCATTCATATGTGACTTACGCTCTTTTGTGATGATTATAAAATAAGTCATAACGTTGGTTCTCTGGAGTCTGTTTAATGAATTTGAATGCTTTGATGTAATGCTATTGAAGTCAAAAATTAAATCTAAGGGAAACTGCTACGTATATCATACGGCTTAAGAGATGAGAGTACTGCTGGCATACGTGATGTTTTAATCAAAATTAGACCTACTCGTATAGCCGTAGAGAAGTTTTCCCATTTTGTTCCTCCTTTAGATAAACTTTCAATGCGTCGCTAGACAGTAATGAAACTCATGATTGATTCAGAAGAAATGAACAATTTAGCGCTAATTGGTAATTGAACAGTAATTACTCGTTCTTGCTATTTATACTCGTAAGTCCAGCTACTTCTTTTTGTTCGATAGTAATTTTTTCATAGTCAATTGCAACGCTACCACATTTAGAAAATATTCTTATTAAGGGAATCTGACTGATATATGATTTTTCTCAAACATAGTGATTAAAATAAAATAAAGCAGACGATACGCTTGACGTAATCAAATATATAGTATTTTTCACATTATACCTCCTATACTTATATATCTTAATAAAAACTGTAGACGTTACGTTTGTTGAAAAAAAAGCGGCAATGCCATCCATGTTCTTGACTGGAACATTAATGCTCCACTTAGTAGCTACAGGCTATACTTGTAGCTGTAGCTTGCTGGTAGCTGTAGGCAATTTAAGGGTGTTTGTAGTTGGTAACTCTAGTTATCACGAGCAAGTGAGTTGCTGAACAGTGTTATATTAACTTGCATAATTTTTGATTGTACAATCAGTACGTGGGTTGCGAGATATAACAAGATATATTCTCGTTACCTCAAATCTGTCGAATTGTTCCAAACCTAAAAAAAGATGCGATTTATACAGTGAAGAAGAAATAAAGCGGATACCCTATTTAAATATAATATAATAATTTAATTTCCTTAGTGCCTACGCCAATTCTTGGGATTAGGTAGCGGACCCCAGGCATTCTTCAGGATGCAACTGTACTGGGAATAACGCTAGGAGGATGATGATAATAATTTAATTTCCTTACAAAGTGCTCTTGCACAGTAGGGAATGTCGGAGAATAGGGCACGTCTTCCTTAGTTAAACGTCCTATTACACGTGTCTGAAGCTAGCACAATGCTATTATGAATCATTGGTCTCTCAACCCTGATCTACGAGTAGTTCCTTGTTTAACCAAGAACACCGAAATCGTTAATTGATTCACAGACGTCAAGCTGGACTTGATAGTAATTCCATTGTACTTGGTAGTGTCTATGAGAGTGTCAACAGATTTAGATTGGACGACCGTACGTTGTTGATGAAATTATTGGACGCAATGCTAAGCTTCATTTAGCTCTGATAGCATGTTTCATGGGATATTGGTTACGTTAATGTGAATTGAATAAACGTTTACGTTGCCAATGATTGAAATACACTCACAGAACAAAGAAAAACAAGTATGTTTAGTATGTAAATTACGTAAAAATACTCGATTTTTGCTCGTGAGTTTGTTTATTCTATATATTCTATATTCTATAGTATGCGTAAGAAGAGAAATACCTACTCGTATGCAAAATATGACATGTTTTTCAAAATAATTCTAGTTGTCTCTTACTTATGTTCCAATTTGATTTTATAATTATAATCAAGCGATAATGACACATTGAAATCGAATTGGAATGAGCAATTAAATCTATATTGTTCTTCGTACTGCAGGTATCTTAGCGCACTTGTCCTGTGTTTTCAAAATATGCTTAAGGTTAAAATGAAACGACGATGTACTATGCTTGTGATCGGTTTATTTTTTACATTATTTGCTCTCAAAGGAATCGTTTAGAAGCTATCCTGTATGACTAAGTGGAGTGTATAGCTTTATACATCGTTATAGATATAAAGATAGACGAAAAAAAGACAAAAGGGTCAGTCTTATGTTTGGGAAGTTTATAAGTAATAAATAATTATATTTACAAAAGTTGGGAAGACACACATATGCAAAAGTATTTAAAAATAATGCGCTAGGAAATCAATTTGAAGACTAGACTCTCATATCAATAAAATCCCAACATACTTGTAACAATATTTACTCTAACTAATAATGATACGAGTAACACTCATCACTCTCATCATCATCATCATCATCATCAATAGTGATAACAACCTTACGTATTTAAATCTCACAGGATGTCACACATCTTTCTTTTAGCGATTAGAACTATTTACAAAACTTAATCACTTTATAATGAAGAAATTGGAGAATGAGTCTAATTGACTGAAAGTTTGCGTGGTACTAGGTCACCTCAGAGCCGAGGCGTCCAGTACCAAGCACCGAGGCTAGAGCGACACAAATTCAGGCGGTGGAGGCGGTAACGTCAGCACGGGGGTTTCTGTGTTGTCTACTCCGCCATTCTCGGCACTGGGTCCGGGTAGTGACCAAGTTGAACTACCCGTCGCGGTCACTCTGGGTCCCATATTGTCATACGCAGGAGCGGCGCAACATGTCCTACTTCTACGTGGCAGTGTCGCTCCCCCGCTCAATAGATCCGGGTACTTTCCCGGCTCACCGATTCTCCCTGCCACTTGCACAGATATAAAGATATTACCGTACGGAACTGGGACCGCAAACTCTGCCGGTGGAGGAGGAAAGGCCCCTGGCGTACCTTCTATAGTTATATGTACAGGGTCAAAGCCACAACCTCTAGGCTGATCGTCTCCTGATCTTTCAGTCAATTCAAAATCGCAAGGAGACGCCATGTCACCTATGGAACGATCGCAGCTGACAACCACTGATGCGTCTAATAATCGTTTTTCTTGGTCAGTAAAACTTCTACTGGGTGGAACTGATCGTCGTCTTAATCTCCAGCAGGCAACCGCAGCTAAAAAGCCTAGAGACGCTAAGATACCTAATGCCCCAAAGACGACCCCTAACAGTTGAGGAATTCCAGGAGCTGTTCTTGCTGTGGCTGTTTGCGATCTTGGCAGCACGAGACTGATTATCGCTCGTGCTTCTCCAGCACTACTCTTGGCTACACAGGACCATTCCCCTGCAGCACTCGATGTCACATTCAATAGCGTGATATTCACCCATCGCACACTACCTGGTACTCTTTCATCAGAATCATCATCTTCTATATCCGTCTGCGTTTCTTCCAAATCGCAATCTAAACTACTGTTATGTACATCTACACCGTCAAATAACCACGTTACTTGAGGTTTTGGAATCCCGTGAACCCAGCACCCGAAGGAAGTGGCCAGTCCTACCTCGGCTCTAACCACCAAAGTGCTCGAGCGAACCTCGGGCGCACACACCATACTCTCGTTAGACACGCTTCGCCACTTATTTCCCGCCTTTGTTGAAGGCTCCACGCACACTAACTCCTCAGTATCTAATTTTCTAAGTAAAAACCAATCCTTAAATTCACGCAGCCGGCAATCGCATCTCCAAGGATTCCCCGACAAAGAAATTGTTTTCAAAGTCGGCAAAGAGAATGTACTAAAACGAAGGAATGTCAGCTGATTTCTACGTAAATCTATTTTCTCCAGAGACTTCAAATTCCGTAAAGCGTTTCTGTGTATCGTTCGCAGCCGGCAGCCGTCTAATAAAAGCATGCGCAGATGCGGCAAAGGCGGGAACTGGTCCGCAATTAACGTTGTCAAAGGGTTGTTGGTCAAAACTACTAAGCGCAGTCTTTCGTTGCCTCTGAATATGTCTCTCGGTAGATTGGAAAGGTCGTTTTCAGCCAAATCGACTTCAATCAGAATTCTTAATTCGAGAAATGCGTCCGCATGCAACGAACGGAGTTTGGTCGCTCTTAAATTAATTTTCTGCAGGTTTAGCAATCCGATGTTAGCGAAAGCTTCTGCAGGGAGATTTCTGATGGGGTTGTCGTGAATGTCTAACACTTGGATGTCGGATGAGAGCGGCGGGGGGCGGCGGAGGTCACTGGAGGCGCAGGTGGCGGTCTTCTTGCCGGAAGACCACTTGCAGACGCAAGCAGCGAACCTGGCGCAGTCGAGCCAGTCGCTGGCAGTCCTGGCGGTGCACGTCGTGAAGATAACAATCCAGTACCACCTGGCCCAAGCCACGCGCATGCTCATCTCATTTCGGGCGTGTGTTTACATCGGCAGGCTGCCTGAAACAACAAGAGCGTGTTAATCGACTAAACAACGGGGTTTCGGGAACAATGGCTGGCTATCGTTACTTTGTTTACGTGGCCTTAACACGTTTTTGTAATGATTGATTTGGTAAACCGCGGCGGGAACGTAACGTGTCAGTTACAGTCGGATCAAACGCCACGTGCCAGGTTATTTATAACGCGATGATGGGAAGATCTCGTATGATCATACGCCGCTAGTGGCTCAAAATAAACTACACGTCAAACAGTGATACACAATAGGTATAGGATAGGTCAATCAAGGAAACTTGTATACCTCTATATATAAGGTACACGTTCCAGTATTTTACCCATAGTACCCGAAAGACATCTGTTTACTCTCCCTTATCATTATGACATCAGATTGAAAATGTCAAAAATTGGATCACTGTTGAGGACTGTTACTGTTACTGTGGACTGTTTACTTTATATTTAGTGTTTTATGTACGAAAAAGTAAACCCTGTTTGATTAGGTAATGTGGTTTTATTAGTTGTTGAAAATTTTCCGTCGGATTAATCTATTTTACACATCTCGATCTTTTTGTGTTACTCGTAATCCAGAGAATGATTGCAGACGGAAGTTTAAATCCCGTTGGAGGCAAAAAACTTTTTTAAATGATTAATATGAATCAAGGCATCTATTCCTGGCGGAGACTTCTATTTATAGTACTTCAGTCAGTCAAGAAAATAGTACACCATTTTTGAACCTTAATAAACAGACAATAAAGTTGAAAAGTGTTAACTACTTTTCTGAGCATCTGTACAAAATTAACTCTTCTTAAGCGCAGCTGTTATAACTCGTAAACCAGCGATTCAGTTGTTATTCAATTTAAAAATTCATAAAAAAAAGACTGTATCAAACATGTAGTGATTTTTTACAAATAATTGGTACTTAAATATTTACATCATCCCCTTTAGATACCTATAATATTAATATTTTCCATTTTACTTCGATTCAGTTTCTCATACAGATGAATTTAATCACATAATGAAATTTTGCGCCACCCACCACTTTATTACGACATCGCATTTCAAGTGAACAAAAGAGTGGGTTACTTCGCGGTTAGGTTAATAGAGCTTCAATGGCAAAGTAAATTTTACCGCCAAGTAGCGTAAGAAGTGTTTACGAATTAACGTTATCCAATTTAGAGCCGATTAGGTCAAGCAGATATAAGGACTTTATTTTAGGATAAGGGTCAAATTAATTTGGACTAACCTTGGATTGACGTCAATATTTTTTTGTTAAATTAACTAGGTGTGTGTTGATGGCGTGATGACAGAAAAACAAATGGAGTAATATGCAAATAATCATTAAATTTTTATTAATAATTAATATTTATTATTAATAATAATCAATTATTATTAATAATAATTTTTTTTATAAATAATAATCATTAATAATTTATAGCCGAATAAAACCGACTCCAATTAAGAAGAGCAAATACTGAAATCGCCAGACGCAGGCCTATCAAATTTGAGGAGTTCCAAATTTATATGGAACCAACTTGGGGGACCCTGCTTTGAAAAAAAAAGAATTATCAAAATCGACCAACGAGGAGAAATACATTAAAAAAAAAAGACACAGACGAACTGAGAACCTCCCTCCTTCTATTGAAGTCTATTAAAAATGATGCATAAAAGGACAATGTAAACTCTAACGCTGCTTTTCAGCGAATAAAGGAAAAACACCTGCCATCATTGAAGGTGTTACAAATCCAGTTAAAAATGAAGAGGCAAAGTGTTCTTTTAACGCTCCATCAACCCAGCAACAGGTAAAAAATAAATAAAGCCGCCGTAAACATAAACAGCCCGGTGTTTAAACTGCATCCAATTAAGTCGGACGCACTAGCGAATTAATTCTGGCCTGAATAAAGGAAGAGCCCTCGTGCTCAGCTACGGCAAACTAATTCCGGTGAGGGCGGTAATGTGGCACTTTCTGCACCAATTTGTTAATTGGATAACCTGTCAATTAATCGTGGAGAACGGTTTGAGAGGAAATTATTTTGTATGAGAAAGTTTTTGTTGATCGGCACTTAGAGAAAAAAATATTCTGAAAGACTTAATTTCCCACATTATGAAGCTAATATCAAAAGAATAATGTCCTCCTAATATCAGTTTTAAAAACGACGCTGTAGGTCACAATTATATGGCGCTGGGACTTCACTTATGTAACATTGACTAGGGAAACTATTATAAAAAAGTTTTGAGGTTATTTTAGTTTCTAATCTGTGGTGCTTATCCATTTTTATTTGTTTAATGCAAAGGACAGTATTATTTTACACACCACGTACGCGTACTGTTTCATTAAAGTTTTATTTATTGCCTTTTAATTGTAATAAATTTTCACGTTGTATTGAAACGGTATTAGAGACCTTACAAATTTCAAAATGGGTGAACTTAAATTATGACTAAAATATTGATAATGCCAATAAACTGATTAGAGTACAGAATGCTTTTATTAAAGTTTTAGATGGAGCGGAGCCATTTTTGCACATATTGTGAGTATGTGAGTTCAATTAAGTTAGAAGATTAAAATTTGTTATTTTAAGTTGATGTTTAAAACGATATTAGTAGTCCTGTACTAGATAGTTCTTCTTCTTCTTCACGTGCCATCTACATCCAGGAGGTCGGCGACCATAATATGTCTATATGTCCCTCTATGTTCAGTCATGCCAATTAGTTTATCTATGCTCTTCACTTTCAACCAGTCTCTTATATTTTCAGTCCATGATGTACGCCTTCTACCGCGACCACGCTTCCCTTCAATTTTTCCTTCAATTATTAATTTCAGTAGGTTGTATTTATTGAGTACTAGATAGTTACGCAAAAAAAAGTCAACATACGTGTCAATTCACACAGACAGCTGTTTGCCACCGACGTGGTATTACCACATTTACTGCCAGCCACGCCCCCCAGGAACAAACTTGCATAGAAGTGAACGCATATGTACGTCGGTGGCAGTGAATGCGTTAAAAAAAGTACCAGGTCAGTGGCGATCACAAGGGAATTTACCTTACATTATACAGCTACGCTTATAGCTGTATTATTCAAGATATTTAATGCAGCATACGTCACATGTTAAAGGGTCAGGAAGCAGGAAGTGAGGCATTATTAGGAAATCGAACCCCATTCTCATATAACTAAGATGTTTTAGATTAGCCGTCCACTCCCACAATATCCGGCCAACAGGGCTCGATGTCCGTGGGTTGTTTGTCTTGACGTGCCGGGTGGTTGCACAATTGATCGCCTGTTTACAAATTGCTAGCCGTGTCCTGTATAATTTGAGTCATTTGGGTAACTGATCGGTTTGCGTCGAGGGCTTCTGTCTATAGTCAGTGACTAAGTAAATTATATATAAGCACCAAGGTCTATACATTACGGGATACCTTCAAAATAATGAGTCTGCTGTTTCACTACGGAGGATCTTTTGTACTATTGAATTCGTATGACACTTTAGATTTCTACTTAATATAATAGAGCCGTTATTTATTTATTTATTTAAACTTTATTGCACAAATCACATAAGTACACTTAAGTACACATTATAAAGGTTTCCTTACAATACCAAGAAAATCAAAACTCCCTGTAATTTTTCTCCATTATAATTTCAAGCAACAGAAACTTATTTCCGAACTAGATATGCCGGATCCAATTGTGTATACAATGTTTCATGTTATTCCAGCATGGCGTTATAAAATGAAAACCAAACTACGTTTGTATGGATAATCAAAATGATGTTTCGTATATAAGTTTTTTTAACCCATAACTTGCTGGCGATACTGGCAAAGGCGCCATAAAGTGAGGGGCATTGTTAGGTGTAATAATAACTAGGCGAAGCTTAGATAATTACTAAACATTTTAGTGTAGGAAAACAGGGTATTATACTAGTCCTGTATGCGTCAGCTATCCTTAGTGTTTGGGCTGCGATTACAATAATAAAAACACATTAATCTATTAATTACTTCTATATCAAGTTTTACTGCCTATTGTAATTCGATACTTAATTACATAGTATAATTGTTATCCCACGGTAGGTCGCAAAGTAATACATAAGCATTTATCAAAGAGAGAAGTCAAAAGTAAACCTCGTGTAGTATCAGGCTGTCAAAGGAAAGGCTTAGGAAAGAAATACATGGAGATTGCCCCACTCTTAAAAAATTAATAATGATTTCGGCTTCAAGGAAGAAATGTAAGATATATTCATTATTGCCTTGCTAGATAAAGGAACAACAATAATAAAAAGATAAAGGAACAAGTATAATAACTAAGAGAACTGTACAGCATTTTCTGGGTTTGACAATATGTTATAGTCCTTACTTATTGTACATACGTAAACTCACGGCTGTATTCCCAAAAGGGGTAGACAGAGTACGTGAAAGTAAATTTTCAGTGCCTCTTTTAGCTAAGGTAGGTTTATACCTAAAAAAAGGTGATATTGCAGTGACAGGTTGCTAGCCCATCACCCAAACACACTTCAACCTGGTTCCCTTAGTCGACTCTTACGCCACTCAAGGGAAGAAAGGGGGTGGTGCTAAAAGGTATTGTAAGTATATAGTTTTTAAAATTATCAATTTTCACAAAATTTTTAGAACAACATTACTCCTGATAGGGTGCTTATTACACCCTAGGGAACGAAGTAATCCAACAAACAATTATACCTAAGGTCCTCAGTAGGTAGTCTTGTACTGTTCCCGGTAATGTATTGCCTTGCTAGATAAAGGAACTTTTAGAGTATTAGTGTCATCAATTTATCTCCAAATACTCATTTTAAATAGCCAAGATCAGGAGTATATCGACTCTACGTTATTTTTCCTCATACTGAAAATGTTATTGATGTCTTGAGCTAGATTTATTTATTATTATTACATTTAATTACACAGCATTACAGAAAAACTAAAGCACTGTGAAATTACAATATTTAAAGATGAAAAAACAATAAGCAAAAAAGAACAATAAAAACTCCTATCTTATAAATCAGACTGACGAGACACGCACATCCATCCTCTCACAGAACCTCTGACATTCATCACGCACTACTGCCCATCTGCTAGCAAACACATCACACTCAGGTGCTGATGCAAGGAGAAGGTTCAGGAGGTGCAAAGCGCGGACCAACGGGGATTGTTTGCGTGACACAGTTCGTGACGTCGGTGCCACAAGCAGATATCGATCACGGGGCCGGAACTCGAATTTTGTCAGTGATGGTACAAACAGTCGGACCAATGGCTCCACTAATTCTATACAGTCCGACTCGCCGCGCAAGATAATGCACGTAGTCGTAAGAAGCGAAAAATTACGTCTTACTTCCAGGGAGTTAAAGCCCAAGCTACCAAGCAAAAATTTGGTTGGGTACAGGAATGGGTAGTATCCATACATTTTTTTGTACATAAAACGCAAGAAAGCTTTTTGTACCTTCTCCAGAAGTAAAACGTAAGTTGTTTCGTAAGGATTCCAAACAACACAGGCTGCCTCCAGCTTACTTCGCACTAATGCATTATAAAGCAACTTTATTGTTCTGGGGTCATTGAAATCCCTGGCATTCCTTATAACGAAACCCAACCTCTTGTAGCAACTTCGGGTTAGAGTAATCAGATGCTCGTGGAAGTTGAGGTGGGTGTCAAGGATGACGCCTAAATCCCGAATGGAGCCCACACGTGCAATAGTATCAGGACCGAGAAGATACTTGTAGAAAAGCGGATTTTGCGACCTAGTGAAAGATATGACTGCACATTTTGAGACGTTGAACGCTAGTCCATTTTTACTGCTCCAGGTTTGCACTCTGTCGATGTCTTCTTGGAGTGATGCACAGTCTGAGACCTCCTGCACACCATAAATAAGCTTCAGATCATCGGCATAAAGCAAACATCTTGCAGATCTAAGAACTGAAGCCAGATCGTCGATCATAATACCAAAAAGCAGAGGACCCAGTAAGGAGCCCTGACTGACTCCTGAACGAGTCTGGTAAGTCTTAGAGAGAAAGCACCCATGCTGCACGTACTGTTTCCTACCGCGTAAATAACTAGCAAAAAACCGTAGTAGTTGCGGGGAAAAACCGATATTACACAACTTGCTCAGTAGCACATCATTATCTACGCGGTCGAATGCTTTCTGAAAGTCAAAGTACAGGACGTCTACCTGTATGCCCTTATCTAAATGGTCCGAAATGGAATCTACCAGGGTTAGTAGGTTGGTATCAACCGATAGATGTATAAACACATCTCGACTTCCCCTACTACTAACTAGTAAGTACAAAATAACTATATAGTTGGACAGGCCCTATCATTGTGGTACTCTTTAGGTAAGGCTTAAGTCCAGCAGTCGACGTCCATTGCCTGATGATGATGATGGTATAGTTTGAGCGAAAAATATCTCCACAATCAACACATTTAGTATTGCTCATTTAATATACACTAACCGAATATAAATACTTTTCAAAACCTATAACGAGTTGAATAGTATAAAACCGCAAATACGCTAGTGGTCGCAGCTGGTCAAATGGTACAAATTAGGCGAAAACACCCCGCGGAGCCACTGCATTATCAACAGATGCTATCTGCGAAATGATTTTGTAGTCCCTCGCATGTAATTTAAACTTTATCTTTACATACAAAACATTGGTATGAAAGGTAAAATTCGGACTGAAATTAGTAGGTATCTATGTTGTATTTGAAGTTTTCCCCTAAACAGTGCGTAATTTTAATGTTCTGGCAACAGTAACATTTAGATTGTTATTTTAGTAAGCGGACCTTCCGAAATCTTATCGCAACGCAATGACTAGGTTGCTCTCCACCACCATATTAGCCAAAGGACGTCCACTGCTGGACATAGACCTCCCCCAATTTCATGGGGGGTAAATGCCATATTCGCCACGCTTGGCATGCGGATTGGCGATCGCAGTATCTCAACCGCAAACCAGGGATGCTGCTGCCCATCCCCCGGTGGTCTTGGTCGTAGTTTTAGGACATACGGGTATCCAATGATGACCCGGGGGTCCAATGATACGATACGAGTGTACACCTCCCATATAATACTTAGTAGGTTTGTCTGTTTTACGCGAAGGTAAACTAAAGTTTGAATTCAGAATGCTTTAGCTAGACTGTTACCGTTAAAACCATAATCGTAATTAAATTACCATGAAACTGACACCAGAAATTTATTGAAATCGGAGACTATCGCTAACGACTACCATTGCAATCAATTCAAAACTCAAACAAGCGGTGTTTCCAAAGTTGTCGAGAATTGAAAATATTTTCACCAAATAAACACTTCCAGTACCTACGGAAAGTGATTTATATTGTTTACTATTTTCCACCGTTAGTCTCCCGTAAATATCTCTCAGTTTCTATTTGTGGACGTTTTGGACCACTGGAAACTTAAAAGCGGTTTACGTGGGACAAATTTATTTGGGCCAAATAGACAAAACAAAGGAGATCAAAACAGTAAGAATTTTCCGTGAGGAATTCTTCAGAGAATACTTCTTGCGACCCAGTTTACGGAGACATTCAAAGCATTCCGATTACGAAATCAGTATTTTATATATTGTATTAAGGTGTCAAACGTACCTCTTATGCGAGGTTAAACGTCGGCCGGGATCAACTCTTGGGTGGGTGACGGGAGTGGTACTAAGCGCTGTCGTCCTTTGGCAGGCACATTAAGCCGTTGATCCCAGCTGACGTCTATGACAACAGTCATTAAGGCAATTTAGAGGCCTTCGGGCGGCTTGACAACTTCTAACAGTCAAGTTACACTCACTTAACTAGCCTTATCCCAATAAGGTCTAGTTTCTCCGGTGGGTTGGAAGGTTAGATGGCAGTCGCCAGCGGACCCCGGGGTCCTAGGGAAGTATGCCCGGGTATCATTCAGGATGCAACTGTACTGGGATAACGCTAGGATGATGATGACAGGTGTCCAAGATCCGGAGGTTTACCTTATGTTATCAGTTCATTTATGGGTTCCAGGTACAATAGGTTCATAGGTACAGTAGGTACAGGTAATATACATAGTGGTAAGTTTACATTATGAAACCCTATGAGGGCGCTGCAACATTACTACACAGATTACAAGTATAATAACTAAGAGAACTGTACAGCATTTTCTGGGGTTGACAATATTTTATAGTCCTTACGTATTGTACATACGTAAACTCACGGCTGTATTCCCAAAAGGGGTAGACAGAGTACGTGAAAGTAAATTTTCAGTGCCACTTTTAGCTAAGGTAGGTTTATACCTAAAAAAAAAGTGATATTGCAGTGACAAACCAATGGTCCCTAACAAATGGTCGAGGGAGGCGATGGCTGAGATACGCGTCATACTCGTGATCGGGTGCTGTTTGTGGAGTCCGGTCTGTTCATGCTTGCAAGGGCATGATTAATACCTTAATACTAGTGTTATTTTATTGGAGATTGACGAGAGACATCATCCTGTTTTGGATTAATTTTATTGTTATTGACGCTTAGAGACCTTATACATCTCTGAGAATATTAAATTACTTAAGTGCTATTTTCATTTACTACTTATTTTAATTTAGACGCTCAGAGACCATATACATCTCTGAGATATTAAATTTATTGTATATACTTTTGTGTATTCGGACAGAGACCGTATATATAGGTCACTATTTTTTTTATATAATGTATTTATAAGTTAATTTTAATTGAATATTGTGAGTTTGTTAATCACTATAGTTTTAAAATCATTATTATTATTGTCTACTTTTTTTTAGTTCTGATATATATTTTTTTAGTTCTGATAACATTATAATTATCATTGTCAATTTATTTAACTGTATAATTCATGTGTTGACTTGTAAAAGTGCCCTTGTGGCCTATTTGCAGAATAATTTTTTTGATTTTGATTTTGATTTTGACAGGTTGCTAGCCCATCGCCCAAAACACACTTCAACCTGGTTCCCTTAGTCGACTCTTACGCCACTCATGGGAAGAAAGGGGGTTGTGCTAAAAGCTATTGTAAGTATATAGTTTTTTTAAATTATCAAATTTCACAAAATTTTTAGAACAACATGAATCCTGATAGGGTGCTTATTACACCCTAGGGAACGAAGTAATCCAACAAACAATTATACCTAAGGTCCTCAGTAGGTAGTCTTGTACTGTTCCCGGTAACATTGGAATTTTTTTAATAACGGTCGGCTACCCAAATGGGAACATTGCTTACGTATAGTATTGCTTGTCGGCACAACTTTGAATCTGGCAGCAGTCACCGCATTTTTTTAATGTGATTTTTTTTATTACCATTATTTACCGTATTTTGCAATAAAAAACAAGAGAAGATCACAAGGGCAATGCTGCTGGCAGTAATTGCCAATCAAGCTACTGACCACTCTCTAACAACTAATCCAAAATCGATACGAAAACACCAAATAGTTACTTCGTTACAATTTAAATAAGTTAGACATAGTGTAGCGGAAAGCCACAGGCTTGTGGTGCCAAGTTAGCGGGCTTAGGGAAAGGAAACTGTTGAAAACAAATGTAATTGCGTCGGAGTGGATTCGATAGCGTTTCGTTTTGAACTTGTTTCTTTAGTTTCCGATCAAATTACTGTGCTTACACGGCTAGAAGAATTTAATATTTCTGGATAGGTTGAGGCTTTCGAGAGAAATGCTTTTATTCCGGTCCATTTCAGTCTATTTTGGTTTCCTGGTTAATGCAACGTCGGTTTAAGATAAGATAAGATAAGATAATTTATTTGATAAAACATGAGTCACATAGGATGTCATAATTCACAGTTTCAAGTACATACATGTTTTGCTGTAAGTCTAGCATTCAAATTTTCCATACAATAATATACGTAATTATAATTGCATGTGCATATTGTGCATAAGTTAATTGAGCTTGTGAAATAACCGTATACAGTCAGTCAGTTAGTTAAATTAGATGAAGAGGAAATGCGACGATATCTAGGTCTCAGATATATATATAGGCTCCATCCAGTTAAAAAGAAATATATAGTTTCGTCATGTCATCTGCCTGCCTGTCTCCCAGTCTGTCTGTCAGTATGTCAGGGGCATTCAACTCAAAACTGTGTTGTATTATATTGCCCAGCAATGGGATGAGCTGTAGAACCTGTATTAATATAGGAAGAAAGTTTTTTTTATGAAAATTATATTTTATAAGTATCTGCAAGGAAGGTTAAAAATAAATAAATTGACATCTACATCGTTATGCATTCAAATTACTAAAATTTTCCGGGGGCACTCCTTACATGGAGGTACCTAATTGAAAGTTTTTTTAACAACGTCAATCGATACAAACTTGCGGAACGTCAATTGGTAAATAGGTCTTTAAAATAAAAACGAATGTAAGGTTACTCAGACTTTCTTACTACAAATGCGTCAGGATAAACTAAACACTGGAATCCATACACAGACGGATCCTTTGTATATTTCAATTGAACGAGCGAGCTAATTTATATCATATTTTATTTTTATCTCACCATTATGGACGTTAATTAAAAAAGATGAGAAAGGCTCAAAACAATTTAACGCGGTAACTGTAGATTCATTAATAATTAAGAAATTCTGATTTAGACGAGCAAGTAAATGAGGTCATTGATTGTTTAAGTTGCCCATTTACTGCAAATCATTGAAATATGAACTCTGTTTTTCTGGTAGACACAATTTAATAAAATGGAAAAAGGAAAATATTCCGAAGGTGATGTGAATTTACTTATGTCGCGGCACCTTTTTAACGTAAACTGTCAGCTTCAAAGAGAAACAAAAATTCGAGTCCCCAGGGAACTTTTGCGACAGTGAAAAAACGGAATTTATAATTTTTGCTGATTCACGTTGATATTTTAATGAAACATGTACCTTTTAGCACAAAGAGGAAATAATATTCTAGAGACATGTCATGTAATAGGTACACGGAACCGAGAGATGGATCATGAGCAAGATGCAAATTTTTAATTGCGTTATCCACTCTGAAACCTAAGATCCTATACTATAGTACATTGTAGACTAGTTAGTGGCTCATTTCTCTTTATGATACGCACATACGGCTCTAGTCTCGGAGATAATAGTAGCCGCGGAGTATGTCACGTAGCGAAGGATCCATATCGTGGAGAGCGAGTCTCCATTTAAATGTATGTATATGAGATACACCCCCCGCATATACCACCCGTGAATTTCGGGGAGGCCTATGTCCAGCAGTGGACGTCCTTTGGCTGATATGGTGGATATGAGATACTCCGCGATGACTAGTCTCCAAGACCAGAGTCGTGTTTGCTGATCGTAATGAGAGACAGGCATTTCTGAGACTTCCACCGAAAGCTAGGTTGGTAGAGATATCGTGAGCTAAGGGTTCAGAGAAACTTTTAAATAGATCTTCTGATTTTTCATCCAAATAGGAACAATTTACATGCAACTGATGAGTTCGTACTTCTACAGGACCGGCCTATAATATATCACCTTACGCGGTGTTTTGTAGAATTCCGCTACAATTTTAAACTTTTAAGTACCTACATCAGTAGAAGAAGTAAAATGTTATGAATTAATTAACAGTTATAAAATATTTAAAACGGTTTACAAAGTAGTTGTAGATCATTAAATTTACTTCCAAAAACTCAACGAATAACGCCTTTTTTTTGGTTTTTTATTTTGCGAATAAATTCGTAATTTACTAAATCCAATGCCAATTAGCTTTTTAAAAAGGCGTAGAGTTAAGCCTATTTAGAAAGGTTAGGCATTCAATTGAAAATAAGTAACATGGGTAGTTGTTGCAATCATATACTAAAAAGTGTTGAATGTGATATATATTATTGGCCGGTACTGTATTCATTTATCTAACTAGGATTTGATCTAATAAAAGTAATGAAATAGGCTACTTGGGCACTTCTCGGTGCGGAGACGGTACTGTATCAGTAAGCTGTCAACCGTCAGTCGATTGAGTGCCGAATCTTTACAGCGCGCCTACATTTTACACAGAAAAGATTGCTTCTGTAGAATACAGAACATCACTTTTCAGCCAGTCAGAAAGTAGACTTAATTTGACAAAACGGTGTGGACTAATCTTGTTATAAAACTTATGTTCTTTGGTGAAATATGGACTAAGAAGGCTGTGATACCTCGTACAGGCTGCAAGGCAGTCTGTAAAGTTCGAGGAAAGCGAAAGACCTAAGTGCGAAACAGACTTTTATTTGTAGAGAGGGCAGGCCCGAGTCTTACACAGATTTAGGTCTGCGTCGTCATGGTTCAAGCTAAAGAGCCTAACTTTTGTGCATGTCAGAATCTGAAGAACGGCGTCTTCATTTCAATAAATCTATTTAGAAATAGTACATTGTTTAACGAGGGGCGTAAGTGGGCATTTTGAATTTTCTTACGTTCCGAGGTAATCACAATGTTTTTATCACATTTGCGAGGAAATAAATAACTCCAAAACTAATCAAAATTGAAGAAATCGACCACTTCATCTCCAGTATCAATGCATGGATGCCGAGAGGAGCGCGCGCACCTTCAATGTTGCGACCAATCGGAGAGCAGTATTCTTGTGGAGCGCGGCAAACTAGATTTTTTAAAACAATCAGATCACAGAGAAACTAATAACTCCCGCGGGAGCTAAATCGGCTAGAACTACTCTATACGCCTGCGTACAATAAGACCCTTTACGAGCAAGTGTGATGAAAAAACATAAACTTCTATACACAAAAGCAGTTAACTTTTAGCCAGAGGAGCGGCGGATTTTAATTTGAGCAGTCCATTACAATGGTCGGCGTAATAGTGCCAGGGTGGCCGCCCCTATTGCCTGTTTAGCAAAGGAATATAGGTAGAAATTACTATAGCTGATGTTGAATTTAACAAAAGCCTCATGTAAAACCGCCAAGATGATAAATTATGACAAGTAATAAGTCAAACTTCACTTATCAACAGACAGTCTTAGCTAATTGTTGTTTAATGTCTGTTTAATGTACGGGAAAGGGACGTGAATTATGTGTTTGCTAATCTCGGATTTATTACATTTACATAATATAAATGGAATTAGGTTAAATCACGTAGGGCACGAAATACTTGGCTATTCGATTTACTGCGTGAAATAAAGAAACAGTTTTTGGATGATATCTTAGTTAACTATTCTTTAAAACCCTTGTACAAAACGATCTTGCAATGCAATAGGTGTATTACCGAATTCCAACCGCAAACGGCTTTTCGATTCGTGTGCTCGTGTCTTTGAGAACGTTTGCTTTTCCATCCGACTGGTAGAACTTTAAAATTCAAACATTCATTTGCGCAGCTGTAAGGCCGAAGTACGCCGCTAATTGGGAACGTTTTCGACGCTAACTGACACTTAGCTGCGAGTTACAGCCATGTGACACTCAGAGTCAACGCTTGCTGGGATTAGTGACCTTGTGATAACCGTTTTACATGGATATTGTATGTATAGTTAGAAGATAACGCTGAGACATATTGCTCCGAATAAATTTAAGCTACACTCGACGTCAACCATATCGCACATTTTCAAGTATCGGATTGAAACTTGAGTGGAAATTGATATTGGTATAATTTAAACACATTTAATAATTATCCTTAAATTGTCACCTTTATCATCATCCTCCTAGCGTTATTCCCAGTACAGTTGCATCCTGAAGAATGCCTGGAGTCCGCTACCTAATCCCAAGAATTGGCGTAGGCACTAGTTTTTACGGAATCGACTGCCATCTGACCTTCCAACCCGAGGGGGAAACCGACCTTATTGGGAATAAGCTTGTCAAGTGAGTGGGCAACTTGACTGTTAGAAGTTCTCAAGCCGCCCGGAGGCCTCTAACTTGGCTTAACGACTGCTATCAAAGACAGCAACCGGGATCAACGGCTTAACGTGCCTTCCAAAGCACGGGAGCGCTCAGTTAGTAACCACTCAAAGCGGTCACCCATCCAAGGACTGACCTCGCCCGACATTGCTTAACCTCGCATACCGCACGCAGTACGCGGGTGCCACTGGGCCACGAGCGCTCCGTTGTCACCTTTATCATGACATCAAAATTAATTTTTTTTTAATTGCATATGTTCGGCCGAAGACTATCTAAATTTTGCAATTGAAAGGTCGAGAGTAGTAGTGCCTGCATGCAAGGAGTAGCAGGTACTGTAAAGGTCAAATGTAATTGAATAAATTTTTGATGTTGAACGGAAACCATTTTCAGAGGGCAAGTAAGGAAATGACATTCGTAAATAAATGTAAATTACTGCAACTAAATCAGCCCAAACGCGTGTGCGACAAACAAAAGTTCTGCAATGTGATATCGCTCGGATGCTGGATACAAAGCGATTCAGAGTTTATCTAGTTTTGGTTTCAAGAGATCTACAGCTCTGGAAGCAGGCCCGGATCTTGGTCACAATGAGGTGAGATTTTAGTTTAATGTAAGTAAGATTCGTCTCAAAAAAGATCATTGTTTAGTATAGATTAACTAAATTTCCAGTCATTGCTTTCATACCAGCTACCCTCTTATCCTTTCCAAAACCCCATCCCTGGAAAACGCGGGTAAGATGAAAACATCAACTGACAGCAGCTGACAATCAACTAGTTCAGCTCTGGACACGGTTCGGGTCGGTCAATGTCGAGTACTATCTCCATTCCGTCACTCGCCAAAGGCTTCTAACTAACTATTTGTGCATACCAGCGTTTTACACCATCAACGCAGAAGTATTGAGAAGAAAAGTGCGTAAGACCGGCAGCCTTAACATCTTGCAGCCAACGCTACGATTCGAACCAGGTACGCGTTTTCCACCACTTTCCCTTTTGCTACTTCAATCATGTACTTTTACGTTGATTACGTGAGCCCCTTAGATGAATCCGTTAGTGATGATCATCTATATTTATGAAATCTTGATTTTTTTCAGCACGGTATCCTTCCTATATGATGATGTTTCAAGAGCAAGACCGTTTACAAGCAATCTGATTCCGCCCGCTCCGGTTGTTAAGTGATCTCCCTGCCGAGGTTTTTCCGAGGGGCATAGGTACAGTACTCGTAAGCGGTTCTTCAGGAAAGGACTGTATGAATTTTAAAAGAGTTGGCAATGCTGCTGGAACTGACCTCTCATAGGGATAAGTTCGCCTTTGTACGTTAAGATAATGTGACGTGTATATTATTTTAACCTGTGATTGTGTGAAAGAAAGAAAGAAAGAAATGTCGCGCCGCTATAGGACTTTATAGCCATCAACGACGATGCGGGTTCCCGTAGACCCACGAGCGCCGCAACAAACATCTACGATAGATGCTGTGGCCAATGAATGAATGAATGATTGTGTACGATAAAGTGCTTACTATGTATGTAAGTACATACTTACATACTCATAGGACACCCCTAGAGTTGCAGTAACGTACCGTTCGCCGTACGCTTGTTTGCCACTGACGTGGTATAAATCAGGTAAAGTTAAACTTGTTTTATAAGAATCTCAAAAAGGTGCAATAAAGAGTATTTTTATTGTATTGTAATCTCAATGATGCTTTTTTTTCTAAACAGGAAAAAAGACTTCATCCTAAGATTTCAATTATAGAAAAATAAAATGGCATGGGCTGATCTGGGGATAAATAATTCACATTTGGTCAAATTGATAAATATGGCTCAGCACCTGACATCCCATAGAAACTTGTCCAATTTTCCATACAATCAAATTTTAACGGATACTGATTATAATAAAGACGGTTTGGTGCAACCCATTTACAAAGAAATTAGTTTACAAATTTTGCTCGGATATAAGATTGGATGTGTCAAGTATGGAATCAGTGTCCAGCACTGGGGCTTTTTACCCTATGTGATATATTTGTTTTTATTATATTACTGAATGATTTTCCTTAAGATCGAACAAGTCACGACTACAAGTATTATTCGATATAACAAGGAAACTCGAGAGCACTTCAAAAGAGTGGCATTTCGCGCCGTCTCTGACAAAAGTGCGGCGTACCGCGCCGCTCCTAATTATGTTGACAAAGGTTTTGCTTTGGTTACGTTCTTCCCTTTACAATTTGATGTCTTGTCGTTAATACTTGTAATATTGAACGTTTGAACAAACGAACGACAAACGAGAAAGAAAGTCAAAGTCAAAATATATTTTATTCAAATAGGCCTAGCAACAAGCACTTTCGAATCGTCAGTTCAAATATTATCTTCAGCTATTTAAATCATTTATTGATGCTATTATTATTGTTTAGAAAATATTAAAATGATGTAGGTATGTCAAGCCGTTGATCCCGGTTGCTGTCTTTGATAGCAGTCGTTAAGCCAAGTTAGAGGCCTCCGGGCGGCTTGAGAACTTCTAACAGTCAAGTTGCCCACTCACTTGACAAGCCTATTCCCAATAAGGTTGGTTTCCCCCTCGGGTTGGAAGGTCAGATGGCAGTCGCTTCCCGAAAATAGTAGTGCCTACGCCAATTCTTGGGATTAGGTAGCGGACCCCAGGCATTCTTCAGGATGCAACTGTACTAGGAATAACGCTAGGAGGATGATGATGTAGGTATGTCAAAGTTAAGTAATTAAGATCCCAATAAGATCGTCTTTACAAAAAAATATATAAATAAAAAATAGAAGTCTAGACATGCCTAATAAGCGATACGTAGAATGGGTGATATCATATTAAACCCAATTTATAAACATAATTTGAAGCTTTAAATCATTGTATAGATCAAATCTTATTCGTAATATCGAATAAAATAAGGTGAATTTGACCCATGTTTTTAACAACTATTACTATGGTAACAACTTAGTCTGTGTAAATAAAATGTTACATGTTCATGATCCAGTCACGCTGGCGCGAATATATGTTTACATGTGACCAGTACCCGTGCCAGCGCTGGCGTGCGCCGATAAGTACCAACGACTGGATTTATCTAAATGCGCCTTAATTAAAAGTGATTGGTGTACATAAAATGTTTTTATGGCAATCTGAATGTACTGGAAAACACCACAAAGTTTGAATCACCACAGAAATCAACTGCAAAATTATTTACCTGTAAACGGTAACCAATCCCTGAATGCCAGTAAACTATTGCAGATCATCATTAATTACCCTCCACCTGATAGGTTGCTTAAGGATACAGAACAGTCATTAAGATCCAAGTCGTTAAGATAACGGAACTCAATGAGAGAGTAAACTATTGACTGTATTAAGTTCAAGATTAGTCGTGTGTATTTTCTAGGGAGGGGGCATTTTTACCCACGACAGCCCGGAAACGGTACCTATATGCGTTTATAGGGCGAGAGGTTGCGTATTTGTTTATTTGTTTGTGTGTATACAACAATATCTCCAAAATGGCTTGACCAATTTAGATACAGTTTTCTAGTATGGCTTTGTTGAATATTGCTTAGTTCGGTCTTGTGTGACATGTACATGTTTTAACCTGTTATTGTGTACAATATATGTATTGCTTACATACTTTGATACATACATATCACATTATTAAATTCGATTTCTAAAGAGGATGAATAATTTTTTTTTTTTTTTTTTCAGATTCAGATTATTTATTGATAAATGTACATCTCATTAATTATTTTATTCTTTATTGTAGACATTCAACTCTGATAGATAAACTGTATATTATTAAATAAACTAAATTAAAATGAATAATTGAATAAATGAATAATTGAATATTAATTAAAGAACTTTATACAAGAATTAAAGTGTACAAATAATGGAATATCACAAATGACGAAAACATTTTTCGAAAAGCTATAACAATAATTTCATGGACTCCTTTGCCGTTATAACATCAATTAATTTTACTGACTGCTTTTTAATATTGCAAAACCCAACGGTGTAATCTAAGAGACATTTGTCCTTGTCATCCCATCGTTCTCTTTCCATCAAAGGGCCTAATTCCCTTCACAACATGACACCGCGGCGGACTAGATAATTCCCTTTTTGGTTTGCTCAAAAGCTCTTTGTTTTTTGCAATGAGATCGTAATTTGGTTAGAACTACCAATGCGCAAGAACTCTCGATAAAACACTCAGAATAATTTCCACCTAACGGCTCGCATCGCATCGGATCGGGTTTTCCAATCTTTAAACAGTACACAGTATATAAAGTCTATATTAGCAAGCCGCGTACAGCAGCATACTTTCGGCTACGATCCCGTGTCGCGGAAGACACCCAATCCGATGCGATACGAGCTGTTTTGTGGTAATTATTCTTTACCATGAAAGCTAAAGTTAGGTTAGTGTCGAGGTTTCCAAAACTCTATTGTCTATGTTCATGTTCCTATTTGTCAGTCGTAATTAGTTTTCTTTTTATTATATTTTTGCAGAAACAGCTGTTTTGTTTGGTTTTCTCTCGTACTTTACCATCATTCGATAGCAAAAGGAGAGAAATGTATAGTTAGGTTTGGTAAAATATAAGTAGACCCTACCTATTCAGGCAATCCGTTTAAGACGCCAATTAGCGTCGCTTTCTAACTTGTAAATAAAATGCGAGTAAGTGCAAAACATATTTTGATAAAAAAAATATGTTTTTTAGTGGGTTTTAAGTTTTTGTATACCCTGTATTTAAGTTTAGATGACTCCTCGGCCCCGCTCGCATTTTCCAAATAATAGCGGAGCAGCGGGATAAAATAGAAGGCTGGTTTGTCCAGAAGGTCTATAATATTGTCTTTTGTACATGCCGACTGGTAGAATATTTTTTGAAATCGAAATAGTAGTTTCGGAGATTACCTGGTTAGTACAAATGAACAAAGTTTACCTCTTTCTGTGCTAGCGTTATCATTACAGATAAAATAAATTATGAAAACTGGATTTTATAACTTAATATGTAATACGTACGTAATAATAAATTACTCTCATTGTCTTTATACTATGTTCAGTGATTTACTATATATTGTAACGCTTTCATTTTGATATTCTTTACGGTTCACATTGGTGACTGTTATCAAGGATTTACTTCAATTTGGATGGACTGATTATTTAACAAAAAACATCCCTTTTTTAAACCTTTTGCAAAGCTCTCATAATAAAAAATACAAACAATTTAAGCATATTTTTGTACATTTTTTTAGTGTAGTATTTTCAGTAGATTTCGAATATGTTTCTTTTATCTTATATTTTATTCTTCATTTTTTTATCATGAAATATTGTGCAAAATTGAGACCATATTTTTAACGTCAACCGTATACAGTATTTATGAACTCCAGTGTACACAAAGCGCGGCATACATGTGTAAAGGTTCTCAACATTAAATGCATAACAAGCTAACAAAACATTACTTTGAAACGATTACAATGAAGCTAAGATAACCGCTTCCTCTTGAAAAGATTCGTTTTTACACTCCATGCCATTATAAAGTCTGCTTAATTACGTTAAAAGCGCTGAAAAATCGTGATTTGCTGTGTTATGTGAGAACAAATGAATAGAACTGCTTTTATTAAATTACAAATATGCAACATAATGACGTTTATTTATTTATCGCGTTCTACCTACTATCCACACAATTTTTTTTTTTACTCATATTTCCTCGTCATTGACAAGAGTTTTAACTGGAAGCCTCATGTTGATTATATATGTAACTAGTTGAGATCATTTCGCGCCAAAAATACATACTTAAGTATAAAATACCGGATATTAAGGTTTCTATATTTGTCGCTAGCCAATTCAATAATAAGCTACGGTATGTGTAGCTATGGACGTACATACAAAACAACGTAAGCTGCATATACATGCTACAAATTGTAGCAAAATATTTGATATGAAATATTGTAGCCTACAATAGAGCATACTTTTCTTAAAACTATTGTATTCCAGTGTATTTAAACACTGCAAAGTAATGTCAATATTTAAAAAAAATATGACAATTAGTTCTCGAAAACTATGGTAAAATAAAATTATTAAATACTCGATGTAGACTGAAACAATTACGTAACTTAGATTACCAGCCTACATATATTCTACGTAACTGTGTAAATGTATATGGCATGTATATGGTGAGAGTACATGCTGCCATTGCTGCATAATTTTCTGAATAGTCTACCAGAAGATATAAACACAAGTGCATGTCCTTACAGACAAAAAATCGTGCAAGAACGCATTAAAAAGATATTGTCTAACTGACAGCGAGGTGTAATTCCTGGAGTGTATCTACAATATTACACATTATCATTAATACAATATTATAGATATATAGTATATACTGTAATTACTTAGTTATATTAGGATTATGATATTATTGTTGAGAGCGGTGCCATACATTCGCGTCACGCATAAACCTTAAATAGATTTCTGTGCGCGTCTATTATAGTTTTGTATTGAAATGTTTATTTTTGTGTAATATAAATAAATAAAATGTTCTAAGGCAAACTGGCGAAGATCTCACGTGTGATGATCTTCATATAATTAACCTCTTCCATTTAGTGCTGTGCATGAAAAAGTGCTTGTTTACATGAAATTATTGAACAGAATTCCATCTTCGATTTTAATTATTTTCCGTTATTTTATTAAAAATGTAAGTGCAAAAGTATACAAACACTGTACTGCTACTAAAAAATTTAATGCCGTTGATAGCCCGCCGTGGTTTGTAATAAATGTGTTTAAAAGAACAATTAATTCAGTTTATTTCATTTATTTAGAACGTCCAACAGGGTTATCCCTGAAGGGCTTACGGTAACATTTTGGCAATGATTAATTACAGTTTAAGGGAACAAAATTGACCAACCGTTTTGTTTTTGTTTAAAATTTAACGTATTTTTTCCGCATTATACATCTTGTAACGAAAATAGTCGCGATACGTTTAAAACTCGAAGCGCACAGAGCGGGCGAGGCGCGGTGCGGGGTTTTCCGAAACTGTCGACTGTCGATTACTGCTTCATATTATTATGTCAAACACGCCAGCGCCGCCCTACCGCGCTACCGAATACCGGCTGGTTTTTTGGTGCGACGCAAAACCGCCTCGGCTCCGCAACGACGCTGTGCCGCGCTCTGTGCGTTTCAAGCTTAAGGCTATAATTGGTATCGCAGGTCGGGTTTTTTATATTAAAACCTATTTTATATAGTGTACCTACTTTTAAACTATATATAAAACTCGTTATTCTACTAACATTAGGGCATAAAATGGCTTGCAAGAGCATCTTCTTTTTTGTTGTTATGGCTTTTTTTTATTAATTTACAGTCGCTAAGGTCGTGAAAGAAACAAAACTTTTCCAAGCAGCAGGGTAATCGCGTAACTTTTCCAACGTATGATAGGAAAAATGACATTTTACATATACCTTACGCACGCTCGAAAACATATAAGTAGTATTTATCCGAGTTTCCCGAAATCAATGGGCATGGAAGGATTGTGCAGATACAGTTGCGCAAAAGCATTAGTTCCAGCAACCATATTGGCGGACTGCCATCTTGCTATTCCGGGCGTCGACCTCTTTAATGCCCCATATTTGAAAAGGATGTAAGTGCCAGCACTTTCCTGAAGCAATAAGTCTTTTTTTACTAACAAAGCACACCTCAGACAATACGTTTTTATTACAACCAGACAATGGTAGTTGACCACTGGCCCGAATTTTGCTTTTTGGTGATTGTCAATGGGGGATCCGTAATGGACTTTTCAGAGTGGGAGTGAGGTTTTTTAATTGACTTCCTTATGACGTTTTTGTCTTTGGATTTTGCTTGGCTGTTTGATAATAAAATGGAAATTAAAACCTGATATGTTTATATCCAACTGAAAGGTTTCACTGGTATTATATTTATATTCGCATTCATCAAATATAATAAATAAATAAATAAATAAATAATATTAGGGGACAATCTTACACAAATCGACCTAGTCCCAAACTAAGCAAAGCTTGTACTATGGGTACTAGACGACGATATACATACTTATATAGATAAATACATACTTAAATACATAGAAAACATCCAAGACCCAAGAACAAATATCCGTGAAAAATGCACAAATAAATGCCCTGGCCGGGATTCGAACCCGGGACCTCTAGCTTCGGAGGCAGAGTCACTACCAACTAGGCTAAACAGGTCGTCAAATAATTGACTTTTCTGAGTAAGAATAATTTAATATACTTAACTTTTGAATGCAACTAATTATTCATTTGTTTCATTATAAGTAACACCGCGTTGAAAATACCACTTCTAATTTATTATGTGTCTTTTGTATGTGGTAATGATTTCAGGTTTTATAAGTTTTAAATAGCTCTTATATTGCCTACATTCCAGTTCCATTGAAAACGCCAAGTCAGAATTTAATATAATTGGGAATGAGTTGCAAATTTACATAATTTATATGTACGAGTACATATTTGGATTTCATTAAAGATAAATTAAATTAATTAAACAGAAAGTGTATATATGCTTATGGTTACGACTTTTCAGTTACGTTAATAATCCACGACTCATAAATTTAAACCATGATTAACATTAAAGAATTTTAATACAGGCTGTGTATTCAAGAAACTTTTCGGGCAGTTCAGAGAAAAGGCTTTCAGTTCAGCGCCTAAATAAACATGAGTCATTATACACGAAACTGAATATTTTGGTCAAGGTGAGCGTAGGTTTCACTTAAATATTTATAAGTATGTAAATAATTTGAATATGTTTAGGCATTTTTCATAAGAATCAGCGTACGTGTCCTGGTAGATTCGAAATGCTCAAATAAATACAAAAGGCAAAGAATACAAACAACGAGACCTATTGTTTGTGTTTTTCATTGTGCTATATTGAAAACGAGAATTATTTTTATTTAATCTTATCTTTTAGGTCCTATCAGTGTATATAATTTACGATAAAGGTCGTATTTTCGCTAGTGTATTCGATATTCATAACTAATGTGTTCGTTGCTTCGTGGGTTTTCATATTTAGATAATGTTTTGGGGTAGTTTATTCGTGAGAGTGTATCCAGCAGTGGGACATATATAGCGTGTTTGATCCAAATAGGGTATAAAGTGTGGGAAAACTTACTATAAGAGATTCGGAAATTTCGTATTAGAAGCCACTAGGTAAATTTTAGAAAAAATAAAAACGCATGAAAAATATGCTATACTTAGATATTTGCCATCTCTTGTTACTCGCTTTGCATTAATATATATTTTGCAGCGTTACTAAGAATTGGAAATGCCTTAACTTTCTTCAAGAGGTTTGATTTTGGCATTTATACGGTATCAAAATAAAGACGGATTTTTTAACGATGTAAAGCGTTTTACTTAATCTATACATGTAGTTTGTATATATATTTACGATCCCAGCTATTGTCTTTAAAAAGATAAAACTGTATAATCTCTTCTCATGAATATATCTCATTATGAATATACACATAAAAAATCACGATTAAAATACTAGACGAAGTTTTAACTCTTTCGTATTTTTAAGCTCTACTCTTTTTCGTTTCTTTTCATTTAGCAATTCAGATAAGTCGAATGACATTATTGTACAGAGGATTTAGTTACCAGAGGGTAAGATTTTGGTTCTCCAAATGGAATGTTAATAATAAGTCGAGTAAGTAGTAAGGTAAAGCAAATTGTAATATATTATTAATATGGACCGGTCGGAAGATTGAAAATGCCTGAAGTAGCTATTGGTCCATGAAATATCTGATGAAGGGCGATCTCCCCTATCACTCAAGCGGAGACTTATGTACATTTGCCTACTGCCGATTCTCAGCTACGGTGCACAGACTTAGTCATTAACAGTATGTCAGAAGTCCGGAATCGGGGTTTGCCAGCAGCCATGGAGCACAGTAAAAGTAAATAAAAATAAACGTTATATATTCTTCAATTTAGGCATATAACATGCAGGTATGACTATGTACATAAGCTACATACTAATATTACGTGGGGATTTTTAACCTTATGTTTTCCGTTTTCCGTACAATTTTCAAACATTATCAAACCACATCATGCAAAAATTCTCCTGGCAAAAAACAGATGCAGCAAAAAATATTTGATAAATGCAGCCGTACTGAAATGACACAATAAATTGAAATTGCTCCTACAATTTAACATTATATTACGACGTCATTTATTCGAAGTAACCGTTGTACATGGGAAAAATAACTATTTAAGTCCCTGTTTTGGCCGTGAAATACTGCGTTTAGATACCTGGTACCTAAGTACTGTAGAGGTTGATACATTATGAGACTGACCATGTGGAACTAGTACCATAATGTATACAATTCTACATATTATGAATATTTTCTGGAATGCCTGTTCAGCAGTACAACTATTCTGTGGCAGAGTAATACTACATATATCGCTCGGAGGCGGGGCGGCTCGATTTAAAGATTTATATATAAAGTTGAAAGACTTTTATATACCTATATGTCAGTACAGGAGGTTGAGCTTCATCTTGGTCACCCATAATTGTAATTATTCAATAAAACCACACAATCACATTACATTATTTTAATACATTGTCAATTATTACCAAAGATAAAGTGTATATTACAGTTAAATGTCTTGATTATCTTATTCACTAAATAACTAATTAGTCCGCTCTATAATTATAACTTGATTTAATTATTTTAACAAAAGGACACAACAGAACGCGAGACGATCCCAGATTGTGCGACCTGCTATACTTGTACTCATGTGCGTCCGTCTTTGACTCGTTGCAGTCGGGAACTGAATCCACTCAGCAGGGACAACCTGATTCCGTCAAGAATAACGCCGTGACTCCTATCACACCCAGTTGATCCTTACATACTGCTGCAGCCGACATCTATAAAGTTGTGCAAGTACCACAACTGTTCACTCGTACCAACCTTTTATCACACTCAACTGCACATAATGCCCTATACATTATTAACTATACCTATTCAGTTGAGCAATTCTATAAGTATTTTTTCTTTCGTCATTATAACTTTATGACCCACATCATACTATCCTACGTCCTCTTCGAAAACTTCCACAAATATTCTCAAAAAAATCCATCAAACTTTTACTCCATAAGCTCACCAGTGGAATATTAAGCATGTTCGGATTTTCTTTGACCCTCGCCCTAACAAAAGGAATAAAATAAAACTGGGAGTATTCTGGTCCATATAAATTTACTACGGACACGCGTGAGTTATAAAATCTAGTACCTATGTCTACTGGGTAAAAGATAAAGTGGAACAGTACGTCAGTTACGAGCCAATCCTTGAAAAATATTATATTCGGACGCCAATCGTTAGCTCAAATAAAAAGTGTAGTTGGTCGATATACATATTTTTTTAAATAAAATACGTAGTGGAGGAAAAACTAATAAAGAGAACTTACAACAAATAAATATTGAAAACGATTTCGCCTTACCTTCATGTATTTATGTATTATATAATAATTATCAAAATCAAAGTCATGAAAAACTATCAAAAGACAAAATACGTACTTAAGCAAAATAGTTATTTGTTATACAAGGGTGCAAAGTTGTATTTTACCAGCGAGTGTGGAATTGAAACACGAGCCAGCGAAAGGATTCTATAGTTGAACCACGAGCAAAGCGAGTGGTTCTAAAATAGAATCCTGAGCGTAGCGAGTGTTTCAACACACGAGAAGTAAAATACAACTTTGCACCCGTGTGTAACACAAAACTTTTCTCCTCACTATAGCGAGGAAAGTGCAAGATGCAAAAAAACACAGTTCCACAGGCATGATTTTCACTGGAATCACTGATTTTTTTACGATATTATACCAGAAAACTCTGAAAGTTGTGTATAATATTTACGTGAGTCGGAGTCGGTGACAAGTTGTGTATATTTTAGTTGACATTGACAATGATGACATTTCTGACGATGCGTTTTGAAATTGCATCGATTCAACTTGTACGTTTACAATTATATTCAATATAATTATAAAAAAAATGTTACTTATAACATTTTAAGGTTTACGACTTAAATCATTAAATAAAGCTAAATTTGGTATTTTTTATTAGATTCTCAAACCATTTATTTAATGATAATTGATATCAAACGAACCATTATTACGAGCGTTTTACGTTTTGTTATCTGTCAAAAGCTACTCAAACACGCTCCAAGGTCAAATTACTTTCCCCACTTGTGGATAAAATGCGTTTTTACCCGCTTGTTTCAAAGGATAAAAGACGGCTTTCCGAGCTAGTGAGGGGAAATAGTACATTTCGATGCAGGCGAGTGGCAAGACTCGGGACGAGTGAAGAATGACATTTCCGCACGTGTATTGAACGACGTTTTTTAATACAGTAGCGAAAAAATAAGAAAAACAACAAGTAATATTTATAAAAACAATATCGAATGTTGCCTTTAGAAACTTAAAACATGCTTGCAGTAAGTAAAAACGCCTCTTCTTTGACAGGCGTTTCGGCAGCTATTCCGTTCCACTCAGAAAAATGATTAAGAACGGTTTTTCAATATTCAATATTAAAAAATAAACGTGTTATAATGATGAAGAGGTAAGTAATAAAATATGAAATGTGTATATTTTTCGTATTCTGATATTAACAGTAGGTTTTTATGTTGATTACGACGTTTAAAGGAAACTAATATTTAACACCCAGCAATAAGGAGTCATGCATTGGAACAAGCATAAATTTAAAAAAATTGGAAAAGTGAAAAGCACTAGTGCGCGAAAACCAACTTTCCGCACGCTAAACAGCTACGTAAAGTAGCACTTTTTGAGCAACTGTATTAAAAAATACATTAAATATTTACGAGTAATAAATGTTTCTAAGATTTCATTATTAGAGTACGACTTGATATGTGTATGTAATGTTACGTTAATGAAGTCCTTTTGGATTCATGAGCTGAAATATTCCGATTATTGCTAAAATAATTATAATATTTTTTAAATAAAAACACTGCGAAATATTATTTATTCTTTTGTATATGTTTCATTATCTTAATAATGCTGTAGTATGGTTGGTCAAAGCCTCCAAACAGTCAAACATTACCGAAAAATGTTGCCATCATCGATATCCTATAAAAAAGGTCTGCAACATACACGTACGTATACCCTGATATACGCGTACCCGTACGGGTAAATTACTTCCGAGACATTTTTGCATTTGTAGTAGCGTACACGTCGACGTACACAGGCACACGTATTGTACTCGTATGTGAAAAAACGTCTCGAAAGTAATTTACCTGTATACCTACCCTCTCAAATTGAGACTCTCGATGAAGGATGGAATAAAAACTAGGAAAAGACCAACAAATCACAATCACGATGCATAGTGTCCATAATATTTAATTTATCGATGTTTGTCTTACTTTAAGGCAGAAAACTATTTAAATATTTAGTTCAAAGCCATTGAAAATCCAATTTTAAGTTACTCAAACTGACTTCAATAAAAAGTGCTAAGACAATATCTAAAGTTTGCAAAATAAATGCCTTCTCAGTTGATTCACTTAAGTCAACAGTTTGGTGAAGTATAACTTTTTCATTGAATTTAGTTAGATTTATTAAATTTAAGAAATTTGCACATCGAGAGTCTGACTTGAATTATACAAGCACTTTAGTGACAAACACATTGAAAGTTAAATCAAAAGCAAAAAAGACTCGCATTTAAAGTCGTTTACATATCTATCTATCT
Organism: Notocelia uddmanniana; assembly: GCA_905163555.1. Classification (NCBI taxonomy): domain Eukaryota; kingdom Metazoa; phylum Arthropoda; class Insecta; order Lepidoptera; family Tortricidae; genus Notocelia; species Notocelia uddmanniana. The sequence continues at coordinate 25,685,457 of LR991063.1, forward strand.
TAAAACTGATGCTAGTCCGGATGGGTTATCCTTTACAACAATTTGTCCTGCTGTTGGTAAAGTATCTCATAATTATACGACAAGTAGTAGTAGATAAACACTTTATTGGCCCTTAATATTTATTTTATTAATATACAAAAAATGTCCCCTAATATTGTTTTATTGTACTGGAGTAAATTTATCTCAGAACTATATACTTATTACAGCAAAGCTTTTAGCAACTGAATGATAATGTGACTTTATGTGTATGGTGACTATATCATTAGTAACTTGTGTTAGAAAAATAATAATAATATTAATATAATTCACTTCTTTGACCGGTTGGTTGGACAGTTAACATCAGGTTGTCGTTACTCTCATAAAAAAATCGAAAACACAGTTTTTTGGTGTAGTCAAGATGTGAAATTAACTCTAACAGAACATAGTTATACAGTGCTATTGAGTGATAAGTGATTATCAATAAAAATATTAAGAATTAAGACCTTTTTGTTAAAATAATATCGGCGTTCACGGACGGGTAGTGCCGCGCAATATTTCTCAAAGTGCAAAGGACTGCATGCAAGTCTAGCGGTTACGAGAGCGGCATAAGGTCTAAACTCGCTCGCTTCAAGATCGGACGTTTGTTTTCTGACCGCCGCGTTTGCGCCGCCTAAGAATATTCATTTATAGACTGCGCGCATTTCTGCCGGCGCGTACACTTCCTCTGAGAGACTTTGCACCCTTTAAAAGTGTTTGATTATTCTAGACTATACAAATATGAAGTGCGCTGGGTGTTTTAAGACCTGCGCCGTCGCAAACCGCCTGCGATGTACCGTTGCAAGATGTGAAAATATAATAGCTTAATGGCTTTTAACCTTTAACCTTTTTACCCTATTGTTTTAAAATTACCAATTAATTACTTATATTTTGAAGTACCACATGACTGTCACTAGCTTTCTTATAAGATAGGGTTGAGATATGCTGTTTTTTCAATTGATGTTAAAAAAGCTATAACTCGAAAAATGTTACAAAAATTAACGTAGTTTATTTGGCAAAAATAGAGTACCAAGGCTAACCTATTCTCTGTTTCCAGGAAAGTCCATCAATCTGTTCCATCCTGTATATTAAGGGGCAATCTTACACAAATCGACCTAGTCCCAAACTAAGCAAAGCTTGTACTAAGGGTACTAGACGACGATATACATACTTATATAGTTAATACATACTTGAATACATAGAAAACATCCAAGACCCAGGAACAAATATCCGTGCTAAATGCACAAATAATGCCCTGTCCGGATTCGAACCCGGGACCTCTAGCTTTGGAGGCAGTGTCACTACCAACTAGACTAAACAGGCCAACCAACGGCTATATTCTTCGAGATGCGCCTGCATTTTTTGTAATAACGTTATGTTATTTTTTGTGGGAGAAGCCGCGCATGCAACAAACACATACTCTTCAAAATAAAATGTCAAACAGACAAATGCGACTAAAAATAATACTCGATGACAGTTCTCCTCATCAACGCAGTTATTAAAGTTTACGAACTGCCGCGCCCCACTTTCAACCGTTTCATGGAGTGTTACTGTTTACATCTTTTCGTTTTATCTTGTGCTACATTGAAATACAATCTTTTAGAAAATATGTCACATATATTAACGTTTTTTGTTTATTTTCTATTAAAAATGCCAATAAGTTTTGATATTTAGGTGATGTTTGTAATGAAAGAAGAGTAATGGTGTTACTTTTTGAACAAGTGTTAGGAGAAACCAACCGGTTTTACTTTACATAAATTTAAAAATTAATCTTTATCTACCTTCCCTTGCTTGCCCCGTGTACAGTCAGCATCATAAATATGTTTACAATTTTGACATTACTTTCGAAATGTATACATTTTTATGATGCTGACTGTGTACCTCGCGCTTTTGCCCCGTGTGGTGCCGGGTTAGAATATCACCACCCGCTTTTTTCCTTGGGTGTCGTAGGAGTCGACTGTGAGGACCAGGGTGAAGTGTGTTGTGGGCGATGGGCTAGCAACCTGTCACTGCAATATCACATTTTCTCCATCTATAGGTATATATAGTTAAAAAGTTCACTGAAAATAATTTTCTTGTGCTCTACCTACCCCTTTTGGGAATATAAGCGTAACTTTATATTATGTATATGTGTATTAACCATCTTTCCGTATACAGACAATGAAGTTTTTATTTTATTAAAAATGGGATTGCTCTTGGCCAGCATCTAGCCAGGGGGCAAAGATGAGGCCGACGATGAACCGAGCTCACCCAGAAAATGCTTATTCACTCGTGCCTTAAAAAGGCACGAGTGAATACAAGTTGTGTGTGTGGTTGGAAGTTTAATACACGGTGGATACCTAACGTTAGTCGAAACGATGCACAAACGATTTGTATAACCAAATGACAAATATTATCTTAGACATGTTTTCAATTGTTAAAAAGTATATCGGGCAATTTATTTCTTACAACCAACAGCGTTTGGGAACAAAAGTTACAAAAATAAATGCAATGTTATCAAAATCTATGGCAGAAAGAGATTTTTGTTCGTTGGACTAAAAGGTATGTTGTTTGGGTTTGTATACAAAAAGGTAGCAAAGTGTCTATCCGTTTATCCTTCTGTTGTCTTTCTCCGCTGTGACCTGAGTTACTTATGAGTAACAAGGGACCGTGGCACTGGATTACGGCTCTATTTGATACCTCACCACGCAATATCAGATTCGATATCCGTGTACAGTTGTTCACACACGTTATCTCTCAATCTCCTAATTGCTTTCAAATACCTATGTGAACGTTTATTTTGGAATAATAATTTATTCATATTAGTCTCATTCTAATCCGCATGGAATTTTATTACTCTGTATTTGTTTTGGTTTCCCCAGAACATGCCCAGCCTAGTGTGAAACCATTGCTTCTCTATTTATGAATGTCTTTATATGTTAATAAAATGTTTTATTTCATTTCATTAATTTATTTTGGTACTTCATACAATTTCACAATATTCAGCTCACGCCATGGCGTTAATATACTTCAGTCGACTTAATTTATTTCATAGTTGACATACAGCAAGAAAAAACAAAACAAAATAAACTCTGAAATAATAATTACCTACTTAAAAGTTGTAATAGAGTAGGACTTTAGTTTTGACAAGCGGGGTAATTATAATTACGCAATATTTTCGTGCGTGCGTATTTCATAGTACATTACGATACAAGTGCAGAGAACAGGAAATTCGCAACGAGTGGTGTTAAATTGAAACACGACCGAAGGGAGTGTTTTAAATCGACACGAGTTGTGAATAACCTGTTCGCACGTGTATCGTACAACGCTTTACAGTACATATGGCTCTTTCAAGTTTCGACATATGCACGTAATCTGCTGATTACCGCACTCGTGCGGTAATATAGCACCATATGTACTGTAAAATAATTTATTGGTTTCATGTTGTTACAACGTAAAGAAGACAAAACAATAGGTACAACCAAATAAGAGCCATGACTAAACGTGGTAAGGGGTAAGCGAATTCGGAAGGTACATCTGTCATTTTTGATACTAAAAATGACAGATCTATCTACCGTACCTTAGAAAAAGTTCTCACAAAGCTAGTATAGGCATGTTAAGGCAAAAAAGACTGTCAATAATGGCATTTACTAAATTATTAAATAAGTACCGATTTTTAAATTATTTCGGTAAACAAAGACGTTAAGAAAATTTCGTCTCGGTCTATTTTCAGTCTCTAATCCACGGGGTTTGACTAGGGCTAAATCGATTACGTAATATAACAATATTACAGACTTGTTGTCATTTGTAGCGCTGAAAATAGAACTTTATCAAAGTGACACATTAGGGGACAATTTTTTACTCAAATTGAACTACCTAGTCCCATGGTAAGCTCAATAAGGCTTGTGGCTAGATGTATACGTTTGCACCCTTTAACCTGATTTATCCGATGAGAAAATCTAAATTGAACTTAGAAAACTTTTGTATTCACAACCGAAGTGTGAAAATCGATTTTTTTATGGCAAACGAGCAGACGAATCGCCTGATGGTAAGTTTATTTGCCACCGACGTGGTATTAATTTTTTTAAATACTAATTGTCATTGTTTCGTGACAACTGTCAAGTTGCTAAAATAGGGACCTCTCATTTAGTGGCCATCCACATACTAACATTATGAACTCAAAACGTATAAATTAGTATAAGTACTAGCAAAAAATAATCCCGGGTGTGCCCTAAAACTACGACCAAGATCACCGGGCAGCAGCATCCTTGGAGTGCGGGGGAGGATACTGCGATCGCTAACCCGCGTGCTAAGCGTTTCGATTATGGCATTTCACCCCCAGGTTTGAGGGAGGCCTATATCTAGCAGCAGCAGTGGATTTACTTCAGCTGATATGATGACTTACGGACATGCCGAAGGCTCATTTTTTAGCAAATACTGCATAACACGCGCTCTCTCGTTTATTAAAGTTCGTAAGCACGTTGGCGTGTCAACGTGACCGTGATACGATGGTTTAAGACAAGTGTAACTATTAACCACGTTCGGGCGCATTGTACCTCGAAGGTGCGTGAGAACCGAGTTTGGCTGAAATGGCATGATGAACACTGGACAGATCTGTCTATGTGAATCCGCACTGATAACTACAAAACATTTATTTTAATTGCCAATTGAATTTAAGGTTTTTAGGGTTCCGTAGTCAACTAGGAACCCTTATAGTTTCGCCATGTCCGTCCGTGTGTTCGAGACTTTGCTCTGTAAATGTTGTACTGGAAAGCTGCAATTACCTAGACTTAAAAAAAAAACAATAGCGGACATGATCATTTTAGCTGTTTTTGAATGATCGTAAAAAGTCTGCTTCTTAGTAAAAGACGGATGAAACGCTGCTAAAGTATCCTCTTTTGCTTGTTTTTTTTTATTGAGTTCATCGGGCAACTACGAAACCTTACATTGAGCATGGCCCGACATGCTTTTGCCCGATTTTTTTCATATAACTTTGTAATTGTAAGGCGGTCACCTCCTGCAACTTGATACGCGTTGGCGACTGATACACAAGACACTCCTTTGTTGAAGGGCCCCATACTGTAGTTCGTAGGGAAACCTCGACAGGAAGCTCATTTTTATTGGTACTAATTCATTTTACCAAGTAATTATCATCATCGTATCAGCTGAACGGCTTTCACTGCTCGACATAGGCGTCCCCCAAAGTGAGCAACAATGACCGGTCCTACGCCACCCAAATCCCGCAGACTCCCGCGACCTTTACCTGGCTATCAGTCCCCCTTGTCCTCAGAAGTCTATCCACATTGCGCCTTCCGATTCTATTTAACACGTGTCGGTATCTTTAGTACGCAAAATGCATGCAGTACTCCCTGGTTGTACAAACTTTGTCGTAGTTTTCGCTAACATTGACACTGAGGATGCAAACCATCCAAGTAAACATGTGGAAACTTCAGGCCCACATTTCGTTTGACGTTGCATAACACATGCAAGAGGAAGGAGGTATTTGACTTGGAAACTATCACTGCAATATACAAATAGTAGCAATATTTCAATTAACTATTTACATTGCTAATAGTAAATGTACGGTCGGTGGAGCGCTCGTGGCCCAGCGGCGCCCGCGTACCGCGTGCGGTATGCGAGGTTAAGCGACGTGGGCCCGAGCCAATTCTTGGATGGGTTACCGCTTTGAGTGGTTACTAATCGAGCGCTGTCGTGATTTGGAAGGCACGTATACGACAGCAGTCGTTAAGCCAAGTTAGAGACCTACGGGCGGCTACTAACAGTCGGCCACTCACTCACTCACTTGAGTTACTCTAAACGTGGCCCCTGGATGGTGCTAAAAGTATAACCAGCTGCAACCGTACTGTCTTCTAAAATATCTCACGGTTCGAAACTAAATGCCATGCGTTTATTTTTATTATGGTCAAAATCATAAGGGACGGGGAAGACGAGGAAGCAAAATGGATTGATTTTCAAGTATATGATACTTGACTACACACATACTGTTTCTTTGACAATAGTTAAAACCTGATTGCTTAGAATTTTGATACACAAAAATATCTAAATTTGAGCCTTTATTGTCCTTTTTTTCTTCAGCGTCATCATCATCATCAACCCGCATTACTGCTGGATATAGGTCTTCACCACACCCAGTCCTCGTCAGCTCTCCGCACTTATTCCTCAGCCTACTAAAACATATTATTACGACACAATCAACTTAAAATTATGAAATTTTACCTCATCTAAACTAACACAAGAGGAATTAAGATGAAAATATCAAAAATATGATAACTATCGGCATTCTTGTGGCGACATATGACATATGTGCCGAACCGGGACTGTAGGGGCAGTCGGCACGCTTCGATTGCTCGAGAGTGTTGAAGGAACAACGGGAAACAACGGGGAACACTGAATTTACTATTTATTTTTTAAACTGAATATAGCCTTTTAGGCTTTGTGGGTAATTAGTGAACACTTATCTTAATTTATTGCTTAACCTACTATTCTAGATATTACATATGTATGACACTAGATTAAATTATATATATGCATGACACGTCCGGCACAACATAAATAATAAATAAGTACCTATAAGGGGAATTATTTTTAACACAAATCGAACTACGAGTAGTCCTAGTGTAGTAAGCTCAATAAGGCTTGTGTTATGGGTACTAGACGACGATATATTTAATAGATATATACTTAATTACATAGAAAATAACCAAGTGTCAAGAACAAAATGTCTCTGCTCACCACAGAAACAAATTCGCTTACTGGGATTCGAACCCAGGACCTCTAGCTTCGGACGCAGTGATACTACCAACTAGGCTCAATAGTCCGACGAACGTCTCAATATCTAGTCAAATCAATAAAATATCGGCAACAAAGCCCCCGTAGCCTACGACAGGAATGATCCCATCCCGCTTCTGATGGCTACCTCCCATCATACAGGCCGTATGCTTGTTTGCCAACACCGTGGTTTACAAGCTAGACCACTGTACTCATAGCATAGTGCGTCAAATATAGCATATTTAAGTGGGACTGGCTGTCTTTACACTCTACAAGCTTGCAGCGAATCGTTACAGGATTCCGAGAACTTCAGAAGCAACTGAATATCTCGCACAGATTCTCGTCTGAAACTATCAGCATTCTCCTAACCTGTCAGAGCAAACAAGGTGGAAGTTCCAAGCATCTATGACGTAAACATAACACGTGTCTACTTGGGAACCATCCTAGATTGCATTCTTACATGTGTGGAATGCAAGCAGAGTTATGGAAGTTGGTTGATATGTAGGTACTTTAACTCGCATGACAGTGTGTTCCCACATGTTATTCATAACACAGGCATATTCAGAATGACCGTGTTCCATCTTTGACAGTTTATTTAGGTTAACGAGAGTCAATCACAATCCCATTTTAATTTATCAAAAAATTACAATCCTCCTTTACATTGTCTTTGGTACTTATATACGACTAGAACTAATTAAATAAAACAGTTTTAACAGATTTTATCGCGAATGAGTACATACGTATAACGTATAAACCTCTTTTAAATAAGATGTGTCTTGTCCCTTTCTCTAAAACATAAACATTATTGATGCAGTGGGGTTCCCATATAACAGCGATAGGAAGTAGGTTGAGCTCTGCTGCATTTGCAGTCAGAAGAATAAGGCAGCTTACCAATGTGGCAACGGCACGGTTAGTTTACTTTGCTTATTTTAATAGTATAATTACTTATGGTCTTATCTTATGGGGATCAGCTGCAGATATTGAAACTGTTTTTATTTTACAAAAAATCCGAGCAATTTATAACTTGGGGTCGCGTGATTCATTAAGAGAATTTTTCAAAGAAATAGATATTCTAACCGTGCCGTCTCTATACATATTTGAAATAATAATGTATGTTAGAAAGAATTTGGGCAAATTTCCAACGAACGCTGATAAACCAATAGCCACGAGAAATACTGGGAAACTCAAAATAACCTTCTATAGACTAGTAAAGGCGAAAAAGTCGTTCCTGGGATATTGTATCAAATTCTACAATAAAATTCCTAAACACATTACTGAACTTAGCAATTCTAAATTCAAATCTCTAGTAAAACAAACACTTATTTCAAGAGCATATTATAAGATAAACGATTACATCATGGATAGGGATGTTTGGCAGTGATAGCGTCCTGCACGGATAATCTATCGCGAAAATATATTTTCTACTGTAGCATTGTTATTTAAGTTATTTTGTAGTAGCTGACACTATAATTTTATATTTAACTAACTATATAATGTATATTGTTTTGAAAAAATGACACCTCGCCGAGTTTCTTACGCTGGTTCTTCTCGTGGCAGAGGTATATTTTTCCGAACGAATTTTAAAATCTTCGCAGGTCCTTAGATGGTAAATAAAAAAATCGGACTGTAGATAAAGGAGCTGGTATAATCTAAATTAGAAAAATATAATAAAATGTTACTGCTTAGTCGCTGGGTATCGCTGAACAATGGCATTGCCATATGAAAATTTTACATGGTAATTCGATTAGCTGGGAATTTTATACTATACATTGAATATTTTATTTTAAAAAATATGCAATTTAGATTGTACTAAGTAATTGTAGTTAAATCACATCAAACAATACTTATAATAATATAATATGTATATAATATACATACAATGGAATTAAATGCGTAAGGTTTATTTTAAGAATTGAAGTATACAATTTTGTTTAAAGAAAAAGGATTAAAAACGTCTAAGTTTTTAAACGATTCTGAACAAACAAGCTGAAAAATATTCTATAAATATCAGGCAACGACATTTTTTCAACAAGACGGCCAAGACACTTAGACACCTTAAGCACGTTTGAAAACGCTATATAATCTATTTAAAATTCAAGTTTAAAGTGATATGAATAAAATCTATTCTTCGTGTGTTAAATGACTGGATCGCCAGGTCTTTTCCTCGTTTCACCGGCAAATATTTCGAAAATCATGGCTACGCGTCGCATCGCTTCGCGTTTACATCTAAACGCGTGATATTACACTACAAATGACTTCCCACCGTACGTAATCTGGCCTGCATGTCTCCCCATAAATCCACTGACTCCTCTAGCGGCATGCCACCGGCTTAAGGTAATCTCCAGGGAAATCACGCATACTAGTCCACTGAAATCTGAAACGAATTTAATCCCAAGATGTACCCTTTATCTTATTTAGAAAAACAAAACGGATTCAACGTCTTGCAATTTGTTGTTTTTACGTGAGGTAGAATGTTCACAGAAATGCTGGAAGCCAATTTTCGGGATAGAATTTGCGGGAGCTTGTGAGTCATCAAGTGATTTTTTTATTACTTTAATCGTAGAATGTTAACCAAGGGTTGAAGCGTGGCCTTCAGTTTCAGTCGAGATATTATGATGCTCGAAATAAGTGACTTTTTCATTTCGATAACGAGTACCTAAACTAAAAATGCCAATAATGCAAAAACAGCATTCTCATTTTTAATTCGGTTAATGGTCGAACTTTGAACGCCGTTGAAAACTTAAGATTCACATTAAGAATGTGGTAGTTTACTGAAAATATCGTTTTTGCCATAAACCTTTTTAAGCCCGCCTAATCCGGATATTAGGCTCGGAGCCCAGTGAATGTGTCCTATGAATAAGATAAAAATAATAACTTATTTGCACTGATCCAATTGACAACATTTCAAATTTTCAAGTAGTATATATTAACTCATTTTGTCAATTTGTCAACAAGAAACCCAAAAATATATTTTTTATATTTTTATAGCTATTCGTTTTCAAGATATTCACGAAAATGTGAAGAAAGCCTACCATCGACGATATGACATCACATTCACATTTGTGTTGTTAACGGAATTGGGATAAATGATTTAAATTCTTTTGATGCATTAGCGTTAATATCGTTAATTTAATATTAACCTTAATTAATCGTTTAAATTGTATTTGTCCATACCAACTCCGTTAACGCCACTACGCTGCACCGAAAATGCTATAAAAGTTACGATGACTAATTATGACAGTCACAACGCACAAAGAGAACAGCAGGACACTTTCTTTAGCAAATCCGCCTTAGTAATAGTGCTTCTGTACGATATTTTACGCTGTGACGCCTTACTTGTCACTTTCTCTCTTTTAGAATGAGACTTTTTGAAATTGGTTTTTTAATATGAAATGGCGATATAAATTTTCGACATATTAAAAACGTGGTTATGTTTTATTTGATTTAATCGGAAAAAAGCCCCCTCGAAAAAAATGAAATGTTGTCAATTCTACTGTTCATCCAAATTTCATCCATAGCCTAGTATTCTTTCCACATTATAACCGTCAATAGCCCAAACGGCTGCTGGACCGGTTCACTGTACCCGTGAATGGGTTCTAACAGATGTACTATGTCACAGTAAACTTTATCTCCAAAGGGCCTATAAGTGTTGGATCTATATACCTCCCGAATAAGTCTCAGATGACCGGGTTTTAAAACCAGATTTTATTAATTAATAATATTAGATAATAATAATAAGATATTAAATAAATATAACCTACCATAATAACCATTTATTTCATTAATTACATTAAAAATAATTCATATAATACCAACCGACTCAGAAATGTACGTTAGTTTAATCTAATAAAAATCCTTATAAATAAATTAAACTTAAGTGAAATTCTAAAATCAAGATTTTAGGCAAAACATTGGCTTGATCAAATATATAAGATGTATCATTTATTTAATTGGAAATATGTAATAAAGTTACTATAAGCAGTGCCCTTCCAGGGTTATGTTGATGTATATTCCATAGGATAGTGATAAGATCTCTTTGTCCACAGAAAGCAAAGATAATTGAGAGTAAAATATTAAATGAATATTTAATAAAATACTCGCCGTGTCCTATCTGTCATCTATGAGCGGAGGCTTTTGTGGCAAAGAGTGGTAGCTATAATCAGAATTTAGGCTGATGATGACGACAAAATAATAGCATTTGATTATTTTTGTAAAACGAAATTTACTCGTAATTAAGTTTAACTGAACAGAAATTCTCTGCCGGCGTCTGTATTTCCGAGTTCATATTACCTGGACCTTTTTAAGGCACGAGACAATAGGCATCTTCTAGGTGAGCTCGCTTCATCGTCGGCCTCATCTTTGCCCCCTGGTTAGATGCTGGTTAAGAGCAATCCCATTTTTTATAAAAAAAAAAGCTTGCGCCATACCACCAAACGTCCAAGCGTTATCACTAAATAAAAGAAATGATGTTTTGAGTTCGTGACGTTCTAACCTTCACGTTATTAATAAAGTCCCTTCACGCAATACTCCTAACTGTTCATTTTCTTGTTATTTTGTCAAAAAAACATATTTTCCCCGATTCAGCAGAATATTCCCGAGCAACGATGTTTAATAACAAATAAAGTACCGGTTCGTTCCAAATACAAAACATAAACAACAAATGGTTCAGAAGTCGCACAGTACGAAACGAAGGCAGAAAAACAACGATAAATAACTGCGCCTAAACAAATGAATGCTCGTAATCTAACCGGGAAGATGGACTTTGTCATCAGTCATTTGGAAACGTATCTTTAAACTTTTTGATACGCTGTTGTTTCGTAACTTTAATGGGGAAAATACTTCTCAATTTTATTGCACCATACAAATACCAATGCAGAAACGTCAAGTACTTTTATGTTTTAGTGCTCATAACAAAAATTATCAACAGAGTTGTTATCCTAATTAGATAGCACACTCCTGAGTCTATTTAATATTGGATAAGAATATATGGGAAAGTCGTCTTCCACAATAAAAGGTGCAGGTTCCAATTTAATAGAAACAACTAGATTTAGTAGGTAGATCACTGTTTTAATAACAATCCACAATAGTCGAACCAACTTGACAATAAATTAAAACGCATTTTCACAATAAATAATCAGACAACATTTTAGCAGCACGACGAGTGCACTCGGCCAACTCGAATGCAAGAACGCCCCCCACCAGCCACAATTAGTCTATTTATAACCTTTGATTCAGGTAATGTCGCCAGGTGGTGGCGTGACGTCACAAAGGCCTGACAAGTCAGGCTAGGTGCAGGTGTTGTTTACATTGCTTGCAAATTTTAGCTTGCAGCACGGCGACGCCGCCGTCAAATACATAATATTTTCTAGCTTCTTAGTATTAATTTCTTTTTAAGTTTATTTTAATAGTCTCTTGTTAATTTTTTGTAAATAACTCCTATTTTTTGTTTTGTTTTAAGTATCCTCATAGATAAATTGGTTTCGCGGTTACTGTATAGAACACAAAATATTATAGAAAATGAATATACCTTCAGGGTGTTCGGAATAGTGGATGTAGGAACTTTGGGAGGTGATACACTGGACTTTTAGAAAGAGTTTGAATCCTATATAATTCTTATCCCAAGATTTGGCGTAGGCACTAGTTTTTTTAAGGAATCCACTGCATTCTGACAATGACTGTCAAGCGAGTGGGCAACTTGACTGTTAGAAGGTCTCAAGCCGCCCGAAGGCCTCTAACTTGGCTTAACGACTGCTATCGTAGATAGCAGCTGGGATCAACGCCTTAACGTGCCTTCCAAAGCACGGAAGCGCTAATTTAGCAACCACTCAAAGCGGTCGCCCATCCAAGGACTGACCCCACTCGACATTTCTTAACCTCGCATACCGCACGCGGTACGCGGGCGCCGCTGGGCCACGAACGCTCCTAAACAGATAAGCTCACGATAAACTAGTAAATACAAAATCTAAAGAAGATTTCAGGTTTCATACAAAATTTTATAATATTTACATAATAAGGCACATCTGGCTACATCAATAATTAATATCTATAGAATGGTAATTTCAACAGTTATGACTGGAACTGGGCCGTTAGCATTCTTGATACAAGTACGAAATACATTACTGGTCTGTTGAACAAATCTCTTTGACTTGAATGATCTGACCCTCCGCTTTCCACCCAAATTTCTCCATATGTCAAAGGACTACCTTTTTATATTAATTCTTAATGTGTTACTTTATATATAAAAGGTCTTTAGTGATAACGTTCACAATGAAATTGAGGCCTTTTTGTAAATTAGGCGGTACAGAAATTGTTGCCGTGGACTTTTTGATACGTGGGCTTTGATGACCGAAGGTATTACCTACATGGGCGGTTACATTGTACCGAATTTAAGGAAAGGAAAATTGGTGAATTCGAATATAAACACGGACAATAGAAATGGCTATGCTTTTAATGAACAAAATATACATACACAAAAGGCGATTTTGTTGCAAGAGACAGCCGATGCGAGAATCGATTATTCTGTATTACATAAACTTAACTCAATAAAGCGTCTATACATGTTATATTAATATTATGAATGTAAATAGACTTGAAGTCTATTACCATCAGGCAGAGAGCTTCTATGCCACCGTTGTTGTTTAAAAAAGCGTAGGCAATTTATTTCAAGATAATCAGTCGTTTGATAAAACATTTACACGTGGGGCATGAAATCTAGTAAAATCTTGATTCTTAGTTACTTATCTATATCGTGAGGTCAAAGTCATCGTTTCTAAAATGCCGTTTATTAGTAGAAAATATTGGCTGTTACGCTCTTTTAGAGTTACTTTTTGTCTTTTTATCAGAAATGAGCCGGGACAGGTCAAATTAATTGGATTACGGAAGCACGTACAATCCTCTGTGATAGAGAAATTACCGACCCAGGATATTACCTTTCTGATTCTAGATATTTGGTAGTTAAGCTTGTTGTATTCTTAATACATGTCAGACATGCGAAGATAACTTTAGGGATAGCACTTGCCTTTTGTTACCATTACTATTATATCCAAAACCTTTTAACAATGTACTTAGGTCAATTTTTTTAATATTTAATTTATTAAAAAAGTTAAAAAAATACATATAAATTTTACAAAAACTTAGTAAAAAACTAAGCTAGGGCGCCGCATGTGTATCGCCTTTTGTATATCTGACCCTTGACCCAGCCATCTAGTGAGAGTCTCTTGAGATGTTGCTCTCTTTGATATCAGACCATTCGTAGATACGACTATTATTATTATTACTGTATGTCTTTTCGGCTCACGGGACAATGGTGTCCTGGACCTTTGGAAGGCGTGCGCGGAGCCGAAATACCGAGGTACCGAAGTACCAACCGAGTACCACATATCTAACACGTAGAGGGCCTTTTATTATTTTACCATCGTAATAAACCATACCACATATGACATAATATCTTAATTTCTGATTGCACATAATGTAAAGAATAACTTTAAAATGCCTTATTAGGTAAAACAAAATAATCCTCGTTATTTTCGCTGTAAAATAAATGTAATCAAAACGAATGTTTAACCCCGAATTAAAGTCCCCGGGGATACGGTTGATTACGGCCGAAGATTTATTAAGTCAATAGGAGATTAACCTCTTCTGTGGAATATCAAGGGATGCTCTCTAATTGAGCACACCTAGTGCACGTGAGGGACGCAAGGAGAGGGATAAGTTATAAGAGATTTGCAGAAAAAGTACATGGATAAAAAGTTAAATTTAAACATGTTTAGTAAATAATCACTGCTTTTTTAGAAAACTATAGCCTGATATTAAGTCTTAATGAAATCTGAGGATACGTGTGAAGACGTCAAGCTGTTTAAGCCGCAGAACGTATTAAAAAAATATGAAAGAACTCCATAGACTCGAAAAACGTTAGCCTTCTAGCAAAGGTTTCTTCTTACTTTAATTTATGTATTTGTTTTTCGACAGTTCTGTTAAGAACAAATCGACCTAAAAAAAGAACATAAATATTCTGAGAAGAAGCAAAACGTTACGTTTTTCAAGGATCTTAATTAAATAGTGGCTTCGTATTACTGGTTTATGGTAAGAGGCGGCGTGGATACGCTAAAAAGGCACATAATTACTTGGCGTGTTGTCGGAAGGAGGAGCAGAGGATGTGCGCCCAGGCCAGATCGCCGATTACGTGTTGTTGTTAGCAGACCCGGCGTCAAGATTTACTTCGGGGTGAGCGGTGAAGTGATCATTGCAGCAATGCTTGAAGAGCAGTGGTCTACGGCCTCACCCATAGACGTCACGTCCCTCAACTAGGTGTGAGCGCTTAATGTTCATAGCTGTACGCACACATCGTATGCATCCATATCATATTGAACGCATATTTGGTATCTATGTATAAATAATACATTATTCGAGTGAATGCAGTGGTAGTTAAATCCTGCTGGGTTTTGTCTGCTGCTAGGCCGTCCTTCGAATAAAAATTATTAAATAAATAAAAAAAACCTAGCAGGCTACGCCCAGGAAGAAAAAGATTGATCAATATTTTGGGTTACTTAAATTATTTAGATTTAGAAACTCATTCTCATAGTTACTTGTGTATTTGTTTGGGATTAAATTCCCCGTGGAATATAATGGCGGATGATTTACCGAGAAAATTATCCTTAGATTAACCTCTTTCTGTGGATTATCGAGGGACTCTTAATTGACCGATGTGAGTGTACGCTCGACCACATTGCAGCGTGGTTTAAGTAAAAGGATGAACAGTCGATTACAGAATTGAATTATATGTACGTGTGCAAAGGTTCAATAATATTTGAACAACCTTATGCCCTTAACAATAAAGTCGTGTTCATTTATATAGAACCTGGTATGCAAAAAGTCTATCTACTGCCTGGAATAGCACAAAATGCTTTTGTCCCCAAAAATTATCCCTCATAACTTCAATTCCCGCCGATTACCCTGCCGGTCACAAAAATTACACCATATATCATGTAGTTATATGAGATCGATGGTCGAGGAAGGCGATGGTTGAGATATGCGTCATACTCGTGATCGGGTGCTGTTTGTGGAGTTCGGTCTGTTCATGCTTGCAAGGGCATAGTAAATACCTTAATACGAGTGTTATTTTATTGTAGATTGACGAGAGACATAATCCTGTTTTGGATTAGTTGTATTGTTATTGACTCTTAGAGACCTTATACATCTCTAACAATATTAAATTAGTGCTGTTTTGGTAGAGACCATTAACATCTCTAAGGACTTTGAAATAATTATTATAAATCGTATTTGGATGCTCAGAAACCATATACAATTATACATCTCTGAGATATTAAATTAATTTTATACACTTTTTGTTTCGTATTCAATATACGTCATTAATATTAAATTTATTTTCATTGAATTGTTAATCAGTATATTTTAAAATCATTATTATTAGGTAAGATTGAAACTTTGTTTTATTGTATAATTCACGCTTTGACATCTAAAAGTGTCTTTGCGGCCTATTTGCAGAATAAATAATTTGATTTTGTTTTTTGATTATCATGTACAGTCGAGGAATTTGAATGTATGTCACTTTTGGACTCTATATTCCAATGAAATAGAGTCCAAAAGTGACAAACACAGGCCGCCACGCGGGAGGAGACGGAGCTGGGCACCGGATGGTCTCGATAAACAATATAAACATGTTCGTTGCATACGAAACACATGAAAGAGGGTTTAATATATGGCTGTAGACAAACTAGCGTATGCAACCGTACATATTTATTTATTTATTTATTTAAACTTTATTGCACAATACAAGAAATATGTACGAATGGCGGACTTAATGCCATAAGGCATTCTCTACCAGTCAACCATTGGGCTAAACAGAAACATCAGGTGCAGGCATTTAACTTTACAAGAGAACTTATTACAAATACATTTATAAAATACATATAGACATATACATACACAAATATATATAATATATATATATATATATATATAATAATATGAGAATATACATAATCAGGCATTGAAAACACTCGTGTGATCTTATTATGAAACTCGCCTGCGGCCCGTTTTAGAAAACTACACTCGTATTTTAATACCCACTATTCCTCATTCTGTGCCCATATAATAATAAAAAAATGCTTGTGACATGACTCATAACCTCCTTCCGGTCAATCGTTATTTCTATAGTCACAATACATAACATACGTGGTTTATTTTTGTTAAGGATCATCATCATCAATGACCACAGCATCTTTACAGATGATTGTTGCAGCGAGCGTTCACTAAGAAGAAGAAGAGTAAGTATATTAATGTTAACATTTACAATCTGTATGTTGTGAGACAATAAAGTACTATTTCACACCTGCTATCAGAAAAGAGTCATTAATGCCCTCGACTGAGCGATCAAAGTCGTACATTTCCTCCCTCATTTGAGGGAAACAATGACTCTTTTCCTCATATTTGTAAGACATTTCATGTTGTTAGCTACGGACCTCATAGACGGTGTGAAAAGTAGTATGTATCACACGTTAGCAAAATTAATACCATCTTGGGCGTAGGCACTGCATCACTCGCTGCTCACAAGATTCTACTTTAGAATCCCTCGCTACGCTCTGGATTCTTTTATAGAATGTTTCGCTTCGCTCAGGATTCAATATAGCGTCCTCGTCGTAAATATATCATTGTGCTCCCTTAAGACACAATCTACTAATTCTTCTCTATTAATAATTCATCGCTAAAGTGTGATGTATGTAAGGAAGAATAACCTCTCGTATCTCCTGATTTACACCACAGAATTTTTGCGGCCTGTGGCGAAGGTGAGATTTACGGTTGAAGTAAATTAGTTCGGGTAGTTTAATAGCTTTTGCCGAAATAAGAAAACTCTACTCTATTATTTAGTCAAGCGGCAAATCGCGGTTTCAAGGATTTTATATGCAAACCCCTCTTCAACCCGTGTCAATGTTGGCTTGTAATTGAGGTAGCAATTGGTTATTTTTAGAGGCTTGAGGCTCCATATCACAATAAGCTTGACATATAAAAGTAAATTTTATTTGTAGAAAACCGACCAAGTGCGAGTCGGACTCGCATAACGAGGGTTCTTTACAACTAAAAACAAAATTGATTTATCAATATATTGGTATCTCTTGGTAAAATATACGTAATAAGTTATAGATCAATAAGTTAAAAACTCTTCGGAACAAAATGTGTGACAGACGACAAAAGGACACTCGAATGACAGCAATAGGGCTCCGTTAGGACCTATCGGGTACGGAACCCTAAAAAATAGCTCTTTAAGTTTGTTTGGGTTTATTGTTATTTCAATAGTTGGTTGTACAGTTATTCCGTCCGACGGATAAATTTATTGAAAATATTTTAAAGGATTTCAATAGGCGAGAACAATAGTAATTAAGAGCTTGGCTCTTGTCTGTGGAGTAGAAGCCAGCTCTCGCGGTCTTCCGCCAAGTTCTTTAGGTCCCGGTAAGACTCCACATTCACTTTTTCCTTCTCTTCTTAAAGCTTCTCTATGGTCAACCTCTGTCCCTTGAATCTTCAATGTTTCAGAATGTTTTTGTAGAAAATGTAGTGTCTTAATAATAATAAGTGACCTATCATTAAGCCTTGTCTAAGACCATTCAACCAGTGAAATATTTCATTTAGTTAAAGAAAGGGCTTCAGTTCACGATAGTGTGGCATGAAACCAGAGGACCTGTAATTACGTAACATTTTCAAGCGTGCGTAAGGGCTGATCTAAATCTAAAGAGTTTAAAATTATATCACTATAAAACTTTAACTTAGAAAAGTTGAAAAACCCCCGACATTCTCATTTCAAAGCTCATTATTTAAAAAACGGCTGAACAGATTTTTATGAAACATGGCTAAAAACACTCGGGATAAAATTATCTATGCCACAAAAAAAAACTAAACAAAAATCGGTTCATCCGGTTGGGAGCTACGATACCACATACAGATACACAGGCAGACACGTAAAACTTATAACACCCCTCTTTTTGTGTCGGGGGTTAAAAACGGTTAAAATTATATCACTAAAACGGTTAAAATGTATCACTAATGGACGATTCATACCAAACAGCCGGAATCGGTGCGCACCCCACTAGAGTCAAAATAATTCGAACCCTCCACACAGAAGCTAGACTTCGTATTCGAACGGCAGCAGCAGAGCCGGCGGCAGCCGACCAGAGCCGACCAGCTGCTCGCGACCCATTCAAAATATGAAATCTAACTTCTGTATGGAGGGCTCGAATTCATTCGACTCTGGTGAGGTGCGCGCCGACTTCGGCCATTCGGTGGGAATCGTACATAAAACGGTTAAAACTAACGTATAAACTGTCACTCCACGTGACATGTTGCGAACTCTTCGGGACTTTTTACCCAGGTTGAGTGAATTTGCCGCGCAGTTCAGTTGTAGTGATTAAATCCATTCCCATCGTGCAAACTTGGACTACGACAAGACTCGAAGAAGTTTTTATTTAATCGTATGGCATATATTTACGAACCGTGTGATCTTCGAGAAGACAAGTACGGTTACCAGTTTCTGTTGCACTTTTGGCACCACCCAGGGGTCACGTGTAGGGTAACGGTGGGTACTCCCTACGGACGTGGTGCAACTTCGACCCCCCTTTGTCAAAGAGTGGGCAACTTGACTGTTAGAAGTTCTCAAGCCGCCTGAAGGCCTCTAACCTGGCTCAACGGCTTAACGTGCCTTCCAAAGCACGAGAGCGCTCAGTTAGTAACCACTCAAAGCGGTCACCCATCCAAGAACTGACCTGCACCCACAATGCTTAACCTCGCATACCGCACGCGGTACGCGGGCGCCGCTGGGCCACGAGCGCTCTGTCGTCGAAGAAGTGTCAATCAATTACAGTATTATTTAACATCTGTCATGACAAACGGCAAAATAGTAACAGATTTTATTCTTACATTTGACGTTGACTAATAAAGTTTCACATAATTCTAGATAGGCTCTTTATAACATTTAAATTTAACACTGTACGCATTAAAATAAAATAAAAATGTAAGGAATGTAATAAAAGCTTATAAATAAATAAAGTTTCACATTAACACACATGAAAGTGTCAATCATTTAATACGATAATAGACATAAACTGGCAACAGAACCAAAAATGACCGATATAGCCCGAATAAACTTAAGTGGCTGTGGACGGGGCACATAGCACGTAGAACCGATGGCCGTTGGAGCGGAAAGGTTCTCGAGTGGCGACCACGTACCGGAAGGCGTAGCGTGGGCAGGCCCCCAACACGGTGGACTGATGACCTGGTAAGGGTTGTGGGTGTCCGCTGGATGCGGGTGGCGCAGGACCGGTCATTGTGGAAGTCTTTGGGGGAGGCCTATGTCTAGCAGTGGACATCTTTCGAATGACATGATGATGATGATGACGACTTCGGGTCTAGTCGTATTCCAAGTTTTCACAATGGGAACGGATTAGTTACTACATCTGTATAATTTTCGGTCCCATGTTATACAATTTACATAATTATATACAATTGTACATATGTGATTCACAATTGACACTAAAACGGAGAGTGCCAACAAGGCACCAACATATATACTAACATGTCCTCAATTACCATGACACGGTTCCAACATAATACATTCACGTCTCGGAAGACGAATAAACACGAAACGAGGAAAAGTTAGCTAACGGGGGCTCGATGATACGCATTGTTTGCTGACAAGGTCTGCTCTCAATTTGCCTTGTTGGGGCAATCAGGGAAGACAATGGGCGGAGGTTTAGAGCCGGCGACACGGGGGCGAGACGATGGCGACACGGTTAAGAGCTCTTTGTGTATGTTGCAATCGGATTGTATCCTCGTAAGTCATTTGTTTTTACAACTGTAGCAGTCGTAGTACCCAGTGTACCACAAGTACAAACTAAGGCTGGGTTGCACCGACTTACAATCACAGACTGATCAACGTTAAATATGGCGCCGGCAGCTGTCATCCCATAGAAACTTGTCAAACTTTCCATACATTCAAATATTAACGAACACAGCTTACGATTACAGACGGTTTGGTGCAACCCAGCCTAAGAGTGCTTCAGTCGCAGGTGTAACTTTTCGATTTGTATAAATTCTTGACATTTGTTTTATTTTAGTATGTGTATGCCTGCCCACGCTACGCCTTCCGGTACGTGGCCGCCACTCGAGAACCTTTCCGCCCCAACGGCCATCGGTGGACTGATGACCTGGTGAAGGTCGCGGGTGTCCGTTGGATGCGGGTGGCGCAGGATCGGTCATTGTGGAAGTCTTTAGGGGAGGCCTATGTCCAGCAGTGGACGTCTTTCGGCTGACATGATGATGATGATGTGTATGGTTTTTAGCGCATCGTTAATTTGTACTTGGTAAAGTACATTAGGCAGTTATTTATAATATGCAGGTAAAATGTCAGGTCTGAAGTACTATCGTTATTTCGTACTTGTACAAGTAGGTACGCGGGGACTTACGAGGGTATAATTCGCCGTATTACAAAACGGATTGAATACGGCTGAATGAAAGCCCGCTGGAATGTGTTCGGTGCTTTACGTTCTTCAATTTGGCTAGCCGTAGTGTAAAACAGCTGATGATTTTACTTTGACGCTTAGACCTTACATCCCACGGGGGCCCTTAATAGACATAGTTTACTTAAATTTTACTTCTAGGTTAGTTTTATTTTTTTAGTAATTTGTATATATGTATGTATGTAAGCACTTTATTGTACACAATTACAGGTTGAAACATAAAGAGGTCACAAAGCGTTAGAGTACAAAAGCGAGCCACGCAATTTTTGATTTTATATTTGTCTTAACTTATGTATTCATTAACTTCCTCTAAATTACCCATGTTAGTTAATTTTATCAAATCTCGATTGTGCCTAATATTCCCTCTTATTGTTTGTTTTCTTATTTTTGATATGTAAGACTGTATTATTATGTGATTTTTTTATTGAAACGGATAGAATTTGACTTCTAAAAGTCGCCTGTTTGCAGAATAAATGATTTGATTTTGATTTTGAGCGGGTCAGTAGCCTCTTTTTCGCCGTATTTCCTGTCGACTAGCCGTTATACAAAACAAGACCGTGTTCGTCGGCTAGCGAGCGATGATGACTACTGGGAAGAACTGCAACCCTACAGCCAGCTAGAACCGAAACAGCTAAACATTAGCCACCATATTGTAGATCGCGTAACGCAATCCGAATCGTTAAACCGCCGTAATACAAAACGGCCCTGTTTTGTAAAACGGATAGCCCTTACGTAATACGCCAAATTTGATTGCGACATTGTATGTATATCAGGAAGCAATTTACCACATACGGCTTTTCCACTGGAAAACTAAGCTAATCTACGACAGCTCACAAATGCGTGCTTTGGAGAAAACGAAGCTTAATTAATACATTAAAAAAAAACAACAACACAAGGAACTCGAGCGATCCAACGGTAGAAAAAGAGCGATCTTATGTTGCTATGTATCCATATCTCTCTCTTCAATAGTTTACACTATTTGAGACATCTAGATCTATATATTGCAATTCCAAATGCGGATGTTTTAATATGACAAAAAAAAACATACTCTTTAGCTGGATTCACGCGTCTGACAAAGTATGAGATGATAAGTCAGATCGCATTTGATTTAGCTGAATCTAAGCGTACTACGAATATATGTATGAAACCGAACTCAAACGTATGACGTCAGATAAAATATGAATGCGGCTTTAGTTTCAGACTTCTCCGAACTGGCCCATTTCGACCGCTTACCCTGTATGCATAATATGGGAGGCATTTTCCTGTACATAAGTATCTACGTATATGTGTGTACATATTATTGTTTCGCCCACTAAACCGCTCTTCCTGACTCACGACGCTTGGAATTTAGTTTTTCCCGGAGCCTTTGTCTCGGAAATCTTATTGTTTTTATACGAAAAGGTTAAGTACTGGTCGACTGCTGCCGACATATCCTCTTGATTTGGGAACGTTGGTGATTACCAACTTTATTATGTGAGAATGTTTTCTGTGTTCTGTAGGCCCGTGTAGGGCGTTTCAGTAATACAAAAGTTCCGAATATTTTCTATCCGCAATCATTTCATCTCCGGTTCCTTTTTGTCTAAGATCCATTAAAAGTTCACTAATTATTAGGATAATTATACAATTATACAACCATCAATTAAATTGATCAAAAATTAACAATGCCACGGTGTAAAATTGTAATAAAACCAAGTGTCACAATCGAGAATTCCAAACAGGAAGAATTTTGGAAAGTTATTTTTTCCTTTCATATGTAACTTAGTGTGGAATATGCTTTTCGTGTCTTCAAGTAATGGATAAATGCTACTAAGGTAAACTTCCCTATGCTCGTCACTATATTGCCCAATATATGACACCTATTGATCCTCTGTCATTATGATATAAGGTTGAAAGTGCCATGTATGGGGCAGTGTCCAACACTGGGACATTTACCTTGACTTGCATTAAAAATTGTTAGATTCTGGCAATCTTATTTCCATGTGATATACACAGCTGTCGTACATACTAATGTTACAAACCCCGAGGCTTCTCAACGTGGTTTATTAGAAACAAGGTGAAATGCTTTAGCTAGTAAGAGTACCAGTTAAATAAATAAGATAAAAGAAGACAGGCACTATAAAAAATGCTTATTCAGAATTTCCCGACGAAAACCCATTTTGCTACCATACAAGGCCAATAACGTTTTAATAAGATAACAATTAAAAAGCAGTTTAACAGTGACTGATAATTTCTTCAGAACATTCATTAGTTACTTCTACACGAGTGATTTTCGCAGCTTTGTACGACATACTATTATCAGAAGCTGTGTTGCATTACCAACATTAGACCATATACTGTTGCCAAGTTACGAAACTTACGACACATAATGCAGAATATTGCAAGCCTATTACTTAGTCGGGAACTGTTAACGGTAAAGTTATAGGCAAGTTACGGGAAGTTAGCGATCGGTAAGCTACTAAATACGTATCGTACGGTATGCCTTTGTAGGAGATACTGAATGGATAATAGCCTTAAATACAATATGAGTAGCTAAACCCACGTAAGCATATCTGTTTTGAATGAATGAATGAATAACATTTATTTCAGATTAAAATCAATATTTTTGTTAGTAAGGACGCAGAATGTATTTGTTAATAGACAATTGAAAGATGACGTGGAAGGATTAACAATTTAAATATAATAAAATTAAAATTAGAAACATTTAAGTGCAGTTTGTCCCAAAAAATCTGTGTAGGGTCGTTACATTTATCAGCAATGACTTTCAGAAAGCTGCTGGTGCTGTTTGCTAGAAATGGTATTTTGAGGATGGAACTCATTATTTTACATTACGCTCATACTAAACTCTGAACTGAATGAACGATCTAGAAATCAGCGTATAATTTAGTAATTAATTACTTTCTTTCAATGCCGTCAAATAGTATTCAAATATTTTTCCTAATCAAGTACTCATACATTTAGGCTGTTCTTTTACATAACTTTAACTAAATACTACTACAGTCCAGAATTTTATTTTGGGACCCACTTAGGGTTGAAAATCCTGTCAAAATTTATCGAAATTCAAAGATTTGTTTGCGAAATGGGACCCCAAATTAGTAGAGGGAACATACATACATTAGAGATAGTAAACACGTAATATATTAATTTCAAATATCCCTATCTCCATACACCTAGCTATAAATACACATAAGTTTATGGCTTTAATCTCAATAATTTATGCGAACTATAAAACAAGATTTAGAGTAAGTTTGAGTTATTCGAACGTGAGTTACGGCTTCGTAGACGTGAGGAGATTTACACATGTCGTTAACGCTTACAGTTCGGATTTGTGAACCGTTTTATCATATTGACAAAACTACATGCGGCTAGCAAGATTTGAATTCTCAAATGCTACGTACATTTCTATTTTCATCGGATTATTATAATTGTTCTCTATATCTAATATCAGAATGGTGCCCCAGGAACGGAAAGAGAAGCAACGGTCGACCAATGAAACGTTGGGAAGATGACCTAAAAAGAGTTGCTGGGACAGAATGGATGAGAATTGCAAGAGAAAGAAATATGTGGAAGTCTTTGGAGGAGGCCTTCGTCGAAAGACAAGCTGTTGGAAAACCCGGTCGTCAGGAATAAATCTTAGTCATGTATTGTAAAATAAGGTAAAACAGTAATAAAGGCTTATATTATTATTATAATTGTTCTATTGTGTTCATGACGGCCTGTTTAGCCTAGTTGGTAGTGACACTGCCTCCGAAGGTAGAGGTCCGGGGTTCGAATTCCGGACAGGGCATTGTTTGTGCATTTAGCACGGATATTTGTTCTTGGATCTTGGATTTTTTCTATGTATTTAAGTATGTATTTACCTATATAAGTGTGTATATCGTCGTCTAGTACCCATAGTGCAAGCTTTGCATAGTTTGGGACTAGGTCGATTTGTGTAAGAATGTCCCCCCAATATTTATTTATTTAATATTTGACAAGTATCTGTATCTAAGTAAGCTATGGTGTTTGGATCTATATAGGGTCATTATTGATTGATAACCACTTTGGTTTGGTAATGACTGTGTCTACAAAGCTGGTGATCCCGGGTTCGAATCAAAGGGTAACAATAATTGTTACTGAGTGTTTTTAAGTATGCCTAGTACCCAAAGTACAAGCTTTGCTAATTTTGGGACTTGGTTGATTTGTGTACGATTGGCGTAGTAATGGTATTAATTAAAATCAAACGGTATTCATTGAAATCATTAATTAGTCAGCCTGATTCTTAATGTTTCATTGAATGTTGAGTTCAAAGAGGAATCAAAGTAATACGGCTCCATTGTCAGCTTCCAAACCGTTTTCGGGTATAATGTGAGTGACTTTCAAATCACTTACGAACATCTGAACGTGTCTCAAACAGAACACCCACGTGTTGGCATGAATGAGCTTCAACTCAAGCATTTATTGTAAAACTAGCTGTTGCCCGCGACTTCATCCGCGTCTTCGCTCTTAGTCGCAGCGTGATGTTACTCGTATATAGCCTAAAGCCTTCCTCGATAAATGGACTATCCGATACAAAAATATTTTTTTAATTCGAACCAGTAGTTCCTAAGATTAGCGAGTTCAAACAAACAAACAAACTTTTTAGATTTATAATATTAGTATAGATGTGTCGTGTTTTCTATTCATCTGACGAGACGAGGCAAATGAACTACGTATATTATAAGCTTTTTCAGAAATCTCGTGGGGAGCCTTCCAATGCTGCATCGTATAGATCAGATGGTCGCCCTTCGAGGTAAGCAATGAAAATATTTTAGTAAATATAATATTTTTCTGCTAACTTACTCGTATATTGACTTAGCAGTCTCAAAGCTACTTTCTGTCGAATTTATTTAATACCAATGTTGGTCCTTCGTTTTTATTTTGCAAGCAAAGGACGCAAGGTAATAAATTGTTAAGAAAACACTTTTACAGACTAAGAGAAATTACGTGGAGCCGAAAGAAGGCCTCTTTTATTATTATTTCTAGAGAATCGTAAAAACCTTGTTCCGTCCTTATTGGCGGTTTTATTCCTTGGCATAATATTATAAAACTGCATATTAGAACGCGGAAGGTTGAGGTTTTATTGTTTGTTTTGTAACTTCTGGAATTATGCAGTGTAAGAGAAAACGCGGTTGGGATATAATGTATAAATTTATGAGTTCAATACGTAGGTTTTTATGTTTTGTGTAATGAAAGGTGTTTTATTTGTTTCCACGGGCTATGTTTGTTAACATACAGTTTTGTATAACGTTGCTAATTCATCGAAATAGCTCATGATTACGAAAATCAGCCATCACCATCATCATTCGATCAATCTCTTGATACCCCATGACATATCTTATTATTACTGATCAGTTTTCTCCACATATTTGAAATGAGCAGGATAGTTACCATATATTTTTTCTTTTTTTTATATACTACGACTGTGGCAAACAATCTTACGGCCTAATTAATTTTGTACTAAAACAGTAACGCTGCTAACGAAAAAAGTAAAGGGCGAAGGCGAAGGCATTGTAAGAGGGAACTAGTGAAGGATTTCGTGGACGAGCTTGGTTGTTCCGATAGCTCAGAGGCTAGAGCGATTGGCCGCGTATGCCAGATGTCGCAGGTTCGAATCCTGCTCGGAGCATTAAATTTTTAAATTTTTCCCTGTAATTTGAAATCTTACAGCCTGCCTGATGGTAAGCAGACACCGTAGCCTATGGGCACTTGCGACTCCAGAGGAATCACAAGTGCGTTGCCAACACTGTACCACAAATTCCTGCCAGACGATGATAATTTATTAAAATATTTAGAAGAAACGCTTAACCTATAACAACTTAATGTTCTGTACTCCCGTTAACATAAATCTGAACCTTTGAACACGAATACTTCGTCAGAGCGCACATGACAGACGATCAACAGTAAAACTCGTGTGCAAATGTTTGCGAACGCAGTTTTCAGTCGTGTGGATTCAACAACGAGTCAACATTGCATGAAACTTGTTACAGCTTTGATATATTTAAATAAACGAGAGTTCATATCGCAATTCATTATTATTATTAACTTATTCAATCCCATTCAAGCAAGGAATTATAAGCTACATTCAAAAATACGTTTTGTAATCATTAATTACATTTATCAAGTACCCTATTAGAGGAGCACGGCCGACCCCTTTCTTATCTAAGTGTTCGTTGTAGTGACATCTAGAAACAAAAGCAGATAACCTAACTCAACACCAGGAATACAATTCCACATACCTAGATAGTTCTGTTAATATAGTGCTATAGATAAACCTCAACATTTCCTGGCCCCTTTTTTCCTTACAAACAAAATTAGCTGACACAAAGCGGAGCTACATTTTACTCAGTTCCAAACACCGTCAAATGCAACAGTTATTCCAGTTATTCAAATATTAGCTGGATAGAACCAACATGTTTGTTCGCAACTAGTTACTACTGAATTTACTCCCGCTTCTGTTTTTGACAGTTTTAAAATAACTGTGCGGATAACTTTATATTAATTGAAACCTGCACGATTTTCACAAAATGGAATACCTTCGCCGCGTTTCATACGTCTTATACTAAGAAGGGAAGACTTTTTACGATCACTCGAAAACAGCTGAACTGATCACGTCCGCTATAGTTTTCGTTAAAAGTATTTATTAAGCTTTACTTTCATGATTTTTTCATATTTTTGGACCTATAGTTCAAAAGTTAGAGGGGACCCTTCCCATTTTTTTTCTTTTGAAGTAAATATTTCCGAAAATATTCACTTTATCAAAAAGTGTTTGTTGAAGACCTCTATTCATTTTTAAAGACCTATCCAACAACACTTCACATCATATGGTTGAAGCAAATAAAAATTGCATCCCCACTTTACGTGCAGGGGAGGTACCCTTCATTTTTTTTACGACTTTCTCAGTTTTATTGATTTATATATCCATACCAAATTGCAGCTTTCTAGCACTAACAATCACAGAGGCAAAGCCTCGGACAGACAGGCAGACAGACATGGCAAAACTATAAGGGTTCCTTGTTGACTACGGAAGCCTAGAAAAGAAACATTTTTATCCTTCAATTGTCAATTTAAATTGCTAGAGAGATATTAAATAGGCTAGATATTAAATGTTCCACCTAACATAAAATTTAACTACTTACTGTATGATTTAACATATTTTTGAGCGCCTAACTCGTCTGTCTGATACATGACAGTATCCAAATGAATTGTTTGTTTTAATGGTCGCATACGGTACGGTTTCAGAGGAACTTCTTCCTTCGAACGCTCCGGCTGTGGAATTAGCTCCCTGCCGAGGTTTTCCCGAGAGACTACAGTATGGGGTTCTTCAAGAAAGAAGTGTATACATTTTTAAAGGATCGGCAACACCTCTGGACTTGCAGGCGTTCATAGGCTGCGGTAACCGCCTACCTTCAGGTACGCTTGTTTGCGTTACGTGGTATTAAAAAACGTAAAAATGATATTACTCTTTCTGTATTCAAACAAATCTATATACTTACATCGCAGTCATAGAAGTCTAACGTAGCCAACTATTTTTAGATACACAAGAGTTAATTTACTAATAGCTATCCACGTTCTGACACAGTTTATTCTCGGACCAAGTTAAATAAAACTTTTGCTTTCGTCGGTATGAACGAATTCTGTTCAATTTTAAATACAAGTACGACTAAATTATGTAGTAAATGTAGCGCAAAGATAAACTTTGGAACCATTTCAGTGATCCCCAGGGCTTACTTTGTTGTGGCCTGGAATTCGAATGTTGCCATCATAACTGAGAGAATATTTGGAACAATGCGTAGGTACAATATTATGGAAATTTATCGCAATTTGCACTGCCGACAAAGAATATTGCGTAAGTTAAACTAAAGTTCGGACTGGTTTTTGTGTTATTAGTCCTGTATTATATGTAGGCTTTTGCTGGCTATACTGTTCAATATGTACCCTTCTGTAATGTGAATTTAGAGCTATTGAAATGATTATACTATTCATATAGTAATAGGAGTGGATGCACTTCTGATCTTTGTCCAAAAGCAAATAAAATAGGAACCTACATGAGATTGTATCGAATTTCCATAGAAGCTGAAGCGCTTTAATTGCTTCTAAGTGTATCCACCACTACCATATCAGCCAAAGGACGTCCACTGCTAGACATAGTCCTACCCCAAATTCACGGGGGTATATGCCATAATCGCCACGCTTGGCATGCGGGTTGGCGATCGCAGTATCTCCACCGCACTCCAAGGATGCTGCTGCCCATCCCCCGGTGGTCTTGGTCGAAGTTTTAGGACATACCTGGGTCTAAGTGTATATTTATGATAACGTTTATAATACCAACTTATTTTATGATCTACGGAAGACCGGTGTCTCTTAACACAGGTATCTTATATAGTGAGGGGGAGGCCATTTCAGGGCATTCTGCCCTTTTTGGCGGTCTTGGTTCGCGCTCCATAGCTATGGACCGGGCTTTGGTTGCCATCTTGGCTCAATATCCATACCGCTTAATGCCTTTAGGAACTCCTAAGGTTGTGTTCGCAACGGTCCTCTTCTTCGTCGTCTCGTGTTAAAATACCTTGGTCACAGAGGATTTTTTTAAATTATTTCATATACTTTCAATTCCGAGTGGCAAAGCGAAGATAGTTTTCCAACAAATATGACCAACTTTTATTCGGAAAAAGGTAAACTTCTTTCCTTACCATCATGGCATCCATACCCCTTTCGTTGCGAACAAACACATAAAACACTTTCGCATTTGGGAATAAGGAGCGCTGTAGTTACCCACACCCACAGAGGGTCAATGTAAGACTTAGCTTTCACATTTCATGTTCGTGTCTCGTTTTTACACGTTAGTTCAGCGCACGTGAAAACTAGCACTAGAGGCCGTTTGGTGTGAGTTAGCCTGCTCTTAGGTTGTTGTGTTCCTGGTGGTGAGTAAGGTTGAAAGAACTCCCGAAGATATGTTCAGAGTGAAATACCTGCATATGTCTCTAGCTATACACAATGAATCCTCAATCAATAAAGGTAACGTGCTTGTTATTTTTCTGGACTCGCAAGGCTCCATGGACTACGGTGTATACTTACCCTAAGCTTGTTTGCTACCGTCGTTTTATAAAAAATAAATTTAATGCAAAATGTAGGTCTTGATTGTCTCACAATGGTCCCCTTTGTTGGCACGAGCCACAAAATATTTCCTAGTAAAATTTGCGCTCAGCTAGTTTTATTATTTTATCATAGTCTAGACGTGACACAGCTTTCAGAATAAAGACTAAGTTTGCAGTTTGCTAAATTTATGCTGGAAAGCCTTATTTTGTGGTCGTAACCGAATGACAACTTTTAACAAAGAGTTCGTAAACAATGGCGTTTGTTGAAAATAATTTTAATACTATGTTGGCAATCGAGCGTACAGGCCACCTGATTGTAAGCGGCAGTCGCATGCGCGTTGCCAGTTCTTTCAAAACACTTCTTTGAAAAATGCCGTTCTGTTGTCCCTCGGGAAAACCGAAACGAATTTACTCCACAGCTAGAGGAAAATTGTCTGAGATCGTACCGTGAACGACCATCTTCGTTCAGAGGTGTGAGTATGTGAGGACGAAAGCCCTGCCTCAGGGTGTCAAATATTCAACTTATAGTAGCAGAAGTAGTTAATATATAATATTTACTTGCACATAATTAATGACATTTGTAAGTAAATAAGATATACCTACTCTAAGGAAATGTTACCTGTATAGTTTAACTTTTGGACATAGGAAATTGCTACGCCCTTGCAGGGTTCCCATGTACCTAGCATATAAGAATTTTACCACCTTATGTAACCATGGTTTTACAATAAATATGTATGTGTATGACTATGTGACTCACCATAACAAAGTCAACGTATTCTGCGGTTTCTGCTAAAATGGATTCCGTAACTATTGATTTCTTTTGGAATTGTACTGTTTCCCGTACTGGTTTGACGATATATAGTCGGAACTTTTTGAAAAGTCATTTTTGTAGCCAGGATTGCTTCATGAGTTGCAAAAAGTTAGCAATTTAAAACACAAAAGAGAGGAAAGAGAGATTTGTGAAATTAATTACTACGGGGAAAATGTGATTTTTAAATGTTTTCATATTTCTTCGTACATTTAATTTTGCCAGCATCAACAACGTCATTCGTAGGGCCCTGGTCAGTGCCAAGGTGCCAGCAGTCCTCGAGCCCAACGGTCTCACTAGGGATGACGGCAAGAGGCCCGACGGAATGACGTTGGTGCCTTGGAGTATGGGCCGGCCCCTTGTTTGGGACGCTACTTGTGTAGATACCCTAGCGCCGTCCCATATTCCAGGCACCAAAGTTGATGCTGGTGCAGCTCCTTCCTCAGCCGAAAACCTCAAACGTCGCAAATATGCCGCTCTCAGCAGTACCTACGTATTTGCGGCGTTTGGGGTTGAAACTCTGGGGCCATGGGGTCCAAGTGCTCGTCGCCTCTATAAGGTGATTTCAAAGCGCCTTATAGAGGCTTCTGGTGACCAGAGGGCTGGCCAGTATTTCGCCCAGCGGATCAGCATTGCTATCCACCTAGGGCAAATTTTTTACTTATAAGTTTTTTTTTATTTATTTTTTATTCGTTTTATTATGTTCTATCCTTGTTCTTTTTTGTTGTGTTATAAATAAAAAATTTTGCTTGATCCTTAATGGTACCATCGCCAACTCACTTAACCGACCGATTTATATAATTTCTATGTCCAGCAGTGGACGTCTTTCGGCTGCCATGATGATGGTGATGATGATATTTTATATAAAAATAACAAGGGTGTCTCGGTCTCTGTAATAAGGGTCACGAATGGTCAGTTATATGTATTGGCGTTTGTACTTAGTATTAAGTCTGTCATATACAGGGTGTGGCCTGTAATAGGAGCAAAAAATTAAACGGTACTATTGAGCTCTCCAGCAATAATTTCCAAATGGCATTAATTAAAAAAAAAAGTTTTTTTTTTCAATTTTTTTTCGCAAAAGTACGTGATTTATATTTTTTTACTCTACTGGAGTTATATTAATAACTATTTATTTAAAAAAAAAAATACAAAAATAATATAAAACAAAACTAATAAATCCCAAAAATATCCCTTCAAATCAAAAATGCGACAACGATTATGAGTCATAACTTGAAGCAACCTCAAAATCAGCATTGGCTGCCGTGCTACAATCTCTGGGTGCCAAGATCCATTACTTGGAGGTCATAAATTTAGATCAAAATTTCTCCCAATTAAAAAAAGATAATTTTTTTTGGACTCAAGAGGTTACTGTAGATGCTCTAAGGAAGTGTCCTTTAAATGTATTGCTCCTATTATAGGCCACACCCTGTATAGTTAAAACTTATCAGCTTCTATGACAGTAAACCGTTAAGTGATAATAAGTATAACGATAAGACGACGTTTCTTTATAACATTATAACTTTTTTTTGACGACCACTTTGGCTTAGTTGGCACCCTGCCTGCGAAGCCGGAGGTCTCGGGTTTGAATCGCGGTCAGGGCATTATTTCACGAATATTTGTTCCTGAGTCTTGGATGTTTTCGATGTGTTTATGTTAATTTTTTTCCATGTATGTATATCGTCGTCTTGTACCCATAGCACAAGCTTTTCTTAGTTTGGGGCTAGGTCGATTCGTGTGAGATGTTACCCCATTTCATTATATAAGTAATTATTGTTATAGCCTCAGACACTCAAGCTGTAAGTGTCCAAGAGCATCAGGAAGGTCATACTAGTATTAGTGATAGAGCCATCGCCCGCCCGCACAAAGGCCGTAGCAGGATAAGGGAAGAAAAAATGCCCTTTTATGATTATGAGCAGATTTATAGTAGTACAATAGTACTGTACACAATATTGCCAAGTTTTGTTGATAAATTCCCAGTGGTTCAAGCGGGAAAAAATATAAGCCGAATTCATGAAATATGACTTTTCTCTAAAACTATTGAACTTTATCATACTATCTTTTTTTTCATTTTGGTTAGCTAAATAGTATACACCTGTAAGAAAATTGGCTATCTATCTTTAACATTTTCTGTAAAAAAAACGTAAGTGAAAATTTCAAACTTTTTTTTTTTTTTCTGAATGAGTGACCACTCTAAATGTCATGTCTAAAAAACCCTTATTTTACGTTTTATCAATTATTTTAGTTTGATATTTAAAAACGAAAAGCAACAGTGTCAAATTTAAAAAAATATTTTGGTTGTGTTTTCTTACTTTTTTTCTTACACCATTCTAACACCGCCAAGGAACTTAAGCATAAATCCTCTTTGTAAAAAAAAAGAAACAGTTTTTGACATTTACGTTAATATTAGCTTGAAAATATACTTATGTCAGTTGTCGTCATTTCAACTTATGAAATAATAAAAATAATAAAATAAAATATCTTTATTTAGCCTCACAAAGGGATACATAATTTTTTACATTTGAAACAAAAAGATCCTTATTCTAATCATCATCGCTATCTGAAGTCACGGTAACACTAATTCCGAGTTTCAAGAATAAAAAATCGTATGTCTCTCTTATAATACCAATCACTTGTCCTTTGCGATTTGGTACAAATATTTCGAATTTTCCGAAAATATTTTGTTAATGGCATCCTTTTTAACCCCCAACGCAAAAAGAGGGGTGTTATAAGTTTAACGTATCTGTCTGTGTATCAGTATGTCTGTGTATCTATCTGTGGTATCGTAGCTCCCAAACGGATGAACCTATTTTATCCCGTGTGTTCTTAGCCATGTTTCATGAAAATCTCTTCAACCGTTTTTGAGATATTGAGATTTAAAATGAAAATGTCGGGGTTTTTCAACTTTAAGTAGTAGTTATTAGATAACATTTTTATTTGGTGTCACAGATTTGAATTCATATTATACGAAAAAAACATGTGATGTCGCTTTACTGTCAAAACCTTTTTTTAAATTACGTTTTAAAGATAATTTATTCTTAAGTGCTGTAGCAGAGTAAGATATTATTTGAAGAGAGTCTAATAAAATGCAACTCAATTGGGTATTATTTTAATTATGACAAAGTTACAGTCCATTTAAGCCTATAAATTAGTATATCTGATAAAATATTTAGTAAGGTTTACTAAATATTTTAGGGCCTTAGCCCAATTATGGGTCCCCAAAAACTAATTTTACATGAAACACATATGTCACTTTATTGACTATAATATTAAAATTATCTTACTTATTAAATTCAATTACTTAAGAAATTTAAGGAATTATTAATTTTGTTTAGATTTAGTTACTTATTGTTTTTGTGGGAATAAATAGCTTTACTTTTTACATTTTACATTATTTTTTTTTCATTTTTACAAAGAGGATTTATGCTTAAGTTCTTTGGCGGTGTTAGAAAGGTGTAAGAAAAAAAAGTAACAAAACACAACAATTTTTTTTTAAATTTGACACTGTTGCTTTTCGTTTTTAAATATCAAACTAATATGACTGATAGAACGTTAAATAAGGCTTTTTTAGACATGACATTTAGAGTGGTCACTCCTTCAGAAATGTAAAAATATTTTTTTTGAAATTTTCATTGACGTTTTTTTTACAGAAATGTTAAAGATAGATACTCAATTTTCATACAGGACATATATACTATTTAACTTACCAAAATGAAAAAAAGATAGTATGATAACGTTTAATTGTTTTAGAGAAAAGTCATATTTCATGAATTCGGATTTTATTATTTCCCGGCTGAACCACTGGGAATTTATCAACAAAACTTAGCACAATAGTACTACTAAATGTAAGTAACTGTAGAAAAAAAAATTGCTCTTAATCATGAAAGGGCATTTTTTCTTCCCTTATCCTGCTACGGCCTTTGCGCGAATTGGGGTGCGGCAAGTCTTTTATCTGCTCATTCCACGATCGAGTCGCGCCACGCACAGCGATTAGTTGGTATCACATGCGATGTATCCGGTTATCTGCAGCAGAACCAAGGTGACCGATATAGCCCTTCGAATCGCTAAACTTAAGTGGCAGTGGGCGGTACACAGCACGTAGAACCGATGGCCGTTGGTGCGGAAAGGTTCTCGAGTGGTGACCACGTACCGGAAGGCGTAGCGTGGACGATGCGGTGGACTGATGACCTGGTAAGGGTCGCGGGTGTCCGCTGGATGCGGGTGGCGCAGGACCGGTCATTGTGGATGTCTTTCGGCTGACATGCTGACATGCAATGTATTAGGAAAATCGCTGCCGAGGCTGTAATAAAAGAATATACAAAGCAAAAAAGAAACCCCCTCTACTAGTACAGTCAAGGCAATAAAAATGTATACATTTTTGGATCTTATTTCAATGGAATGAGTTGAGAAAGGTGAGGTACCGGGGGATGGGCAGCAGCATCCCCAGAGTGCGGTGTAGATACTGCGTGCATATACCCCCCGTGAATTTGGGGGAGGCCTATGTACAACAGTGGACATCCTTTGGCTGATATTGTGGTAGTGGTGGAGATGAAATAAATTCAGCGCATTGGTGCCCTTGACGGATCCCGATTGGTGCCCTTGGTGACCTTGATTACGTGTCTGTTTTCGTGTTATAAGGCTAAATGCTTGTTTATTTGTTAATGTCAGATGTGGGTGCGAACACACTGGAGAGACGTTGCGTTCAAAATTGGTTTTACTCAATTCGTTAAAAAAAAAATTAAGTCGATGAATTAATTGGTCGATGATTTCCACAGAAACCCTGCAGCAATAAAAGGGTTCAAAGCGAACGCGGTCTAATAAAATATTCCCTGTTTTGATTAATTACGCAAGTTTACTCGTCGACAGGCCTTTTGTAATTATTTGTGTTCTTCTCTTGGAAAAATAACCTAAGTCCACCCTGCAATGCTTTACGAATAAGAACCTTGTCGCGTTACAGAAAGTTACATTTTCGCGTCCAATCACTTGATCGCTTGAGCCATTTTCCATGAAAACGACAAATTTAGGCTCTCGTATACAGCTGCGTCACCCGGCACCGCCTGCAATTTGATGACATGCGGATTACAAGCCCTTGTTTTGAATAATTGTATGACGAGGCGGTTTGGTGATCGAAAGGATACTACAGTCGTATATAATAATAAGAGAGTAATCTACGAATGGAAATGTGGAAATTCTCTCATGTAGAAATTCCCGGTTGTGTCAGTCTATCTCAGAAAAACCCGAAAAGTCTGGGACACTTCACTCACACAAGTAACGTATTATTAGTGTGCATATTTGCAGTTCATTATTCTAGGCATTACACGAAAAAAATTCTTTCGACTTCTCTGTAAAAAGCAATTCTTTACAAGAGCCATTCACTACATACGCTCCGTCTCTCACCGTCCTCATCTATACAGAAGTATAGATGGTAGGTACATAATTATTAATATTATAAAGGTAAAATTTGTGGGTTTGCAAGTTCATGAGGATGTAAGCTTATAAGTTAAGGGGGTGATCTCCAGAACTATACTTATCTCTTTTGCAAGTATATAGAATAGACTTTCCGATTGATTGACATATGCTTTATTTTATGCTGTGGCTTTATTTCGCTTGTATTCTTTGTAACATGCGGGTGGAGCTATTACAAAGCAATTTAAACTAAATCACATGTTCCATAGTCATCATCTAGCATCCTGCACCATAAACAACCATCAAAAAGTACCAATCGCACATTTGTATAGTGGCAATTAACATTTCAAGAGATTTTTTTCCGCTCACTAAGATGTCATCATCTCATTATAATTTACAGCACCCGTTAATAGGTATCTAATTATTCATTGTTTAAATAATGATGTCTAACCTGCGGTTCTATTTCTTCCTCTCATTATAAAAGGCAACACACAAAAGACTAAAAGAATAAAGCGCCTAAAAATTTCCTCATTTTTGCCATTTTAACAACTTCGAGGGTACATTTTTATTAAATAACCGAAAGCACTTTTAGGTGGAAAAACCGAAAGCACCCCAAGGGAGGGATTTCCACGGAATAAAGAGTGCCGATGAACAGATAGGCTCGCCATTACCCGGGTCAGGCCCTGCACAGGTACACGGGTACACTGACTTCCAACAGACAGATGTTTTGATGTTTTCTTGACTTGAAAAAAGACATTTGAACTGTTTTTAGGCCCGGTTTTACACAGATTCATTAGATCGTATGTCGGTAATTTATGTAAAAAGCGGCCAAGTACGTGTTAGACCCTGCAAGGTGAACGGTTCCGTACCTACTACTACTAGTCCTAATAGAAAACCACAATCCTACACCGTGCCAGAGTTCCGATAGCTCAGTGGCTAGAGCGATTGGCCGCGTATACCAAATGTCGCAGGTTCGAATTCTGCTCAGAGTTAGGCTGTCATTTTACACACATGGTAGATTGCTACCCGTAACATTTTTTTAAAGGCGGTAACTAGGTAGTCGTGAGCTGTTAACGTCCGTTA
This sequence comes from Notocelia uddmanniana, assembly GCA_905163555.1. Taxonomy (NCBI): domain Eukaryota; kingdom Metazoa; phylum Arthropoda; class Insecta; order Lepidoptera; family Tortricidae; genus Notocelia; species Notocelia uddmanniana. Next base: position 25,723,169 of record LR991063.1, read on the forward strand.
TTATTTTAAAACCTTTGCGGCGTTAGTGTCTATTACGGAGGTAAATTATTCTATCTTGTACGGTTTAGGAGGTGTGTAACTTCAACGAAATACGCGAATCGGGGATTGTGGCGTTTCGCTCCAATATATGTGCGATACTGACCTCATACATGGCACTTTCAATCACCACTCATAATGAGATAGGTAAGTAGGTGTCATCTACGGTGGCGCGGTGCGGTGCGGAGGCGGTTTTTGTATTTTTGATCTTTCCGAAACTATCCACTGTCGATTATTGCTTCATATGTCACACACGCCGAATACACTACCGAATACTGCGTGGTTTTTTTGCCACGTGCCCCGGACCGCGTCCGCTTTACCGCAAAATCGCCCCCGCAACGACGCATCGTCATCGTCACGCTCTGTGCGTCTCAAGCTTAAAGGATCATTAAGATGTTTGACCTTACCTTAAGTTCAAAATTACCAAAGATTAAAGAGGTTGAAGTTATAACTTGACGTTTATAAAAATGATATCTAGTTTCAAGGAATATTGAAATCAAACGTTAATGTAACTCAAATACCTACCTACCTTTACTTTTTTTTCCAACTTCTGTAGATTTATGATATTGAAATTATAACTGAAAGCCTTGAAGTACAAAGTCGTAAAACTAATATCAAAAGACATTAAGAGATGTAAATTTACTTGAAAAGGTCTACTGTCAGCTTAAATTGCTTAAAATGTGAATTAAGTTGAAGTTTTTAAAGTTTGGTTGAACTCGCGAATTACAATCGAGAAATCGCAATTGAGATGAATTAAAATTTACTTTTATGACATTTGTTAAAAAAAATACACTTTAATGTAATTAAGAGGTCGCAATCGTTTCAGTCCGGGCGAAAAAGGTTATTTGTATTATATTAATAACAATAACTCTGAATTGTAGATGTTGTATGCAAAAAACTATTAAGAACCGCTTTTTATTATGTACGTTACTGTGAACAAATAATTTAGACTTATCGTCCGCTTTATATCCTCGTGAAATTGGCAGAATACACAACAATTTATCCAACAAATAACCCATTTGAGTGCCAATACAAAAAACAATAAAGATAATCCTATTAATTACCATAAATTCTCAACTGTTTTGTTATTTCATTCGACATTCGCCCTTAAATTTGTCAGGAAAAGTCCAATTTCCCATTCACAGTCCTGTAGAATTATTTGTATTGCAAAACGGCGGCTAATAGTCCTGAAGGGATGTCGTATAAAGGGTTTATAGGGTAGATAGGACGGTAAATGTTGGACTCTATTGATTGGAAGCTGTAGCGGGCCGAAAGTGGGACTTTGTTAAGCTTTGTCAGGCTTCGCAATTCGGAGCGGAATCTGTTTTGTTGATAGCTTCTAGTTTATACTTCTTTTGCCTCCATATTGAATGATATCGATCTATTTGGGTATATGATTGGATTTGTATGGTTTCCTATTGATATGTGAAGATGTATGATACCATAAAATCTATGTTAAAACTAGGAAGCATTTATTAACCGTCAGAATACACATAATAACGTCTAGTGACGGAATCGTACTGAGGTACTGAGTTGGATTTAGAATTACTCTTCAAAACGGGGTATTTACCATGTATGTTAATATTGTTGACTTTCCGATATTTCGGCGCTGTTGCAAGCACCATTTTCAAGGATTAACCATGACACACATGGACATATGGTAATTTGAACACTAATTCTAGTGTTCGTGACCACGTTAGCTTGAAATCGTAGATTGAGTTGGATTTGAAACGCATTTAAAAGTTCAAGTCTTTATGAAAAAGCAATAGGAACTTTTGACACCTTCATATGCGTAGATATATTATAAAGCCATCGCCGTGAATACTCGTATATGGTTATGCTCCCTTGAGATACAACCATATACTTGAAGCGCACTTGATCCTGAAAATTAAGACAAAAAATATCTATCTTTCAAAGTGGAGAATATTGAACTTAAAAAATGTAAAAGTAGTTTATTCTTCAAATTAGGCATATTACATGCACCTTTGAACGTCAATAAACTACCACCGGTTCGGAAAAATATAGCGGCGTAAGAAACTCGGCGAGGTGTCATTTTTTCAAAACATTATACATTGTATAGTTAAATATAAAATTACAGTGCCAGCTACTACAAAATTACTTAAATAACAATGCTACAGTAGAAAATATATTTTCGCGATAAATTACTCTTATAGCAGCTGATTATTGCTCTAAATAATCCACACACGGTTTATTCTCTTAATATTGTATCTTAGATAGATAGTAAGCATCTCATATAAATAGTTAGGCTCCGACCATAAAATAAAGGTCCTCTAAATACGCTGACGACCATGTTAACGCAGTGACCTGAGTTATACGCTACCCTACGTTTTTAACGCATGACGTCCAAACTGGAGCTCAATAAACGCTGAAGCTGTGTAAATTTATTGAGCTGCGTCTAAATCGCGAAACGTAATTAGGTGCAATGAGTTCTTTTCGATGCAACGACATAGGTCGATTACAAAAACAATCGCATAAATGCACCGTTTTTCCAAGTTGACAAACACTTCATCATCTTCGTACTAATTAAAATTAACAAAATATAAACCGATTTACTCGATTCATCGTAGATCTGGTCATCAAATCCTCACCAAAATTATATGGCACTCACTAACTTAAAGGGTAAATTATCTAAAAAAAAAACTAAAATGACGGAGTTCTGAGGTAACAAACATTAAAAACAACCGAATTGAGACGGCCGTCCTGTTTTGAAATTGGTTAAAAATTATTTCCAATTTTTTTTATCATCTTGTCCGTTTAGATATTTATTCTGTTTACTTGATGTAGTTTTTTAATGCTGCTTAGTTTCCTTAAATGTCTGCGTCCACAAAAAAAGTGCGCAATATAAAACACGTTTCACAAATTAAGAGAAGTAATTTAGGTAATGAATATAAAAGTAGCTCAAAGTTCATTTAACCGCTCTTCGTCCTTTTATCTCTGTTAGCCTAACTACTCAGCTCTGAAAGCCTGTTGTCCTAATTATAGTACAAAGGTTACGGCGATTAATGCTCCGTTTTTCCAACTGCGCGTCGTAAGCCGAGTTATGAAGGTATATTCCTTACTTTACTTCTATCGCTTACCATCAGGAGATACATCTGCTCGTTTGCCCCCAATTTCATGAAAAAAAAACTTAAGACGCTAAACAAATTTCAAAATGTTGTTAACTCAAATTATTTACCCATATTCATCTATTCAATCTTTATTGCACAAAATAAACCTTATCGATAAAAGGCGGACTTAATACCATATGGCATTCTCTACTAGCAAATAATCAGTAATTCTGGCAAAATTATTGTAAATTCCAATAAACTAATTAAAGGATACGAATAATTCTACTACACAAAAAAGCAAAAACTTTATAGCCTTTTTGCTTTTTTACATAGCATTGCTATGTAATAATAACATAGCCCTATTGCTTTTTTTGTGTAGTAGAATTTAAGAGAAAAAGAACAGTTTTTCACTTGAAAGTTATGAATTTAAACCAATATTCCTTAAAGAAAAATCCAACAAACCGATGCAAAATCTAGAATAGTGACCGAAATTGTCATATACTAGATAGTAAGTAAGAGAATGTCATAATACGTGTTAATCCTCACATAAAATACCAAAAATAGATAAGCATTTTCAACTAACAAGAACCTTTTGAACACCTTGTGAATTTTTATCAAGGGGAAGCGTCCGGTAATGAAATTAAAATCCGCATTAGGCGTAATTAGATGACTGAAGTGATTATGACATTTGCCATCACGATAGCCTAGTTGAATAAGAGTTATGCATTGAATGTGGTGACTAATTGTTATTTTTTAAAGTTTGCAAATTGCACACCTTATACAATTTATTTGATTTTGAGACGACTAAGTCTGGGACACTGCGAGATATTCTCAGCAGTAGGTATGACATGGACGGAGGATAGGACCGACGCCTCCATCTTAAAGTCACTCAACATCGAGACCCGTCTGTCAACTATCTGCATGCAGCGGCTCCTCCAGTACTTCGGACACGTGGCCCGACGCGAGCCAGATAATCTGGAGAAACTTATTGTTAAATAAATAAATAAATATTGGGGGACAATCTTACACAAATCGACCTAGTCCCAAACTAAGCAAAGCTTGTACTATGGGTACTAGGTGTTGTCGGACATGTGGAAGGAAAAAGGAGCCGTGGAAGATCACCTACCTGATGGACCGACGCGGTGAAGAAGGCCTGCCAAACTAACCTTTAGGCATCTATACAAAAAGCTGAGGATAGGACTATATGAAGAGCTTTGGTGAAGAAAGCTACTAGCGATTGCTGTCGCAATCCTCAGTCATGAGGAAACGAGGAATGAGAAGGTAGGGCCTAACCCCAAACCTTTTCACTTATCCATTGACCAGTTGATTTATTGAGCGTGCTTTAGGTTGATTGAAATGTAATTTTCCATACTAAAAATGACAGATCTACCTAACGTAAGTTTGACACGTTACATAGTCAACTGTCAGCCTGTTCAGCCCAGTTGGTAGTGACACCGCTGACAAAACTGAAGGTCCCAGGTTCGAATCCCGGTAAGGGCATTTGTTTATATGATAAGCGAAAACATTTTCCGAGGTTCCCGAGGTTCAGATATTTTCTATGTATTTAAGTATATTCTATTTAATATATTGTCATTTAGTACTCATAACACAAGTCTTATTAAGCTTACAGTTCGATTTGTGTAATTTTTTGTCTTTGTTTTAGCAGGCCTAAGGAATCTTTTTAAACCGAGTCTTCGTGTGACAGCAATATCATGATAAGGTTACTGTTAAATATCTTTTTTCACAAATCCTTTACCTATCATAAATTAACCAAAGTTTAATTAGAAATATGAACCATTCAATGCTCTTAAACGAAGTCAAAGTTAGTTGTTCTTCAATTGAGGCATATTATACGCACTTATAAATGTCAATAATTTTAGCCATGAAGACACTTTTTTATTAATGTCTATTTTATGCTACCGGATATAGTTAGTAAATAATACAAAAATGTTACATTAAAAGTTCAACACATTTCTTGAAGATACTATCAATACTATCCTAAATGCATGCACTTTTAGGTATTCTTTTAAATACTCGTATTCTCGTATTAAGGTATAAAGTAATTGCGCACTGCAGTATGTTTCTAATACCCTCGATAAAGGCATAGCTTTTTGTAGTGCATATATTAATACCACTAGGTAGCAAAATTATTTGTAAGACATTTCATCTCTTGGGCGTAAACACTTGAATCTCTCGCTACGCTCAGCATTCTATTGCAGAACCTTTCGCTGAAGTGTGAGCGTAAGTGAACTCAGGATTCAATATACCGCCTGCGCCGTAAATATATAATTTTGATCCCTTGAGACACAACCTACTTTTTGTCAAGTTAATGGGCAAGTCGACTGTAAGATAATTATTACGTCTCTGTCTTGTCCAGTTCTAATAACCCAACTAGGTTTACAATGTATATTATGACTGTTCTGAGAATATCATTGCAGTGCCAATATTCGACGATTTGATGTTGCAATGCATAATATAAAAAAATCTTTGTTTCCCATTTATACATATTCATCAGAACTCATAGTAGGGCAATTTTTTTTGTCGCCGTCATCGAAACTGGTGAGGAGGTCCTGCTACTGGGCACAAGCCTTCTCCCGTGGACGAAAGGGCACGGGCAGAAGATCCATGGTACCCTAGTGCATGTTGGGGATTGACATAACTTTCAAGTTGTTTATCAGATGTGTGCATGTTTTCGTTCGTCAAAATATTAATCATCATTATCATCATATCAGCCGAAGGATGTCCACTGCTGGACTTAGGCCTTCCCTAAAGAGTGCCACAATGACCGATCCTGCGCCACCAGCAACTAGCGGACTCCTGCTACCTTCACCAGGTCATCAGTCCACCTTGTGGGGAGGCCTACCCACGCTGCGCCTTCCGGCCGCCAAAATACTATTAATGGTAAATTTTAAGAAAGACTCCTTACTTGAGTAAGAACTTTAACATGTTACAGGATTTTTATCCACAATACATGCCATTTTTTACGTTTCACTTATTTTTAATTTACTTCCACCGAAATGGAATAAATACCGTTCTGATTTATAAAAGATTCAAGACTTATAACAATGCGTACCAAAGTACGCTAAAGCCTCAGGAACATTTTTAAAAAGAAACATTGAGCTTAGGAATGCTATGAAATCGAAATAAATAATAAATGAGAGACAAGACGCCATCCAGTCGGCCATTTAGTAAATTGAGACGAAAGAGAGGAGGAAGATGGATAAAAGCTTGTACTGACATAAATTAAATACGTGTCCCGTGCCGTGATTTGTACTACGTGTATGTATTATGTATGAAGAACCTACAATAACAAAAACTTTTTGTGTGCAGAATAAATCGCCGACTATTTAGTTTCAACAATTTGTTTGTAATGTAATTTTAGTTCTAATAATTATAGGTATGCATGTTTTGATTCCTTGTTCTTTCCATATTTTATTTGACTTATAATAATAATAATAATAATAAATATACTTTATTGCGCACTACAAAGTGAGAACAGTATAAACAAAAACCTCAGACTAGTACAATGCAACAACAGGCGGTCTTATCGCTTATGAGCGATATCTTCCAGACAACCTTTGGGTAGCAGGAAATTCATAACTCACAACAGTTTACCGGTAGTGCAGAAATTGAAAAGAGTGCTTTGAAGACACATTCATCAATACTATAAAGAAATAGATAAATAATAACAATGATAGCATAATAAATAGACTATACTAACAGTGTAAGAAACGAATACAACATATAAATATATACATATACAATAAGTATATAATTTACACATGCAAAAAGTAATCAAGGGAGCGACAAGAGATGCATTTTCAGGATATTTTTAAAGACGGGAAGTGACTTCGCACACCTTAAATCCAACGGCAGAGCATTCCAAAGACGAACAGCACGAAAGGTAAATGACTTGTTGTAGAATTTTGAGGAAGAAGGTGGTGGAGCAAGAAGATGATTTTGGGAAGACCTTATGGAAGAGAGACGCATAAAACGTTCCTTGAGATATGAAGGAGTTGCTGGATTAAAGAGTATGTTATATAGAAGAGCGAGAATATGAGAGTCACGGCGAAGACGAATAGGAAGCCACTTGAGTTGGGAACGGAAGTCAGAAACATGGTCATACTTGCGCAAGCCAAATATGAACCTAATACAGAGATTTTGGAGACGCTCAAGTTTATTTAGCTGCTCCTCGGTTAAGACTTATGTTACTTTTGTGTAACATTTTTTTTAAATATGTTTTAAATAATTTAAGTGTGTATTGTCTTATCTAATTTTTAATTTAATATTATTAGTGGCATGTAAGATTTAACTGTAGGTGCTAATGTTGAAATAAATAAATATAAAAAATAATAATTGAATATGAAGTTAACTACCCAAAACTAGTAGTATAGTATACCGATGAAATGTTAAGATATTCATTTAAACCGGGATTCCTCCAAAATTAAAATGTTACTTGTACTTTGTACTATATTTAGCACAACTGAATTACAAGGAGTATTTTATATTTTGAAACAAATAAACACTGTTCAGTATATAGCCGAGCCGATGAACCTCAATGACAACGAATAAAAATCTAAAAGACATAAGTCAGTGTCACAAAATATATCTCCAAGAAAACAGCATTTAATACTAATCTCTCATTATTTCTTTATAATATTTATAACATATAATATATAAAACAAATGATTTGGAGGTTAAGTCAGACTTAAAAATATACTGTCAACTTCTTAACTTTCTAAATATTATTATTAGTCAATCGTGTAACACAAACAAGTTTTTATTTTTCTTATATTCTTAAAAAAACAACGGTTAAAAAGTCAATTCTAAACTATCATATTCCAGGAGTAACAATAACCAGCCAGTACTTTTTAAACTTTCAAACAACTCACCATAGAATTGCGAGCAATTCCTAAAACACCAACATATCCAAAAACACAAGTTCCACACAGCACTGCACGTACGTAAGGGGAGAACGGGGCGACGCGGCACGATCGCGCGCCGCGGGGACCGAACAGCGTATGGAGCCGTAGCGAGCCCCGCGCTCCCCACCCGCTCTATAAAAATATTTATGTTGCTCCCGTATTGCGTTCAACATGTTCAGTAACTAATAGAAATGCTGAAATTAACAACATGTGCATTAAATCCGTCTTGAAGTATTCTTGCAGTTGATATTAAAGGTGGATGGTAAAAAGATGGAATTGTCTGATTAAAAGCTAGTGAAATGATGGCGAGATGTTATCTAGTGGAAATTCATGAATTATTTTACTATACAAGTACTTTGTATTAAAATGAGCGCTATGAAATAAAATTGTGCCGTGTATTTTCACTTTATTTTCGTGGAAAAATTGAAAAACTGTTAATGAGCAATAAAATCATCTAGCCGAATGTAATGCAAATTTGCAAGCTAGAAGTATTTCTAATATGTCTATAGAAAATCAGCTTAACGAAATTGTCTAGCCGAATTTCTTGTTTTGTGGACGGTAAAATTTTAAACGTCTGTAAAAAAGCTAAAAAAAATTACGGGAAGGTCAAGGTCAGAACTAAACCCAAAACAACGCAACCGTGAATGTCAGTGTATTTAAATTATATTCCGTAATGAGTTTAAACTTATAGAATTCGACGTGGTTAATCAATATCGAATAGTTTTTTTTATTAATTTAGATTTGATTTAGTTAATTTTATTGTAGTTCCATTAACAAGTAAACATTACCGAAATAATAATTTCTTATCAATATTTAGTCCTATTTGTAGGGCACTGGGCTAGCGTGGGACTTCTGCCAGTCCCCTCTCATCTATCAGAAAGGGCCTGCGGCCAGCAATGGGACAAGTTGGCTGTTGATGATTTATGTGGATTTCAAAGATTCGTGTAATCATTTCGCACAGGAAATTGATACCAATGTCGTATTTCGCTCGCACACACTAAGGCCATGGACTGAACGCCAGCGGACAGCGGTGTGGCGCGAGCAAATATCTGGAGCATGTAATTAATAATACATTAAACGATGATTTAGACGGATAGGGAAAAGAGGGCCCTGGCAATAAGAGGAAATATGCTTGCCCGCAGATTTGCACGATGTAACACACAAGTAAAGCTGACGCTATTTAAAGCGTACTGTCAGACGTTTTACACGTGCAGTCTGTGGGTAAGTTTTACACAAAGGGCGTATCATACAATTCGTGTCCAGTACAATAATACTATGAGGATGATATTGAGGTTGCAAAAGCATTGCAGCGCATCGGGTATGTTCGCTGAGGCGCAAACAGACGACTTCTTCGGTATAAGGAGGAAAAGAATAGCCCCCTTATGAAGGAGAGTACGTTGTAGCAGGAACAGCCTCCTTAGAGAGTTGGCAGAGCGACTCGACTGTCCATTCGCCAAGTACTGGATGGAGGTCACAATTGGGAGAGCAATATAATTTATTAGTGTCGATAAACTTATATTGCTCTCCCTAACAATGAAACTATAATCTATAAACAAATATAAATTAACATAGTATATAAGGTAATATTGTTACTAACCCACTATGGATCAGTCACTAGGTCTGAAAAAAACGTTTGTTTTTTTTATATTATTATGCTGAGCTGGGTCCATTTCGTGACACGGTTGTTTTTGTCTATGCTTTAGTTTATTTTGTGTCACGAAGAAACGTTTGAAGTTCGAATTAATTCTCGAATTATCCCCCGGGTAAGTAGCAAATAACACGACTCCAATATTGGGAGCTTTCCTATTCCTTATCTACATAAACGACTTGCCATACCTCGTAACGAGCCACCATGATATAGTATTGTTTGCAGACGATACCTCTCTTATATTCAAAGTCCAACGACAGCAACAAGCTAGCAATGATATAAACAATGCCGTTTCTAAAGTAGTTAATTGGTTCAATGTCAACAATTTATTGTTCAATGAGAAAAATACCAAATGTGTTAAGTTTGTCACGAGTAACGTAAAGCACACTCAAACAAGTGTCATTGTGAAAGATGAGGAATTGGAACTAGTGGATAGTACAGTTTTTCTTGGTTTAACATAAGATTCCAAACTCCAATGGGGTCCCCATATTGCTAATCTCTCGAATAGACTGAGTTCTGCAGCTTTTGCAGTGAGCAAGATCCGTCAACAAACAGACCATTTTTGGATAAATACCATTTTTGTTCTGCAGAAGAGCTATTCGAGCAATATATAAAATGAATCATAGAAACTCACTTAAAGATAAGTTCAAGAACATTCAATACATCTATGATAATATTATGTATGTACATAAAAACATTGTAAATTTCAGGAAGAACTGTGACACATAATATTAATACTTACTCGAAATAAATATAAGCTCGCAGTGCCCACCACTCGGCTCCAAAAAATTAGAAAAACATATATGCGTAATGGTGTGAAGTTTTATTATAAGTTTCCAAGAAACCGTACTGTTTTATTTATTAATAAATTAAAAAAAATATGTAAAGCATAAACTCATATCGAAACCATATTATAGCACAGACGACTATATGAATGATAAAACACCGTGGGATTAATTGTGACTGAAATATTAATGAATTAATCATTATGGCATTAGATATTAATGACTTATTATTTTCTTTTGACATTTTAATTTTATTCTAGAAACTGTCTGGACTTCTATTTTTTATACTATTATTATTATTAATTATGTTTTGACGATCCTATTGTGAATTTTACTACATAATAAATTCTTAATTTTGACATGTGTACAGGCAATTCAATATTTATTTTAAAGAATATAGCATCAAGAAATTGCTCTAGATAATAACATGTTATAACTGACGATTCGAAAGTGCTTGTTGCTAGGCCTATTTGAATAAATAATATTTTGACTTGACTTGGTACAACCCGCTGCTTTTTTCCTTCAAATCATCTACATCTTTTTTCCATTAGAATGATATACATTTTTATATTTAATGACAATTGTAAAAGCAATACCGTATTTCACTTATGTCTTCTACTGTTAAAAATAAACTCATTTCAACGTCAAGCACTTATCATTTTTTTATCTTTTATTTATTATCGTTCATAATTCACTAGGTCTCGCAATGTACCCCTGTATTTTAACAGGGACGAAACAGCATGTCTATCGTAAGAATGGGATAGATCACAAACATACAAATAATGCGTTTAATACATTATGAGTGTTTTCGAACGAAACGTAGAAAAACTTTGAACAGTAATGCAATAAAACCAATTTTCGGCCAAAACGGCCCACAGATTTCAAAAACATAAACGCGGATTCGAATACCTTGAATAAAATTCATCGTAAAGAGTATCACAAATACCAGCCCAGCGCCACCCGTTTGTTTATTATAAGCTTGAACCACACAGAGCTCGGTACAACGTCGTTGCGGGGTTGAGGCGGTGTTGCGGTAAAGCGAACGCGGTCCCGGCACGTCGCACCAAAAAACCGCGCGGTATTCAATAGCGCGGTAGAACGGAGACGGCGTGTGTGACATATAAAGCAGTAATCGACAGTCGACAGATTCGGAAAGATCAAAAATGCAGAAATGCAAATGGGTAGGTAGACTACATGGATAGAAAACCATCTAATGGTCACAATAAAATAGTAAATTAGATAATTATTAATCAAAACTACAAACAAATATAGGACTGCTAAGTTTTTTTTTAGTCCGATAGCAAATTTAAAATGATCAATACATGGAATTCTTATGTTTGCAAGCAACCTGTTGTATGTATGTGACAACTCTAGCTTGGCAAAGGATTTAATCGGCTCACCAGTAGGTTAGGCGTACGCTTGCTTGCCACAAAAAAACCAATAGGAAATAACAATAAAAAAACAGACGGTTGGCCTAGAAATACTAATATTAGAGTGTCTGTCCGTCTAATGGCTTTTAACCTAACGTCTTGTTCTGATAAGCTATAAGCGAGATGAAATTGTCTATTTTAGTCGCATCTCGAGCGCTCTGGCCGAGTTTAATATCGGTAAAATATCATTTTTATTTGTTCAGTGAATCATGAACGAACGAGAAAAGCCACCCCTGCTAACAGATTTAGGTTTAATAATTTAGACTGGATCTTACGGAATACAGAGTGAGATTTATAATTCAAATATTTATTCTACAAGTCTATAGCGTGAGCCCTACGCTATAGACTTGTAGAATAAATTTTTAACAAGTGTTTTACATCTAGTGATAAAAAAAGTTTTGCGAGTAACACCAGGAGTTTCAACATATTTATTTACACTTTTATTAATATTATTTTAACGAGACTTGGCTGACAGTTCTGAATCAAGAGTTTATTTTAGTTTTATGTTTCTGTACCCCATCATTGGTGAGAAAAATAAACTGGATTATTATGTTCCTAATTTCGATCAACATATTTGAGTGTAGGTACGAGTATGATAAACCTACGAAAGTAAAAGAAACAACAGGAAAAAATGAGACTATTGTTCTTCCACTGCCGCCACTTTATACTCTTAGAAATATAAATTTTTCTTTGAGGCTCGCGCGCTCGATATGATTTGTAAAAATGTATTACCATTAAAAAATAGATTTAAGTAGTTTTTTCTGAGAAACCGCAAAATATCACTAAAATATTAGTTTGGAGGCAGTTGTATTTCTAATATAGTATTTATTTTAAGAGTTCTTTGGGACTTAGCTTGAGAGCCTTCAAATATCCCTTATTCACCCGACCGCGCGGAGTCGAAACGTTCAACAAATCTTTTTCAGGTGAAGGGCCATTAAAATTAGTTTAGGTAAATATCTTTATCGGCTACTTTGATTTTTCTATTTGCGGGAAAGGGATAAAACACGGTCCCACTGATGTTAAGTAAGTTTTATGAATAAAGGAAAAAGATAACAACCTAACTTACATAGGTATACTGATATAATTTGACTGTGCCACCATCTCTCAAGGACACGATTCGATCTCGTATGCAATAAAGTTGTTCGAGAGGAAAGGTAAGGGGGAATGTAAATATTCAAATTGAGACCGGCCCCTTATGTGATTGATTGACTGCCTTCACTCGCTGTTTATATTTATGAATCGAATGGTAATACACTTGTCTAGGTGTAGATACTTGTATGATAATCTCACCTAAATAGAAATGTGGAAAAGAAAGCCAAATTCTCATGTACCATCGCCAACACAATTAACTGTCCTGTCCATGATTATTTACAGTAAAACCATTTTATGCGGCTAAATTCATTTTGAGCCTTAACAAGGCAGTTTTCTATGCAGTATGTTATAATACAATGTGGTCTGATGACCTGGTATAGGTCGCGGTAGTCCGCTGGATGTGGCTGGCGCAGGATCGGTCATATTGTGGCACTCTTTGGGGGAGGCCTATGTCCAGCAGTGGACGCCTTCGGCTAATATGATGATGATGATGATGTTTTTTTTTTTTTGATTGATTCCTTGAGTGCGGTGGAGATACTGCGATCGCCAACCCGCATGCCAAGCGTGGCGATTATGGCATTTGCCCCCCATGAAATTGGGGGAGGCCTATGTCCAGCAGTGGACGTCCTAGGGCTGATATGTTGGTGGTGGTGGTGGTGGATGATGATTTGATGGAAACCATGAAAGCTGTTACACATTTAAGAAAACTGCTAAGTTAAAGATGATGCATGAAGCCGCAATAAATTTTAGCTTTTTAGGGTTCCGTACCCAAAGGGTAAAAACGGGACCCTATTTACTAAGACTTCGCTGTCCGCGTCCGTCCGTCCGTCTGTCACCAGGCTGTATCTCAAGAACCGTAATAACTAGACAGTTGAAATTTTCACAGATTGTGTATTTCTGTTGCCGCTATAACAACAAATACTAAAAACAAAATAATAATAATAATTAAGGGGGGCTCCCTTACAAAAAGCGTGATATTTTAGCTCTTTTTCATTGCTACCACTCGCCGAGCTAGATCTCAAGAATCGTAATAGCTAGACAGTTGAAATTTGCATAGATTATGTATTTTTATTGTGGCTATAACAGCAAATACTAAAATCAAAATAATAATATTAATTAAGGGGGGCTCCCATACAACAGAGTAATTTTTGGCGTTTTTTTCTGGTACGGAACCCTTCGTGCGCGAATCCGACTCGCACTTGGCCGGTTTTTTTTTATACCCGTCACTTTTTTTTTCATACCTCCCGTATGAAAAAAGTGAAGGTTAAGTTGGCTCAGTTCGAGTTGCCCAGGGCGCTTCCACAATACTTTGCATGGGAGCTCAAATAACGCGAGCCATTCGGTTGCCTCTTGGATACTGCAATTACGCGTCATGTAATTATACTACGGGGCTGTCCGTAGGGAGTACCCACCGTTACCCTACACCTACACGTGACCCCTGGGTGGTGCTAAATACAACAAACGGGCAACCGTACTTGTCTTCTCGAAGATCTCACGGTTCGAAAAATAAATGCGAGGCTTCCGATTGGAATTAAACTTACATTAGCCTGTACACAGTCTCACACATTATATCCAATCAAGCAAGCAATACCTGGTGACCTGACATACAGGTACCCCCTAGTTCGGGCACCAGTCTCCACCGCACCTACTCTTAAGATCACTTCTACAACTTTTACTGTATAAACTGTATACTTTGTGGTGGAGAAAATAAATACTTTTTACTTTTTTTTAATACTCGTATATTATTTATTTGACGGCCTGTTAAGCCTAGCTGGTAATAGTGACTCTGCCTCCGAAGCTAGAGGTCCCGGATTCAAATCCCGGCCAGGGCATTTATTTGTGCATTTATCACGGATAATTGTTCTTGGGTCTTGGATGTTTTCTATGTATTTAAGTATGTATTTATCTATATAAGTATGTATATCGTCGTCCAGTACCCATAAAACAAGCTTTGCTTAGTTTGGGACTAGGTCGATTTGTGTAAGATTGTCCCCCAATATTTATATGTCCCCCAATATATTTAACTCGTAGCCACCACATCAGCCCAAGGACGTCCACTGCTGGACACAGGCCTCCTCCAAATTCCCGGGGGGTATATGCCATAATCGCCACGCTTGGCATGCGGGTTGGCGATCGCAGTATCTCCACCGCACTCCAGGAATGCTGCTGCCCATCCCCCGGTGGTCGTAGCATAGCTCATAGCATTTCACAATAATTTCTTTCAAATATCTAAATATAGATACATTACCTTAAAAAAGCGGCCAAATGCGTGTCGGTCTAAGCACAAAGGAAGGGTGTACTTAACCCACTACTACTAGTTAAAACTTCATGGTTTCAAAATTAAAGGGAGGAGGACGACACAATTTTTACGACTTCGACATATCTCACCAACGGTTGACTTAAATGGTTTTTTAACAAACCTCTATATCACTTTAAAGGCCTATCCATACCCCGCACGCCTATGTGCATTGTTTTTTTTTTCATCCCCCGGTGAATGGAATGTTGCCCCTAATTTAATATTTTTTTCGTAATTTCACATCACATGTATGTAGCGATGTATAGAATACACCTTCCTTCCAAATTTCATACTTGTTGAAATGATAGTCTCAGAGTGAATCGGCTGTAACATACGGACGGACGGATGGACAGAGATGACGAAACTATAAGGGTTCTGTTTTCGCCATTTGGCTACGGCTTGGAAGCGAGCTAGCACGAAAAAAGATATTTTATTTTCAATTCAACACGCTTAGATAAACATACCTACTCTCGAAAGAGCCAAATGCATGGGAGTCAATGTTCAATGGAAATGGAACATGTTTCGAATTTTCGCAAAATGTGGTTCGAAAACACAGTATTTTTCAGCTACTTTTTATTTATTTGCGTCGTGTCAGAAGCATCCATCCATAACTATTGTTTTATATGAACAATCATTTTTCTTTTTGTTACCGTATAGACCACACAGTCCACACAGATCACCTCCACTAGGCTTCCACCGCTGTATAGCCGTCCATAGATTTCTATAATAAACTTCTATCCACTCCACTCCACTCGAAATTTTAGTTAATTGTTTGGATTTAGTTATAAGATAAGACATAACTACTATGTTGAAAATGTATAAAACCTCTGTTATTTTTAACTTTCTAAGTCAGCTTAAACTTATTTCTCTAGTTGGCAAATTTTAACCTCCTCTAATCCTGTGTCACAAATTCGCACAAATTGAACAAAGTAAAGCAGAGAGCTAAGTAGTTTCGAGCTAGAATTATCTAGAAAGTTTCAGACCTTTTGATATCTCAACTCCCGCATAACAATCCTACGTGGCAGCGTCAAAGACATCCAGATTTGACAGATTGGTCTACCGCACGCTGCGGTTAAGCTTGTCGTAGGGCAATGACTTTACAGTTAGAACCAACTAAAATGATAACCTGGGTGTTGATTCAAGATATGCCAATTTATTATAAATTTATGTGTAGGTGTCTTACGCTTGCTTCCGTGCACGCCAACGAATTAGGGCGATTTAAGTCGAATCCAGTGTTGGCGCGGCGGGCACGCTAGCACTGGACTGACAACTGTACCATTTATTTTGGTCCAGTCGCGCTGGACTGGCACGAAAATATTACATAGCGATAGTATTCACATCACATACGCCACTTTTTGACGTCAGCTACTGGAATGGTCATAAAACGCCTAGAAAAATTGGTAAAATTATCCATGTTTTTCTAATACAGTCAGTTGTACCATTTGATACAGAAAACGTACCAATGAAAAAACCGGCCAAGTGCGAGTTAGACTCGCGTTGCGAGAGTTCCGTACATCAAAAACATTATTAAAAAAACCCGTAGGGATCGGGGCTAAGACTAAGTAATTAAGTCCGACTCACGCTTGACTGCACGTTTCTAATAGGTTACCCTGTTATCTGTTTGTAAAGAACAATTTTTTGTATTTTTTTTTAATTTTAGACCCAGTACAACAAATTATTCTAAAATTATAAAAAATACATTTGATATGCACACAATGAGCACTTTCATTTGGTATGTAACACGATATAGTTTGAAAAACTTTATTTTTTAATTTTCTCATTTACCCCCCGGAAGTGGCCCCCATGTTTAAAGTTTATTTGTTTGCGTTACATGTTCGTCTTTGGGTCACAAACTTACATATGTATCCCAAATATTAACGTACTTCAGTAGTTTCGAAGAAAATTGGCTGAGACGGACAGACACACAGACAGACGCAGGAGTGATCCTATAAGGTTTCCGTTTTTCCTTTTAAGGTACGGAACCTTAAAAATATCGCATTTCTACAGCCATTCGTAAATCTATTGTTAATAGATTGTAAACGGCTCGACATCTCAATGCCCAATAGATGACGCTTATTGGTTACGTCTGTCATTATGACATAATATTGAAAGTGCCATTGTCGAGCACCGGGACATTTACCTTAAAAGTAGTTATCAACGGAAAGCGAACACTCATACGACGACTTAATTAGGAGCATTGAGAATTTACTGAATTCAATAAGATTATTGCCCTACCCTCTTATTAACAACTCACTCATCCTAGCACTCTCCTCACACCGCACCCGTTTTTATATGAAACTTGTCAAACGTAATTTTTAGAGTTCCGTAGCCAAAATGGCAAAACGGAACCCTTTTAGATTTATCATGTCTGTCCGTCCGTCCGTCCGTCCGTATGTCACAGCCGATTTACTCGGAGACTTGGAGCACTACAATTATGAAATTTTGTAGGAAGATGTATGCTATGAACCGCTATAGAAATATTATGTGAAATTAAGAAAAAAATATTAAACTGGGGGTTTAAAAATATTAAATATTAAACCCGTACATGTAACAGGGGGGTCAAAAAATATTTTAATGTGGGTGTCAATAGATAGGCCTTTGAAAATGACATATAGGTTTCTATAAAACTTTTCCATTTAAGTCAACCGTTGGTGAGATATTAGCTTTCAAAGTCGTGAAAAGTGCCCCCCCCCCCACCTCTAATTTCCAAACTATGAAGTTTAAAATTCTGAAAAAATTCTAGGTGGTGTAAAATAATAAATCATTTCAACGATTTTTGGTTTGAACAAGAACAGTCTGACTGTTTTTGAGTTATTGCTGAAAAACTGTCTTGCTCAAACAAAAGGGCTTAAATGCCGTGAGTGTCCTATGAAGATACGATTTTGACTCAATGTATTGTATAGTGATTTTAAATGTAGATTAGGAGGTGTACGGAACCCTTGTTTGTGCGTGGTCCGACACGCACTTGGCCGGGTTTTTTATTTCAAATTTTGACGGTGTGACAGGTGAGGTCGAGTCAGTTCTCTGAATAACAGCCCTGGTACGCAGCAACTGCTCATTAAGAAAAGGAAAATAATTTGCGGGAAACAAAGTCACATTACCCGCTCACGGCGGAAAATAATTATTATATAAACCTTTCGCCACGTTGCAAGATGAGAGGTTTACCCGAGTCATTCCCCAGGGTTATTATGTTTTTGTTATTACAGTCTAGTTCCCGTGTAACGGTCCGTTAAGATGTTAATTAACGGTTTGTAAATGCTTCGATGTCGTCATTGCATTAAACATACATTTACTCATGTATTCTCTAAACAGGATAGGCAAAGCATTAGAAATGTAATTTAGTAGATTCCTGGTTAAAAAAAACCAGCCAAGTGCGTGCCCGAACACGCACAAATAAGGGTTCCGTACCGACATCTCCTAATCTACATTTAAAACCACTATACAATACATTGTATGAAAAAAGTCGTATCTTCATAGGGAAGGGAACTCACGGCACTTACACACTTTGTTTTAGCATGACAGTTCATCAGCAATAACTCATAAGCCGTTCAACCTATCTGGTTCAAACCAAAAATCGTTGAACACAATTATTAAAAAAGTAAAAGTAAAAGTGGGCGGAGGTGGGTCCAAGTGCAAGGAAATTTTGCGACCGGTCGCTACTTGCGTTGGGTCTGTCTCTATGGTAACTGCCTGTCCGGCAGTTAACATGGTGAATGGCCTCGGGGGGAGCTCAAAGTTGCCAAGATCCCCAAGGCAAAACTGATTGTGCTCCTTCTCGAGGTTACTGCCTGTTAGCTGCCTAGTTCTACCGTTAGAAACAGGCAGAACGGAAACAATCAGTTGAGCCCGAATTGTTATATCCAAACCCATCCTATCCCGCTTATCCCCTATAATCAACCGTAAGCGATGACGTGGCATGTCGCAGCGGGCTCTCCATCCGCAAAGAAGGATGGTTAGCGGTAAAATGCCACCCACGTGTTTGTGCCATGCGTGGGGACCCGTACCGATGGAGAATGTCGTCCTGGTAGCTGAGCCGATCAGCAGTCGGAATAGATACTGCTGTGAGGCCACACTCTACTTTGGGTCAGGATTCATTTCACACGGGAGGTCTTGGTCCAGCCAACTGAGATCAATCGGCTGCTGCGTTGACAGTAATCTGGACGCGAAGCGAGTTTCCTGGGGTGTGGGGTCTGTAGTCGGCGGAGCACGAGTCACGAGTCGTCTGAGGAGATGACGAGTGTCTTGGCGCCGTGCGGACTCATAGACAACACACTTTGGGGGGCTATGTCAGATTGGTAGCCCTGGTGCATTCATGCATCCCCGAGTGAGGGCTCCGTGGTGGGTGGGGAGCCAATCTGATGAAACAAGGTCGATGGCTACATGGATTCCAATGTACCTAAGACGAAAGGAGGAGAGAAAGCCGTACCCGAAAGGGATGAGGCCAAGGCGCCTAGCGCACATGCTGCACCGGCGGTACGCAACGCTGTCCCAGACAGTGGTGCGAGAGCGGGTAGCAGTCACGTAAGGGGGTCCGTAAGGACGCAGAAGGCGCCTAGCGCAAGTAGAGGCAGAGGACATGGTGGAGCGGTCCGAACCGGAGGCACCGTCCGACCTTTTCCCCTAGGGTCGAAAAGAGGACGCGCCCAGCAGGTCCCCGAAAGGAGACCGGCGGGTGCCGGAGGAACGGTAAGCGGAACTGTGTCCATCTGCAACCGGCCGGCCGGAATACCTCTTCCAAATCCTGCTGGCGTACCGGTCGCCGTTGATAGCGTGTTCGCACCCCAGGGCGCGGACGCGCGGTCCGGTGGAGGAATAGTCTCAAGCAGGAGGCAGAAGAGGCGAGATAACGCCAAGGCTAGGGCTCGACTCTCGAGCGAGGGCACCTCCCAGGATGCACCCAAATCGGGGCCCAAGGAAGCGCAGAAAAAGAGACCATTGGGAGCCAGTGGGGACTCCCCTCTGCTCGCCAGTGACCCCAAGCAAACGAAGACTACGACGTCGTTTGCTAAGGTGGCTGCGAGTGAGAGGATGGCCATCGTCCCAGTGGTCTTTCCAGCCGAAAGGATTGGGGTGGGGCATCTGGGGGCCATCCAGGGCTTCATATTGGAGCTCCTGGCTGATGCTCCTGATCCCTTGCCCCGAATTACTTTCGGCAACATAGTGGCGGGCGCTCTCCACTTCAATTGCCAAGGGAGGGAGTCCGCCACCTGGCTCAGTTCAGCAATCGGGGAGGTGGAGATCGCTGGACTGCGCCTAAAGGTCGTGCACGCCAAGGATCTTCCTAAACCAGTCAAAATAGCCTGGAAGACGAAGATCATTGGTGGTCACGACATAAAACTGCTCCTCCGTGTGTTGCAAAGGTATAATAATAATAATAATAATAATAATAATAATAATAATAATTTATTTATTTAAAACGTATTTTACAGAAATTTGAATATGTACATACTAAAATTAAATATTAAGGGATGAATACAAGGGCCTGAACTAGGGTTCCCTGTGTTTCAGGCAAAATAAAGGACCAATATAACTATTTTTAAACATTAAACTTTCAAATTATGATTAAATATTTTAATAATATTCTATTCTAATTAACTAAACATGGTTCTTATCTTACTACTAAAACAGTGATCATTTTACGACTATTAACAGGTTCTCTGTGTCTTCGTATGACATACATTGAAGGGCTTCTCGGAGAATTTTCTTACATTTCGAGTAGCTCTGAGGGTATAAATCTAACTTAGCATTTAACTTATTGTACAGGAACATTCCCAAGAAAATGAAAAATCTAGAGGAAAATACACATTTTCGTTGTATATTATGAGTGCAAACCACATCTTTGCGCCTTCTTTTATTATATTCAGCGCTGTATGGCGAAGCGACGTGCTGTTTTAAGACTGTGCTCATTATAAATAGTTGGCGAACAGTTAGTACTTTACACGACTCATAAAGAAGGTTGGTGGGGTACCGAAAAGTACGAAAAGTTGAAACTTTTAAGACAGCTCTTTGGGCTCTTTCTAGGCTAAGTAGTGTTGTTTTAGCTGAGCCACCCCATGAAGAAATGCAGTATGTTAATATCGATTGACATATCGCGAAATATACTTTTTTGATTAAATGCGGCTCTGCGATCGTGCGAAGTTTCTTGAAAACGAAAATTAAGTATAATCCTACGCTACACACGGAGGAGTGGAAGGTAGTCGACACCATGACGTCGGCAATGAACACCAGGCGCATCATACTGATGGACCGGGTGTCTGCCGACGTCATTAAGGAGGCTGGCTACCAACTGCACTCGGGGGTCGACCTCAGCACCTTCAAGCTCCTAGAAGACGCCGAAGAGAGGGGGCTTGGAGAGGCTGAGGATGGCGCTGGTGCGGGGACGGGCGAGGGGGGACAGACGCCTAGGGAGGCCCAGGAAGGCAGGGCGCCAGTAGTGGAGGCGCCACCGACCAGGGGCGAAGAAGCCGAGGCGGCTGAGGCAGCCAAGGAGGAGGGTCAATCGGTGTCGGAGGCGGGGGACGGGGTGGGATCCAGTGGGGGGCGCGCCGGATCTCGTATGACCCGAGAGTCATCGCCGGTATCGGCGATTGGCTCGGAGGACTTGCGAGGTATGGCGGAGCTGTACCTGGAGACCTCCCTGTCTCCCATGTCCTGCGACGAGACTGTCCAGGAGGCGGCTGCTGACCTCAGCATGCCCAAACATTAGGAAGGCCAATGGCGGGTATAAGGTGTGTACAAATTAACTTACAACACAATAAGGCAGCCACTGCCCTTCTGGCACGGCAGCTTAAATGCGACAAGTTCGATATTGCTCTTATTCAGGAACCATATGTATATAAAAATGAAATAAGAGGCTTAGGTGGTACAGGAGGAACGATTGTTTACCTGTGTCCAGACAATGATATGAGGACATGCATCTATGTCAGAAACGGCATCAATGCTATGCCTTTGTATGCTTTCTGTTCCAGGGATCTCACCACGGTGATGATCCAGAATAAGGGGGAGGGTAGAGAGCTCATCTTCTCATCAGCCTACCTTCCCTATGAGGCAGCGGATCCCATCACAGAACAGCTGCGGGATCAGGTTGCATATGGCAGCCGGGCGAACAACAACCTGGTCATCGGCTGCGACGCAAACGCGCACCACGTCGTCTGGGGCAGCTCGGACGTCAACAGGAGAGGAGAGAAAGTACTGGATTTCCTGGTGAGCTCTTCTTTACAATTATTGAATAAAGGCAATGAACCCACTTTCGTCAATTCTAGACGAGGAGAGGTAATTGATATAACGTTGGCTACTAACAACACTAGCAATAGTATCAACTCATGGCATGTATCTGATGATACTTCCCTTTCGGACCACAGATACATTTGCTTTAGGTACCAAACTAAAATACGAATAGCTACGGTACGTAAACGGAATCCCAGGAACACCGACTGGTCGGCTTTTAGAAGTGACCTGAAGTTGGGCCTAGGTGACCCAAAAGGTAAGCTAAATTCTATTATTGACATAGAATTTGAAGCGGACAAGATAGTAGAAGCTGTATATACGGCCTATACTAACAACTGCCCGGAGAAAAGAACTCTGGCCAAAAAGGTACCCTGGTGGAACCCAGAGATTGCAAAGCTCAGGAGGGAAACTAGGGCAGTATTTAATGACGCAAAGTCAGCTAATGACTTTGGGTTTTATGCACAAAAGCTCACAGAATATAGTAAAGCTGTGAGAAAGGCTAAGAGGAAAGCATGGATAAACCACTGCGATCAAATTGAGTCCATACCAGAAGGAATGAGACTGACAAAGGCGCTAGCTACTACGAAGTCGGCCCCGCTAACAACCATTAGAGGTTGTGACGGAAACATGACAAAAACGGGGTTAGAAACCCTTAAGGTGATGTGTAACACACACTTTCCGGGCTCAGAAATACACCAGAGCATAACGGACGGGGAGACAATTAGTGCGTTGGAACAAACCACAAAAACAACAAGGCACAATTGGGACACGTCCAAAAAAGTAGTGGATCATAAAAAGATAAAGTGGGCACTCTCCACATTCCAACCGTATAAAGCCCCGGGACCGGATGGAGTCTACCCCATTCTACTACAAGAAGGCGCTAATGTACTAATCCCGCATCTAAGTAGATTGTACAGGGCGTGTTTAGCCTTCGCACATGTACCGCGTGTGTGGAGGATGGTACAAGTAACCTACCTACCCAAACCAGGCAAGGCGGATTACAGCGAAGCCAAATCATATAGGCCAATTAGTCTATCATCATTCTGCCTAAAAACTTTAGAGAAACTGGTAGATAGACACATAAGGGATGGCCCTTTAAAAAGGCATCCACTGCACGAATTACAATGTGCATATCAGCCAGGGAAGTCAACAGAAACGGCACTGCACCTGGTAACAACCAGAGCTGAACAGGCTATAGAGAATAAAGAACTATGCCTGGCGGCTTTCCTAGACGTGGAGGGAGCGTTCGATCGCACCACGTATAAAGCTATTAGCGAAGCGGCTGCTGGACACGGCATAGAGCCAACCATATGTAAATGGATAGGGAATATGCTAAACGGCAGACTAATAAAGTCATCTCTTCTAGGAGATGAGATAATAGCCACGGCCACAAAGGGGTGTCCCCAGGGTGGGGTACTGTCGCCGACTCTATGGAGTCTGGTGGTGAACTCACTCCTGGAAGAACTCAATAGTGGTCCTATTCGCACGGTAGGATATGCGGATGATTTAGTGATACTAGTTAATGGAAAATTTCCAAGCACAGTATCAGAAATCATGAATGAAGCACTGAAGAAGGTGGAGAAATGGTGCAACTGTCACCAATTGTCCATCAATCCAGGCAAAACTGTAGTAATACCATTTACTAGGAAAAGGACCCTTCGAGGCATACAGTCGTTAAAACTGTACGGGAGGGTGCTAGAACTGTCCAATGACGTGAAATATCTAGGCATCACACTGGATAAAGAACTGAATTGGAAAAAGCATACTGATCTCACCATAATGAAGGCACTGAGAGTGTTTGGGATGTGTAGATCGGCATATGGCAAAACATGGGGTTTGAACCCAAAGGTACTGAAATGGATTTACACCATCATGGTGAGGCCCATTCTACTGTACGTAAGCCTGGTATGGTGGCCAAGGACTTTAAAGAGCACATGCAGAAATGACCTAATAAAGGTGCAACGAACAGTATGCATGGCTATAACAGGGGCGTTTCGAACCACGCCAACGGCGGCGCTAGAAGTACTACTGGACCTACCGTCGCTTCATATAGTGATTAAGTCGGAAGCGCGCAAATCCCTCTACAGACTGAGGCTTCTTGGGCTGTGGAGCGATAGCAAGCCGAAGACGAAACACACAAACATGGAATCGGACAGTTCCTTAGACAGAATAACAAACATGGGATGCGACAAAATGCAACCCAAGTTTGTGTTCCTCAGGAACTTCAATATAAAAGTTCCCTCGAGGGCAGAGTGGGCTGAAGGTCTGGAATCACTAGATACTGGTGGTGAAGACAATATCTGGTACACGGATGGATCAAAAATGGGATCCGGTACGGGAGCAGGCATCTATGCAAAAGACTATAAAAGTAGTGTTCAATAAACAATTTATAACATCCCCACTTAGCATCCCCGGCACATTTTACCGTAACTAACGACATGGACAGACAGTTAACCTCTGGCTTGCAATCGTGAGGTGCATGCCGCGCGCACCTGTGACGTCACTAATCACAATAATTATATATACCAAAACTATTGCCCTGTGTCTGTGTGTGTGCCTGCGGCTCGTGAACCCTGGACCTCCAAGTAATGGAGCTTCCCATCTAAAGGTAAGCCAGAGAACTGACTAATTGACGACATTTGTTTTCCTACCTAAAACCCAATTTGAACACTTTTGGTAGCATAAAGCGTGGTTTTAGCGGACTCTTTAGAATTTAACATTTAGTTTAACCCTTCCCGTAAGCAAATACAGTCATTCCCCAGTTTTATGTGCCCAGTAGTTAATAACTTCGATTTACTTAAATAAGTATTTTTATGCCAAATCATGTTGTTTGTCTCGAAAGAAGCCCGAGCCGTTTTGTTGTAGTTTGCGCCCTATTCCTGTGTACTTACGGTCTAAATTTATTTGAAGAACCCAATCCTGGTAAATATAGTAATATACCTAATTAGTAATTATTTAATAGTTTCGAAAGGAATTTATATTTTAAATAGTGTTCCCTACATCCTTTGCATACTTCTACGTATACTTTGTGTTGTTCACGTATTAGCGACCGCCCTGCCAAAGTGTGCTTTATTTGTAAGTGTATACGCTTAAAATTAGAGTGTATTACATTTTTTCTTGTTGCTAAGCGCATTTTACGAGTTGAAATGAGTGACCACGGAGACAATGATACAATGCGGGCGACTTTATTTACGGAAACCGCTGAGTATAGAAAATCAATCGGTATTTTGAGATTGACCAGTGAATGGATTTCGAACGCGTATCAACGCCTTAATTCTACAGACCGTGCCCGACTGATAGTCTTATTTAGCGAAATCGAGGAGCAGTATAAGGAATTTCGTGAGGCAAGCGCCCAGCTCTTGGGCGGCTTGGATAGGACTATAGATGCGGAAGAATATACCTATGTACAGGATATTATCAAGTCGGTACGTGATCAAGTTTTGGACATTAAAGTTAAGCGCAATGAGATAGTCGCACCTATTTCCGCTAGTACCCCAATGCGTTCAGTGCCGGACCGAGCCCCAATAGTGGACTTTGACCACCCGCGACCCCAACGCTTGCCGGATCTCCCGATTCCGCGTTTTGACGGATGTCCAGACGCGTGGATTAGTTTTATAGACCAATTTGACAGTGTTGTTGACGCCCGAAATGACTTACTTTCCATCCATAAAATGCACTATTTAATGAGTGCTTTGTCGGATGAACCGAAACGTTTAGTACAGCACTTGAAAGTTGAGGCCGGTAATTATAGTGTAGCCCGTGATCTTCTCAAGCGGAGATACCATAATACGCGAGTACTTGCCGATACCTACATCGCGCAGATTATGTCCTTGCCTGATATCAGTCCCCGGTTGACTGGTCTACGAGTCTCGTTTCTTAACCCTCTCCTAACTGCATATCGTTGTTTAGAACGATTAGAATTACCGGTGAAACATTGGTCCTATATTCTTGTACACATTTGTTTCGCGAAACTCCCAACCGATTTGCGATCGCGATTTGAGCGCCGCCACGGCGATGGCCTTAGGGACCTTCCTACTTTTGAAAAGTTAATTGATTTCCTGGAAGAGGAATGTCGTCATCACGACAATGTCGGAAGTACCTCCTTAGTGGACGCACCGTCTTCTCGAGCAAAACTCCCCCCTCCAGTAGTGCGACCCCCGCGTAATTTTTTTGTTGCCGAAACAGACATGCGCGAAATTAAATGTCCTATGTGTTCTAGCCAATCCCATTATTTACGAGAATGCAAGGATTTCCTAAATAAGAACCCACGCGATCGTTCTACTTTTGTAAAAATGAATGGCCTGTGTTATAGATGTTTAGATAAACACACAATTTCATCTTGCATGCGTGATTATCGTTGTGGAACATGTCGGCGTCCGACACATCATACCCTCCTATGTTTCAATGACCCGCGGAACCCGGTTTATCCTCCTAGTGTTAATGCGAAGACTCGATCCGTAATATCATTTCGATCCTCTCCGGAACCAGCTCGGCCCACCTCCCCCAACTCTCGCACGGGCGGGGGTTCTCGTACCCGCTATTATAACGTGAACCGTCTCTCGCCTCGACCAAGTCCGCCAGCCTCGCCCCGAGGATCCCCCCCTCCGTCTTCATCTCGCACATTGCATCGTGCCTCCGATCGCTCACCTAATCGGTATACCTCCCCACCTCCTCGGGGTTATGAACGACACGAGCGCCTCTCGACTCGAGGATCCCCCCCTCCATCTTCGTCCCGGATATGGCATCGTGCCTTGGATCGCTCACCCAAGCGGTATATTTCCCCTCCTCCTCGGCGCCACGAGCGCTCCCCGACCCCTACCACTCTTAAAGGTAGACGTGCCGTGTCACCGTACTCGCACGTTTCTCGTCATGAGACCTCACAATAACTAGACTGCCCCCCTCCATCCGACCCTACCCGTGCTTCAACGATTGTCAATTCTGACCTGGTATTACTTCCCACAGCCGTCATTCACGTAAAAACGTCTAGCGGGTATTATGTCGAAGCGCGGGCTTTATGTGATACAGGAGCTCAAGGTTGCTTAGTTACCTGTAACCTTGCGGTAACCCGATTAAATATGCGTGTGCTACCCCCCTTGTCCCCAGTGTTACTTCGAGGCATTGGAAACATACCTTCCCTGCCAGCTCGCGGTTGTGTTCCCCTTACATTTAAGCCTTTGCAATCGTCTTCCCCGGTTATTACAACTTCAGCTATAGTTGTCGATAACATCGCTGGTATTCATCCCGACGTTGAGTTACCAAATTCTGTACGATTAGCAGCGGAATCCTTACCTCTAGCCGACGACCTGTTTTATAAACCTGAGCAAGTTGAAGTGCTTTTAGGAGCTGATGTCTTAGGTTCGCTCCTACGTCCTGGACTAATTGACCTGAAACCAAGTGGGTTAACTGCCATATCAACTGTTTTTGGCTATGTCCTGTCCGGGCCGGTCGGGGATCTACCCAGCCTGGAATCTCCTATTACTGGTGTTTCTTTATCCCAAATAGTAGAGAGATTCTGGAAAATAGAAGAATTTCCAGAATCATCCCCAACCAATCCATTGGATGTTGAGTGTGAGTCATTCTTTAAATTGACTACTACTAGAAATCCAGATGGTACGTTCGTGACAAAATTACCTTTTTTATCCAATCGCCCCTCCCTCGGAGAGTCCCGAACCATAGCGGAAAAAAGGTTCATTGCCTTAGAACGGCGGCTACAAAAGTATCCCCGATTGAAATCCCAATATATTGAATTTATGCGCGAATATTACAACTTGAACCATATGTCAATATCTTCTTTGGATTTACAATCTTTGGAACATTACTTTATTGCCCATCATTGTGTTTTTAAAACCAATGATAATATTAACGAAAAGATTAGGGTCGTTTTTGACGGTAGCTGTGAGACGTCAAACGGAGTATCCCTTAATCAGTGTCTTCACACGGGCCCTAAACTGCAGCGTGATATTACGCATATTCTTCTCAACTTTCGTAGGCATGCAATTGTATTTGTAGCTGATATCCGTATGATGTTTCGTATGTCTTGGATACATCCCGATGACAGACGGTATCAGTTAATTTTATGGCGCGAGTCTCCTTCAGAGCCTCTAATTACGTACGAACTTAACACAACTACCTATGGTATACGGTGTAGTCCCTTCGTTGCAATCCGTGTGCTTCTTGAATTGGCTGAACAAGAACGTTCTAAGTACCCCAAGGCAGCAGCAGTGATTGAGTCTGATGTGTATGTTGATGACTGCTTGACAGGTGCTTCTACCCTTGAAGAAGCTCGCCATCTTAAATCGGAGCTAGAATCCCTAATGCGAGCAGGTGGTTACGAATTGAGAAAGTGGATCTCCAATAAGCCAGAGTTACTAGATGATCTTCCCCCTAATCATCTTCAATCTCTTCACACAATTCAAGACAGCGAAAACCTTCAAACAGTAGCTGTTCTTGGAGTTCAGTTTAATCCTGTAACGGATGCTTTTACGTATACGACGTGTGTAGACTCCGACCAGTGCCCGACCAAACGAAAGGTTCTGTCCCTGATAGCCCGTACCTTTGACCCTAGCGGTTGGATCTCCCCTATTGTATTTCAAGCTAAGGTTTTTATACAGCGTCTGTGGCTCTCTGGTCTTCAGTGGGATGAGCCACTTACCCAGGAACTGAGTGCCGAATGGTTGGAGTTTAAGAGTGAACTGGCTAACACCATTCATAAAATTCATATACCTAGACGAATCTTTCCCTCCGAACCCAGATCTTTTACCTTACATGGTTTTAGTGACGCCTCGGAGGCTGGATTCGCTGCGGTAATCTATCTCCGTGCTATAGATCAGCTGAACAATTGCTCAGTTCATTTGTTAATGTCGAAAACTAAGGTTGCCCCAGTTCGAACCCGTTTGACAATTCCAAAATTGGAGTTACAAGGAGCTGCGCTTCTTTCAAAATTAGTCCAACACGTTGCCTCCTGTCTGCAGAAGTCAATAGTGTTGGACGCCATCTATACGTGGACTGATAGTCAAATTGTTCTCGCCTGGCTTAATACTTCACCCCACGAACTTCAAACTTTTGAAGCCAGTCGGGTCTCCTCTATTCAGAATGCAGAAATCTCATCTACTTGGCGGCATGTCCCTGGCAATCTGAATCCTGCCGATTGTGCTTCCCGTGGTTTATCTCCACGGGCGCTCCTCAACCACCAACTTTGGTGGTGCCCGACGTGGCTGTTACAATCACCATCTGGTTGGCCCTCAAACAAATCATTTCAGATTGCACAACTTCCTGGACTACGTTGCCTCTTAGTCACCAGTGCAAGTTGCGTTCCAAACACTGAATTCCTACTAAACCGTTATAGTTCTTTTCAAAAACTGATTAGCGTCACTGGATTCGTTAAGCGCTTCATTAATAATGCCCGTTTCCCCAATCACCGTGAAACATCTCCCTTCCTGACTGTGACTGAAAGAAAAGCCGCCCTTAACTTCCTTATCAAACTAGTTCAGGTGAATTCATTCTCTGCGGAAATTGATATCCTTAAACGTGGATTGACCGTGCGTTCCCCCCTTCGAAAATTAAACCCATTCCTTGACACCACCGGTTTATTGAGAGTTGGTGGGCGTATAAGACATTCCGAGTTACCCTTTAATGCCCGTCACCCTATACTCCTTCCGAAGCATGACAACTTTGTGAAACTGCTTATTACTCATTACCACAAGATCAACTCCCATGCGTCACCCGGTGCCTTACACGCCATATTATCACGTGAATTTTGGATCTTATCTGCGCGCAGATTGATTAATAATGTCGTATTTAAGTGTTTGCCCTGTTATCGCTTGAATGCTGTTTCAAGACAACCATTTATGGGTGATCTCCCAAAAGATCGTATCACGGCCGCACGTGTATTTAAGGGGGTAGGTACTGATTTTGCGGGACCTTTCTACACCAAAGTTCAAGCTGTTCGCAACAGAAAACTAGTAAAAACCTACCTCTGCATTTTTGTGTGTCTTGCCTCCAAGGCGGTCCACCTTGAGGTAGTGTCGGACCTCACTACAGAAGCGTTCCTCGCCGCCCTTGCTCGTTTTGCCTCTCGTCGTGGCACCCCTTCGCTTATCCGATCGGACTGTGGACGTAACTACGTAGGTGCGGATAACTATCTTCAAGAGGTCCATAGCTTCCTTAACTTAAATAAATATACCTTAGGCTCGGAAATGGCAAAGCGAAATATCACCTGGATTTTTGACCCTCCTACAACCCCTCACTGGGGCGGCCTGTTTGAGGCGGCTGTCAAGTCAGCCAAGACCCACCTAAAACGTGTTGTCGGAGACACTCCTCTTACCTATGAAGAACTAACGACAGTCTTCACGAAAATTGAGGCAGTCCTTAATTCGCGTCCATTGTGCCCCTTATCGTCAGACCCTAATGATTACGAAGTTCTTACTCCAGGCCATCTAATTATAGGGGAGCCCTTAACTGCAGTTCCTGAATACCCGTTGCAAGACGTTAAAATTAACAAGCTCACTCGATTTCAACTTGTACAACAGATGCTGCAACACTTTTGGTCACGATGGAAAACACAATATCTGTCAACTTTACAAAATAGGCCTAAATGGGCGTCGTATACTGAACCACCCACAGTTGGCGATCTAGTCCTCCTTAGAGAGGATAATGTTCCTCCCTTGGAATGGCGACGTGGTCGTATCATATCCGTGTTTCCCGGGAAGGACGGTGTCGTGCGTGTAGTACAAGTCAGGACGGCTACGGGTGTTCTGACAAGACCTACCAATAGAATTATTAGGTTGCCTATGGTGAGTCCCTCAAATTAACCTTTTATCGTTTTCGTAAACATAGTTATGTTTAGGGCGGGGGTATGTTCAATAAACAATTTATAACATCCCCACTTAGCATCCCCGGCACATTTTACCGTAACTAACGACATGGACAGACAGTTAACCTCTGGCTTGCAATCGTGAGGTGCATGCCGCGCGCACCTGTGACGTCACTAATCACAATAATTATATATACCAAAACTATTGCCCTGTGTCTGTGTGTGTGCCTGCGGCTCGTGAACCCTGGACCTCCAAGTAATGGAGCTTCCCATCTAAAGGTAAGCCAGAGAACTGACTAATTGACGACATTTGTTTTCCTACCTAAAACCCAATTTGAACAAGTAGTGTAAGCATGGGGCAATTCGCGACTGTCTTCCAGGCGGAGACATATGCCATAGTTGCCTGTGCACAGGAGAATATAGACAGACGAACCAAAGGAGAGACTATCTATATACTCAATGACAGTCAAGCAGCCCTCAAGGCGCTTACAGCGCCGAGAGTGGACTCTAGACTAGTTTACAATGGCGTACAAGCTTTGAATAAGCTTGGAAGGCATAACAAAGTGCAACTAGTATGAATACCAGGGCACGAGGGGTTCATCGGCAACGAAAAAGCAGATGAACTGGCAAGAATGGGATCTACAGGCCATTTTGTAGGTCCAGAACCGTTTGTGGGACTCTCGCAGAGAACCATAACATCGGCCTTAAAGGATTACGCCAAAGCCAAACACCAACAGGAGTGGAGGATTGAGGCGGGTTTAAGGCACTCAAAGCTCTTCATCGAAGGAGTGGACCCAAGCTGGACCAAGAAGCTTTGGAAATTCAGCAGAAAGCAACTTAGAATTATAACTGGGGTGTTTACAGGTCACTTCGGGGTCAAGGATCTCTTGACCAAGATGGGACTATCAGACAACATAGACTGTAGAATGTGTGGCGAGGATGACGAGACAATGGAACACTTATTGTGTGAATGTCACGCCCTTGCCAGACAAAGAATGAATGACTTTGGTAATGGCTATCCAGAACCAAAGGAATTCAGAGTACTCCCGCTGAGCTCCATCATCCGGTTTGTGGAAATGTTGGAGAGCAGCTTGGAGTAACTATAAAGGAGGGGGCAATTGCACAAAAGATCCCATTGGGTCGAAGTGCATAATTGAGATAAGATAAGATAAAAGTAAAAGTAGTTTATTCTTCAAATTAGGCATATTACATGCACCTATGAACGTCAATAAACTACCACCGGTTCGGAAAAATATACCTCTGCCACGAGAAGAACCGGCGTAAGAAACTCGGCGAGGTGTCATTTTTTCAAAACAATATACATTATATAGTTAAATATAAAATTACATTACTACAAAATAACTTAAATAACAATGCTACAGTAGAAAATATATTTTCGCGATAGATTACCCGTGCAGGACGCTATCACTGCCAAACATCCCTATCCATGATGTAATCGTTTATCTTATAATATGCTCTTGATATAAGTGTTTGTTTTACTGCAGATTTGAATTTAGAATTGCTAAGTTCAGTAATGTGTTTAGAACGTGTTCAAGAACGACTTTTTCGCCTTTACTAGTCTATAGAAGGTTATTTTGAGTTTCCCAGTATTTCTCGTGGCTATTGGTTTATCAGCGTTCGTTGGAAAATTGCCCAAATTCTTCCGAACATACATTATTATTTCAAATATGTATAGGGACGGCAGGGTTAGAATATCTATTTCTTTGAAAAATTATCTTAATGAATCACGCGACCCCAAGTTATAAATTGCTCGGATAGCCCTTTTTTGCAGAATAAAAACAGTTTCAATATCTGCAGCTGATCCCCATAAGATAAGACCATAAGTAATTATACTATTAAAATAAGCAAAGTAAACTAACCGTGCCGTTGCCACATTGGTAAGCTGCCTTATTCTCCTGACTGCAAATGCAGCAGAGCTCAACCTACTTCCTATCGCTGTTATATGGGAACCCCACTGCAATTTTGAGTCCAATGTAATACCTAAGAATACAGTAGAAGTAACAATTTCTAATGTTTGACCATTAAGTTTAATATTTGTATCTAAGTTTCTGTTTGATGAGTTCGCTAGAGAGAATTTCATACAATTCGTTTTTTTCGGGTTCAATACTAAGTTATTGGCAGCAAACCAGTCAGATATCATGGAGAGGGTATTATTTGGTTCAATGAGTTCAGTATCTCTCCTATTTACCTTGAACAGTAATGAGGTGTCGTCTGCGAACATTACAATGCCTGATCGTCGGCTTACCATATATGGCAGATCATTTACATAAACAAGGAACAGGAACGGACCTAGAATAGACCCCTGAGGTACTCCCATCTCTACCACTGTCTCTGACGAAATGGCTTTATTTATCGCTACCTTTTGATTTCTCTGTGTTAAATATGACTTCATGAGATCTAATGCATGCCCTCTGATGCCATAAAACTTACGTTTACTTATGTTTATTAATGTACATCATCTTGATTTTTTACCGGAATTTTAAAATTCATAGTTTGGAAATTAGACGGAGGGGGGACGACGACGACGACACACTTTTCATGACTTTGACAGCTAAAAACTCACTAACGGTTGACTTAAATGGAAAAGTTTTTTAGAAACCTCTATGTCATGTTTGAAGGCCTATCTAGAGATACGCCACACGCCTATGTGTAATAAAAATTAAAATTTGACCCTCCTGTTACATGTATGGGGTGCCCCCTCCACCCAGTTTCATATTTTTTTCGTAATTTCACATCATATTTCTATAGCAGTTTATAGAATACACCTTTCTACCAAATTTCATAATAGTAGTGCTTATAGTCTCCGAGTAAATCGGCTGTAACATACGGACGGACGGACGGACGGACAGACATGACGAATCTATAAGGATTCCGTTTTTGCCAGTTTGACTACGGACTCCTAAAAAAGTACGTTAGTAAGATTATCAAAAAAAATTGGTCACCGACTTATCATTACAAAAAAAAGTTAAGGATAACATTATTGATTTTTCAATTTAGGCAATATCATAGTATTCACCTATGAACGTCAATAAACTACCACCGGTACCGAAAATTAAACCTCTGCCACGAGAAGAACCGGCGTAAGAAACTCGGCGAGGTGTAATTATTTCAAAACAATATACATCGTATAGTTTAATATAAAACTACAGTGTCAGATACTACAAAATTGCAATGCTACAGCAGAAAACCTATTTTCACAAACATAGAACGCGTCAAAGTTCGGGAGCGGGCTCGTGACGTCACGCCGTGCTAAAAGTGTAGCACGGTGTGACGTCACGCGGAACTTTAATAGGCTATATCTTCAACGAGCATTATTATTCATAATCTTTCGTTTAATTAATAAAATAAACAATAGGTGTTTATTTTTTATAGTATTCTAATTGACAGACTAATAGGACACAATCCTATTTAAAGTATAAACGAAATGTCATACTCGTATATCATAGGTTGGTGGTCCATCGCACGCAACACACTTCGCGCACACACGCTATTTACATACTCAACGGGAAGAAAGAGGGTGGTGCTATTCAAACACAACACCATAAATACATGTATAAAGTCACGCCTATATTTCCAAAAGGGGTAAGCAGAGCACATGAAAATTAGTTTTCAGTGCCACTTTTAGCAATAATTGCAGGTTTATACGGGGCTTGGCATGTAATAGGAGCAATAAATTTAAAGGACACTGTAACCTGTCCCGAAAAAATATTTTTTTTTAATTGGGAGAAATTTTGCCCCCAGGTCATAACTTTAGATCAGGAATCTTAGCACCGCGAGATAATAGCGCGGCAGTCAATGCTGATTTTGAGGTAGCGCCAAGTATTTTTGGGATTCTTTAATTTTTTTTTATTACGCGGCAGCTCAAACGGCATCCTGAGTACGCTAGCCCACCGCTGGGATTCGCCGCTGGTGTGGCGGCATGCGCAGCTGCACGCGCCTGTCGCCGCTCCAACGCGCCGCTTTTAATTCTTTCATTTTATAAATACTAACCCTTAGCATAAGTTATTACTGTAACTACTAACAAAATATGGATCAAGTTGTCCGAAATAAACATTTTTGAATTTGAATTTGAATTACTTTTAAGCGTTTTTAAAGAAAATTGTTATTAATGTCACTCCAGTAGAGTAAATAATTTTTAAGAAAAAAAAAACCGACTTCATGGGGGAGGCCGGTGAAAGATTATTATACTTAGATGGTGCACTCTTAGATTCCATACAATAAAATAAAAATGGCTATAAGTATGTTTATAATGGTAGAAGACTAAGTACCCTCAATTCCTCATGGAATACTCCATCAGAACTCAAGCTTGACGAAAATGTGTCCTGAAAACCTAGCTTGCTTGACAAATAAAACGAAGAGAACAAATCGCCAAACATGAACTACGCGTTCTTGAAGAGTTTCGTTCTGATCATCATCAGCAGTTCCACTTCATCAAATGTCACTTTTTTGAATGAAAATTATCAATCAGATTAGTTCATGAAAATACTAAAATCACTATTTGTGTGCCTTTCACATTTGAGGAGTTCCCTCGATTCCTAATGGATCCCATCATCAGAACTCGAGCATGACAAAAAATAATCGTGAAAATAAAACTTGCTTAACAAACACAGCTAGAAGGACAAATCGCCATACGTGAACTTTTCGTCGTTGACGAGTTCTGTTCTGATCATCATCAGCAGTTCCACTTCATCAAATGTCACATTTTTGGATGAAAATGCTCAATTTATTGATAAAAACATAAAAATCACTATATGTTTGACTTTAAGATTTGA
The DNA here is from genome assembly GCA_905163555.1 of Notocelia uddmanniana. Taxonomy (NCBI): domain Eukaryota; kingdom Metazoa; phylum Arthropoda; class Insecta; order Lepidoptera; family Tortricidae; genus Notocelia; species Notocelia uddmanniana. The sequence goes on from LR991063.1 coordinate 25,759,281, forward strand.
GGAGTTCCCTCTATTCCTCATGAATCCCATCATCAGACCTGCATTTTGACAAAAACGGGACCAATTTGGATATATATACTTACAATCAAAAAAAGAATTTTCCAAATCGGTTAATAAATGACGGAGTTATGGAGTAACAAACATTAAAAAAAATTGTTTAACAACTCAATTGAATTATTAAACTTAACTTTAAAAGAGCTTAGTGAAACCGGTAAGGACTTTGACATATTATGTTTGTGTGAAACCTTTGTTCAGAAGGGATCCCTGGATAATGTAAGACTTATTGACTATAAATTGGCAGCAGCCTTTTGTCGTAACAAGTGCAGAGGTGGAACATGTATTTTAATTAAAAAACACTATGATTTCAAAGCCATACCTTATATCTCGAAGTTAGCATCTATGTACTATTTTGAATGTTGTGGAGTTGAAATCATAGGAATTGGTGTTATTATAGTCAATATTTATAGAATACCAGAGCAGAAAACGTCACATATTGGCCTTTTTTTACATAAGCTTGATAAATTATTAAACCATCTAACATCTGTATTTAAGAAAAAAAAAATTATAATTTGCGGGGACTGGAATATAAACTTACTAAAAAAAAACAATGCTTCCAAAGACCTGTTGAGTATTTTACAAAACTATAATTTAAAACCACATGTCTCAGTACCAACTCGATCAGGCTCATGTATCGATCAAATAGCGAGCAACATTCGCAATGTTCACACTGATGTGCACTACTTGGGACTCTCCGATCATGAAACTGCACAGTCTATTACTATCAACACAATACAAAGGAGAAAGGCCTATAGGACCTGGTTTGAGTACAAACGGGACTACAGTTCGGACAATATACGCAAATTTTACGATTGTATGTCTGCCCTCTCATTTTCAGAAGCGACCAGTTTGGATAGAGCAACGGATGCGTTTAAATGCTTCTATGATACTGTGTGTTTGTTTTACCTTTTATGCTTCCCGATCATTAAGGTCAAAATAAACAATAGGCCGAGGAAAATTAGTTGGCTTACAAAAGGTTTGAAAAAATCATGCCGTACCAAGCGAATCCTCTACTTTCGATGCAGAACCCCAACTCAGAATAGATTAGAGTGTAAAATTTTGTATAAAAGATATAGTTTCATTTTAAATAAATGCTTAACTAATGCTCAGAAACTAAAAAGTACCCAATACATTCAAAAAAACAAAAATAAATCCAAAGCAATCTGGAACATGATCTCCTCGACTATATCCAATACTTTACATGATGGTGAAATCAGTAGTCTTCAATATAATGATCTTAAATATCATAATCCTATTGACATATGTAACATTTTAAATGATTATTTTATAGATTCGACCAAATCCCAAAATTTGAATGATATTGGACGATTTTATATGCACACCTTGCCTGGGAATAATCCGCACACAATTTTTCTAAAACCAGTTGACGAACATGAAACTTACAGAATAATTATGTCATTAAAAAATAGTAAAGCTAGTGGCTATGATAATATAACCACAAACATTCTTAAACTATGTGCCTCCTATTTGTGCTTTCCACTTGCACATCTCATAAACTTGTCATTTGTCGCTGGAACTTTCCCACAGCAATTGAAAACATCTGTTGTTAAGCCGCTCTACAAGAAGGGGGATAGGGACAATCCAGGTAACTATAGGCCAATCACTTTGGTTCCCATTATCTCGAAAATATATGAAAAGGCCTTTCTCTCTAGATTGAATGACTTCTTGACAAAAAATGGTGTGCTATGCCCTGAACAGTATGGATTTCGGAAGGGCAGATCAACAGAACTGGCTTGTTTTGACCTCATTAAATTTGTAACCGAGAGCATCAACAACAAAACTCCAGTAATATCAATGTTCTTAGACATGAGCAAGGCTTTCGATTTTGTCAACCATCCTACGCTCCTTCGAAAGCTTGAAGTATACGGGATTAGAGGAAAAGCACTAGAATGGACCAAAAGTTATTTGGAAGATAGACGACAGTGTACCGAGATCAAAAAAATTACTGTAGCAAAAAATGTTATCTTAAAGAAAACATATAGATCTCAACTTAAAGTCAATAGAGTTGGCATTCCACAGGGTAGCATTCTGGGCCCGTTATTATTTCTTCTGTATGTCAACGATTTGCCAAAGGCGACTTCTCAAAAGACCTTATTGTTTGCAGATGATACAACACTTCTTGTTAGATGTAACAACCGGGAAACCTTTGAAAAAGATTGTAATGACGCATTGTCAGATGTAGCAAATTGGATGACTTTTAATGGATTGAGCATAAATATAAGTAAAACCAATTTTATTCAGTTTATCTCATATAATACTACGGTATCAGCATTGATAAACACCTTAACTGGAAGGAACATATTGACCAACTCTGTGGAAGATTAAATAGATTTGTTTTCGCTCTGAAGAGGCTAAGAGAAACAGTTTCGGTGGAAGCTGCGCTAGCAGCTTATCACGGCTACGTTTCATCTGTGCTCAATTACGGATTAATACTTTGGGGAAATTCTGTTGACGTAGTTAAAATCTTCAAAATTCAAAAGAAATGTGTGAGGGTTCTTTGCAAGGCAAAACACGATGACAGCTGTGTTCCACTATTTAAAAAGTTAGGTATACTTCCATTGCCATGTTTATATATTCAAAATGTATGCAATTTCGTGAAAACTCATCAGTATTATTTCGTACAAAGAAATGAAATTACACAAAGGCAAACCAGACAAAAAACAATGAACCGTATGCATAAACCAGTTTGTAACAAGGCGATGTACGACAAAAATGTATTTAATATGTGCATAAAAGTTTATAATAACTTGCCAGAAAACTTTAAGTTACTCCAGGAACACGAGATGAAACGAAAATTAGTAGACTGGCTTCTTGACAAGTGTTTTTATAGCATCAAGCAATATTTAGAATTTAAAAATTAGTATTCATAGAATCACAATGTTTATGTTAATTTCCTGTATTTATTTGATTTAATTAAATTTTTTTTTTTAGGATTAATTTTACCTATTTATTTTGAAGATTGATTTTGATTGACATGTGAATTAGAATTATATTACTGATAATATTTGCACGCTTGCTTGCAAGCAAAATACACTGAACTTTATTTATTTAATGTAACAACCTACCACTGTATTTTTGCAAATAAATATATTTGATTGATTGATTGATTGAAAACAATCCTCCTTTGAAATCTTGAAGTCGGTTAAAAAGTAGGTACACGTAAGCTATATTTGCATTAAAAAACCGACCAAGTGCATGTCAGACCATGCACAAAGAAGGGTTCCGTACCGGCATCTCCTAATCTACATTTAAAACCACTATACAATACGAATAAGATATATAAGTAGTTTATTTAAATAAGTGGAAACAAATTATATATGGACACTGAACAATAATAAAAAGTAAATTCAATCGATGTGTGCCAGGGCAGCACCGTCATCGAAACCAAGCCATTTTGCCACGGGTTTTAAATTTATGGCGAGTTCCACGTATGCAGATGCTGGTGGCACGTACTTCGTGTGTTCATAAGTTTTGAGACGGCGAAATACTCGATTTTTTCATAATTAATTAGTTTTTTTTTTAAATATATATACCTATAAACATATTGTTAATTTTTACTTGACAATAGTTTCATTAATAAACATACATAGGTATTATTTAAACTGCGTTCCAATATTTTATTTATTGCGTTGGCTACACTAGATAATTTATCTATTTAATCGTATGGCATTTATTTGATATATATTATACCTAGATAATGACCCCGCGAGACACGAAAGTTTTCATCAGGGATTCTCATGCTTCTCTTCCAGTGGCTCATTTGTGAGTAACGATTTTTGAGTAGTATTTACGGCAGGTTTTTAGCTCTAAATTGTGTGTTCATAAAAGATAATTTTGTCCAAAAAGACTATTCATCATTTCAGGAGTATTTAGAGCCAGGCTTGAAGAGTTACTTCTATTGACTGATAAAAGACATATATTTCTCTTTTAGCAGTTTTCGTATGATAATTTAATTTTATTACGGTGTTCTCTAAAACTTTGTCAAAAAACCGATTATTTTGATGAATAAACGTGTCAAATAAACTTTAAAAGTGATTCCAATAGTCAATCTGGTAAATGGATAATTTTAAGGCATAGTTTGAGCATCTAGTATTCAAAATTGAAAGAAAAGGCTACCTCATACGTAATTATCGACCGTATCGTGAACATCGTAGGGTGATAAGATTGCAGTACTATCTGTGCAGTAGTTGGAACATCTATCGACATTTTGGTGTACAATTTGTCGTTCCGCTGCCTTAACTTTCTTTCTACCATAGACATTAACTTATCAAGGCGTTCTTCGTTTTGTGCCGGCACCTAAGAGGGACCACCGCATTTAAAGGCTTAAATCAAAAATATAGAAAGCCAATTTAAATAAACTCTATTTACTTTTATCAGCTACAGTACAGTGATTCAATGAAAATAATAACCTTGACAGAAATATTTTCTGTAATTGATTTATTCAAAAGAATATTCGTTTCAAAACTTATGAACACACTAGGTATAATGGCAACGCTTATTCGAGTTCTGAACCATTCCTGTACGGTACTCAAGGATCGAAACCACTATACAGTACATTGAATCAAAAAAGGTTGTATCTCATAGGAAACTCACAGCACTTACGCCCTTTTGTTTGGGCAAGACAGTTTTTCAGCAATAACTCAAAAACTGTGAGACCTTTCTTGTTCAAACCAAAAATCTTTAAAAGGATTTATTATTGTACGCTAATTTTAAACTTCATAGTTTGGAAATTAGAGGGGGGGGGTACATTTTTTACGACTTTGACGGTTAATATCCCGCAAACGGTTGACTTACTACCCCACACGCCTATGTGCACTGAAAAAAAATTGATGACCACCTCTGTTACATGTATGGGGTACCCCCCAGTGTAATATTTCTTCCAGTTTTTAATTGTTTTTTTATTTTTTTTTAATGGGATTGCTCTTGGCCAGCATCTAGCCGGGGGGCAAAGACGAGGCCGACGATGAAGCGAGCTCACGCAGAAGATGCCTATTCACTCGTGCCTTAAAAAGGTCTAGGTTATAAAAAACACGAAAATACAGACGCCGACATTAATAATAATAATAATGGGTTCATTTGTTTGCTCATACAGTAAAAGACTTAAAACTACTACAAAATTTCGCCAAACTGCGGAGCAGTTTGTTGGCGAATAAGGTATACACTATTTCCTGAACACCTGTCTGTGCCAACAGAAGATACTTATTATTTCCTTATTCCTAAACGTCCACTAATCCAATTTTTAAATATTCATATGTCATAATTTCCCATAATATTTCTATAGCGGTTCATAGCATACACCTTCCTACAAAATTTCATAATTGTAGTGCTCATAGTCTCCGAGTAAATCGGCTGTGACATACGGACGGACGGACGGGCGGACGGACGGTCGGACGGACAGACATGACGAATATATATGGGTTCCGTTTTTGCCATTTTGGCTACGGAACCCTAAAAACAAAAAAAAACTTTGTTTTTTCAATTGAGACCGTTTGGAAATAATTGCTGGAGAGCTCAATAGTCTACCATTTAATTTTTTGCTCCTCAGGCCACACCCCGTAGATTGAGAAAATATGATAAATAAATAATAACACAACACCACCCGGTTTTTTTTATATTGGCGTGTTGTCATAGGGTTGATGGTCATATTTGATCGTAGAAAACTACTACAATGACTCTCAACTTACCCCGAAACAAAGAGTAAGAGATCCCATATAAAATGTATAAGATTTTCATTGTTTTTGAGTATGCATGTAAAATTACTTCTAGCTAAGAGCGAAGCGAATGCAGAACTATTTACATCAAACGAATAATATAATAAATAATAATATGAACTAAATAGAAATATGATTGACGTGACATTCCGAGACAGATTTATCGGAATGTCACTTGTGTGAAGTCTACTATATTACATGCCTTGAGAATTATTCCACCTGATATCAGAAAAGTTTTTGTATGAAATGAAAAAATAAAGTTACCCGCAGGAAACCAAAATAACCGATACACTCTCCGAATTGCTAAACTTAAGTGGCAGTGGGCGGGGCACATTGCAAGTAGAACTGATGGTCATTGGGCCAGAAAGTTTCTCGAGTTGCGACCACAGTCCGAAAGGCGCAGTGTGGATAGAACCCCCATAAGGTGGACCGATGACCTGGTAAAGGTTGCAGGTGTCAGCTTGTTGCGGGTGACGTAATACTGACTATTATGGTACTCTTTGGGGCAGGCCTACGCCCAGTGGACGTCTTTCGGCTCATATGATGATGTTGTTCTATTTAACTAAACTATACATATTACATTTTTTTAGAACAACTCTGATCTAACTAGACTCCACTATCGACAAAATAATTCTGACCTTATCATTTTTTTTCATAATTTGACAGGTTCAACGGAGGCCCGCTACGCGGAGTTCTATTTCTGGGCGGTTTGCCTTTCGGGCATCTGAAGCCACGACGACGAACAGAACCAATCCAACCTATCTACCTTTCACAATTTTAGGAAATTTTGTCGTAACTGGAAACTGATTAAGTTAACAGATGCCCCACTCATGGTATTCGTATTTTATAAATCTGGATGTATTGTAAAACCCTCATGCGGTCGTTGGGTCTGTCGCGTTAGTTACCATTAACTAAGTAATGTTATGATCAGAAGCAATCTCGCTAATTTGTCTAAGTATGTTACTCAATGTATGTACAGTGTGTGTGATTACATACATATGTATGTAGATTCTAATATGTTAATGTAAGCCTCAAGCATGTGCATTCGCATTCCTAATCTAGATCGCTTCTCTGAACTACGGTTGACTAAGTACGCTTAGTGTTGGTAAGTGATGATATATCGACACAGTTTGGATACCTTTTGCCTGATGCATCGACAACAACTCGAAATTATGTCCTATATCTAATAGAATTAAGTGAAAATTCGATTTCGCGAAATTTCGTCAGATATGAGGTATTTGAACATTATCGTTTATGCAATTCTAAGGAATCTCTCAATCAGCATTAAAGTAAATATTATCATAAGCATTATACGGAAACCGTCAGTCAAGCATATATCAATCATTTCGATGTATTTACACCATAAAAGACATGGTATTCGTTTTACTACCATGTTTATTAACATATCAATCAGCGGTATGTACTCGTATGATATACAAACGACTAGCTGTTGCCCATGGCTTTTGTTTATGTAATGTCAGGGCAATTAAATCTTAGTTACTCACTAAAGCCGACCGGTATGCCACGCAATTTTTCTAGAGGAAGTGAGTTTGAACTCCGGTTGGTTTAAAAAAATACAGTGACATCGTATTTGATACTCCTACAGTAGCTTTTCAGTGAAGAAAAAAAAATCCGACTTCGCGATACAAGCTACAAAAACGATTGCGTTCCTGGCTAGCTAAGTGATCAAGATAGTCGCATTTTTAATAAAAGCAGGCAGGAGAATTGCTCATTACGTGCTAGACAGCGTGCAAATAAAAGGGGAAAAGGCAATATTCTTGCCATAAAAGAAGTGTCAGTCAGAAACTCTACTAGCTTTGAATGTGTTTTAGTTTTATGAATGCCGCTTTACTTATTCTGCCTTTAATATTATGAGAGTGCGAAAAATAAACCTTTTCCTCCTACTTTGTTAGTAGCGATTCCTTTCCTTGATATATCACTTCATCAAAGCATGTAGAGCAAAACACATGAACTGTCTATTTGGACAGAATTCCGACCGTCTGAAAACGCCCTATACTCATGTCAAACTGACTGTAAGCTTTAAGTCTACAGACGTAAAGTTTAGAGTTGTATGTCGATCGGAAAACGCATCTAAGTCGTAAAAAAGACGAATGGGTTTCGGCGATTCCCTTTTAAGTTTTAAACGTTTTCACGTGTGAGGTGTGAAGAAATAGGTGATTCGATTTTATTTGTTGATGCATTCACAGGGGAAAATTTTCGTTCTAAGAATACGTGATGGTAGCCACAGTAATGTTTAAACTAGTTTATATTACGATCCATGATACTAAATATGTTTGTTTTTGCGGCCCTGTTTATTTTTATATACAAGTCTGAAAAGATGACATTTACTATACAGTAAATCATAATATAACAAAAAAATGGTTACCAGTGTGATTACCTGGCCCACAAATTGATCGTGGATCAGTGTTGAAACGGTTGGAGGAACATAATATATAGGTAGAATAGAATTAATTGATCGACGATTTACCGATATTTATCATCAATAGATCGATGAAGTAGATATCACCTTTAGAAAATGTCCACTCTATTTAGTAAATGTCCGGTATCGCGGGTCTGTCTCTGCGTTTCCTGTCAACGATATATTAAAAATGTACCTACATTAAAAATACTACTTATTCATTCTACACAGACTATCATAAACCCTCAAAGATGCGTTTGCTTTGATAAACCGCTAGGGCTGTATTTTCCCCCGCTGCACGCTCTGCAATAAAATGTGGGAATAAGACACTTACCTGCTTTAATATGTGGGACAGAGAGTGTGACAAGAGCCGTCATGGTCCCATATTTGGTGTTAGTGCAAGGAACGAAAAAAATACCAAACCAATTGTCATTGATCAATTTGCGGCAGAGTAACGATGATCACGTTAGATCTCGACATTAATAACGTAATGAATTTCAATTTTATAATATCTCCTTATTTAGATTGAACCCTTATTGATGACGTGACAATTTAGTACTTAACCTTATTTCTGTAAGAATAAGATCTATATTGGTTCGTTTAATGTGTCTTTGTTTGAAAGCGATCGCGATAGACTAGAACAATGATAGAACATGACGACATCATTAATCGGTTGAAATTTATGCTTATTGTAGTCTATTCACAATCAACATGTAATATATGATATACATATACTCGTACTGCAATATAAATGTAAATTACAGCACTTGTTTGATACTGAATTTTGACATTGTCGCATTGACGAAACATTTTTCAACAACTATAGTTATACAAGTATGGACGAAATGTCATCTTTTGAGACTTCTCTATAAAAATAAACAAGGCCACAAAAAACCGGCGAAGTGCGTGTTAGGTCACGCACAAAGAAGGGTTCCGTACCGACGCCTCCTAATCTACATTTAAAACCAGTATACAATATTATTATAGAAGATGAGATTGTAGAGGTAGCGGGAAAAAACTGGACAACGAAAGCGTCACAAAAAGATGAATGGAAATGCCTGGAGGAGGCCTTTACCCGTCGAGGGGTCCAATAAAAATAAATTAGAACGAGAAAATTTAATCTTTAAAATTTATCAGATCTAGATACGATAAATAATAATAATGTCATAAATCTTAATCTTTTTTTATATAACTTTGAAATTAATATTATATGAATGCAACCTTCTATAAAAATAACTACTTAATATTGTTAATGTTTCAAAAAATACAGCATGCAAAACAATCCAATCAAAGCACTGTACCACTAAATTATTTTCTATTGCATGTTTGTACCTACAAAAGTTTGGAATAATAAAAGGCTATTTTATTTTTATTTTTTATTTATTTATACAATATTATACATTGAATCAAAAAGGTCGTATCTTCATGTATGGAACTCACGGTACTTACGCCCTTTTGGTTGGGAAAATCAGAATATCTACTTTTCAGAAACATAAAATGAAACTCGATTTAAATTGAAGAAATAGATTGAACCATGACATGAACTGTAATATTAACTTTATTTATTGTGTGTCGATTGAGAAGAGTATGTATTGTTACAAAATCTTAAATTGGTTGTGCAAGATACAATATAACTCCTAGGCTGTTTTTATTGCAAGTTCAGAATAAAAACGCAGATTGCAACGAATCGAGCTATATTGATACATTTCAATTCAATTATGTAGAGCGTGCGTAGTCTGGCGTGCAAAATCATAATAAATATATTATTTTATTTTAATGGTTTATGGTAGCACAGTAGTTGCCCACTACCAGGTCAAAACCTTAGCTAACCCTGAATTCCCTACGACCTAAACTGAGATTGATTAGGGTAGAATATTGTACATTGCACGACTGATGAAGCAAGAATGATAAACTAACAGAATGATAAAGCACGGGAATGATAAACCAGGTGACTGATGTTCGCAAGCTGTCCCAGAGTTAATTGCTTAATTAAATGTGTCTAATATTTCATTTGAAATTAAACTGGGATCGAGCGACCAAGCGTCGTGAGGATTTGGGAACGGAATCCAATCTTAGTAGCTGTTTGTACTGGATATCATAGCAAGCATTACATTTGGTATCCGTGACTAGGATTCGTAAAGAGGCTAAGTTATTACCCACAACGAATATAATGTCAAATAAGAATATGATACGCAAACTGAAATTGATCTTTGTAGAATCTTACTAAGAAGTGTAAAAGATGTGAAGAATAAGAATGTGAACTATGTTTACTTGGATGCCAGGCGACAATATAAAAATATTGCATACAATTCTCCTTATTTTCATCAAATTCAACAATGGATGAAAAAAATATATAGGATGTAAGATTTAATTAGATAGCAAGCTTATAGGATGACATACAATTATTCACTAGATCTCTCTCTCTATCTCATTAGTTAGAAATGTAGGACAATTTACTAACTATAGGTACAGATTAGTAATGCAAGATCGATCGATATATCCTTGTCATCAAATATTTTGGATGTTATTGTTGAGTATTGTTACAAATATTTTAGATAATACAATATTATACCTATTTTAGGATTATGCTAGCTCCCTTTACTTATACATTGACTATTTCTACCGTTATGAACTTCTGAAGACAATGAAATTATTTTTCTTCTACGTAAAAATAATTGTCCCAAGTCATCGTGGACGTTGTTTCAAATAATGTTACGCTTTAATACTTAATGAAAATCAGCAATGAATGATGGCTTTCCTGTCGATAAGTATAAGTACTCGTTTCTCTAATTGTTCACGAGTTATCTGTGTGCTTACATAATAACTTATTTTTCTTCTATTGGAAATGGTCAGTATCCTTTTTCCGAGAGTATTTTGGCAAAAATGGAAATCGTTGTAACTTCGAAGTTCCAACCGCGGGCTAGCCTTAAAATAGCCTAGCTTAAAATGAAAGTCAATTCAAGGGATAAAATGTAACAAATTCGGCGCCAATTAGAGGACGTTAATTAAAAATTGGTTTCAAAGGGATTTCCCTGGAGCACCGTTAATGTCATGCTAAAATAAACAGAGATCTCTTCGATCTGAATTTCAAATCTCAAAAGTTGGACAGTGACGAGAAATATCTCATTGGACCGATGAGCTAGGAAGTAATTTATTTTTCGAGATATGCTAAATCCTATAGTTTCTCTCTTTTATTTTGCTTTAAAAACTAATTTTGCATCATTAAAGTGATTCAAATAATGTAGACATGATCACATTAAATAACTTCGAATTTCCAGACTTTTTCTGTATTGAAAAGCAACAAAAGAACGAAAATATGTATTTAGGGCCGAGAAAAAAACATTATGCCTCGGAACTCCTACGCTTTATTTTGCATGTGCCATCTTCAAACATGCCAACTGAACTTTGAGTGATCTGAACAAAATTTTACCACATTCACTTTCACATTTATTGACATTCACTCTTAGTCTATGGGGTAACATGACATGTATGATGTTTTTCTAGATAGCTTATTCGCAGTGAACAAAATTTCAAACGACTTGGCAAACATTTTTGTGACAGCGATGTGTGAAGTTGTTATATTTTATTTGTATTCGTGCAGACAGTAAAAACGTGTCTCGGTTTACCATTTTTCATAAATATTTTACACGTTATCACGTTCAAAGCAATATGTTGGTTGTGCAATTGAGTATTTTAGCCACCGATATATTGAAGCGAAGCCTTGTTACTATACAAATAACCCGCTCCTTGTCTGGCGTTAGTTATACATAGTTTTATTTATATTATTCCATCTTGTTGAAACGATTGTTTGAGATTGCAAAAACGTAAAGAAAATATTTTAAAGACAGGTTTTTTAAGGACTCAATTGAAGGTGACTAATAAAACATTCTAATGGAGGTTACGATCAGCAATGTATGAATGTATGTATTTGTACCTCTAAATGCGTTCTTAGAACATTGCGAGAATGCTTTTGCTCTTGTTAAATAGAAGGGGGTCCAAGATCACCCTAACTGTGACTTCGGTCTAATATTGTCCGTCAGTCAGTCTGGTAATCAGCCAAAAAACTTGTTACGTCCACGCTAAAAAAGTCTAAAAAATAACAAACAACCCTAAAATTAATTCAGCGGCGTATCTTCGTAGCTCATTACGGGTACCCTTTGCACACCTGCGAAAGGGATGCGAAATTAAATCAGAAGTTCAAGGCGCGGTATTGAAGTTTCGTAACGAGCCGAGTTGGGGACGCTGCGTGTTTTTATATTGCTGCAATCTTGCTTGCTGGAATGTAAAGCGGACCTTACATTGCGAGACTAGTTTTAGGAATTTAAATTAGAACTACCAAGTTTTGACGGCAAATGGCAATTAATTAAGGAACGAGTTACGAGACAACCAGACAAAAGGAATATAAAGAAGCCGGAAATAATTAGTCTGCTTCGTGACATCTTAGTCGATGTGTGGAATACAAAACATTCCTTTTGGAGTAATAGAGTTAATGAGTGAACTACCTTTAGTGCAATTAAAACAAATTTAATTAGCAAATCTGCTATGAATAATGTTTATATCTGAGAGCAACAATTCCTAACATTGTGGATTTTATTGTTCCATTCTTTGTTTGTTTTGTATTCGAAAACATGTATTAAACAAAACTGGTACAAACCTTTATCCACAATGCAGGCTTCAACTTTCCAACACAACTAGCATCAGCAACATGCTTCGTCAGGACACGCATGCATTGCACAAATTATAAATCCACAACAGGTTTCGTAAGTTGCATACTGAAATAAAATAAAATAAATCAATTCACACCCCACTCCGACATTACATTGTATATTGCTGAAGAAAATCATCATATTCATTGATCATGATCTTTGAAAAGACCTGTTAAGTATACCCAGAGCAATTTGCCACGTTCAACTCTCGCTACAAAGTACTGAAGCAAACTGAATGGCAGCCCTACAAATTCAAAATATACCGGTGCCAAAGACATAAAACGCAGTTTTGTATTATGTAGGTATGATATATATACAGGGTGGCCCATTCAAATCGGTCAGTATGGGAAAGTCTAAAACTATAAGACATACGAAGATTTGTTCTTAGGAACCATGTCACCGATTTTACAAGTAGAGAGGTACAAACAACCATAGAGACAATTTTACATGCCTGAACTTGTTGAATATTGTAACGGTGGTCACTTTGAACACCTACTATGATAAATTAAAGTATGTGAAAAAAATGCATTTTATTCATTTTAGACATTATGTTTCTTAGAGACATTTACTGCTTAAGACCTACACAAACGATATCTGAATAGAAATAGTGTAAGTTTATTTTACAAAACAACCGGGTTCGATTCCCTAGCTGGGTACGGTTTTTTCAAATGTATGAATGCTTTTTTTCTTTTTATCAAAATCGGTGACATGGTTCCTAAGAACAAATCTTCGTATGTCTTATAGTTTCAGACTTTCCCATACTGACCGATTTGAATGGGCCACCTAGTATATAATGTAGAAGAAAACTTGCATGCCAATTTATGACACTATCAATATTTGTGATCTTTTTATATGTAGATCCATAATGTAGTTGCTCCACAGCTCTGAAAGAATACGAATCAGTTAAGTTTCCGGGTCGGTCTGCGAACAGTTTTTGCCACACTGCTGAACGCGTTGGCGCAAGTGTATTTGATTACCATGGATATTATCGTTCTGCATGTTGACGTCCGAGACACAATAATTGAATCTAACAGTCGCTTTTAGTAGTAAAATAGGAATCGATCCAGTTGAATTGAATGTGCAAATCAAATAAACTACTTCAAGAATATTTTTGTTCGATGTGAAAACTGTTGTAACGGGGACGTCAACATTTTGAAATACTTAAGTAGAAAAAGTATTTATAGTAGTCGGCGGGTAAGAAGTCAATCCTGACACCTGTCATTTCCATACAGTTTACCTAAAAGTCACTTTGAGGTTATAAACTGTATGTTTATGACAGGTGTCAGGATTGACTTCTTAACCGCCGACCACTATAGATAAAAGTAAAAAAGTAAAAGTAAAAGTTGTTTATTCTTCAAATTAGGCATATTACATGCACCTATGAACGTCAATAAACTACCACCGGTTCGGAAAAATATACCTCTGCCACGAGAAGAACCGGCGTAAGACACTCGGATAAATGGTTCACCACCATATTAATTGCATATCAGTAATTCGCTACCTAAAATATATACAAAACCTAATATCATTCCGTATCATTTTTACCCACATGCGACGTAAGAGAAATCCTTATTTACCTATATGTATCTTACATATATTCTTACTTACAAACAGCACAAATACTATATTTATACAGTAAAATTAGTAGCATGTCTGGCGTTGGTGAGAAATTACGCTTAAGTCTAATTAAATTGGCTTACATGCAATTAGTAAAAGCTTAACGAGGCTGGAGTTGGTAAGGTGACCCTAAAAATTATAAACATAAACAAATAACCGCCTTGTTTAGTCTTTGTTAGATAATATGTTTTGTAGTTTTCTTCTGCACAAAATTAGCAATGACAAAAAATACGGTTTTTCTACTAAAGGTCTTATGAAAATACGTTTATGAAGAAGATATAATGTAATGATTAACATGATTAACCAAGCGGGTAGTTCTAGTGTCTAAAGTAAAAGTAGTTTATTCTTCAAATTAAGCATATTACATGCACCTATGAACGTCAATAAACTACCACTTAGTACAGTGGCCTTTCCTGACAGATGGCTCCTGGTTTTAATTGTATTATTGCTGCTCAGGTTTGATCTTTGTCCATTGTCATATATATATTGATTTAAACTTGCACGATTTTTACACATTATTATTGGCAAACGAGACTATGGCTGGGTTGCACCAAACCGTCTGTAATCGTAAGCTGTGTTTGTTAAAATTTGAATGTATGGAGAGTTTGACAAGTTTCTATGGGATGACAGCTGCCGGCACCATATTTAACGTTGATCATTCTGTGATCGTAAGTCGGTGCAACCCAGCCTTAATCGCGTACAACTGATGTTTGTCTGACGTTTCGAATGTATCAGAACATCCGCGGTCAGCCAACCTAAAAAAAACCGGTCAAGTGCGTGTCGGGTCACGCACAGAGAAGGGTTCCGTACCGACACCTCCTAATCTACATTTAAACCACTATACAATACAGTAAATCAAAAACAGGTCGTATCTTCATACGGAAGTCGCGGCATTTACGCCCTTTTGTTTGGGCAAGACAGTTTTTCAGCAATAACTTAAAAACCGCTAAACCTATCTTGTTCAAATCAAAAATCGTTGAAAGTATTTATAATTGTACATCATCTTGATTTTTTTCAGAATTTTAAACCTTATAGTTTGGAAATTAGAGGGGGGGGGGACACTTTTTACGACTTTGACAGCTAATATCTCACCAACGGTTGACTTAAATGGAAAAGTTTAAAAAAAACTTTATTGTCATTTTCGAAGGCCTATCTATAGATACAAGCCTGCATTGAAAAAAAAATGTTTGACCCCCCGTTACATGTATGGGGTGCCCCCCCAGTTTAATAATTTCTTCGTAGTTTCATATCATATTTCTGTAGTGGTTCATAGCATACACCTTCCCACCAAATTTCATTTGTAGTGCTCATAGTCGCCGAGTAAATCGGCTGTAACATACGGACGGACGGACGGACAAACACGACGAATCTATAAGGGTTCCGTTTTTGGCTACGGAACCATTGATGTACTATTATAGAACTAGATTCGCAATCAGCGCACAAAAATGGCCCCTGTGAAAGTACCGCCCGCACGACTCGGGCGGTACTTTCCTGTTTAGTCGTGATTGGACCGCAGACAGTGACAGTTGTCCAACAATGACGAAATCTGCTGTGAAAAACTGCTTTAATAGCTACAAAAAAACAAGGAAAAAGACGGAATATACTTCTTTAGGTTAGTTATTTTGATAACGTTACAAAATTTATCTTAAGTCCGGGTAATTTCATGGTTTTGAGTAAATAATTTTGTTAGTTCAAATGAAAGGTTATCAAGAAACAAAATGTAAGGAGTCGCTATTAGGTCAATGTTTTTTTAAATTAAATTTATAAGGAATAAATTAGTGTTTTTTATGTTTTAATTCAAGATTGCCACAACATCCTCAGCGACGTTCAGAATGGACCGCTATTTTAGCGCAAAATAAACGTGACGCACTCAATAAACCAAGCCACACGAGTGTTGTGTGTTCGGCCTATTTCCCTATTTCCGACATATACAGGACCAATAAAGGCTTAAATCGACTAACTGCAACTGCTAAACCTGTCTTGAACGTAAGGCCGTTCGTTCCCGACTCAAACTACATTATTCAAATTCTGTTTTAACGTATAATTTTAGCGTGAAAAATCATGCAGAGGAAAACATATTCATATAGTTATATGAATTGATGTAATAAAAATCAATTTAACGTTAATATATTTCAATAATTTATCTTTCAAGTTCATAGTCGGTACGAGTATCTTTGTTTTATAGATGTCAGAGATAGATGACGATGACTTGCAAAGCAAAAGTTGTAAAACTACAAATGCTGCTCCAATGGCAGAAGTCAGTACTTTTGAAATAACTACATATAGTCTTGTTAAAGAGTTTCATGAAGGTAAACATCTTAATCCCTAACACAGAAAAAGAACAATCACAGAATGTGTGTGAATGTTGTAATGGAATGTTTTATTCATATTTTTTTGTTCAAAAATATTATTAATATAAAAATAATTTAAATAACCAAAGCGACTCCATTAGGTACTTTCACTGTTCACATTTGACATTTATAAAGTAAACATTGGTAGCCAGTATACGACAGTGGCATTTTACTAAAAAGTTTTTACCATGTTGGTTCTTATGTTTGCAAATTTGACACTTCACGCTAATGTCTGTAAGTTCTTTTTTGTATGAAGTTTTTATCTTGACTCGGACTATAAAGAAGCGTTATTGTTAGCTATTGGAATGTAACTGTAAGTGTCATCTTGCGCCACACTTTTAGTTATTTATGTTCAGCATTGTGTGTCTATTTCTATATCTTATGTCAATGTACGGAACCCTAAAAAGGTGAATAAATTTCAGTGTGGTGCCCGTGTGGCACCGGTGCCGAGTTAGAATAGCACCACCCCCTTTCTTCCCTCGGGTGTCGTCTATGGGAACCAGGCTGAAATGTGTTGTGGGCGATGGGCTAGCAACCTGTCACTGCAATACCACATTTTCTCCAGCTATAAACCTACAATTTCTAAAAGTGGCACTGAAATTAATGTTCGTGTGTTCTGCCTGTGTCTACCCCTTTTGGTTTTATAGGCGTGAGTTTATGCATGCATGTATGCACCAATTAATAACATTGTCATTATTGTTAAACATATTTATTGGTCTATTGAATAAGTATGTCTGTAGTGGTGTATGTGGGTATCATATAAAACATACTTGTGTGGGTAGTTCTAGCTTGAGAGAATAAACCAGTCTGAACACGGTATCGATCGTTTATGTATCCTTCCTGACATGGCGCAGCCGGAAAATAAAGCTTAAAGTGATTAAGTGCATTATTATACTGTTTATTTTGTATTGTAAACACCTAGTGAGTGATTTACAATGGAGTCAGTGCTTAGACCGCCAGCGTCGTTTTGTTTTGAGAACGACTTGACGAGTGTTACTTCGGGTAATCTTAGCAGGCAGTGGGCAAAATGGAGGAAGTCATTTGAAACATATTCGAAAGCATGCGAACTGGGCAAGAAAACCGAGGAGGTGCAAAAGAGTATCTTATTGCATGTTATTGGAGAGCAGTGTCGAGAAGTATATGAACAATTTACCGGCACAATATCAACGATAAAGGCGTTACTGGATAAATTTGATGAATATTTTCTGCCAGCAAAAAATTTGACAATTGAACGCCATAAATTTTTTATGCGTAATCAGAACGACGGGGAATCAACGGAACAGTACACATTCGAGTTAAAACGGTTGGCTAAAACATGTGATTTTGGACAATTAAACGATGACCTCGTGAAGGACAGGTTGATATGTGGTATCGTGGAGGACGCCTTGAGAGAGCGGCTGCTACGTGAGGGTGACCTCACGTTAACGAAAGCTATGGACATTTGTAGGATAGCAGAGATGTCGCGGGTACAGGCGAACCACATCAAGCAGGAAAAGGAATATGACCGTCACGTTCATGAGGTTACCGAGCAGAACAATGTTGAAAGAGACTGTGCAGTGCACTGGATGCGACGGAAGGTGCTATCGCCAGGACACCGCGGCCCGCCCGCTGTGTGCCGCTGTGGAGAGCGCGCCGGCGGCGGCGGCCGACCCG
The DNA here is from genome assembly GCA_905163555.1 of Notocelia uddmanniana. Classification (NCBI taxonomy): domain Eukaryota; kingdom Metazoa; phylum Arthropoda; class Insecta; order Lepidoptera; family Tortricidae; genus Notocelia; species Notocelia uddmanniana. The sequence goes on from LR991063.1 coordinate 25,777,816, forward strand.
CCGCGCGCGCCGCGTCATCCGCTCCGCCTCCGCCAGCTCTGCGCGGCGGTGAGTCTGCATAACAATGATGATAGGGTTAGGAAAAACAGTTGGAATGTAGATATCACGATAGGGAACATTCCTATACCGTTTAAACTGGATACTGGAGCTGACGTAAACGTTCTGCCTCGAAGGTTCATGTCACAGATAGGAATTAGAGATAGTGATTTGGTGCACACGCGAGTCAAGTTAAAAGGCTACTCGGGAGATCAGATTGAGGTGGTGGGAAAGGCGATATTAAAAGCGACATGCAAGGGTAACGCGTATATTCTTAAGTTTATTGTCGCTGACGTTGAGTCACCGCCGATATTAGGTAGGACCGCGTGTGAGGAACTGAACCTAATCAAACGAGTACTGAGTTTAGACACGTCAGTGCAGACCGACAGCGCGTATATATTAAATGATTATGAGGATGTATTTCAAGGGATGGGGTGTTTGCCGGGAGAGTATAAAATAAGATTACGATCGGATGCACGCCCGGTCGTGCATGCTCCGCGTAAGCTACCAATTGCGTTACGTGATAGTGTCAAAAAGAAACTTGATGAGATGTTGCAGCAGGGTGTTGTGGCCAAAGTCGAAGGACCCACCGACTGGGTCAATAGTATGACGGTTGTAAAGAAGGCAAATGGCGACCTTCGTATTTGCTTGGATCCACGCGACCTTAATAAAGCCATCCGCAGGGAGCATTTTAAGTTACCAACCCTAAACGAGATAACAGCTAATTTGGCGGGTGCCAAATACTTTAGTACATTAGATGCGAAGCATTCGTTTTGGCAAGTGAAGTTAAGTGATGACTCGACTGATCTATGTACTTTTAATTCAGTATTTGGTAGGTACAAGTTCTTAAGGATGCCATTCGGGATTTCTTCGGCATCCGAAATATTTCACAAGAAGCTATATGAGCAATTTGATGACATTGAGGGTACTATCTTATTCATAGATGATTTACTGGTGTATGGCGAGACCAAAGAGGAACACGATAGGCGTTTGCGTCAAGTTCTTCAAAGATGCAGGCAGATCAATATTAAACTCAATAGGCAGAAATGTAAAATAGGTTTATCGGAATTGAAATACCTAGGGCACATTATATCCGAACGCGGAATTTTACCAGATAGTTCACATACGCTGGCAATAAGAAATATGCCAAAACCGCAAAATGTGAAAGACCTAGAAAGATTTTTAGGACTTGTAACTTATGTAGGAAGCTTCATACCAAACCTCTCCGAAAAAACTCATTTACTTCGAGAGTTATTAAAGAAAAATATAGCATGGCACTGGGAAGACGGTCATGAACGCTGTTTTAATGAACTAAAGCGATGCCTTATTAGCCCACCGGTTCTCCAATACTATAGTTTAGACAAACCCGTCACATTGTCGGTAGATTCGTCAAAAAATGGTCTCGGTGCATGCTTAATGCAAGACAACATGCCGGTGAGCTATGCGTCACGATCGCTGACAAAGGCAGAACAAGCGTACGCACAAATCGAAAAGGAACTTTTGGCTTGTGTTTACGCTTGTGAGAAATTTTACACTTACATATATGGTCGTGGGGATGTAAAAATTGAAACTGACCATAAGCCACTAATTAGCATTATAGATAAGCCTATAGCAAGTGCTCCGGCTCGGTTGCAAAGGATGTTGTTGAGGTTACAACCATATACATTCACGCTAGTATATAAGCCAGGAAAGTATTTATACGTAGCCGACACATTGTCACGCGCTATTGCGCCAGATGGCGTGAGCGAGGCGCCCGGAGAACCTCGAGATCACTTGGAAGCGCAAGCACAAGTTTGTGTGGTAGCGGTTAACAACCCCTTAAGCGATTCCCATTTCTTAAAATTACAGAAATGTTATAGCTCGGATAGTGAAATGCAAAAACTAATAAAATATATAAAAATAGGATGGCCGACACATAAAAATCAAGTAGATGAGGTTATTAGACCGTATTGGGAATATAGGGGTGATTTAACAATCGCATATGACATGGCATGGAAAGGTAATCAGATAATAATACCAAGGTGCATGCGTCGGGAAATGTTACAGAAAATACATATAGGCCATCTAGGAGTAGAAAAGTGCAAACTGAGAGCTAGGGAAATAATGTATTGGCCAAATATGAACTCTCAACTTAAAGACATGATTTCCCATTGTCAAATTTGCCTCACACACAGGAAAGAAAATTGTAAACAACCTCTCATCTCACATAGCGTACCGCCAAGGCCATGGTCAAAAGTAGGTGTCGACATTTTCCATTACGGAGGAAAGTCATATCTTTGTGTGATTGACTATTTCAGCAAATATGTTGAAGTTGTAGAATTACAATCACTAATGTCAATGCATGTCATCAATCAATTAAAAAATATATTTTGTAGGGAGGGGATTCCTGATATTGTATTTTCAGACAATGGCCCAGAATTCTCCTCCAATTTATTTCAGAAGTTTAGTAAGGAATGGGTATTTCAGCATCAAACGTCATCGCCCAGATATGCTCAATCTAACGGCCAAGTGGAACGGGCAATTCAAACAATAAAATCTATACTGCGTAAAACCTCCGATGATTCGTCGGACTTCAGACTAGCGCTGCTGGGCTACCTAAATACACCGATTAGCGACAAATTACCATCTCCAGCTCAAATCTTGAAAAATAGAAAACTACGCAGTGCCCTGCCTTGTTTGCCGGAACTATTGTTACCTAAAATTGTAGATAATAATCAGATAAAATTAGAACTTCAAAACCGTCAATTGAAGCAAAAACAATATTTTGATAGAGGAAGCAAAAACCTAAAACCATTAGAATCCGGTTTACTCATTAAAGCACGTATCAACGGTAAGTGGTGTAACGGTAAAGTCATAGGAGTCGTAAACCCAAGATCTTATTCTGTCAGGCTTCAGACAGGGACAGTAATTCGTCGGAACCGCCGACAACTCATATTAGACTCGCCACGGCGTCGTGACGGTCCCGCGGACCTGTTTCCGTATGATATCATCGCGACCGGTGAAGCCGCCTCCGGGGCAGATCGAGTGCACAGCTCCAGTGCCACGCGTTCTCATGAACTTTCCCGTCAAGTATCGCAGACAACTGATCACTATGTTTCTCACTTTGGCAGGACAGTGAGGCCTCCTGATCGGTGGGGATATTCAACGCCTGGTGTACCACAGGTTTCCTAATTTTATGAACCAATATTAAATTAACAATTAAGATAAATGAAATTATAATATAAATAAATTAAAGTTACGCATTGATTGTACACCCGGTATCAATTCGTACTTGTGTAAAGATAAAATATCACGCACATAAAATTTTATACATACTTAAGAGAAAAAATATAGAAACAAATAGTCATGTAGTATTCGTAAATAAACTATATCACAGGCTATTAAGGTCGAATATCCCTCGCTATGTTTGTTAAATAACTTTTAGATTTGATTCATGATTCATGACCATGATAACGAAAACACTCTATATAGAAAAACACCAAAAGAGGGTATTCCAAAGCAATTATGAATTTTATTTGTTATTAACGATTTTTCGTATCAGAACAGCATGTTATATATAGAATAAGTGTTCGATATATACATATATTGATATATACGTATATATCTATGTAACACCATAGCATGCGGGTGAAGCATAATTGATGAAACAATTTTATAATAATTTGAAATCAGAATAAATAATTGTAAAACCATTTTTCCACATCCCAATACAAAAACAGGGAGGATAATGAGCATGTTTGCAGTTTGTTTATTCCTTTTGTTTTGTAAGAGAGGGTTGTGGGTATCATATAAAACATACTTGTGTGGGTAGTTCTAGCTTGAGAGAATAAACCAGTCTGAACACGGTATCGATCGTTTATGTATCCTTCCTGACAGTGTATATTCATCTAGTACCTTTCTCTAATAAAAATGTAGTATATTACTTAAAGGCTAGTATTTCTATATTAAGCCCTTGATGTAGATTTCATAGATAGACAGGTGTAAGGTCGTCATCTTATATAGGATGCTTCCAAATTAGATGCTACTACTTTAAGAGATGTTAACTTACATCAAAATAATTTACTTTAAAAAGGAAGTATAAATTATGATAAATGATTATGCCCTTATTTTCCCTTATTTTAAAAAGTTCTTTAAATAGGAGAAGAACTTTTTATATGAAATTATTGTTTTCATTTTCCGAACAAAATAATTAAGTAAAGTAAAATCTTGCCCAAATATAATCAACCTGTGCATTTACCTGACAAGATGGTTATCAACTTATCACTTTCTGTCAAGTGAGCTATGCTTTGAATGCTGGTTGAAGTGGCCAGTTAAGTGACAGTAAAAAGTTTTCATACGATAATCAAAAAAGTCTTAATCATTATCATTAAATACTGATTATCTCATTAACAGAGTATTATTACGTGACACAGTTGTTTTCCTAATTTTCTCCAAAAACGAACGTAAATTTTATATTAGTTTTATAACTTAAGTCTACTTTTTTGTGTGAAATGTTGCCGAAAACGCAGCGCTATCGGTATAAGCTATGTTTCCGGTATGTTCCGGGGGTGTGTACATTAAGTGTATTGTTGGTGAGTAATTGGAAAGTGTTATTAGTGTGTGTGAAATGTACCTAGCTAGTGGGTAAGACGAACTATAAAATATGCGAGGGTCAAAGAAGGATGCCAAAGAAATGAGATTTGGTACTTAGGGTGCCATTAAATGATTTTAGGTTACGAACTATATGTTTTAAGAATGAGTGGAAACTATTGCTGGTAGTCTCGTTCGTTATTATGTCGGTGAATTTTCTTGGATCAATATTTAGGTTGTGGCAGATAATGGTGTGATTTAATCGTCTCAAGAAGAATCGTGAGCAACTCTTGATTAAGTGGGAGAACGTCTGAGAAATCGTGGATCCGGGGTCACAAGGGCAGTGGTCATTGTTAGTTATTTTAAATCGTCCCAAGTAGGCTTTATGATATCCATGATTACTTAGAAATTGCGTTGCTAAGGTAGTTCAACAGATCATTATGGTTGGGAAGGAGACTTTTTGTATATAAAAAAATTTTCGTATTGTCATAAAGATTTGCTCGTTCTTCTTTGAGACTATTTTAGGAGGTGTTTTATGTGACTGACTGGGGTGTGTTCATAATCGGGTGCCTTGTGTAGCTTAGTGGCGGCCTTCGCTGCGGAATCCGCGTGCTCATTGCTTTGGATACCGCAATGAGATTTGGTCCAGTAAAATACAACTTTGATTGGGGATTTATGCAAGAGTTTGTGGATCTGGTTTGCAAAGAAATTGTAGCTATTGGGGTTTGCCACCTCAGTGAGTGCGGACTTGCAATCGCTGAGCGCAAGAATTTTGTTTGGGCGTGCTTGTCCCTTGAGTGCAAATCGGAGCCCCTCTGACATGGCCAACAGTTCAGCTTGGTACACGGAACAACAGTTGTGGAATTTCAACTTTTTGATGTTGGGACTTTGGTTTGGTTAAATCACGACGAAAGCCGACCCTACTTTATCCTCTAAGCGACTGCCATAAGTATAAATCTGCCAAATTTCTCTAATAAAATCTGTGGAATTTTGTGCTTGGGTGAGCTCTTCAAGTTCATCCTTCTAAGGACGAATACTATCAGCTCAGAAAGTATTGACATCTAACTTGGACGCACTTTACGAGTATTATATGCGTATAGAGAAAGAAAGAAATATTATTGCATCGCGATCAGATTGGAAATCAGATAATTTTCCGAGACAAACATATTGCTTACAATACAGCACAATCAAATTACTTTTATAGTTTATATTATTTTTATATTTTTGATATCAGTTTTCATAATCTTAACTAAATTAATCACGAGTTTTAAATTTGTTAATGCATTCTATTCTGGAAACCTTAAAAAATAAAAATATTTCGCGTACTTATTCATCGAGAATTTACTTCAAATCGCGATTGAACGAAAGCATCAAAAACTACGATATATATCGCGTAAAACTTCCATTCAGTGGAAAATTTATTAGATAAAATCTTCGTATTTCGAACGATGATCGATGCCTCAAACGAAATGCAGTTCTGGCCCATTAGCCAGGAGTGGACGGTCGAGAGCGTCGAAGTATGAAATATAATAACTCGGGGTAAAAATCCCTTTTTATTTATGACTTGACTGTGCTTGATACGTATTGGCTCGCGTAATTGAGGGGTTTAATAAAATAAAGCTGTATGCGGGTTTATATTAAAATATGAGTGTACTCATACAAGTGAATTTAAGCATTTAGTTTGATGTGGCCTGGATTAAGTTATTTTTCCTTTATAATGCTCGAAATGTGTGTCATATTAGACTTACGAAGCGGAGAGAAAGTAATACATAGCTCCTAGTGAAAATATCTATAGAAAAGTATGATTTACTCAACATGTTAATTTGATCAATCAAAATACTTTACCCTATTAAATCCACCAATAACAATACAATAATTTAACTCTTTAAAAAAACTTTGTATTTGATATTAACCAAACACAAAGCAGTTACACTTAAATCGACCGATCAGGAAACAGATTTCATTTCTCCTTCTTTCACAATAATTCAAAAAGTGATTAATTCGTTTGAGCAACCCTTTGAGAAGCGCTCAATCGGAGGTCAGTGGTGTTTATTTGCGATGTTTTTATCTACTCGAAGCTGTATCTATATAATATTAGCTACCCACAGACTCTAATGTCAAGAGGAAATAAGGCTTTGTGTTAATAATTGTGAACGTGTCATACTGCTTAGCTACTTATGCTGACTCTACGTTTCAAATCAGTTCATAAATACCATACCACCATTACCGCCAAATTATACATATATGTTCGTTGCGGAATTTATTATTCATTTTGAGAGTATATTGTTTATTTATTTTCTCGAAATCATAGTGAAAAGTGGAATGTATTTATAACTGGTCTAAAAGCCATATTACCCCTAGTTTAGGTTTAGTATTTTTTATCGCATTCAACAGTAAAAGATAACAGCCCCAAGATCAATAGGTTCATTTTGTCAATTCTCTACATTTATGTTATGTATGCTGGACTTGAAAAAAAATCGGCTACTATTTGATAATGCCATTAAAATCCCAAAGCCCTAACGGCAAACGATGCTAACCATTCGTCCAACCATTTCCACGGCAGCTCAGATAACCCAAAATGCTTTGAAAACCGAGGCCGACCGCATGCATTCATTTCCCCGCGCATTTTTACACGAGCCTAAATCGCTGTGCGCCGAGCGGGTTATCTATATCGGATTTCCGTGCAATTTACCCACCCCTTAATAACGATGTAGCCGAAAAATATGATGCCACGGGAGAGAGCGCTTAAAATTACCTCAATCTCGTTATAGCTGGAAACGCACATAGCGGGCGCGGCACGGTGCGGGGCGGTGGCGGTTTTAATTTTTTGAAACTGTGGACTGTCGATAGTGTCGATTACGGCCTCATATGTCACAAATGCCGTCTCCGCTCCGCTATCTCGCGCGGTTTTTCGGTGCGACCGCCGGATCGCGTTCGCTATACAGGAAAACCGCCTCCGCCACGCAAAGACGCTGCGTCGCGCTCTGTGTGTTTCAAGCTTATAGCGCCTCAAATCGATGGATTCAAAGTTAGAAGAGCAGAGTGAGTCCTTAAATCAGAAAATCTGAGGGAGACGATAAGATAGATATTGTAATTAATAACAGTGAGTATATACATTTACTCGAACCATAACCAAGTATACGTATTTTAACCAAAAATATGTCCAGGAAAGTGAAGCAATTTATATACCTTACCTGAGATAGTTGTATAGCAACTATAACAGCTATTACAATATGTACTAATTTGTATGGAGCGTTTTCATAGGCTGCCTAATTATACCTTGGTTTCAAAAGGTACGTAGAGTGTATGACTTTATAAAGAAATGAATTTAATAACTGACGAAGGTTTACGATTTGACAACATTTCAAATTTTCATGTCTTATGAAATGTTATATCATTAAAATTTTCGTTAATTTGTTAACAAGAAACCCTGAAATATATTATTTATATTTTTATAGCTATTAGTTGAAAGCCTACCATTGTCGTAATGACTTCACAAGGATGAATTGTGACAGTCACAGCGCACAAAAAGAACAACAGTACACTTTCTTTAGTTGATCTGTTTTAGTAACTGTGGTTCTGTATATGATTTGAAACGCTATGACGTCTTACTTGTCGCTTACTCTCTTTTCATCATGTCAGCCGAAAGACGTCCACTGCTGGACATAGGCCTCCCCCAAAGACTTCCACAATGACCGGTCCTGCGCCACCCGCATCCAGCGGACACCCGCGACCTTCACCAGGTCATCAGTCCACCGTGTGGGGGGCCTGCCCACGCTACGCCTTCCAGTACGTGGTCGCCACTCGAGAACCTTTCCGCCCCAACTCTCTTTTAGAATGAGGAAATTTTGAAATTGATTTATTTATATGAAATTGGGATATTTACGAGAATTTAAAAATGTGGTTACATTTAATTTTTTATGCTCTATTTGATTTCATCGGAAAAATCCCGCTTAGAAAAATGAAATGTTGTCAATGCAAAGTGTTATAATTAATAATATGAAATACAAAAAAAAAATTGATGATGAGAATTCGCCACCCGGCTCCCGGCTCCCGGCTCCAATCCCACCTTCCCGATTGCGGCACAACAGACACTTCGTTGCGGATGAATGAACTTTTCGAGCGGTACCGCGGCGGTATAACGGCGGTTTTTTGCACTTGTTTTCAGTTACAGTCTTATTGGATGTCGGGTGACTTTTTCGCTTTGCTCGCCACTCGGATTGCAATTCGTATTGTCTCATAAATACAAAGTTTGCTGCAAAAATGTAATTTGTTAGCGTAGCTGTGTACTGAAGATTAATATTAAAACGTACCCTTTGTACGCCGTTTTAAGTTTTTCGGATATAAATGTAGAACAGTAGAAATATTAAAACAAGTTTTAGTCATTTTGCTAACGTAAATTATTCGCCTGTATTGCTTAGATTTAGTTCCTCAACTTCAAGATAACAAAATTTCAAAATTATCTAATAAAAATACCACAGTAACAAGTGGAAAATAAAGGAGACCTGGTAATTTAATTTCTGTTATTTATTTTTATTAATATGAGCCTTGAGGAAAACCTCGTTAATCTTTATGTCTTTCAGATTATTATACATTGTTTTCGGGTGGTACAATTGTAATAATTAACGCATAAAATGGTTACAAAACTGGTTATTTTAACGATGATTTGTCAATGAGGAGCCCTAAGTCGGGCCCCCTAGACCAAATTCCCTGAGGTAGTTACGAATTAAGATTGAAGATGTATTATAGTATGTAGTACTCGGAGAGGAGTCAGGTTAGAATATATTCTCAAAGGTGTATTAATGGGTATATGGTTAAAAAAAACAGAAATACATGGCCCAAACCAGAGACCTAAAAAGAATTAAGATTCATATATGTATATTTTGTTAACGTCTAGGAAACTAGTTAACACAGTTCTTGCTATAAAGCATATCAAAGTATTTTTATTTATAGTACAGTGGAAGTATTTTCCATGATTGAATCTGTTTTTTCCATTATTGCCTATCCCGAAATTGGTAATTTAATAAGTAAATGTTTTACAAGTGGAAACGTCCACTTAACGGAATTATACTTTCCAATCGATAATGAAAAATTGATCACCCCGGGCGGGATTTGAACCCGCGACCTGTGGAATCCGTCCATCGCTCTTACCAACTGAGCTACCGCGGGTTATCCCGAGGCGACGAATCTTTCAATCAGTTCACTCTATAAAATTTGGAATTTTTTATTAATAAGTGTCATTAAGGTAAACTTAAATTTTCGTCTCATACGTGATTTCTCGTGTGTAAGGTTGCTTCTATTCGCCGTCAGCACAACATTTCAAAAACACTTAATATTTATAGAAATATTCAGGCGAGAAGTGACGCAAATAATTGAAGTTCATGTACTATGCCCACCCTTTATGAAAACATGGGCGTGAATTTTATTCATAAGTATGAAATACATCGTAACTTCCCTATCTGATTTTTAATAATGTAAATACAGTTCCATACAAAATAATCTTCCTTTATTAGTGTGCCTATTTGAAATGAAACCATGTTCAAATTACTTCGCATTCCTCACTAATGTAAAATAAATCAGATATGTCAGTCTGTTTGTAACATACGGTTTATCTATTTCAGTTCGGCTTTGTTTTGGATTATACGTAGTGCATCCAATCAGGGTTCGTTTAATCAACTGCACGATTAGATTTCAAACGCATGTCATTTCAATCTAGAAAATATTCTCTGCACTGCATAATAATAGTGAGGACTACGAAAATTGTATAATGATTTATTAACTAAAAGTGCAGCATGATAACATGTGTTAAAATAACACAACGTACTGATTTTGATATTGATTGTATAATAAATAAATATTTTAAACAGAGAAAAACCGGCCAAGTGCGTGTCAGGCCACGCGCAATGTAGAGTTCCGTAGTTGCCCACATGACATTTATGAGGACTTAAGGCTGCGGCTGAAGTGCGGTCTAACAGACACCGCAAAATATATCCTGTTTGCGTCTGTCTCTCTGTCAAGACCCTTTTTCTCAGGAACCCGTGGAGGTATCAAGTATTTTATATCAAATACTTAAGTCTACTGTCTCTTAAAGCTGTGAAAAAATCAAACTTCTAAGACAACGAAATCAAAAGATACAGCCGTTTATGCCGCAAATTTCCACAAATTTTCGACACTAGCAAGGCAATCAAAACCTACAGAGTACTTCCCGTGAATTCAGAATCTTGAAATTTGGTACGAAGCAACGTCTTATAGCACAGATAAAGGAAAAATTGCGAAAGCCTTAAATTTGTAGTTACATCATATAATAAAAATATTTTTACGGAACCCTCGGTGCGCGAGTCCGAATTGCACTTGGCCGGATTTTTTAGGCAAACTGGCTACGAGAAGAGAACTCATCGAGTGGGCTCTTAGCAGCGAATGTGTAAACTTTTTAAAGCCATGTAAGGGCCAGGCCACACTGCTCCATTGCATTACGTTGCGTCGCGTCGTCGCAACGGATTTAATGTGGCATGTCATAAAAAATATAGGTAAAACGTTAACGCTGCGACGACGCCAACGCGACGCAACTCAACGCAAAGCAGCAATGTGGCCCGGCTTTAATGCTAAGTATACATACTAGGTATACGCGGTAGTCACGTGGCGGATGACGTGCATAGAGGTGTGACTCATATATTATGTAAATCATTGGTTTAGAATGGGTTAAACTTGCGTTTAAAACGTTAAAACATCCCCGATACGTTGACCCCAAGAATTCTCGCTATATTAAAGATTATTTAAATTGTAGAGACATCAATCTTATTACATTTGAATAAATAAAATAGTAGGAATATCTATGTATGTACGTTACTGTGAGCTTTCGGTTTCTTCCAAGTTAACGTCGGGAATTGCATGAATATTACAGCAGAGGGAGGTCTTTCGAACTGGAGTTTCGTTCGGTGGTACGGAGAATGTGTATAATAATTGGCATTCTTTTCAGAATTATAGAAGGCTTTTGTTAGCGTTTGTTTATTTAAGAACAAAAAGCTGGTATAGGTGAAAAACTTAAGTAAGTAAATCGTTGTATGTAGTTGTGACGTGTTCGAATGGGCGTTTGTTTTGTTCGTGTAGCACATTTTAAATATGTAATGTCTTTTCGAACACGCTACAACTACATACCTCAGGTGACTTACTTAAGTTTTTCACCTATACTTATTTTTATAACAATAGTTTATTTACTGATTATGTTTTGATTTTTCAATTGTTACATCAAAACATCGATCCCGCCCCGCAAAATCAGGAAGTCATAGGCATTTTTTACTTTGTCGTGAGTTTACTGATGTGGGATTTCCTCACTTGACGAAATACTGTCAGTATTAAGTTTGAGCTGCAGTAATACAACGTCATCCGTAGAAGTGGGGCAGTAATGCATTCGTATCGGTTGATGAAACTGACAGCTGCAGGCTTTTCATTGCCGAGGTTTTTCCGAGGGATTACATAATGGGGTTCTTCAAGAAGGAAAGAAAAGAACTATACATTTTGAAATGGTCGGCAACGCGCATGTGACGCTCCTGGAGTTGCAGGCGTCCACAGGCTACGGTGACCGCTTACCATCAGGCGGGCCGTACGCTTATTTCCAACGACGTGGTATAAAAAATTATACCGCCTCGGGAGTAAACCAGGGAGTCGCCTAAGTGTGAAAAATGTCATTTAGGTCTACTTTAACGCACGTTCGAAAGCGTTACGTAAACACCCCCTGGTCCATATCAACTTCGATGATATGTAATACTGTTATATTATGTTAGGAGCACACCGAATGTCATTACCTCGCGTCATATCGGCTTGCTGCGGCTTTGCATGTCTTCGGGGATCACAAAGTCCCCGCAAGCCACTGCTTGGCTTTTTATTCGCCCAGCCAAATGAGAAAGTAAAATGTAAATAAGTTGGGTTTCTTATGCAAGGTTGGGAAATTGATTATTTTGTGGTTGTATTGTGTGTGAAGCCATGTTATTATGTGATATAACTTCAATTTTACCGATGAAGACTGCGCCGGTAAAGAAAAAGTGAACAAGAAAACGAAATAATAATTTAACTTAATGCTGACACGTATATAAAATAATAGACTTTGAATGTGTTCATGGGCTTTATGAATATTATTAAAACAATTTTACTTTGTCACACGGACGCCAACTCATGCCCGAGTAATCGTGGTTTGATTAAAACAAATAGAGTTCATTTATTTCGCGACTGGTACTTTTCTTACAATTTGTATGTTTAAACTCAGTTAAATATCTTCCTAAGCAGCATTTGACTGACACATTTGATACAACGAATCCTCAAATCAAAATAGAGTTGGCAGCGTGCTTGAGATTGTTCAAGAGTAGCAAGTGTCCATAGGCTGCGGAGTCTGCTAACCATCAGGCGGGCCTTATGCTTATTTGCCACCGTCGTGCACCAGTAAAAGCACCTTCTAGGCTATGCCGGTCGTCGATCAAAATCGTGGTGTGTCGCAATATCCAAAACCATGGAAAACCAGACAAAAACATAGCTTCTTGGCATCCACAAATCTTACTGCTGAGCGTCGCGACGTTATATCTCCCATGGATCCATTAGGAACTTGAACAATTACTACAATTAGAAACTTAAACCATTATTAATTCGAAAGCAAAGCGTACGTTTAAAATGACAAGAGTTTGGAAGGAGCAAACAAGCAAGATAGCTCCATTGTTTTGACCAGTTGGCAAAAAGTTCCCATGTCGCGCTCTCAGTGGCATCAACTAATTAATTGTCCGAGAAACTCCGTATCAGTTCAGATGTGGATGTAGCCATAAAGTTAGCGTATATGTGCCTTACTGTGGCAACTTTTGCTTAAAAATTATCTATCTATTTGTAAAAAAATCAGTGAGTTACTTTAATTATTACCTATAAGTATCTATCATATTTTATTGGCTGTTGGTATTCTTTCAACTAAATAAATAAATAAAATAAATTATTAACATACATACAAAACTCAAGCCTATATTCCCAAAAGGGCAGTACACGAAAAGTAATTTGAATGCGACTTTTATCAATTGAAAGTTTCTAGCTGGAGAAAATCTGATATTGCAGTGACATGTCGATAGCCCATCGCCCACAACACACTGTAACCTGTTCCCGTAGTCGACTCTTACGACACCCAAGGGAATAAAGGGGGTGGCGCTATTCTAACCCAGCACAACACGGGGAAATAATTAAATGGGCCAATACTACACAAATCGAACTCCCACCATAATAAACTCAATCAGGCTTGTGTTATGGGTTCTAGACGACGATATATTTAATGGATATAGATACTTAAATTCACAGATAACATTCTAAACTCAAAACAAATACTCACGGAATTTGACCCTGGCAGTCTATGCCCCCGCAGGCAGTCGATGCCAGTACGCAAGCCGTATCTATGACGGTGGAAGCACAATAGTGGCAGACAGATTTCTACATAAAATCATGGCCCTTACTTCGCATGTGATGTTTCCCATTCATCCCGCCCGTTCTATGGCCTAACTTTAAAATTGGCGGTAGTAAAACAGAGCGAGGCGAAGCCGTATCTCACGCTGGCCTTAGCGTAACTGTTCAAGTTACAAGTTTAGAACTAGTGCGGTTTTAAATCTGCATCCAAGCCATAAGACTGGCCACGCGGGCGTACGTTTTGGGACATGGTATGCTTAAGTGCACTTGAGATGATCAGTAAAGTTGTAATCGTCAATTGATATTGATTTGTCACTTCCGCTTGAAGCAATTGTTGTTAATCGCAGTTTTGTGGTTTCGATTGCCGTACCAATTGATCGACTTGTGAAATAATTGACAATCTATTTGACATTGGGATGATTTGAAATGGTCGGTATTAGAGAGGTAGGCAATCTCTCTTTTACTATCTCTGTCTCTCTCTCTCGAATTCTGTAAATAGTCAATTGACCCAATCCAATTCCAATCAATATAACACTTCAATTGTAGGTATCAATTACGTACACTTTGACAATTGCAATTTGAATGGATGTCAATGGGCCTCTTCATCGAATATGGCGTTAAAAACGATCTGTATTTGGTTCAATTCGCTGTGTAGGTCGCTGATTAAGAAAACAACAATAAATCGAAATACCATCTCCCGTATGAAAAGGTAAAAATCGACCTTTTTTTTATTTAACGTTTTATACAACATGCTAACGTCAGAGGTGAACAAAAATGTACTAGACAGGCATTAAGTTTAAGAATGGCTTCACTAATGATCGCTGAGATACAATACAATACAATTATTATTTATACAGAACAGAGATACAAATGAATAGCAGTATTGAATGAGTCCTTTCAATATGGTTCTCATTCATACTTGTATCAGAAAACCTTTTTATTTCTGCGTGAATAAATGTAGGTACTATGAGTATTTCATTATACAGTGTGATTCGGGAGACGTGAGCAAGATCAACACTACGGATTCAGTAGATCAGAAGCTACTCCTTCGTACCACTATTAGTGAAATTAACGTTCATTTATCTTTGGTGTTGAAAACAAAATGTTTTAAATTATGTACGAAATTTATGGTCACTCTACAATCAGAATACTTCAGTCAAGTGATACGTTTCAAATTGAATATTACTTTTGAAATTTCGTATCTCACTCAATGTGACAATTTACTTTCTTCGTAATTCAAGTGCTGTCATAACAGTTAGAGGTTTAATCTTTATAAACCAGTTGTCGTAGGGTGACCATGATTGTAGAGAATTAAACTTTAACTTAACAAAAATTAAAACACCTACAGGAAAAAGCTATGGGTGTTTCACTTAAATACAATGGCGAACAATTCATTGCCATTTACTATGTATGTAGTGTTGGTCCTGCTCACGTCTCCTGAATCACCCTGTATAATACACAGCACTTACGCTTGAAAAATTTCCTGAAATTGTAACAAATTTATCGTCATTTCCCGACAATTTAAAACAAGCACAAAACAAAAAAAACTTGGCACACTTTACTAAAACGTAAGAATCCGGATCATCAATCCATTAGTTTAGCCGTTCTTTGAGCCCTAGGGATACAAAAACGCGTTAAAAGTATAATAGTAAGTACATGAAATAGTAATTTTATCGTTCATGGGTAAATCTAGTTTCAATATCTGTTTTTTTTCGTATGGCAATCATTTCGAACCGTGACATCTTCGAGAAGACAGGACGGTCGCCAGTTTGTTGCACTTTTAGCACCGCCCAGGACGACTAGCATAACGTGGCGCGCGAGCTATCTCACGCGCGAGATAGACTATCCGCCTCTTTCTAATTGGTACACACAGAAAGAGACAGATTGTCTATCTCGCGCGTGAGTTAGCTCGCGCGCCAAGTTGTGCTAGCCGGGCAGGGCCACGTGTAGGCTAACGGTGGGTACTTCCTACGGACGGGGTGCCACTTCAAGCCCTTAATACCTATTAAAACACACATATTCATTTGTCGACAACTTCTAGCGAAGGGTCTTTGATTTTATCTGGAGTTGGTCTATATCGTCGTCGTCGTATCGTCGTTGGTCGTCTACATGGACGTTCAAAATGATCTTTGTTTTGTCTATGTTCATCTTAAGAACGACTTCTCCAGAGGCCCTACTCAGATCATCGAGCAAAGTTCTTAAGTTGTCCATGGTGGTGGCGATCACAATAGATCAGAAATGGTAGCATTCATAACGAGGGCTTGGAATAAATAAATAAACAAAACGTACTATATATATGAAAACGATCTACATAACTTTGTATTAAATTGTAACGCTGCTAACGAAAATTTAAAATTATAATAAATAATAATAATAATAAATAAATAAATATTAGGAGGCAATTTTTACACAAATCGAACTAGTCCCATAGTAAGCTCAATAAGGCTTGTTTTATGGGAGCTAGACGACGATATATTTAATAGATATATACTTAAATACATAGAAAACATCCAAGTCTCAAGAACAAAATGTTGTTGCTCATCACAGAAACAAATGCCCATACCGGAATTCGAACCCGGGACCTCTAGCTTCGGAAGCAGGAGCACTACCAACTAGGCTAAACAGGCCGACAAATTATATGGGTAAAATTTAGTGCTCCGAGTAGGATTCGAATCTGCGAAATCTGGCATACGCGGCAAATTATAGTAAATATATGTAAGTTTGTGAGCTTTTAAATCCTCACAAGGTGCGTCTGGTCTGTCATACACTTGGTCGGTTTTATTTAAATTTAGGCGCTTTGAAGAGTCTTCTTGGTCGTAACCTCATGTCTGAGGGACATGACTGCAATGGGTGATGACGCTTTCAACCACTGCTCTCCAGGCCGCGAAGTCTTGAGCCTTTTTTACAGTCACTTGTTATGTGAACCCGGCGACTCCTTGGACCGCATCTGTCCATTTTTGTACATAGATCTTTGAAAAGTACAGTTAAATTTTGATTGTTATTGTACCTGCATACTGACCTTATTCTTAGCTCAAAACAATTTTATTGAACGGAACATTTCGCTGCTCCACCAAGTCATAAACAAAGTTAATAACCGATCAAAGTCGTATTAAACGTAGTTTGCTTAACTGCTTCAAGCGAAGCATATTAAAACCGTGGCAGCTGCCACCTTCCGGTTAGTGAAGGTAATCTTGAATATAGGATAGTACCCTTTAGGATACACTTTTTAATAATTGGAAGACTAAGTAGTGATATTTGCACAAAGACCACCATCTTTGTGCAAAACGGAAACATACTGTCACATTTCAATCGTGTTTTCATTTAAATTTTAATATTAGAAAATTACAATGAAATTGTAATTTATAATAGGTATAATTAGAAGCATGGTGCTGAAAAACACATTTCTTGCATTTTTTGTTTTGCAAAAGATCATACTTGTTTTTTTAAAGGAAGTTTTTTACACACACACATACATACACACACACACACACACACACACACACACAAACACACAAACACACACAATCACACAAAATCAACACCTGGATTCATTCATTCCATTACTTCGGTGACGCTTCTAACGATTACAGCTTTTAATAAGTATTTTTGACAGATAATTATTATATTAGACAGCCCCTAGTAAAAGTGTCACAAGTAATTCGACACACTATCTCAATAGCACTGTAAAGTGAAACTAATCTAAACAATACTAATTTAGATATGCAACAACAGCCAAGATAAAGGATTGGAATACCTCATATTAGGGTAGGTTGTAACAACCAAAGTTTGGACCCAACGACATTGCCCGAAGATCCCCGATTTGCAAGTTGGCGTGTTCCGCAGATTAGGGTTGTGCTAAGAAATCTCGAGAACTTGAGATTGAAGGGATAATGTTTACAAAAACAACATAACTGTACTGGAGGTGATTTTACGGGGGATCGATAAAACGAAATTAATTTTAAAGTATTCCCATATTATAGAGCCGTTCGATAAATACATAATGTACGAGTGTATGACTACAAAATAATTGATACCAATAATTAATAGGCCAAGGAAAAGGTGGATAGATTACGTGAGAGACGATATGAAGAGGAAGGATGAGAGTGACGAGACGACGGCTGATGGAGAGGTATGGAAGAAAAACATACTGCGCCGACCCCAATTAAATGGGAAAACGGCACGCAAAAGATAATTTATTTTATGTAATAAATAATAAAATAGCTCTGTCACTTACGATGTTTTGTAAAATTGTTGTTCCTTATGTTATTTTAGGACGAAAATTATATATATTATGTTTCATAGATAGTTAGTTAGTTTTACTGGTCATTTTCCGCAAGTCGACATCTATCGTGCCTATTTTGCGTGAAAGGGGTAGCGCTACTCTAACCACCCTAGCTCCTGTATGAAATTTACCAATGCTTTGATATCGTTTACTGCTTCGTGCAGTGTGTTCGGAGTTCCTATGTGCTTTTTCCTGTATACTTCTTGCAGTCCAGTAGAATATGTTTAGATATCTCCTCTGCCTCCATGCATGCCCTACACATGGGGCTGTCTGTGATGCCTAAGTTGTACAGATAAAAATAAAATAAAAAAATGAGTGTGTTGTGTCCTGTTATAATTCCAACTACTTTGCGTAGTTGGTCTCTGTGTGTCCTCAGTAATATAGCTGTGAGTTTGTGGTCTTTTCGAACAGTAACTCTTTCGTCTGTCGACATGTGTCTATCTCCTCCCAGTGCCTTTGATGCTGGTGTTTCGCGTAGCGGTTTAATTGGTTGTATATGTATTTTTGGTTTGGGGTATAATTAGCTCTGGTTTCTGAGCCTTTTCTGGGTAATTCATCCGCTGCATCGTTTCCTCTCGAGCCACTGTGTCCCTTTATCCATTGTAATGTTATACTTTGTTTTTGTATCCACACATTTTTGTGAGCTTTTGTGGGCATTCGTATATTAGGCCTGATATATATGTTTCATAGACAATCATAACATCATAGGTTCGGGTCTAATTGGCAATTTTAATCTACCTCTATTGTAATGAAAATTTAACACTAAAATGTATGCAAGGAAAAAGGGAAACCATTGAAATGACGTTAACAGAAACAACATACTTAACTGTCGTTTTTCAAATGCAAATTTTAGGTATCATTGTGTTAGTGTTAGGCCTTAAATGGTATAATATGTTGTAATATTGTGCTATTTATCCAAAATTCATTAATTATGTCTTTAAAAATGAGGTTACTGAAGACAAATGCCGCGTAACTTATGATATTTTAACATTCCGCGGCATTTGTCTTCAGTAACCTCATTTTTAAAGACATAATTAATGAATTTTGGATAAATAGGACAATATTAAAACATATTATACGTTCCTTCTGCTTTTATCTATGATTTGAGAGGTATTCTATCCTCTAAACATCATAATTGTCTCTGAACGTATACATGAAATCTATGTATATTATTCATTGTTAGCCTGTTATGATCAGCTAACTCAATCATTACTATATGTTCTTTCAGCTTTCATATATGTTTCAAGAGGTGTGACATCAAATATTCTCCGTCAGAACCCGAACAAGACAAATAAATCATACACAGTCATCATCAACATCAACTTCCTTGATAATTTCGAACAAGGCGATTGGAAAAAAGGAGTTGTTTTGGTGGCATATTTATTTTACCGCTACATGCTTAAAGTACCAGTAAACTGATTGTGGAATGAACTTTAGTGACATCATTTTACTAGGAACACATCTACTATATTCCTACATAGTCTTCTTATTATAGCTGCGGTCTTCTCTAAAGTACTTCAATTAAGTTGCTTTAAATGTTATCAGGATGATATCTCTGCACTGTGTCGTCTCTAAATAATTATCTTCTAAATAGAGACTACAGAAGTTTCTATGGAAGATCGATTTACAAGTTTTAGTCGAGTTGAGCCAGTAGAACACAATAAGGGTTGAATCACATGTACGCAATGTAGCCTTTACGTAAATGTGGCCTACTTTCTCGGAATCTTGAAGTAGACGCGGCTTGGCAACCCTGCGTAGGCCGGATTACGAATTAATTGTCTTTAACCTCGTAGTTATAGAAACCACTTTCGATTTGTTCTTGTTTAGAACTATCTTGGATATTTAGTAATGTTTGGCGAGTTTGATTTAGTTATGTTTGCTAACTTGGAGTTGGATAAGTTAACGTTTGTTATACCTTTGATCAGCTTTTAAGTTCAGATAAGTCTTTCTAACTTAGGGGTGTGTAGATCTTATTTTAATTAGACACTTAAATTTGGAAGTATTCAAGCCACACGAACATTCCTAATACCCGGTTTTCACTTATCGGCTGACGGGCTCTTACCCGGATTTTTATCGTGTGTCGGCGCGGCGCCTCATAC
Source organism: Notocelia uddmanniana (assembly GCA_905163555.1). Classification (NCBI taxonomy): domain Eukaryota; kingdom Metazoa; phylum Arthropoda; class Insecta; order Lepidoptera; family Tortricidae; genus Notocelia; species Notocelia uddmanniana. The sequence continues at coordinate 25,798,225 of LR991063.1, forward strand.
CAATTGGTGTCCGGCAAGTAAATTGAAAGGGGGGTAATTCGGCTAAGCGACTCTCATAGGCAACATCCGTGAACAACAGTCTAGAAGTACCTATACAGGATATAACAAAAATTCCGTGGTTTTTTTTTACTTACTTATTTCTAGTCAGAATACGATACCAATGAACGCCTTAAACGTATCAACGGCAATTTTGGTACACCTTGTATAACGAAGCAAGAAATCACTGTAAGTAACCACTGAGAGATACATTGTATTATTGTATAAATTGTACTACTTTTGTCTTGTCACGAATAAACGTTTGAAGTTTGAAAGCTTTTACTGACCCACTTTTTTGCTTTTATTTATTTACTTGCATATAATGAATACTACCATGACAGAGACAGTAGGAGAGGAAGACCATCAGATTTAGTTGTAAAACTTGTAAAACACCTACTAAGTAGTAATTTCACTGACAAGAGAAGAGAGGATGGCAGGCTCCACAATCCATCTGATTGACGAGTAGACAGAGAGCCGGGCGCAATATTATGAGCTTCTTTACATTATATTGAAGCGGGAGGAAACTCGAGGGTTAATTAATCGATATCGTCTCTGTTAGCTAAATAATTCCCGGTCCTGATCTTTATCGCTTCGGAGCGTCTCCCGCTAATCCTTTAATCACAAAATGACATTAAGCAATTAAAGGGCACGCTACACGACTTGTCGACCAGCAGGGTAATTACAAAACGTTTTCGAGCGCGCGTAAGATATCTAACCTAATGTCGTTTTCCTTCGAAAGTGCTTGTTGCTAGCCTATTTGAATGAAGAATATTTTGACTTTGACTTTGATTTACTATAAATTACAATCATAAATCATTTATTTGCGTGATTAGGGTCAGATTTGGTATAATACAGTAGTTTTAATTATCTCCTAATTCAATCGTCCACAAACAGCATGGAAGTATTTAAATTAAAATTTATCTATACATTTCTTTACTTATAGTTACGTATACAAATAACTTTTAAAGTGTTTTTTTTTATTCGTTAAAGGGCAAATTCTTTTTTTTTTAACGCCGCAAGTACGTCGGTCTTGTAGACCAATATATATTTGTGCCTTTCGCGGAGCCCAAGCGCCCACAAACTTTTTGGACAAATTTCAAAATTATTAGGTGAAGTTTCCGGGGACCATAGGGCTGGCTCGTTCCTTTTCAGCGGATTGGCATATCCATCCAGAGGGGGAACGCAGCCAGCCTTATGGGTACCCTCCCCCAAGGATCTGGGGGATCTAATTTAGTTTATTATTTTTATTTGTATTCTTTTAATAATATAATATGTTAACTAAAATAAAAAAAGCCAGCCAGGGTGTCAGGTCACGCACAGCGAAGGATTCCGTACCGACACCTAATCTTCATTTAAAACCACTATACGATACAGTAAATAAATAAAGGTCGTATCTTCATAGCGAAGTCACGGCACTTATGCCCTTGTGTTCGGGCAAGACAGTTTTTCAGCAATAACTCAAAAACCGTTAAACCTATCTTGTTCAAACCAAGAATCGTTGAAAGTATTTATAATTGTACATCATCTTGATTTTTTTCAGAATTTTAAACTTCATAGTTTGGAAATTAGATGGGGTTGGGGGACACACTTTTTACGACTTTGACAGCTAATATCTCACAAACGGTTGACTTAAATGGTTTTTAAAAAAAAACCTCAATGTCATTTTTGAAGGCCTATCCATAGATACCCCACACGCTTATGTGCATTGACTTCGTACCTTTGTAAAGTTATGTGATAAGTTGATTATTCAAATCAATGTCATCCTGTAATGGTGAGCTGTGCGATGTGCTTTTTGGGAGTTAGAACAGTCACAAAAATGTGCTTTTTCCGCTGCGTGGAACCAAAACAGTGACAGTAGATACTTATGTTCTAACGGGAGGAAAAGTTACGCGATGACACTCCGTGTATAGGAGTTTATGTAACTGTTACATAATGAGAGGTCTTAAAACACGAGTGTGGTTATATGAAACGAGCCGGAGGCGAGTTCTATAATAAGATCACACGATACGATGATGAAAAGCTGGTCTTACTAGGATTCTTCTAAATAGGATTTACCATATGGGTGTAGACAAAATATTTTAAAGTCCACTTGGTATGTAAACTCCAAAGAATAGTATCTCAATTATATAGCCAGAAAATAATTATCAACTTTCTAATTCAAAAAAATGATTAATCCAAGGGTTGACTGTCGGCACCTTGTCAGGTCGTCCCAATCCGTCAGTCCGTATGACACAACATGACACAAGACAAATTAGCCGTAAAATCGATGACCCACTTACGAATTATCGTGCACACCGGTAATCAAGTGTAGATACAATCATATATTATAATGACTATGATGTAAGTGGCGGTTCGTGCATGATCAGGGTAGGGTTTGACAGGGGAAAAGTGAGTTTCCGTGGAGTTTGTTTTAATTATACGAGTTAGTTGCGGTATATAGAAATACAGATGACTAGCTTTTGCCCGCGACTTCGTCTTGGAATTCGTTTATCTCTATACAAACTTTCACCCTCAACTTAAAGGATGATTTCCTGGATGAAAACTATCCCGGGACTAAAACTACTTCTAAACCAAATTTCATCTAAATCGGTTTAACGGTTTAAGCGTGAAGAGGTAATAGACAGACAGACTTTCGCATATATAATATCATAGAATACAGAATGTGGCCTGTAAAAGGGGTAACACATTAATTGGTACACTATTGAGCTCTCCAGCAATTATTTCCAAGTGGTTTAAATTACCCGGGAGGCTACCGTGGGACGGACAGCAGCATCCCTGGAGTGAGGTGGAGATACTGCGATCGCCAACCCGCATGCCAATCGTGGCGATTATGGCATCAAAAAAAAAACAAAGTTTTATTTTTAATACGCACAGTGGCAGAATATCATGATGCCTGTGCCACAAATTTATGTGAAATGGAAATTAAAAAAGAGGACATTGCCGGCCTTGGCCTGCAAGATTTGTATGAAATTCCATTAACGACCTCTTGTCCTGAAACGTCATACTTCGCAGCCTGTTATAAGGAACATAACATCAATATTTCATTGCATGATAAAATTTATATATACCCTATATTTGATATAACTAACAGCATATCTAAATAAGTAATCAATGAAAATTGTTCGAAAGTTTGATTTTCCAAGTACTTTTCCTAAGTTTGGCCATCACTGGGTAACTAGACAAAGTAATAATAATAATAATAATTAATATTTATTTCAGATTATAGATCCATAATTTGTTAGTTACATTAGGTACTTAAAGACTAGGGTTAGAGTAAAAATAAAATAAAAGATAAAGTCAAAAAAGAAACATTCGATGTATCATCCCTAAGCACTGGTTAATCCTAGATGGAGTTTATTCCAGTGCCTCGGTAATGGCGCATTTAGTTTATTAACGAAGTTGATGCTATTGTCACTGCCACTCAATCTCCGCATTAGTGACGCCGACCGATTGCGTATGATCGCGTAAAAATCATTCGTACGCGCCTCCGCGAACATAGCGGACGCACTGCAATATCGTGGCAATTTCAATAGCATCCTGAAAACGTTGTTATACTGTATACGCAGAGCATTGTACGCCCGCTGGGTGTAGTCGGTCCACAGGCTGCATGTGTAAAAGGTTTGACAGAATGCCTTGAAAAGTGTTATTTTTACGGCCTTATTACACCTCGCAAACCTGCGGGCCAGCATGTTTCCCCTAACCGCCAACGCCCTGCGCTCCCTCTCGATATCGAGATCGTCTGACAGCCCCTCAGTGACCCAATGACCAAGGTACTTAAACTTTTTCGTGACTCTCAGAATTTCACCCCCTAAAGTCACGGGAGGCACTTTCTTGTAGCTCTTTTTACCAGCCTTAAAGACAAGGACCTCACTTTTCTTACCGTTGTACCATAGTCCGTGAGCCACCGAGTACCTCTCACACACATCTAACAACTTCTGAAGCCCACTGATGGACGGACTCAACAAAACCATATCATCCGCATAACTGATGTTATTCACCGACCTACCATCTATAGAGCATCCGACATAGGCTTTGTTGAGCTCGTCTATCAAACGATTAACATATAGGTTGAACAACCTGGGAGAGGTCAACCCGCCCTGCTTGACACCACACTGCAACATGTACTCATCTGAGTGCACGCCCGCCCACTTTACAGAATTGATTTGGTTCCCATACCAAAACTTAAAGACCTCAATCAATTCAGCCGGTACACTGGTCTCATCTGACATCTTGTTCCACAAAATGTCATATGACACCAGATCGAAGGCCTTAGATCTAAGAAGTCTAAGAAGCAGGCGTACACTGGCGTGCTCCTCGTGGTATAGTACTGGACAGTGCTTTTCAAACAGAAAATAGCAGACTCGGTAGACAGTCCAGGCTGAAACCCAAACTGTGCGTCATTTAGATGTATATGTTTAGATAGATGTTTTTTGAGCATACCGTCCAGCACCTTCGCCACTACAGTCGCCAACGAGATAGGTCTGTAATTGTCAACATCTGATGCGTCACCTGTTTTATTTTTAGTAATAGGCACTACTATGGTTCTCATCAAATCCAATGGTAAATATGAGTGACTCACACAATGGCTAAAAAGAAGCGCCAATACCCGCGGCAGGTGTACGCCAGCGTTTTGCAAATGCTCGATGCTGAGCCCGTCATGGCCCGGCGACTTTCCCCTCTTCATGCTCTTGATAGCAAGGTCTACATCATTCGCCGAGAAGCGCACAGTAAGTTTTACGGGTAAGTACTAGTAGTAATGTCTACTTAGCTCTAATAGTGTTCTTTTAAATTCATTATATTTTCTAATACGATGTTTTTAGTATCCAGTAACAACCGTTTAGCTGGCAGAGGGGAGAAGCATCACTCTAACAAAATAATGCACTTTAATAATTAATATAACACACACATTAGCTTATTAAAAAGTGGTTTAAGAAAGATCATATTCTTTACAAACGAGCTATTCAGAATCGTTTAAAAACTTAAACGATTTCAATCCTTATTCTTTAAACAAAATTGTATACTCGATTCATATAACAAACCTTAGTCATTTAATTTTATTGTATATAATTAAATTAAATCAGCAAATAATAATTCCAATCTACAATGCAAATTTTATAAAAAAAATATTTAATGTATAATATGAAATTCATAATAAGTCAAATTACTATGCTCAATATTTTTATATGGCAAGGTCTAGCTTTCAAAATTGACTTACATTAAAATTTACCGTTGTTCAGCGATTCCCGGCGACTACTCACATTTTTGCATATTTTCTATTTTGGATTATACCAGCTCCTAAATTTACAGTCCACTTATTTATTTACCATCTACGGACCTGCGAAGATTTTACACGAGCTATCTAACGATACCCAACAATATGGGTATTGCAAGAACATGCATCCCCACTTTACGTATAAAAAGTAAAAACGTAAAAGTAGTTTATTCTTCAAATCAGGCATATTACATGCACCTATGTAAAGTAGTGTAGGGGTACTCTTTTTTATGACATAGGAGGCAAACGAGCAGGCGAATCGCCTGATGGTAAGCGATTAACGCCGCCCATGGACACTCGCAGCACCAGAGGGGCTGTACCCTAAAATAATTATTATTTCATTTATTATTTCCTTTCGTCGGCGTGATTTATTTGTACATCCATACCAAATTACTGCTTTCTAGTAGTAACAGTTACTGAACTAAGCCGCGGATGGACGGACGGAGGGACATGGCAAAACTATAACTGTTCCTTATTTACTACGGAACTTTAGGATGTTTTCTATGTATTTAGCACTTTAATTTAATACATAGAACCTATATTATATTATATTACTGTATACGGAACCCTAAAAAGACTTTCCATATGGGTATTAACAGTCTTAAGAATACTCTTAATATAAAATGATCAACTTGTAACATTTATTCCCAATAAAATCATAGTCTTAGCAACAGTTTGAATGTATGTGCATAATTAAAACTCGACTCCATCCTATTGAGAAGGCGTACGGAAATATAGGACAAGACTTTCTGAAGACATATTTTCCAAATTATGTCGGGCTCTGCTCGGACGACTGAGCTGTTCGTTTTAATTAAAACAAAAGTCGTGTCGACTGCCGGTTGGAATTGTCTATTTGGACACGGACGAACTTTGTGGCGATAGCTTATGCTAGGGTTGTGCTAATGGGTGAGGCCCAAATTTTTGGACCAAAATTAAGGTTTTTATTTCGGCTACTGTTTAACTGATCCCTTGTGACACGAAAGGTACCCATATAAATTGTATGACAAATTCTCGTGTCACAACGAGATCAATGAAATTGTAGATGAATTAAAAGTCTTAACTATGGTCCAAATATTTGGTCCTCAATATGAGCTGTGGTTTTAATGAGTTTGCTTTGTTCAATACTGAGTAAGTTTCAAGTCACCCCCCATCAGGCTTCCAAATAAAATCTTCAGAAGAAATAAAAGGGAATTTTAAAAGGCCTTTTCCGCAGGCCTACTGAAATTCAATTTTATCTCAATTTCATAAGACGGAGAAGGCTCTAGACATACTTTGACAAAATCTTTGATTGTATGTATAACTGTATAGAGCTACGCAAAGTACCATGCGTCAAAATGGTCCTAAAACCAGCAAAGCTGGGAATTAGTGAGTTAAATAGATCTTTAAATCTCCTATTAGATCGTATTAAAAAAAAACAAAATTTAATTAAAACTTTGACGTGTACGTATGTATGTCCATTGCAAATAAATGAGTATGAGTATTCACTCAGACTAAAATATGAATTGTGTCAAAATGGTTCTAAAACCAACAAATCTGGGAAATAGGTTGTTAAATATATAGGTCTTCTCTAAAAATATGTTGTAATTATTTTTATTTGTTTTATTTTCGTATTGAAAAAATCGAAAATTATGTTGTAATTATATTTACTTGTTTTATTTTATTTATGATTAATGTTTACTAACAAATGCTAATGAGTAATGACATTCAATGTACCTACTAACAAATTATGGATTGTAATATCTGAAATAAATAATATTCATTCATTCATAAAGCTCCTATTAGCTCGTATTCACTCAGACTTAATAAAATATGAATTGCGACAAAATGGTTTTAAAAGCAGCAAAGCTGGGAGTTTGGTCATCATCATCATTAAATAGGTCTTTAAATTTTTCTTATTAGCTCGTATCCACTCTGATTAAAATATGAATATCTCAGTTCTGCAATGAAATTTAAATTAGTGCCAATAGAAAGAAATGTAGTAGATTTAAAGACCTATCCAATAACCTAACTCTCAGCTTTGTTAGTTTTAAGACCAGATCCCCGTATAAAGTTGCCCATAGTCCTTTGACATTTAATAATAAATTTTCTAGCCTTAACATTATGACATATTTTGAAAGGAATGAAAGGAAAACAAATGAAGAGGTTTTGGTTTTGGTAGGAAAGACTGCTTTTGAAGATGATTGAGAACAGAAGAGGAAATATGTTAGGGCACCTGATACGACATGACAATTACATAAAAACCATAATCGGAGGAAAGATAGAGGGGAGCAGAGGCAGAGGAAGACCGAGACGTGCGTTTATGGATCAAGCCAAAGTGAAGGTCAATGTTATGTATGTCGTATCAGGAGCTCAAAGCATTGGCAGAGAACCGAACAGAATGGCGATTACTCCACCGACAAGAGCTACACTCTCAAATATATGATGATGAACATATTTGACGTTCAAAGGTACTTTCGTATATACGATGGGCCCTAGGTTTAGAATCCGAAATATAAGAAAGATATAAATTGTAACTATGTTATGTTGTTGTCACATTGATTGCATACATTGACTACACCAATATAATGCCCCAGTTTCACGAAGTGTCCCAATCCCCATTATGAATTGACCAAAGTATAAAGTTAATAGTTACGACAACTACTACTCGTGTCAACGCTGTCCTTTGTGCCATTTCCTATTAATTTATTCAGTTTCTCACGTCTCATTTATTCTATAAGTGTCAAACTCACAATGTAAAGTCCGCCATTTGTACCGATTTAATTGTGCAATAAAGTTTAAATAAATTAAATAAATAAATGTAATTAAATATAAATAAATATTGGGGGACAATCTTACACAAATCGACCTAGTCCCAAACTAAGCAAAGCTTGTACTATGGGTACTAGACGACGATATAAATACTTATATAGATAAATACATACTTAAATACATAGAAAACATCCAAGACCCAAGAACAAATATCCGTGAAGAATGCACAAATAAATGCCCTGGCCGGGATTCGAACCCGGGACCTCTAGCTTCGGAGGCAGGGTCACTACCAACTAGGCTAAACAGGTCGTTATTATATTAACAACTGGTACGAGTACAGTATCACATCTTAACACTATAAAAAATACAAAATTACATTCAGAACTTTCGACAGCGCTTCCTCGAACTTGGCTCTAGAAATTAATTAAGGTCTACCTAATATCATCAAGGCCAGATGTAGATGTAGATGTAGCTAAATTTAGAATTTTCAGGGGTTCGGGCACAATTTATTGCACTACTTAACCCCTAAAGTGGGGTAATGAGTTTGGTTAATATTTGTGAAGATGGTAGGATGTTATGGCGCTTTGTGTGGCAGCTTCGGACTAGGTCAAAAGGTCGAATTTCAAATTTTAGAGATGATTAGGTAAATTTATGAAATTGGGACAAATTACGACCGCATACATCGTTTTTGGCAAAAACTTTTTGAACACAGTAAGAACGAATAAACTAATTTTCTCAAACATGCAATGAAATAAACAACAAAACAATCAAAGTTTTATTTTTAATACTACTACCACTATGCGGCAGAATGTCATGATGCCTGTGCCACAAATTTATGTGGAATGGAAATTAAAAAAGAGAACTTTGCCGGCCTAGGCCTGTAAGATTTGTATGAAATTCCATTAACGGCCTCATGTCATGTCGGCCGCACCTGAAACGTCATACTTCGCAGCCTATTATAAGCCTAACATAACATCAATATTTCATTAATTTAGTTTATTTAATAATATACATGTTTAGTTACATAATATCTCAATATTGTGAAAAAATAAATAAAATATAATATTTCATTACCTGTTTGAGAAAACTAATAATTTACTTAACTAAATGAAAAAAAAATATTTCTAATATTGCATTAATATTTGTAACTAGCTTTTGCCCGCGACTTCGTCCGCGTATAATTCGTTCTCGCCTTAGAATGATTTGTTTTCCCATACAATCTTTCTCAAGCTCAGGTGGACACCAGGAACTTAGGGGTGACATGTTGGAGAAGGAAAGCCACGTATAGATCGGACTGGAGATATTTGCTTGACCAGGCTAGCCTAGGGCCCACCCGCGGCTATAACGCCTCAGATGACGATGATGATACAATCTCTGGCAAGGCATGCGACGCATTAATGAGGGTAAATTATACTCCATTCGTTCGTTTTCACGTGATGTCTAGACATATAAACAGACAGACAAACAGACACTAATTCTTAAAACTGTTGAAACGATTTGTGTTATCGATTCTAAGTATCCCCAGCCAAGTTTTTTTCGACAATCTTCCATGTACAGACTTTCGAGCCTCTTAAGCTTTATTATATGTATATATAGATGTATAGATGTAAGATACACGAACATGGTACTAAAGAATCAAATAATAATATTTTTCTCAAACATGCAATGAAATATTCATGTTATGTTCCTTATAATAGCTGCCAAGTATGACATTTCAGGCGCGGCTATGACAAGAGGTCGTTAATGGAATTTCATACAAATCTTGCAGGCCTAGGCCGGCAAAGTCCTCTTTTTTAATTCCATTCCACATAAATTTGTGGCACAGGCATCATGACATTCTGCCACTATGCGTATTAAAAATAAAATTTTGATTTTTTTTGTTGTTTATTTCATTTCATGTTTGAGAAAAGCACTATACATACCTCGGCGGGAAATTTGGGGTTGCCAGCCTTAGACCTATCCGTCGTATATATGTCTTCGGCCGGCAACCCCTTTCGTCCCGGCCTCTGTAGTAATGTACTATTTATTTTTCTAAGGCAACACTAAGGTACATACGTATGTACATTACTACAACATTTTTGCTTAATAAAAAGTTTCTAGTGCCTACGCCAATTCTTGGGATTAGGTAGCGGACCCCAGGCATTCTTCAGGATGCAACTGTACTGGGAATAACGCTAGGAGGATGATGAAAAAGTTTCTTTAAAGCAATGTTTGGTAAGAACATTTCATGTTTGTCTGTACCGCTAAACGAAACACAAGGAAAATATATTTTTCAAAACAAAAATATTAAAAACATTGTCAAAACCGCAACAGAGCGAAATCTGTCCATCCCTTTCGCGCCATTAGATAATTGCTCGAGTGCGAAGATAACACGAATATGTACCACGCGCCATTGGCTGGGAAAGATACCGTTCATTGTTATTGGGATTTTTAAGTTGTTTTCTACTCTCAACATTTTACCGGATGAAAGGTGGATTGAGTTATCGGTGGTTTAATTATTTATTTAATCTTTGCGGAGATTGTGCGGGACAGAGGTGTGTGAAAATCCAGAGGGGAGCCCATTGCCCGGCAGTGGGACCCATTAACGTAATAGGCTAATAATGACTGACAGATACCTATTTTGTCTTTTTAACCGACTTCAAGATTTCAAAAGAGGAGGTTATCAATTCGGTTGTATGTTTTTTTTTTACCGAGTTCAAGATTTCAAAAGAGGAGGTTATCAATTCGGTTGTATGTTTTTAACCGACTTCAAGAATTCAAAAGAGGACGTTATCAATTCGGTTGTATGTCTTTTTTTTTAATGTTTGTTACTCCATAACTCCGTCATTTCTTAACCGATTTGGAAAATTCTTTTTTTGATTGTAAGTATATATATATCCAAATTGGTCCCATTTTTATCAAAACGCAGTTCTGATGATGGATCCATGAGAAATTGAGTGAACTCCTCAAATCTTAAAGGCAAACATATAGTGATTTTTGTGTTTCTATCAACAAATCGAGCATTTTCATCCAAAAATGTGACATTTGATGAAGTGGAACTGCTGATGATGATCAGAACAGAACTCTTCAACGACAAAAAGTTCACGTTTCGCGATTTGTCCTTCTAGCTGTGTTTGTTAAGCAAGTTCTATTTTCACGATTGATTTTTGTCATGCTCGAGTTCTGATGCTGGGATCCATGAGGAATTGAGGAAACTCCTCAAATCTTCAAGGCAAACCTATAGTGATTTTTGTGTTTTTATCAACAAATCGAGCATTATCATACAAAAATGTGACATTTGATGAAGTGGAACTGCTGATGATGATCAGAACCGAACTCTTCACCGACGAAAAGTTCACGTTTGGCGATTTGTCCTTCTAGCTGTGTTTGTTAAGCAAGTTCTATTTTCACGATTGATTTTTGTCATGCTCGAGTTCTGATGATGGGATCCATTAGGAATCGAGGGAACCCCTCAAATCTTAAAGGGAAACATATAGTGATTTTTGTGTTTTTATCAACAAATCGAGCATTATCATACAAAAATGTGACATTTGATGAAGTGGAACTGCTGATGATGATCAGAACCGAACTCTTCACCGACGATAAGTTCACGTATGGCGATTTGTCCTTCTAGCTGTGTTTGTTAAGCAAGTTCTATTTTCACGATTGATTTTTGTCATGCTCGAGTTCTGATGATGGGGTCCATTAGGAATCGAGGGAACTCCTCAAATGTGAAAGGCACACAAATAGTAATTATAGTATTTTCATGAACTAATCAAGCATTTTCATTCATAAAAGTGACATTTGATGAAGTGGAACTGCTGATGATGATCAGAACCGAACTCTTCAACGACACGTTGTTCAAGTTTGGCGATTAGTTCTCTTCGTTTTGTTTGTCAAGCAAGCAAGGTTTTTCCATAATTCCATGAGGAATTGAGGGTACTTAGTCTTCTACCATTATAAACATACTTATAGCCATTTTTATTTTATTGTATGGAATCTAAGAGTGCACCATCTAAGTATAATAATCTTTCACCGGCCTCCCCCATTGAAGTCGGTTTTTTTTTCTTAAAAATTATTTACGTTACTATCTTGTACAGGACTATTGCGATCTAATAGCTTAGACTCACCGCATATCGATCCCGCCCCGCCAAATCAGGAAATCGTCTTATAGATTCACAAATCACAGCGCTGGGTAATTTTGGGTTCTTAATGCTCATAGACCCACAATCTCAGTTTGAAATCCTTTATTAAATTCAGTAAGATATTACAGAATTCCGGCTGTAACCAAATAATTAGCAGGTTTATCTCGGGTGCGCGGAGCGATGGCTTTCCGAATATCTTGGCGAGATTACGGCGAGTTACTCAAATTAATGGTAGGTGTTAGGGGATGAGAGTCAATTCCATCTTTATTCCGGTTACACGGGTTTTAAAACACCATTCGGTATTTCAGTGGCAAAGACGCGTATGAACCGTCTGACTGGTTACCGAATCTGACCTCCTTTTTTGAAGAACCCCATACTGTATGCTTTGGAGTAACCACGCTAGAGAGTTCATTCCATAGGCGGAGTGTTGGCGGGAGGAAAATCCTCTGGATCAAAACTGTACGCGGCCAATTAGCACGTACACTGGCAACGATTTCTTAGAGCTACGCTGGTAGCCGATAGCATGTGATAAGCCGTGTTAAGAGGGAAGCGCCTACGACGAGGCAAGCGCCCGCCTTGCGCGTTCCTGGCACTGTGTTTAGAGGTGTGCGAATGAACGCCCTGCCAATGGCGAGAGGTGCAACGGTAGAATGTGATACATCATATATTATAATTGTCTTACTTATTACTAGTCAAAAAAGGTATCTATAAGTAGGTATATTATATAACAGTAAAAACACAGCCGCGCACAATAATTAAAATTTCAGTCAAACTAAATTTAAATCTAATATATCCCTGGAATGGCAGGTACCTGGTGCAAATATGCCCAATGCTGCCGGCATTTTCCCGCTGCACCCACACTGCACTGCTAAAGAAATCTGCAGGACCAGCTAAGAGTTGGGCCTGGAATCGCAACCCATCTTCCTCAATCGCTGTCCTAAATTTCTTATAAAAAAACCCCTCATAGTACTGTACCAGGGGCCACTCGTCTACACAGGCACGAAGTGATAGTCATAGTCTTTTTACTTATTACTTTTTAACGCCGTCCGCTTGAACTCAGACCATAGTACAACGGCGTCTTAGAATTTAAATTATTTACGGTTCAGACAGAAACTCGAATCACAGTTCTGATTTAGATGAAATTCACGCCTGCCATTGTTACGAGCGTCTTTATTTAATTATTAGCTCTGCTAATGTTTCTATTAATAATTATCACACATTGTTGTACCGTCGCCACTTATTATTTTGCGCCAAAAGTTTATCGTTTTATCAATCGCTTCTTTTCCATTTTATTTCGTACGTGATGATTTGGTATTTTCTTAGCAAAATTTAACATTGTTGTATAACTTCTCGCAATCATTACTCAAAGAGTACATCTGATCGTCTTTCAAATTAAACCAGCTTGACAGAACTGGCTTTCCACGAGGCAGCCTGAAAATCATAAGTTACTTACTATAGGGAGTGAAATACCCCGTACCATACCTTGGTAATAAAATTTACCAATCGTCTTTTCTATTTATTGTCATACATCGCATCGTGATTCCGTATTTTATAGGCAAAAAATTGACTTACTAGGGACTTGCCAACTGCCGAATACATCATTCGAACTCGGCGACTAGACGAGGCTAGCATAATGCGTATCCTGAGAAAGAAGTCACGAGCAATGCGCCCTTTTACAACTTTAATAATTGCCAGTACGACATCAAGTGAGAGGAAAAGAAAACATAATTACCTACCTCCTGTCGCCATTGCCCGTTCCGCAGTCCGCCATATTTGCATCAGTTCCAGTGACCTTCCTTATCCACTCAAGTGCTTGCGTTTCAAAAAAAGGTGGTCTAAAGTGCTCGAGATTCACCGGGCATTGGCAGCGCATTGTCTTGTGTTGTTAATAAATCGATTGCCTGGCTTGGACTAAACTTTTTGCTATGATTCTTTTTATGTTATAAAGCTAAAGGAACAGGCAATTTGTTTATATAATTAATTACATAGGTCACCATAGTAAAATATTTTTTTTTAAAGTCACAAACTTAACATACCGTTTCGAATGAGATGTTGTGCAATAAATATATTTTTATTTTTTAATCTAAATCGATAACATATGTAAATTTTATGTTTATTTAAAACTGTAATAGTTTACGCTTCGATTGATACCAAATAAAGTATATGATCCCGGGGAAATATTTTGCATAAAACCTTTTTCATTTGCAATGTTTACATTGTCAGTTTTGCAATTCGCCGCAAAACAGTGTAGTTTGTTTATATTTTTTTTATGAATACTTTAGGCAAACGAGGACAAAAATATTGTTAGACGTAGATAAAGACACTATTAATCTTTAAACAACAAGTGCCAGTTTTGTCAAAATCGCAGCAAATTCTGTCACAAATTATCAATAACAAAAAATAGCCTTACATACCTAACGTAATGAATGCCGCTTTTGACGCCCGATTACAAATAATTCCATACACTTAAAACCACATAAAACACTTAACACATACACTACACATGTTACACTTCACAACTTTATAGATATTCGACCGATTACAAGTCGATTTATATTTTTGTTCTCATTTCAAAGGTATACAAAAATCCACGTAAAGGTCCCGTCTCAAACTAACGGACACACTCCAGCGGACCCGCGCTGTCAAAATTTAATCATGGCGGCGATATAAGGGCGGGATACACTGGTGCGCAACGAAACCACAGTTCATGCAGTGATCTTCAATATTGAAATTACGAAATTTACATTTCTTATTAAATCAATTACAAATAGTGAACAGATCCTTAACTTATTACTTATACAATGCTAATACGAAATTAACAGCGGCACACTCATGGTGACTTTATTTATATATTCTTGAACTAATAATAACGTTTTACATTATATATTAAATATCAGTGGCTGTCGTGATATACAATAACTAACAAAGTAGAAAAGTTGGAAAACCGCCGATATTTTCATTTCAAAGTTATATATCTCAATAATGGCTGAACCGATTTTGATAAAACGTGTTTTACTAATATTATCTTTTCCAAAGAGAAACGTTATGTTATTAGTATCTTATTATAAATTCGAGGTTTTAAAAAGTGCAGTGTTCTTTCACCATAATAGATACAACTTTTTGGTTCGACATATCAGATCTCAATGACCTAGTGTTTACGTATCTAGGCATTTATAGTCGCTTCAGTCATATTGATCCACGGCTATAAGATACTACTAAATTTCTCTTGGAAAACCTGCTCAAAAAAAAAGACAACCAAATAGGTTCACCAGTTTAAGAACTACGATACCACAAAAATTATAACCCCCCCCCCCCCCCCTCTTTTGCGTTGCGTAGTAGTAGTAGGTATACCAGTGCCTATTTGGACCTGAGATAATGTCGCTGCAAACAGCATGTTATATGGCAATAATATACATACGTCATGTATAATCGGGACAGTGTGTATTGGCTTTTTTAGTCATCTACCTTTTTTTAAACGTTGTATTGGGTCTTTTTAGGGTTCTGTAGTCAACTAGGAACCCTTATAGTTTCGCCATGTCCGTCTGTCTGTCTGTCCAAGGCTTTGTTCTGTGATTGTTAGTTCTAGAAAGCTGTAATTTGGCATGGATATACAAAGCAATAAAACTGACAAAGTCGTAAAATAAAAAGTAAAAATGTTTTTGAAGGATCCCTTCCCTACACGTAAAGTGAATAGTAATTCGATTAAGGCATCCTTCGCTACCTCGGGATTCTAAATTATCACTCACCGCAAAAAAACGACGGCTCTCTTATTGCACAAATAATTATTGACTCATTGCCTGACACATCACACAACCACTGACGAGTAAAATTGGGATTAATTTTTAAGAAATTAATATGTATGAATAAATACACCACAAATAACAACTAAATTCATACACTTATTTTGTGATGTAAGTATTTTTTATTAGTACGTGGTTTTCACTGCCGCAATGAAGAAATTTTGGGGTGTTCAGTTAAAACAACTCTGACATTAGCTTATGTGCGAGCTACAAATAAAGGCAGTTAACTGAGATAACGGTCAATACGGATCATAATCAAACTAGTTTAAAAAAAAACATACATTCTTATTTGAACCGTTTCATGGAATATGTGAATTTTATAAATTTATATAAACTATTGAACGAGTAAAAATGAACCCTACTTCATAGATTTATAAATAAAACTAACCAGTAACATTGGTAATGGCCGCCACTTAGTATGCGTCGGTATGGGTAAAAGAAACCTACCAAAAATGAACAAAGTAAGTTAAACGAATTTGATACAATTGCCCAGTGTACACCATGCCTTATGACATAAAACGTGGATCCTACGCGAATCGGCGGAAGTGCCTTGTGCAACCACAGTTGCGTACAATAGTATTTATAGACGTCACAAGTTCATTCACCTAATCCTGCTTAGAACATACCTAATTGTTTATTTAAAGTGGATTTATGTTGATTTTAATAGACGCATTTATTGATTTTAATAGCCTAGTACAGAAATATGGCATAATCATATAATAATGTACGATTAAAAATTAACTTCGCAAAATTTTCATCACTCGACGTACTTTGTTGAAAGAATTTATCACATTCCATTTTAATTAGCATTGAAATATACGCTTTATCTCATGGAGCAGTAAACCTGGAATAATTTGGTATGTAATACTAATTAAAAAAAGCGAAATTGATTGCCTACAGCATTTTTTAATCGCGAGCTCTCTCGCTGACGTACCGAACTTTGATGGTCATCAAAACAAAATTTTATATTTTTTAAAAATTGTTCCGTAGACTGCGGTTTTAATTTTTTTTAATGTTGCTACATTCATACTCTACCTATATAACTCAATTAAAGAACATTCTTTGCATGTTCCACATAGTAACAATTTAAAAACCGTTGGAACTCCAACTCGCAACTAGTGTTGCGAGAGCACTTTACGTTTTACCAAGTCGCAACCCTAGTTGCGGAGAGCACGTGAGTGGTTATCCTCATACCCAAAAGTCACAACTCTTTGCAACTCCCCGCCCTAATAAGACCTTTTGTTTCAGGTATTTCGGTATTGTGTACGGTGCGCATTATTATGTAAACCGGCCTTGACAAGGGTTCTAGAGGGAATATATGAATAATCCCGGTCCGGTCATATTACAAGCAAGCGAGATGTCAAGGTGACTGGAAAAGGCTGCCAATTGAGATAATTTGGATAAAGTGTTGTCGAACTTGTTTTAAAATCGTCAAAGCTCTCAAACATTCCGTAAACTTCAAAAACTTTTTTTTTCTGTAAGTTAAAAGTGTCAATGTTTGACGCCTTAATACCAAATAGTTGTCACCTATTGTTCACCCCTGTTAGCCACTCAAGTGCTCGCGTTAAAAAAAAAGGTGGTCTAAAGTGCTCAAGATTCACCGAGCCACCAACCAAAGTGTATGACTAAAAGACTGGAATATACCAAGTTTAGGAACAAAGTTAATAAATTGGTGCTGGAAGCTAAAAATAAATATAGACAATCTGAAATATTAAAATGTAATGGGGATATAAGGAAAATTTGGTCGAATATCAACTCGTGGCTGGGAAGGGGTAAAATTAGCCTAGACGGTGTTATACTTAAATACCTAGGCAAAATAGGAAATGTCAGTCAAATTTGTACAAATTTTACAAAAACATTTACGCAAGAAATAAAAGAGATCAAACATGTTTGTAACATAAAATTTCTTGATAGAAAGCAGTATGTTAGACCGTGTGACGTAAGCTTTAGGTATAGTAAGGTGAGCCCCGCGGACGTGGAAAAGGTTATTAATGCATTGTCCTGTGACAAGGCAGCTGGAGCGGACGGGATACGTGTTAAAGACATCAAGTATCTTCGAAGTCAATTAAGTCCTATTATATCTAACCTAATGAATGCCTGCCTGACTGGCGGTGTCTATCCCGATCAGCTAAAAGAAGCGATTATAAGGCCCATATACAAGTCCGGGAGCCATTTAGAGTATGTTAACTATAGACCTATAGCTATATTGTCTGTTATCGATAAGATTATAGAAAAAATCATTGTCAAACAAATGAGTTCGTTCCTGGAGCGCCACGAAATACTTTCAGACACTCAACATGGTTTTAGGAAGGGGCGCAGTACTGTTTCGGCCTTACTAGGTTTCGCCGACTATGTGAATGAATGTTTAGACTCTGGTAAACAGCTGATAGCTCTTTTTATAGATTATAAAAAAGCTTTTGATACTTTGGATCACGATATTTTATTAAAAGCAATGGACGAATGTGGAATTCGCGGTCCCACAAATAAGTGGTTCAAAGAGTTTCTAACCAATAGGAGGATACGCACGTGCGTCTCGGGTGTGACCGGGGAAGCAGCGGTCGTGGAGCTCGGGGTGCCGACCGGCTCGGTGTATGGTCCCGTGGGATATGCGATGCATGTCAACAGTGTATCCAATGTGGTTAGTAAGTGTCGAGTGTATATGTATGCAGATGACATGTGTCTACTTTATGCTTCAAAGGACTCATTAGAGATACAGAAGTGTGTTCAAGAGGATTTTGAAAGTATCACGAGGTGGGCACATGACAACGGAATTATCCTGAATTTCTCTAAAACTAGATGCATGCATATACACTCGCCATACAATCAGATAGCTAAAACTGTCGATGCACAGAGTTTGTATATAGTAGGACATACATACGATTGTCTACATGTTAATAAGTGCAACTGCAGCTGTGACAGGTTAGTATACGTAGAAACGTTTAAATACCTAGGCTTAACAATTGATAAGAACTTTAACTGGAAGCCACATGTAAACGAGTTATGTAATAAACTAAGGTCTGTATTGGCAAAGTTCTATCAACTAAATAGTACATTAAATAAAAAAACATTGCGAGTTGTGTACTACGCACTTGCCGACTCGCTGATTAGCTATGGTCTTATTGTTTATGGTCGAACATTTGTAACGTACATTAATGATGTCAAGAAATTACAAATTCGATTAACAAAGTTCCTGGTTAGCAAAAAAGTTAAGAGAAACTGCAACAAAGAATATGACAAGTTGTTTCCCTTATGTAACATCTTACCAGTAGATAAAAAAGTTGAATATTTAATAGGATTAGAGCATTATTATAGTGACGATCACAAAACAAGAATTTGCAATAAGTATAACACCAGAAGTGTAAGAGAAAATAAATTAGTACATAAAAAAACAACAAATTATTATGGCGAAAGAACGTCGAAATATGTAGTACCAAAAATATTCAACAAAATTAATATACTAAGGCAAAGTCCAAAAGTAGGTAAAACTGTATTAAAGTCAAAGTTAAAGGGCTTACTTCTTAATAACACGTCACCGTCAAAATAAAATCTTGTTAGAGTGAAGTAAATAGGTTAAGTTATACTTAATTTTAAGCTAAGCATAAAAATGAGCGGTCCTCGCCATCAAACTTCACAGTTTGGCGAGTTTTATTGTATGTAAAATTTAATGTATTTTTCTTGAATAAAAAAAAAAAAAAAAAAAAAGCATTAGCAGCGCATTGTCTTGTGTTATTAATAAATCGGTTGCCTGGCTTCGTCTTAACTTTATACTATGATTCTTTTTATGTTATAAAGCTAAAGGAACAGGCAATTTGTTTATATAATTAATTACATAAGTCACCATAGTAAAATATTTTTTTAAAAAGTCACAAATTTTACATACCGTTTCGAATGAGATCTTTTGCAATAAATATATTTTTATTTTATAATCTAAATCGATAATATATGTAAATGTTATGTTTATTTAAAACTGTAATAGTTTACGCTTCGATTGATACCAAATAAAGTATATGATCCCGGGGAAATATTTTGCATAAAACCTTTTTCATTTGCAATGTTTACATTGTCAGTTTTTCAATTCGCCGCAATACAGTGTAGTTTGTTTATGATTTTTGTATGAATAATTTAGGCAAACGAGTACAAAAATATTGTCAGACGTAGATAGAGACACTATTAATCTTTAAATAACAAGTGCCAATTTTGTCAAAATCGCAACAATTTCTGTCACAAATTATCAATAACGAAAAATAGCCTTACATACCTAACGTAATGAGTGCCGCTTTTGACGCCCGATTAAAAATAATTCCATACACTTCAAACCACATAAAACTCTTAACACATATACTACACATGTTACACTTCACAACTCAATAGATATTCGACCGATTACAACTCGATTTATATTTTTGTTCTCATTTCAAAAGTATACAAAAACCCACGCAAAGGTCCCGACTCAAACTAACGGACATACTCCGGCGGACCTGCGCTGTCAAAATTTAATCATGGCGGCGATATAGGACGGGATACACTGGTGCGCAACGAAACCACAGTTCACGCAGTGATCGTCAATATTGAAATTACGAATTTTACATTTCTTATTAAATCAATTACGAATAGTTACAGATCCTTAACTTATGACTTATACAATGCTAATACGAAATTAACAGCGGTACACTCATGGTGACTTTAATTATATATTCTTGAAGTAATAATAACGTTTGGCATTTTATTTTAAATATCATTGGCTGTCGTGATATAGAATAACTGACAAAGTAGAAAAGTTGGAAAACCGCCGATATTTTCATTTCAAAGTTATATATCTCAACAATGGCTGAACCGATTTTGATAAAACATGTTTTACTAATATTATCGTTTCCCGAGAGACTAGTTATGTTATTAACTTATTATAAATTCGAGGAGTTAAAAATGCAGTATTTTTTACATACACACCATAATAGTTGCAACTTTTTGGCAATCTCAATGACCTCGTGTTTACGTGTCTAGGCATTAATAGTTGCTTCAGTCATATTGATCCACGGCTATAAGATACTACTAAATTTCTCTTAATCCTGCTCTGAAAAAAAGACAACCAAATAGGTTCACCAGTTTAAATAAAAGCTACGATGCCACAGACAGATATACACATTAAACTTATAACCCCCCTCTTTTGCGTTGCGTAGTATAGTAGTAGTAGGTACGGTACCAGAACTCACTATATTGTAATTTCATCATGTCAGCCGAAGGACGTCCACTGCTGGACATAGGACATATATTTATTTGGCACCCCAACAAGTTTTTTTTATTTCTAACAGGTTCTCATTGCTGAGGTGGTAAGTTTTATGCGATGTGGTATGTGTGTGGTACACGAGAGCAAAGTTACCTATATGCATATCGTGTATTCGAATCCCTTGATACGCTATAAAATCTATCATAGAATCACTTGCCCCGCTCCCTAGTGATTCGACTAAGGCATCCTTCGCTACCTCGGGATTCGAAATTATTACTCGTCGTAAAAAAACGACTGCTCTCTTATTGCACAAATAATTATTGAATCCTTGCCTGACACATCCCATAACCACTAACGAGTAAATTTACAATGAAAATTTAAAAATTAAATTAAATTAATATTTGAAAAAAATACATCACAACTATCACAAGTAACAACAAAATTCATACACTTATTTTGTGAGGTAAGTATTTTTTATTGGTACGTGGTTTTCACTGCAAATTTTTGGGTGTTAAGTTAAAACGACTATACAACAGTTTATATGCGAGCTACAAATAACTGAGATAACGGTCAATACGAGTCAAAATCAAAGGGCCTACTCCGAACTTCGAAAATCGAACTTCGTGTCGTGCCGTCCCTTTCACTCTTGTGTTATACATTATATGACGGAAAGGGACGGCACGATACGAAGTAAGTTCGATTTTTGAAATTCGGAGTAGGCTCTCAGAACTGTTTTTTTGAAAAAAGAAAACCATACATTCTTATTTGAACCATTATATGGAATATGTGAATTTTATAAATTTATGTGATCAGTTGAACAAGTAAAAGTGAACCCTACCTCTACTTCATACATTCATAAATAAAAGGTAAGCAGTTACATTGGTAATGGGCCGCCACTTAGTACGCGTAAAAGAACCTATCAAAAATGAATAAACTAAATTAAACCATTCTGCGACAATAGCCCAGTGTGCACCACGCCTTATGACATAATACGTGGATCCGACGCGAATCGGCGGAAGTGCCTTGTGCAACCACAGTTGCGTACAATAGTATTTATAGACGTCACAAGTTCATTCACCTAATCCTGCATAGAACATACCTAATTGTTCATTAAAAGTGGATTTATGTTGATTTTAATAGATGCATTTATTGATTTTAATAGCCTAGTACAGAAAAATGGAATAATCACATAATAATGTACGATTTAAAATTAACCTCGCAAAATTTTCATCACTCAACGTACTTTGTTGGAAGAATTTATTACATTCCATTTTAATTAGTATCGAAATATATGCTTCGTCTTATGAAGCAGTAAACCAGGATTAATTTGGTATATAATAACAATTAAAAAATGCTCAATTGATTGCTCACAGCATTTTTTAATCGCGAGCTCTCTCGCTGACGTACCGAACTTCGATGGTCATGAAAACAACTTTTATATTTTATAAAAATTGTTCCGTAGACTGCGGTTTTTTTTTTAATGTTGCCACATTCATACTCTATCTATATAACTCAATTAAAAAGCGTTCTTTGCATGTTCCGCATAGCAACAATTTAAAAACCGTTGGAACTCCAACTCGCAACTAGTGTTGCGAGAGCACTGTACGTTTTCCCAAGTCGCAACCCTAGTTGCGCAGAGCACGTGAGTGGTTAATATATACATAAAGTGGCACTTATAATTGAGGCAGCGTCGACCTTTGGATCGTTTAGGCTCAAGGGCTGTTTCAAGAGGCTAAACTAAATTTACTAGTGATTCAAAAATATCATTTTTTTTTAGCTTTTAAGCATATTTGCTTGTGTGCATCTGAGGATGATGTAAAATATTTTGCTTGTGTGTATCTGAGAATGAATTTACCTCATTGTCTCAGATGAGTATGATGTAGAATAATTCGCTTGTATGCATCTGAGGACGATGTAAAATAATTTGCTTACCATGCATCTCAGGATGATGTTAAATAATTTGCTTGTATGCATCTGAAGATGATGTAAAATAATTCGCTTGTATGCATCTGAGGACGATGTAAAATAATTTGCTTACCATGCATCTCAGGATGATGTTAAATAATTTGCTTGTATGCATCTGAAGATGATGTAAAATAATTAGCTTGTATGCATCTGAGGATGATGTAAAATAATTAGCTTGTATGCATCTGAGGATGATGTAAAATAATTTGCTTGTATGCATCTGAGGATGATGTAATATAATTCGCTTAGTATGCATCTCAGGATGATCTTCTTCTATCTATACATATAATAAAGCTGAAGAGGGTCGAAAGTCTGTACATGGAAGATATTCGAAAAAAAGTTGGCTGGGGATACTTAGAATCGATAACAGAACACGTTCCAACAGTTTTTAGAATTTTTGTCTGTTTGTCTGTTTATCTGTTGTCTGTTGATATGAACGCGCATCACGTGAAAACGGCTGAACGGATTTTGATGAAAACTTTACTAAGTACTGTCGAGTAAACACCCGGTCAGGTTTTAGGCTATAAAAATGCGCAGATTTGGGTTAAAACGGGGTAAAAAGAGGGGTTGAATTTTGTAAAGGAACTCCTATAATCCATGAGTTACAGGTATAAAAATTGGTAAGCATATACTTGACGACAAAGGAAAAACATCCTCATTCAAAATTAGTGAAATCTTAAGATAGAAACTAAAAAAAAAAGTAAACGCAAGCGCTGCGCTGCGTGCCGCGGCGCTGCCCAGTGTGCGCGCCAGCCACCACGGTCTCTTCAAATTTTGAACACTATTATGATTTATTCCATTAAGTAACTGTGACTCTAAACCCAAATTTCATTTCCCGTCCAAAAATTACATATAATACTTTAAAATCCTATATAAAAACCTGCAATTACAATGTTACTTTTGCTTCACTTTATACCATAATCCCACTTCTTAATATTATAAATGCGAAAGTTGAGATGTTTGGATGTTTGTCACTGAATCACGCAAAAACGGCTGAACAGATTAAGATGAAATGTATGCTAATAGTATATAATCTGGATTCACTTATATATATTATAAGTGTACTTTTTGTCCCGATGATCTTCCATCAAAGGGATATTAAATCGGGGATGCAAGTAAGGTCTATGAAACGGGGTGGTTTAATCCTCATACGCCATTCTACGATTTAAGTTTCAGCCAATTGGGAGTATAACAGCGTGTCAAGAAATTTAACTTAAAGCATAGCAGAATTGTAAACAAGTTGACGATTCATTATGTCAAAACCGAAGAATTTTGAGCACAACCTTTTCGCAATTAGTTCTACTTTGCGTGTACATCAAAATGTATTTGCGATACTTTGGCATTGTTTTTATTCATATGCTTAAATAAATAAAAAAGCTGTTTCAATGCACACTTTGTATCGTCGGTGTACCATTGAATTCTGTCGTGCGTTATTTTTTAGAAGAAGAAGAAAAAGAAGAAGAAGAAAAATATTTATTCGTGACCAAAAATAATTAAAATACAATAAAAAAAAACAAAATAAAAATCGTAATTCGTCACGAAAGGGTCTCGCCTCAGCATAAATGCCGACTCAGGGAGCCGGCGCTGATCTTCCGGCGAGACCTAAGTAAGAGCGTGTTCACATTATATCGGTGTCGGATTCTACACCGACATCGATCGGATAATGTGAACACGGTCGGAAAGTGACGGTGTTTCTAGCATGCTCCGCCTAAAATTGAACGCGACCAAAAAAAAAAAAAAAAGAAAAGCGACGGACCTGTTGTGACACTGACATGCGTCAAAGGGGCGTCCAATCAAACGCCGGAGCATACTATAATCACTATAAACCAAATATTTAGGCGTAAATATACAATAAAATTTAAAATAGGACATTACAATTTACAATAACAATGCCTGTACAAGAAAAAACACAGAAAGAGCAAATAGTATAGTTAACAGAAAAGAACAGAACATACAATATGCAGGAAGAACAATGAAGGATTGTTGTGCTATTATGGTGATGTTTGCGCAATATGTTTATGGGACGTACAATAATGGTGAGTAAATGAAAAAATCAACTACAAAATGGGAAATAAAATGACCCAGACTCGCTTCACATCGAACACATCTAAATTTGTAAATAATACATTATATTATATTTTGTAGGCTCCTTCACATTGAGAACACAAAAAGCAAGAAACATAAACACGTGCACTCATGAAGGGGTACAATTCCACAACTCCAAACCGGACACAAAACGCAGGTACATACTTCTAAAATTGAGAAAGCGTTACTTATATTTAATATATTGTATAATATTGTATAAAATTGGGTTAAATTAGACTCGTGTCATGACGCAGGCTCTCTTGGTGTTGTTGATGTTCAAGTATGAATTTCTTTAGTGTTGTTTTAAAGCTTGTTATACATTTCAGGGTCCTGATAGGCGGCGGGATTATATTCCAACACTTTGTTGCCACATATCGAAAACTCCCTCTGAAGGCAGCCGTAGCATGTGCAGGTGTTGCTAGCTGTATGCTACAGTTCCGTGCTCCCTGTGGTCTACGACTTGTTACCCATAACAACTTTTCGAAAAGATATGAAGGAGCTTTGTGTTGGATTACTCCAAAAAGCAAACATGCCAGATGGAGTTTGCGACGGTGCTGCATTTTGAGGATGTTATGTGCATTCAAAAACGGAGAAACATGGGCCCTTGGAGGAATACTAAAACAAAAACGAGCACAGGCATTCTGTACCCGTTGGACAAGCCTCCTCGTTTTTGCTAGAAGACGTGGTCCATATACTGAATCCATGTAATTCAGTTTAGATAGTACGAGTGACTCAACCAACTGTATCCGCAGTGTTTCATTTATAAATGGCCTTATGTTGTACAGTATTTTTAGTTTGTAGAAGCAATTACTAACAGAGCCTGCAACATGTTTCTCAAATCTAAGATCACTATCCATCACGAGACCCAGATTTCGTGCCTCATATACACGCTCAATGGGTTGACCTAACAGTTCAACATGCGTGGTTGGTGAGATGCTGTTTAGTTGATATTTAGTCCCAAAGATCATATATTTGGTTTTTGCAGGATTAAGCATTAAACTATTGCTTGCTGCCCAAGATGCTATATTTGAAAGGTCCGCATTAAGTTTTTGTATACCAATATCTATTTCTGACGGTTTACATGATATATATACTTGAATGTCGTCAGCATATATGTGATACTTGCAGTGTGCAATGTGGTTTCTGATGTCAGCAGTGTATAATATAAATAAGATTGGGCCGAGGATTGATCCCTGTGGTACCCCTCTGGAGAGGCCCATTTTTTCTGAGAGCTCATTGGACCCATCATTGAGACTCAGTTTTACGTATTGGTAACGATTGTTGAGATAACTATTGAACCAGCATCGTGCACTATTATCGAATCCGTAGTAGCTCAACTTTGACAGTAACAGGTTTATATCTATACAATCAAATGCCCTAGAAAAATCAAGCAACACAAGTAGTGTACACATGCCTTTATCCTGAGAGGTCAGCATGTTGTCAGTGACATCGAGTAGAGCAGTAGTTGTACTTCGCCCTTTTCTAAATCCTGACTGTACATCTGGCAAGATACCGCTACTCTCAAGATAGTTGGTCAGTTGTGAGCAAACTGTCTTTTCTAGTATTTTAGATATACAGGGTAATATGCTGATAGGTCGCAAATCTTTTAACTCTGTAACATTTGTGTTTTTAGGCAGTGGACGTACAATAGCCAGCTTCCAGAGGTCTGGGAAAGTAGAGCTTGTAATTGATGTATTTATGATATTTGTAATTAGGTCCACTGTGTATGGGAATGTCATTATCAACATACTCAGACTAATACCATCATTTCCTTCAGCATTCGACTTCAGACTTGTGACAATTTTAAGTATTTTATCTGAGCCTATCGGTTCGATGTGAAAAGAAGAATCAGTAAATCTGAAAAATTCAAAAAAAGTTAACTGAGAAATAGTTACGAGTGATGTGATTGGTAAATTTAAAAAATGTTTATTTATTATGTTGGGGTCGTTGAAGAAAGTAGGCAAGTCTGTGTTATTTTTCGGTAATAGGGTAGATTTCAGGTTTTTCCATAGTTCTTTAGGTTTTTTTATTTTTTGATTAATATTATGTTCAAAATAAGCTGATTTTTCTTGGTATATTGCCTTGTTTACAATAGACTTCAGTTCTTTATAGTATATTTTTTTGCTTTCTGACCCAATTTTATGATACTCGGCAGCAGCATTGTCGCGCATACGCATCATCAACTGAACTGTGCCTGTGATCCACGGGTACGAAGGGCCCCTGACAATTGATGTTTTGAGTGGCGCATGTAAGTCAAATAAGTAAAGTATATGCCTAGTTAAGGCCTCGACCTTTTCGTTTACATTTGACATTTCCGACATCAGATCCCACCCTGTAGTTTGCAGATCCTTGTCGAAATCCGCCTTATCAATACTTTGGATAGGCCTGTGTGTTATAGTGTAGGGTTTTAGTTTGCTCCGCTTAATATTAAACACGCATACAACCAAACAGTGCCCATAAAGTGAACCCACATGCTCAGTATTAATTTTTTTCGCTTTCAAGTCTGTACATACCAAATCAATCAATGTCTGACTAGTATTTGTGAAGTGTGTAGGCTCTGTTACTAATTGTATTAAGTTAAAATTAGATAATAAATGATTCAACTTAGTTACTTTTGTGTCAGTGGCGGTCAACAAGTTAATATTAAAATCACCCAATAGTACTAAATTGTCATATTTGGGCATTGAGCTAATGGAATCGTATATGGCGTCAAAAAAGAGGTCAACATCCTGCCAAGGTGGGCGATACGCTGTGCCTATTAGTATTTTTTTCCCTTGCACCGTCGTAATGACCCACATTTGTTCGACTAGTTTGTGCTTTGGTTCTATAGGGTGCGGCCAGGTACGAGCGCTGACATTTCGCCTAACGTAAAACCCGACGCCTCCTCCACGCGAGCGTGCACCCTGTGGTCGGGGGATATGCCTAAACCTGTACCCAGGAAGTACAGGAACCCGATTTTCCTCGCCTTGCTTAACCCAAGTCTCGTTAATAGCTAACACATCCATGTCTAGTCGAGTACAAGTCGCTATGAAGTTATCATGGTTTGTGGCCAGTGATCCTGCGTTAAACAAACCGATCCGAAGTTGTTTACGATTGATTGTATAAGTACAGCCCTAAAGATAAGCGAGCGACATAAGGAACCGGTTTTGCATTGGTGCAATTAAGAGTGAATAGTTGCGAATGTTGCGATGTTGTGTACGAGTATAGGTTATTTATTGTATTCGTGCTTTGAGTGCTTAGTGTAGTGCGGAGTGTATTGTAATAATATATAAAAAATATGTTTACATTACGATAAAAAGCTATATTATCTTGTGTGTTTGCGTGTTGTCTTCGGTTTCGATGTAGTGGACGACAATGAGAAATCGGCAGCTTAAACAATAACAAAATCATGTGCTTACTTAGTGAGACAATAACAAGCAGTACATAGTTATTCGGAAGATCCAACATTACGGTGACCAAAAACACGATCCAAGTCCAGCTCGTTGCGAATACGATGGCGAGGTGAATCCGCGCCCGGTCGTTGTCGCACGAAGACCTTTCCGTCCCTGGTCCAAGCAAAACGCCAGCCGAGCTGTTGTTTTAACTCACGAGCCTTGTAGAAAATGCGCCGATTATGGAGAGTAAGCCGCTCATTTACATAAAAACGGCCGACGGGCCCAGACAGGCCGGTCCCTTCAGTGGTCGCCCCACGCCGCGCCCGCGCTGCCGATAGAAGCTGGTCTCGCAGCGCACGGCGCGCCAGCCGCACCACAAGCAGCCGGGGCCGGCTCAGTGGCACCTGGACGCCCTCAGCCGGAATCTGCAACGCACGACCCACACGCGTGGCATCGACGATGTCATGCTCAGTGACGTTTACTCCCAATTTTTGGCTTATGGTAAGCGCAACGTGTACACTATTTTCTCCCTGCTGTTCGGGGACACAGGAGATTTCGATATCATTGAGCAGTTCGTTCTGGTCCCGATCATTGAGCTCAGCTCTCAGTTGTGCGATGGTCTCTGACAGGGTGTTCTCGGGTTGATGGCCATGGCATGCTTCAGTTCTGGCCTCCAGCGCGTGCACACGCGTATTTAACTGGTCAATGCGGCCGTCACAGCCGTCAATACGGACGGTTAAAGCCGCCATGGTCACACGCAACTCGTGAAGCTGAAGCGTCATGGCCCGCATTTCCTCACGAAAGAGACGCAGCTCAGTGACCAGCATGTGCATCTCTGTCATGTGGGACACGTCCTGTGTGCTGTCAAGATGGTAATTATTTGGGGGTGTAGTCATATCCCGCTGATCCGTGTATGACACTTCCATGATGGAGCTGTTCTCGGCATGCTCGCCTGGAGAGGCCCGGCCGGACATCTTGGCTCCTCGGTGTATGGTAACATTTTCATTTCCACCTCTGATCGGGGTGTCAGCACTGTAGTACCTGGGCTCGGCCCCCTTGCATTTTACGCACCTGTAAGTGTTCTTTTGAGCGGGTCCCATCCCGCGGAACTGGTTCTCGGAAACATTGGCACAAATGATATCATAACTTTTTTGACATTCAAAACATTTTAAAAATCTCATATCTTCTATTTTGTTGAGGCAACCGTCGCATTTTAAACCTGTATCCGCCATTGCAACATGCACTTTGAGTCGTTGCAAATAAGGTTGAAAATTCAGCAGGTAACACGTCTGTTTTTATACTGCGCTTACGCCGCTGCGAGCAGCTGATTTGTCGATCGCCGGTCAGCTGACTAGCGCAATGGCGACCCGTTGAAAGAGTTTTGGTTGTATTAAAACTGCGATTTTTGTAGAAAATACACTGTTTTAACGCACGAGGATTGTTAATCCCGCAGACCGTACGCACTAGTTATATAACTTGCAACTTTACTTGTTTATTCCAGCACTGTTTATATCTGTTTTCTACGAATAAATACGGAGCGGAACAAAAACGCGTGTGTCAATACTAACGTTCGTGACGTCACTCCGTAATTGTTGACCCTTTACACCATAAAAACTGTTTGATATAAGAGATCACTTGAGCTGGGCAGCCCAATCGTCAGCATAGACAGCTGGAGGTACACTTAGAAGAGGGTCGAAAGTCTGTAAATGGAAGATATTCGAAAAAAAGTTGTCTGGGGATACTTAGAATCGATAATAGAAATCGTTTCAACAGTTTTAAGAATTTGTGTCTGTTTGTCTGTCTGTTTATATGTCTAGGCATCACGTGAAAACGAACGAATGGAGTATAATTTACCCTCATTAATATGGCAACTGGATCTTCGGCGTAGACATAGCTCGGCCTTCGGCCTCGCATGCCTTGCCACTCTCCTTCGGCTTTTCAGTCATCAACCTTACATGAAGAATCAACTCTGTTGGGAAGTTCGGCCTTCAGCCTCGCGTGTCTCACCTCTGTGCTTCAGGCGTTCGGCCCTCAGTCTTACATGAGAAGCCCGCTCTGTGTGATTATTCTCGCATGCCTTGCCGTTCTGCTTCGGGCCTTCGGTCATCATACTTACATGAAGAACGTGCTCTGTTGGGATAACGTTAACCGACAAAACTGCGTAGCGAGACTTTTACCATTGTACAATATACATGTAATGTTTTTGACGAGATTCATTCGTCTAGAATCGGTACATTTGATATTCCGAAATAAGCACTTAATCATTCGTTTTGAGAATAGGATTTCTAGAGAATGTCGTATTGACTGTAATCATTTCTTAAGGGGGTGTAAAGAAGGGAGAAAGATTGTATCATCATCATCATCTGAGGCGTTATAGCCGCGGATGGGCCCTAGGTTAGCCTGGTCAAGCAAATAGGTATCTCCAGTCCGATCTATTCGTGGCTTTCCTTCTCCAATATGTCACCCCTAAGTTCCTGGTGTCCACCTGAGCTTGAGAAAGATTGTATGGGAAAACAAATCATTCTAAGGCGACAACGAATTATACGCGGACGAAGTCGCGGGCAAAAGCTAGTACATATAATAAAGCTTATGAGGGTAGAAAGTCTGTACATGGAAGATATTCGAAAAAAGTTGGTTGGTATACTTAGAATCGATAACAGAACACGTTCAAACATTTCCAACAGTTTTTAGAATTTTTGTCTGTTTATCGGTTTGTCTGTTTACTTGACCACGCATCACGTGAAAACGGCCGAACGGATTTTGATCCAAACTTTACTTATCTGTCGAGAAAATCCCCGGTCAGGTTTTAGGCTATTAAAATTGTGCATATTTGGGTTAAAAGGGGGTAAAAAGAGGGGTTGAATTTTGTATGAAAACTCTTATAATCCATGAGTTACAGGTTTGAAAATTGGTAAGTACATAAAAGTCGACAAAGAGAAAACATTCACATTAAAATTTGTGAAATCTTGAGATAAAAACTGAAAAAAGAAACCCTAGCGCTGCGCCGGGACGCTGTGTAGTGTGCGCGCCAGCCACCACGGTCTCTTCAAAATTTGAAAGCTATTAGCGTTTAGTCCTTTAAGTACGTAACTGTAACCCTGAACCCAATTTTCGGTCCCGTTTCCTAGATATAAAATCTACATGTGTAACTTTGTAATCCTATTACTATTACTTTAGCCGATTAATTAATATTCAGTCACTTATACCACATAAATAGAAAGATCAAAAAAGAAAGATAGACACATGATGTCGTCCTAAATAACCTATACATAGTGTGTATAACTACGCTCTGGCGTCAGCCTCGCGTGCCTTGCTGCCCTCCACCACGCCTTCATTATCGCGCATAACACTCTTGGCTTGACTTGGCACGCCCATCGGGCCTTCGGCCCTCAGCCTTAAATGAAAATTTCGCTCTGTTGTGATGCTCGACCTTCGGCCTCGCGTGCCTTGCCGCTCTCTTGGGCCTTCGGCCTATATGGTCGCGTATAAGACACATTATGTTGGCCTAAATAACCTACACATAGTGGGTATAAATACGCTCTGGCGTCAGCCTCGCGTGCCTTGCCGCCCTCCACCACGCCTTCATTATCGGGTATAACACTCTTGGCTTGATTTGGCACGCCCGTCGGGCCTTCGGCCCTTAGCCTTATATGAAATGAAAGGCCCAACAGAGCCTCGGGCCTTCAACCCTCAGCCATACATAAGGAGGCCGCTGTGAATGAATGATCAGCTTTCCGATCTCGTATTTGTTGCCGTTCTGCTTCGCATTTTCGACCACTATCATTACGTAAAGAACCCGCTCTGTCGGGACGCTCGGCCTTCGGTCTCGCGTGCCTTGCCGCTCTGCTTTGGGCCTTCGGCCCGCAGCCTTACAGCCTGCTCTGTTGGAATGATAGCCCCGGCCCGCATGTCTTGCCGGTCAGCTTAGGGCCTTTGGCCATAATACTTACATGAAGAACTCGCTCTGTTGGGACTACGTTTTACGGCATAACTGCGTAGCGAGACTTCTATCATCATAATTGTTATTTTTTGACAGGATTCACTCGTTGTATGGGAAAACATAATATAATTCTAAGGCGAGAACGAGTTCTACGCGGACGAAGTAGCGGGCAAAAGATAGTGATAAATAATTTGCTTGTATGCATCTGAGGATGATGTAAAATAATTGGCTTGTATGCATCTGAGGATGATGTAAAATAATGTTCTTATATGAATCTAAAGATGATGTAAAATAATGTTCTTATATGCATCTAAAGATGGTGTAAAATAATGTTCTTATATGAATCTAAAGATGATGTAAAATAATTTGCTTGTACGCATCTGAGGACGATGTAAAATAATTTGCTTAGTATGCACCTCAGGATGATGTAAATTAATTCGC
Organism: Notocelia uddmanniana; assembly: GCA_905163555.1. Classification (NCBI taxonomy): domain Eukaryota; kingdom Metazoa; phylum Arthropoda; class Insecta; order Lepidoptera; family Tortricidae; genus Notocelia; species Notocelia uddmanniana. Next base: position 25,831,234 of record LR991063.1, read on the forward strand.
TTTTATGCATCTCAGGATGATGTAAAATAATTTGCTTGTATGTATCTGAGGGTGATGTAAAATAATTCGTTTGTATGCATCTGAAGATGATATAAAATAATTTGCTTATATGCATCTAAAGATGATGTAAAATAATTTACTTGTATGCATCTGAGGATGATGTAAAATAATTCGCTTGTATGGATCTGAAGATGATGTAAAATAATTCGCTTGTATGCATCTCAGGATGTTGTAAAATAATTTGCTTTTAAGTATCTGAGGGTGATGTAAAATAATTTGTTTGTATGCATCTGAAGATGATGTAAAATAATTTGCTTATATGCATCTAAAGATGATGTAAAATAATTTGCTTATATGCATCTAAAGATGATGTAAAATAATTTGCTTATATGCATCTAAAGATGATGTAAAATAATTTGCTTCTATGTATCTGGGGATGATGTAAAATACCATAATTTCAACTGGAATCGCAGTTAATAACAGGGAGAAACTTATAAGTTACGTCATGCATAAGCCACGTCACTGCGTTTACTGTGCGTCAGTGAGTTTTAAGCAGCGGTGTGGCCTTTAACTCGTCTAATTAATAATGTACTTATTCTTAGTTGGTAAGTCAATCTAGGCTCACTGACGTAGCCTGTTGCGGATTGTTTTGGGATTGTTGAGTGTATATGTGTAAAACTACAAAAAATGTAGTCAAGATGCTTATATAATAAATAAATAAATATTCGGGGACAATTTTACACAAATCGACCTAGTCCCAAACTAAGCAAAGCTTGTACTATGGGTACTAGACGACGATATACATACTTATATAGATAAATACATACTTAAATACATAGAAAACATCCAAGACCCAAGAACAAATATCCGTGATAAAATGCACAAATAAATGCCCTGGCCGGGATTCGAACCTGGGACCTCTAGCTTCGGAGGCAGAGTCACTACCAACTAGGCTAAACAGGCCGTCATATCCGAATAGTAATAGTATTTGACACAGAAAGCCACGAGAGTGGTGTAATACAAAAGTGGTAAAACATCTCACTGCAACCCCTCACTAATAACGGCAGAATTATACGAGGGCTGCCTTTTAAGTTCTGTCGTTTGCAAACCTCCCGTGATTGCATAAAAAAGAACTAGTGTCATCTTAAAATATTTGAATTTAGAATTCGAAAACAAAAGAATGACTCGAAATCGGCCCAACCGTTTTAGTACAGCGTTCGTTCAAAGTTGACAAGTCAGTTGTGAAAATGGAAATTTCGAAGGAAAATTTACGTGCGATAATTTTTTACAACTTCAAAAGCCCCTTAACGCGACTTCAGTGCTTCGAAGAGTTGACTAAGGTTTTCAATGGTAAAGCACTATGCCTCCGGACTGTGGAACGCTGGTATTTAGAATTGCAAAGTGGTTGCTCTAGTCTTGGTGATAGACATCGTGAAGGTCATCCAAAAACAGCCGTAACCCAGGAGAACATTGATGCTGTACGGCAACTGATCGTCGAAGATCGCCATGCGACATACCGTGAGATAGAAGCTTCCTTAAGTATTTCAGGGACCAGTGTTCACAGTACTTTGCATGATCACTTAGGCGTAAAAAAGTTGATCTCACGCTGGATACCACATTTACTCAGTGAAGACCAAAAAACGGCTCGCGTTCGATGGTGTCGCAAAACTCTGCGGCAATTCAACCGAGAAAACTTGAAAGATGTTTACGACATTATCAGTGGTGACGAATTTTGGATATATGCCTACGATCCCGATTCTAAACAGCAGTCGACTGTTTGGGTGTTCCAAGACGAGCCAAAACCGACCAAAGTAATACGCTCACGGAGCACTTCGAAAAAATGGTCGCCACATTTGTGGCGAAAAGTGACCACGTTGCCACCATCGTGCTTGAGGATCGTAAAACGGTTAATGCTGACTGGTATACCACTGTCTGTTTACCAGAAGTCATCGGCGAGTTTCGAAAAAATAACCCAAGACGTCGTATAAGACTGCACCACGATAATGCGAGCTCGCACACCGCCCGGCAAACAATTGTGTTTTTAAAAGAGCAAAACGTCGAAATTCTGGAACACCCGCCGTACAGTCCAGACTTAAGACCTAACGATTTTTTTACTTTTCCAAAAATCAAGCAACGACTTTGTGGTCAACGGTACCAGACGCCTGAAGAAGCGATTGAGGCATACAAAACGGCCATTTTGGAGACCCCGAATTCGGACTGGAATAAGTGTTTCGAAAATTGGTTCGATCGAATGAAAAAGTGTATTACATATCACGGTGATTACTTTGAAAACCAATAAATACAATTTAACACTTAAATTGTCTTTAGTTTTTCCTAACGACACAACTTAAAAGGCAGCCCTCGTATTCGTTTTTCGGGTAAAATCGGACGCAATTGCGTTATAGAAAATGACAATGTCACGTCACGTATTACCGCTGATATTCGAAGTATATCTCTAAAATCCCAATGTGTTTCTGAGCATTAACGGACTGTACATAGATTGACTTTAACTTCATACGTGTGTTTTTCTAACTAAGATTTAAGTACCATTAGGGTACCCCTGAGGGGATTACTTCCGGCTCGATAATTGACTGGAGGAATACCCGATAACCCGGATATCGGAGTTATAAAGGAGAGGACTATCTGATTCGACGTATTGGCATGTTAAATTTATATTTGTTTCACTATTCTGGCACGTAACGCTTAGCGCGCGTGGAAGCGAAAGCGCGCGGTATACAAGTTGTGGTCTGCAATAGACACAAATAATGAATTGGTAAATTAGTTATTTATTTCGAAATTAAATTAAAAAAATTGTTAGTTTGCTTTTGTTATGTTTATAAGTGAAATGATATCGATAATATTTTACTTATGAATGATAAAGAAATGAGCAAACGTTTACCAAGGCATTGTTGTACTGGATGCGCAGTGAATAACTGATATGATACGATATTGCGATGTCAAGATGAAAATTACTCGAAGTTAATAATTTTAATATTAATAGTAATATTGTCTTCCGTTTTTGAGATTGTTATACATGAAATTAAATGAATTTGTATGTGAGTAGTTTGCATAATAGTAATTTGACAGAGAAAATGTATATTATTCTTGGTCTAGCCGCTTTATCACGAGTGCCGCAAAGTATTGGCTGACTGTACCTATCGTAAGAAGATTCGTATTTTTTCACATATAGAATACTTGTAGGCATGAAACTTTTTAAACATACAGTAGGTAAAGAATAAATTTAATTTAATAGAAACAAAAACAGATATTAAAATGAAAACTTAAGAGACATACAAAACATAAAACTAAAAATAAGTAAACTAAGGTCTAAAATAATTAAGAAAACTAATGTAAAATACATTAAAAGTCTAGAATAGCCCACCCTGCATTCACTCGCTGTACTGCTATTGAGACCTGTTGTACCAGATACGACCCACAGCGGGGATCGTTGCCCCTTTCCCGCAACCGTCGACCTAACTCTTTATACAGGCGGCGGGCCTCTGAGCCCCATGGTCCTCCCATCTCCACTGCCACTGGCACAAAGTCGTATCTTGATTCCAGGGCAGAGTATTTCGTGTGCTTTAGCTTGGCGGCTGACTTGTGTGGTTTGCCTCAAGTGGGACGCAGCAAAGGTGCTAACGCACATGGCGTCCCACAAAAGGCAGCGTCCCCTCCGCCATGGAATCAACGTGAGTCCGTCCGGTCTCTTACCGTCAGACCGACTCAACCCGGGTGGCTCCAATACGCATGGCACGTTTGCCGATACCAAGGCCCGCCGTACGATCTCGTTTATAGAGTGGTGCCTCGGGAACCGCCCGGCGCACCTCTGGCAGCTCGAACCATGGTGCACATTTTCCGCAACTATGATCCCGCATTTGTAGCGATGGGGCTCACACACCTTAGTACCCAACCGCAGAGCCACTGCTATTCTAACCGTGTCATTGTCCAGCAACGTATCCAGTTGAGGTAATGGTAGTGCATGTAGCCAAGCCCCTGATTCTGGCTGTGCAAGGGCCTTAAGGCGCACCACATCAACTCCCGAGGCACCAGACAACAACGAGTCATACACCCGCTTGCAGCAAAGATCATCCCACTGTTTTTGGACCCCAGGATTTTCGGGCCGCTCATTATCGGGGACAGTGGCTGACCATCTCACCAACTCCAGAGAATCAAATGGAACCTGGAAACTGCCACCATTTATAGATAAAATGCGAGTGAAGAGATCCAAGGCTCTATAAGAAGACGCAAGAACTCAATGCGACGAATACCTAAACCGCCGTAACGAATTGGAAGAGTGGCCTGCACCCATTGTATTTCGCTTAAGTCTACATTTAAAGCAGTTTGCAAAGTAAACTTTAGCTCTCGATCTATACCCCTTACTTCGTTGACAAAAAGACGGCGACGTTCTGAGTATATAGGTCATTCGAGTTATGGCAAAGCAATTACGCAACAAAGTCAAGGAAATATGGGATGATAGATTCCTTAGGTGATCCGGAACTGACATTAGAGCAACTTTTTTAGCTTGCAGAGCAGCACTGACTCCGTCAGGAAAAATGGGCGCTCCTAGCAAAGAGAAGGAGGCCTTATCTACCCTCTTTATACCCGATAAAGTATTTTCAAGGGTCAACAACAAAGATTCAGTCACTGCGCCGCAAGAGAAGAGCTCACATTTCGTAGGGTTGACTTCAAGGCCAAGTTTCTTTAAAGCCGGCATTAGTTTATTTAAGTCCTCGACTATTGTTTCCGGCGGCCCACCAATAGATCCATCATCAAGATACCACACATTAAGCGGTGATTTTAAAGTAATGATGATCTTATGTATGGCCAAACTAAAAATCAGAGGACCCAAAGGATCACCCTGCTGCGCTCCTACTTGCGATAATATCATTTTATTCTTTAAGATAAAGATTAGTGTCGTTCGAATAACATTGATATATAAACGGGTAGAGTGACAGCACAAGGTCCAGGACCTCCTTCAATATGATGTCTCTCTCTATACAGTTGAATGCGTTCCTAAGTCGATCTTGACGACGGCACTATCAGTATTATCATGGCATGAAATAAAAGAGCAAGTGACATGTATGGCTGCCTCACAACCTCTAGGTGTTACAAAACTGACCTGCCTTGGCTGCAAATAATCTGACATAGCTTCCCTGACAGCGTAACAGCCAAGCTTGGCAGTGAGACACCGAAATACACTGCCCACAGCAATGGGCCTCACCCCATCAACCTTCTTCGAAAGGGCACACACCGACGCACCGTATAGGTACGGCCTTACTTGAGATTAAGCATACCCTTAAACAAGAAATTGCATAAGTTTGTTATGGACTCTAAGAGACGCGGTCCGTTATTACCAACAGATGGACTAGAGAGCTCCTTGAGGTGTTGCGGTCGCAGGTCGTCCAATCCAGATGCAGAACCATTGTAAAATTAATTGAGTGCTCTGGCCACTTGCGCATGAGTCACGGTTAAAAAGGCACTATTTCGGTTTGGCTCCGGAGGCAATGAAAGCTGTCTTGACGGAGAAGGATGCTTTTCAAGTAATGCACTCATGGGTGCAAGTGAGAAATCTGACAGAAGCATGCGTACCGCGCCCCTTAAATCGCCTTCATGCACTTTAGCCTCAACAGTACGGTATTTACATCTAGACACGCGGCAGCGTGTCCAGCCAAGTTCACCCCAGGAACTGGCGGACAAAAGCCGTGTGTTATATTAAACGAACCGTTTGGAGCCACTTTTGACCCCCCAATAACTCCAAACCTATCTAACATAAAAAATGAAATTTGGTACATGTATAAAGATCATTAACTCCAAATCTATCTAACATAAAAAATGAAAATTGGTACATGTAAAAAGCACCATTTCGCGAAGATTGACAAAAAGTAATGATATCACATCAAAAACATAAATGTGAAATGGGAGCCAAGTTCAATATTAAGAATATGCGATGCTTGCTTGTCGTCTTCATCGAGAAAATAATTGAGATCTAAATGGGTGCCAAGTTCCGTAGATTCTCTGAAATGGTGCCAAGTCCGGCACTACATTGTTTACAGTAAAACTAATTTACTGCGGCTTTATGCATTTTGAGGTTTAACTTGGCAGTTTTCTATGCAGTATGTTATAATACCATAAAAGCTGTTGGATATTTAAGAAAACTGCCAAGTTAAAGCTCAAAATGCATTAAGCCGCAGTAAATCTAGACACGCGGCAGCGTGTCCAGCCAAGTTCACCCCAGGAACTGGCGGACAGCAGCCGTGTGTTATTTTACAAGAACCGTTTGGAGACACTTTTGACCCCCCAATAACTCAAAATCTATTCAACATAAAAACATGAAATTTGGTACATGTATTAAAATCTTTTAGGACAACTAGAACGCCAAATTTCATAAATATAAGTTTAATACTTATTGAGATATTAAATTCCAAAAAACGGCATTTTTACCACTGACTGACTGACTGACTAGTAATCAAAAACCAAACCCATTTCCAGATGACCTAGAAAGCTGAAATTTGGCATGCTGTTTGGTAATTGTGTGTACACCAGAAAAAAATGGAAAATAGTGATTTTTTAATTGGTTTTATTATTATTATTATTTATGCTAGTTACCTCAGAACTCCGTCTTTTTTTTGTTTGAAACGGTATACTTCCGTAGTTAACAGATAAGAATCTGATCATAGGGTCCTGGAGCAATTGAGGGAACTCTTCAAATATTTGAGGTGCACCTATAGAGATTTGGGTATTTTGTACGAGTAGTAGTAACTTGTGCATTCGCTCTTAAAAAGCACCATTTAGCAAAGATTGACTAAAGGTTATGATATCCCATCAAAAACATAAATGTGAAAATGGGAGCTAAGTTCAATATTAGGAATATGCGATGCTTAGTTGTCGTCTTCACCGACAAAAGAATTGAAATCTAAATGGGTGCCAAGTTCCGTAGATTCTCTGAAATGGTGCCAAGACCGGCACTACATTGTTTACAGTAAAACTAATTTACTGCGGCTTAATGCATTTTGAGCCTTAACTTGGCAGTTTTCTGTGCAGTATGTTATAATACCATAAAAGCTGTTGGATATAAACCAAGCATAGCATATTCTTAATATTGAACTTGGCTCCCATTTTCACATTTATGTTTTTGATGGGATTATTTTTACTGTAAACAATGTAGTGCCGGACTTGGCACCATTTCAGAGAATCTACGGAACTTGGCACCCATTTAGATCTCAATTCTTTTGTCGGTGAAGACGACAACCAAGCATCGCATATTCTTAATATTGAACTTGGCTCCCATTTTCACATTTATGTTTTTAATGGGATACATTTGTACATGTATAGCTTTAGATTTAATATTTGGCGTCATCTTAAATCATACATGAAATGTGTGCTGAGTCTAGGTTATCGAAGCTATCCTCATTTATCGAAGCTATTGAAACTAAGACTCAGCATTAAGTAATGTTTCGGTGAGCGCCTCCACTGCAACGCTGGTTTTTTTCCGACCCGATATACTTCTAGATAATATATTTTAGTCCCTAGATATGTGCATGATGTGTGTGTGTGTGGTGGTACAGGTCACACACCCTGTATGTATTGATAACATACTAACACTCCAGTGAAATAGATCTCCCGGCATTATCGGAATACATCTCCGCGGTTTCGTACATTTCAAGCATGATACGGAAATGCGGAATAGTAATATTGTGTATTAGAATGTAGACAGAGGTTCCTGTGAAATGTTTCATTTAACCGTATACTCAGTCTGGTTTAGGGTATCGTTAACACGAAACAGAATATGTAACATGTTCTTAGGTTTTATGCTTTTTGTTCTAAGCGTAAAATGAACAAGAAATGTAACTTTTTAGTATGATAATACTTTAGAAATGGAGTGTAGACTAGTTTATCTTACGGTTTAGCTCGCTATAGCGAGATGTTTTGGACTTGTAAGGAGCGCTTAAGTTATAAAAAATATTTGGCACAAGCCAGGCTTCTAACCTGTGACAGCAGTTTGAAAGTCATATGCATTTACCCCTGCTTATGCTATTATAGTGTACCTGTTTTCATCATTCGCGTGCCCTTTTCCCATTTACTTGGGGTCGGCGCAGCATGTTTTTTTCTTCCATATCTCTCTATCGCCCGTCATCTCGTCACTCACATCCTTCTTGTTCATATCGTCTCTCAAGCAATCCATCCACCTTTTCCTTGGCCTACGTTTCCGCTTACATCCCTCCACATTCATACCTAATACTTTTCTTGTCACATGACCTCCGCATAACATACCCATACCACCGTAGACGATTAGCGATCAAACGTGACTAATTATTTTTGTAGATAATTGAAATGTATCATCATAATTAATTTTAATGTATTTTGACATTTAAAGTGGTTTTATAAAATAAATGACTATGACTATGACTAGCTCTCAACTTATCATCTATGGGTGCTACAATCAGGGTTCCTCTTATATACTCATCCCTTATCTGATCCATTCTTGTTATGCCACTCATCCATCTCAACATTCTCATCTCCGTAACATGCAATCTCTTTTCATCCGTCACCTTTGCGGCCCAACATTCCGATCCATACATGACGACAGGTCTTACAATGGTCTTGTAGATTTTTCCCTTCAATTGGAAGGGCATTCGGGCGTCGCATATGTTTCCCGAGACCTGTCTCCATTTCATCCATCCTGCGCTGATTTGGTTTTTGATGTCACGGTCAATATCGCCATTACACTGTATGAGGGACCCGAGGTATCGAAAATCAGAACAGACCGGTAGCGTTACGCCATCGAGCTCTATGGGCATAAAATTGGAGAGACCGCCGAAATCGCAGAACAGGTGTTCAGTTTTAGAACCACTGATTATCAAGCCATCGTTCTCCAATTTTTGCCGCCACTTCTCTAATCTGCTCTGAAATCTGCTCTTGTCATCGTCATTGGAAGGTGAGTTCCTTTTCACATATGGCGGCGAACAAAAAGATGTCATCGAGGATACGAAGGTGTGGCGTGACCTTATGAAGGCCCTTTGCACCTCTGGGGTGCTCTAGGACTAAAAGAACAACAGCAATATAATCGCTAAGTACATCAGTCAAAGCCTCTCATCAACCATGTCATTTGTTCCTGCCTAAAGTGCTATTCTTATCGGTAAAAACTCCTGAAACAAAGATACACTTTGTATTTTACTAAAAGCCCTGGCATTTGAAACTCGTTTACAAATACAGCTGTTTTATTTCAACCTTTAATGTAGAAATTCCCGCACGTAAGGATGGAGCCACTGGCCATCTGTTGCCGCGATATAGCACCGGCGTTACGACTGGTGAGGGCACAGCCTAGCTCAGGAAGTTAACTCAATTTTAATTGTTAAACGAGCACGAAAAGCGACCGAACTTCTCCAAGCTACTGGAAAAATCCGGCTTTGGTATATACTCGTATATGTGGAAATATGTCTGTATGTATAAATGTTTGATCTATGTTTTATTTGAGTATCGTTAATGGGAACATTGTGAATTTTGGTAGGTGAATTAATGAGACAAAAATGAATATGACCTTAATCTGTCAAAGGGTTGTTACTTCTAATTTTGAAAACATAGTTTCTCGAAACCACTAGATGGCGCTAAGACGGTTCCACGAGTACATTGCGAGTTCACCGTTCGGGGAGAATTACTAGTTAGAAGAAGTCAGGTTGCTTTGGAACCTGTAGCAGGAAACTTGCACGCCTGCAGGGTGATTGCCGAACTATTCAAATATGCGTTAGGACAATATCAACTGTATTTTTGTAGAGACAAATAACATTCTCACTGGGACCTCACACAACACCTTCAGCTGCCCTGCTGAAACACACTGAAGGCGTCCGGTTTAAGACATTATTATGTTAGTGGTATAATGTTACACAGTTATTTTCAAAACAAAATAATGATATGTAAATTTAACTAACGAAATGCAAGGCTGTTCTTCCGAACTGTGGCCACGGGCGCTGACCAAGCCATGACAGCGCAGAAAGCATTTTTACCGCTTCGGTATCGGTTTGCCCACCGCAACTACATTTTTTATTAAGCTTGAGTGGGCTTGGACAGATGCTCGTGTAAAACTGTTCGATGTCGATTACAGGGGATTTAAATCCTGAATTTAGTTTAATGAACTTTATTCATTGTTAAAGCTAGTTCAAAGTCAGACTCCCGCAATTATGTTTTTTTTTAATGATTATTTTTTAACTGTACCTTCTTATTTACTGTTGGTGGCAAGAGCTCTACCAAATTTGCACAAGTGAAAATTATTTGTGTTACCTGGCTACAAAGCGGAGCTGATAATTATACATAACTATAATAAAGGTGTTAAAGCATACCCTATTTCGAGAAAGTAATTGACGAAATCAGTCATTTCATTACTTTGCGGAGGTGAATGATAAATATCTAGAATGTTCGCTAAAGAACGTGCGCCGTATGATAGTTGCCATTTTATCACTTATCGTTCATATAAGATTCCCGTCACTCTCTCACTCGCATACTTGTCAGAAAGTGACAAAAGTCACATATCAAATTTTAAAATTTCCAGAAACTGACTAGACAAAAAAGTCTATGTAATTATTGAACCTGCTCACAAAATTTCACGAGAATTTGCGACCTGTAGAGGAGAACATCCGGACAGCCAGACAGACATACGAAAGTTCTCTGCGCTCGCTCGGTCAAAAATGTAGGTTCTAAACGCGTAAGCAACATCTCCTGATGATGCCTCGCAGGAAAGCGAAATACTATAGGATACTAATCACGATATACAAATAAGGGGGTAGTTATGCGACGACCGTGCGTTAATAATAATAATAATAAATAATTTATTTCATATGTTTTCAGGTGATTACATCCATAGTTTGTTAGTAAGAGCTTATATATCTATGTTAGTTAAATTCAAATTGGGCCACACTTTTTATTTGCCCTACCCAAAACTTTTTTATTGGGCAACCACAGCTATCTGCTAAAGCATTCAGGATAGTGTTGGAGCTATGCCTGACTCTTCCCAGCAGTGAGGCGATCTTTTTACGGATGATAGCCTGGAACCCATCTGTGTGAGCATCCGCAAACATTCTAGAAGCACTACACCATCTAGGCAGCCCCATCAGAATCTTGAATGCGTTATTATACTGTACGCGTCCCTACGACCTATTATAAGCACGACCTGTATACCTGACCCACAGGCTGCCCGAGTAAAAGATTGGCAATACGAGTAAGCTTTAAATAAAATTACCTTTACTTAGACAGTACATCGGGCAAACCTGCGAGCAAGCATGTTACTCCGTACCGCTAACGCCCTACGCTCCCTAAGCTTAAGGTAGATCTGTCATTTTACAAGAAAAGTTACGTAATTAGGTACCCTGCTGATATTCCAAGAAGGGTCGAAAAGTTATGTATATAAAAAAAGAATGGCTCCATTATCATATAGGGTTCTAAAGATAGCTATGTAAATATATCCCCTTTTACGATAGAGTTATAACCCTAATATAAAATGGGAAGACCCTTGCGCGAGCAAAAACGCCTTTTAAATATGTCTAGAGTCTAGACCTTGCTGTCAAATGAAGGGCAACCTTCAATAACTATACGAGCATAAAACTAGCAATTAGTATTTCGTACTAAAATACTGACAAGCGGTCAAATGAAAGTTAATATTATTAAATTCAGTTTCTAGGGCTGTAATGTTTATGAACCATATTATTTCGGCTGTTTGTGAAATACCACAGATATATGTTAAGGCAGATGTCGCATGTTAAGCGATTCGTATGAATTGTACAACCACATAGCAAACCTAACATGTAAAGGCCCAATCAACAATTTATTACTTTTATAATGTTTATTTGTGCAGTCGTTTCATTTGGGATGTCGTGGATTTGAACTCCTATTAATTTATTTGTAGTGTTAATCATACATCTTCGGGTTACAGGAGGTAAATTTAAAATACAGTATGTCTATAAAAATAAATATAATAACCCGGAAGGGGTTTGTAATAAAACTTATGTAGGTACTTAAGAAATATCATTTAATTTGGCATTCAACAGTAGCTTTTTGTTAAAGGAAAATTTTGTGAGGATACCGGTCTAATCTCAATACGGTCTAGTTTTTTTTCTGGGTCGGAAGGTCAGATGGCAGTGGCTTTCGCAAAAATTGTGCCAACGCCAAATTTAGGGGTTTGGTGCCAAAGTGGACACCGGGTTTCTTAAGGATACAATTGGGAAATTCTAGGAGGATGGTGAGTATTTTTGACTGTACACAAATGACACGATGTGAAAAGATGAGTTTGCGTAATCTACCTTGATTACGTCTGTGCGCAATACAAAGTGTAACAGCTTACACAAATGCGGAAGTGGCTATGATCAGTTTTTATTATGATTGAGAACTTTTTCGGTGAAAACATTTTTGGCACCTACGAATGGCTCAGGGTATTTTCATGGTGAAAGAACCTTTCTATTTATTCACTTTTTCTGTATGTAAACTCAGCGTCAAATTATTTTTTATTTTTTTTATAAGACACACCAACAGTACATAAACAAAGCAAATAAAGTTACATAAGTATAGTAGACACGTGTAATATTTATGCACCAATAACAGGTGTGCCACAACATTCAAACAGTTCGAGGCTTTTACACTACTTTATTAACTATAATTATATATTAATAGATTTGTTTGTGTCGATTGACCAATTAAAACTTGCAATAAAAACTGTAAGCACTACTTATGAAGGTTGTTTGAACATTCTGCGCTTTAAATTTTGTACAGAATCACTAAATATGTCTATTTCGAAGTTTTGTTCCATGTTACTTGCAATCTATGGACTGGAAGTGCCTTGCCCAGTTTAGTCCTGGGAGAACTCGGGCGAAAGATCGGGTATATTGAACAATTTATTTCAAGCGGTTATAGACCCTATCATATTATAAGATCTATCTAGCTCTTTGACACTCGAACACGGCACTTCATTCGTCGTCCTCGACGAGGTAGTGTCCCTGCCTACGAAGCCGGAGGTCCCGGCATTATTTGTGCATTTATCACGAATTTTGTTCACGAGTCTTGGATGATTACTGTGTATTTATCTATATAAGTATGTATATCGTCGTCTAGTACCCATAGTTCAAGTATTGCTTAGTTTGGGACTCGGTCGATTTGATATTTATTTATTTAGTTGTTTCACACTGATTTTCATACAGGTGCGATTTTTTGTCGTTTTACAACTATTACACGATAGCTCCTACACTAAGGTAAATGCCCTGGTGCTGGACACTGACCCAATACATGGTACTTTCAATCTAATTTCATAATGACAGAGGTGATCAATAGCTGTCATCTATTGAGCATTAAGGTGACGTGCATTGTAAAGTTTACCTTACATTGTTATTACTAAATAGAAATCATTTTTGCCTGTCATTCGATAAGATTGGAGTAATGTAAAAGATCCACAAAAGTTATAAAACTTGGTTCTCATTTTAAAACGCCGAGCTAAAATAATATGAAACTTTGTTTACACAATGGGGTTCGCCATATCTACGCCGGAAATTGGTTTCTGTTGCTAGAAATTGTAATATAAAAAAATACAGCGAGATTTTGAGGTTTTTAGGACTTGTATGAAAACCTTAATAATCGCTGTATTTTTCTCGATTATAATTTTAACCAACGAAACTAAAAATATAGCGAGTTTTTGAGTTTTTTAGGACTTTTATGAAAACCTTAATAATCGCTGTATTTTTCTCGATTATAATTTCAACCAACAAAACTAAAAATACAGCGAGTTTTTGAGTTTTTTAGGACTTTTATGAAAACCTTAATAATCGCTGTATTTTTGTCGATTATAATTTCAACCAACAGAAACTAATTTCTGGCCTACATATGCCGGATCCGTATACAAAGATTCATGTAATTCCAGGACGCCGTTTTAAAATGAGGGCGAAATTACGTTTGTATCGAGAACCGAGCTTACTGCGGACTCTCAAATCTTAAATACCTCATTACACAGGAGTACAAAAATTTAACAATTTCGATACATTATTGAAAATAATATAACCCCATTCTCGTCTAAAAAGAAAATCTCCTTCCGAGGAAAGGTGCCTCTAATATAATTAATTACGCATAATATTTCGCATTTAACAGCGCTTAAACCATTTATATAGATAATTAACTAAATTGCCAGCACCCTTAAGTGGAGTGACTACACTTAGGAGGCACTTCAAAGAAAATTGCTGATGTATTTAGTTACCTTGACAAGGGAGATTCACGCGAAAAATGCTCTTTGAAAGTGTGAGAGAATCAGAGTAGTTTCTGAATACACAACGGAATAAAGAATACGTAAATTAATATCGACGTGCAATGTTGCAAAATGGAATAAAGCTTAGAGAAATAAAAATAATGTTACATAAAGCTTGATTCTCGAATGAGGTATATGTATGTATATGTGCACTTGTGTAGACAAATGTAGTTTACGAACTTAAAAAAAACATTTCCCTGTAAGTAGCCAATCACGGAATTCACTTGTGAAGAAGGGCAAAACCTTCTTTTCAAATGCAATCTTATTTCCTAATCTCTGAACTTGTTGACTAGCAACTACTTATTTATAAAGCAAGCAAAGGGTTAATACTCAGAAGAGGAACAAGTTCTTATCTTAGAACTGTACGGTTGTTGGAAACTTTCGGCCGCTACCATTGTACAGTCCTGCTTTTAGCAATTGTCGGGTTCCGGTGAAATGTATATGTCGGTGGCAAACAGGCGTACGCCCCTCCTGATGGTAAGCGGTCACCGTTGTCTTGCATCGCTTGCAATGCCAGAGGACAAGCAAGACAAGACACAGAGTGACACAACAGAAAACAAGACAGAGAGGTAACACTGTAAAACTTAAATTTTATTTACTTTTTATTTTAATTTTACTGAGATGATTTTAACAGAAAGTTATTTGCAGAAATTGCGAAGCGTCTGGGTGACGGTCGCTCAACGTATCAGCATTGCGATACAGCGAGGAAATGCCGCCAGCATTTTTTTTGGCGTGTGTGTTGATTCCAAGTCCGGTGGTTTTCTAAATTTCAAAATTTCTATTGTAAGTATTATTAGAAGAAGAAAGTTTGGTTGGTTCATAGATCAGTCTGTAAGGTAAGTTATGTTTTAATATCAAGATTAATGAAAAATATCAGTTTTATTCAAAATAATATTGCATTAGGCTCGGGTTAATTTGTAATTACTACATATATAGTTGCTGTATTGCTAAAAATAAAATAAATAATACAATTGCTGAATATAAACATTATTTAGTCGGTCGGTCGGTCGGCCGGGGGATGGGCAGCAGCATCCCTGCAGTGCGGTGGATATACTGCGATGGTGCTGTGGCGATTATGGCATTTACCCCCTGTTAACAAGACAAAAAGTAAGGGATTGCCTGACCGAAAAACCGAGTAAAGCAGTCACTTACACTAATTTTAATGTATTTTTCTTAGAATTATGGACAATGTAAAGCAAAAAATATATAAAGGTCAGTTTTCCTTAGTCGATTCGATTTAATATGGCCTTGGCAGAATTGTTAAAAGTTTAATGCAGCAGGAAATGTTGCCTTTGGTAGGATTATTTTTCTTCTAGGAATATAACAATCCTAACGGCTTTAACTTTTTTAATTTTGGACGGAAAAAAATTAGGCTCTTCGCGTGTTCGTTTTTCAAACAAAATACGATTATTTCCGAGTACGTTTGAGAAATATTTATACAAAAAGTATTACAAACATAATTAATAATTTAACACTTTAAACTCTCGCGCTTTGTACACATTCTTAAAATTCGTATACGGGTCTAACGCAAAATGTATATATTTACTTACCTTAATTTCCGACGTTTCGACATGGGTTGAACCGATCACGGTCGCAGCAGACTCACTTCAAAGAAAAGCAGTCTGCCGCGACCATGACCGGTGCAACCCGTGTCGAAACGTCGGCAATTAAGGTAAATTAATTAATTTCGCGTCAGACCCGTATACGAATTGTAAAAACAATTAGTAATTATTATAACGGATTGCTACAATAATTTAAAATACAACACATTATGTTTTCCATTCATGTTAAACCTTAGTAAACTCGGCGGAACTTATCTCACTTTATACTTCAGTTTATTTGGCATAGTTTCTTGGCGAGGCCGGCCATCTTTTTTTCCTGTATCTAAATGTTAGCGCAAAGTTTTGACAGGCACTTGTTTCTTTTATTTTGTGTCAGCGCATAAGTTAAGGCAGCGAGGTTAGATTTTCTTCTATTTTCAGATAAGATTTTACGTCACGAGGAAGATTTTAGTCTTAACATCGGCGGAAAAGGCACGCGACTGAATCTGGTGGTCCTGGGTTCTAAACCGGCTCGTGTTTTTCAATAAACTTATGTGTAAAATATTATTTGATATTTTCGGTGAAGGGAAACATCGGTCTCCCGGTCTAATTCCAACAAAGTCTAGTTTTACCTTAGGGTATGAAGATTAAAGCTTGAAACACACAGAGCGGGCACGGTGCAGGGCGGAGGCGGTTTGTGCATTTTGGATCTTACCGATACTGTCGAGTGTCGATTACTACCTTATATGTCACACACGCCGCCTCCGCTGTATCGCCCTACCCAATACCACAGGCCGCGTTCGTTTTACCGCAAACCCGTCTCTGCCCTCAACGACGCTGCGCCTCGCTCTGTGCGTTCGTCAAACCACGCTTACAGCAAATTTCAGGATTAGGTGCCAAATCAGACCCCGGTCTCTCGTAACACAACCGGGCAAATGTGATGAACACAACTGTGGGTACAGTCACGAAACTTTTATTTCGAGCCCCCTTAACACTTTCAGTGCCAGGAAACAGCTAGATGGGCGCTTGTCTCGTAGACGCTTTCCGCTACATTCGGCTTTGAGCATGATATCGGCTACGAGTTCTACGGAATCGTTGGCAGTGAGAGTTATAAGGCTGACCGTTCGGTCAAACTGTACAGAAATTCAAAGAAAAGGTTTGCAACATGGGTCATAAATTAAAGAGTGCGATCGTACATTGCCGTATACGCAGCGTACGTTTAGGATGCCTAGCGACCTCACTAAAAATCCTTCAGAAAAAAATATGATTCAATCATAATCATGATTGATTTAATCAATAATATCCATTCAGTTTTTTTATCGTTGACTAACTAACCTAACCTACTTCTCCGGAAGGAGGTATATTTCACTGCTGATCAATTGTGAAATTCGCTAACCAAGTAATTATTTCATGCCATTTATTGGGTGGACTGATATTTAATATATCTTTTAATGCAAGTCAAAAGATTTAATGACTTATGTTAGTGAAATAATTAATCAATTTTATTTATGGTAAATAAAAAATTTAAACCATTCAAAGTTACGCTTTTTTTTCAGTGGCCCAGCTTTAATTGGCAATAGCCACGTATTTTATTTCGCGCTGAACTATCAGGCACGTATAAATATTTAACCGACCAATGCGGGCTCCAAATTCAAATCACTCAATTTAAATAAAACGTTTTTCAATCCTTTGTGTAAATGAGACATTTTTTTAGTCATCTGTTTCGTTTTATTTATTCTCGTCGGTAACTAGTTTAAACAAAGTTTAAGGCGATTAATTCGGATTGATTTGTAAATAAATAAGATTTGTTTTCACATGTATAATATTGAGACGATTAAACATTTTACGGCAAAATTTATAATAATGTGTATAAAACTAAAATTCTACGTTCACGGGTCTGCACTTTCTTTAAATGAATAATAAATCTACGACAGCAGTCGTTAGGCCAAGTTAGAGGCCTTCCGGCGGCTTGAGAACTTCTAACAGTCAAGTTGCCCACTCACTTGACAAAGGGGGGGTCGAAGTTGCACCACGTCCGTAGGGAGTACCCACCGTTACCCTACACGTGACCCCTGGGTGGTGCTAAAAGTGCAACAAAAACTGGCAACCGTACTTGTCTTCTCGAAGATCTCATGGTTCGTAAATAAATGCCATACAATTAAACTAATAAAATAATAATAAATAAGTATACATATTTTACTTTTTCTATTCCGAAAAATTAATGTTCGTTCTTAAAACTTACCAATCTTTTGTTAGTGCCTAATATGTTATTTTGTGTCCGTCTCATACTTAAAAAAAAAATGTTAAAGTAACACATAAAGACAGAATGATTCATCATTTATTATATTTATTTATTTTTGAAATAAAAGAGAAATTTATTCAAGACTAGCGAGCCGCCCCGGCTTCGCACGGTTTCAATGCTGTTATAATATTAGACTACAGAATGTCTCTTTATATACAACCCGACCGGTACCGCCGTAACCGCTATGTCCCTGCATTCTGTAATATCTTCGAAAATATTCATTTAAATTACATGCTGTAAGGGGCCATATTGATCTGAATTAAATGCAATATGTATTTAAGGTACTTAATTGCATAAGGATTAGGTAATGACGTATTGCTTAAAATCGCTTCGAATGTAAATAAACCATTATTTCTCGTAAAAACTAAAGGACATAAAATGGTTATTTTGGGTAATCCCTAAGAGATAGACATATACCATCGTGGACTTTTTTGTAGACCTATTTAATTTGTACAATACTGTAGTACATTATTTTGATCTATATCGTAAGGTTCAGCCAGCGTTTGCAATGAAAGCGCAAAAATGAGTTTATTTACGACATCACATTAGAAACCTCTAAAACTATCAGAGTTTCTCTCCTATATTATGCATATATTAAACATGTAAACCTTCCTCTTGAATCATTGTATCTATTAAAAAAACTGCATCAAAATCCGTTGCGTAGTTTTAAAGGTTTAAGCATACAGGGACAGACAGCGGGAAGCGACTTTGTTTTATACTATGTAGTGATAGTGAATAATTTAAAGCTCTTTCAGACCCCACTTTTTCATGTTACCCGTGTTTATCTACACTAATTGCTGTAAAATTGAAGCAAACGTATTTTAAATTAGTGTTTTAGGGTTCATTACCCTGTCAGAGGGCAATAGTTTGTGAACCGCGAGTATGTGTGGTTGTTTATACGCAATAAGTTTTTTAATACTGTTTCCGCTACAACAACACATGAAAACGTGAATTTCTGACCTTAACAATAGCTGCGTCTCTTGAACCGTAATACCTAGGTAGATATATTTTTTATACCACGTCGGTGGCAAACAAGCGTACGGCTTTCCTGATGGTAATTGGTCACTGTGGTGTGTGCGTGTGCGTGAGTGTGTGTGGGTGTGTGTGTGCGTGCGTGCGTGCGTGCGAGCGTGCGTGCGTGCGTGCGTGCGTGCGTGCGTGCGTGCGTGTGTGTGTGTGTCTCTGTGTGTGTGTGTGTGTGTGTGTTTTTTTTTGAAGTGACTAGTACTATACGAGTAGCTTATATGACGACAAAAATAACGGAAATTAATTAAAGTTTACCCTTTCCGTGTCAAATTAAAATCGCGAGTTCTAGACTCATTTGCGCTATGTAGGGCACAAAATGATCTAATAAATACAAAAAGAGCATACAATAATGTGTATATTATAAGATATGTGGTGCAGGCAGCTATGTGGTGTTGTGTTCCTGGTGGTAAGTAAGGTTGCCAGAGCTCCCGAGGC
This sequence comes from Notocelia uddmanniana, assembly GCA_905163555.1. NCBI lineage: Eukaryota > Metazoa > Arthropoda > Insecta > Lepidoptera > Tortricidae > Notocelia > Notocelia uddmanniana. The sequence goes on from LR991063.1 coordinate 25,850,807, forward strand.
TGCGCTGAGTTGGGACAGCTGGAGACATCTGCGGGTCCCTCACTCTCAACACAGTGCATCCCCAAGTCAATAAAGGGTCGGCAACGCATTTGTGAATCCTCTGGGGTCGCAAGTGTCCATAGGCTACGGCTTACCATCAGGCAGGCCGTAAGCTTTTTTGCCACCGTCGTAGTAAAAAAAATACACTGCAACAGGGTTAAAAATGGAAGCCGATTCGCACTTGGCCGGTTTTATTTTAGTTTAAAATGGCAACGTAATTTTTATTTAAAACGTAGGTTACACAGATGTAAATGTTGGCATTAATTAACAGTGATCGGTTATTTGGATTCTCCCACGCGGGATATCAAGTAGAAAAGTTAATATAGATACGACAGTTTCCCGCGATACGGAAGAAATCGTTAAAAATAAAACTATTTAAATTATCTGTAAGGGATTTTTTACTATTACATGGCAACCAGTTGAGACAAAATTTCTTTTCTTTTCCTAATCTCTACACATTATTTTAAGCAAAAAATATTAAAAACTCCACAAAGTATTAGCTTATATATCTGTCATGATATCTCTGTCATTTTCTCTGGATTTTAGTTCTAATTATTTGCTTCTATGGATTGCATAAATTGGTATTAGCTGTACTTAATCTAAACTAATATTATAAAGCTGAAGAGTTTGTTTGTTTGTTTAAACGCGCTAATGTCAGGAACTACTGATTCGAGTTGAAAATTTCTTTTTGTGTTGGATAGTCCATTTATCGAGGAAGGCTTGAGGCTATATTACCACCACCACCATATCAGCCGAAGGACGTCCACTGCTGGACATAGGCCTCCTCCAATTCCATGGGGGGTAAATGCCATAATCGCCACGCTTGGCATGCAGTAGGTATCTCCACCGCACTCCAGGGATGCTGCTGCCCATCCCCCGGTGGTCTTGGTCGTAGTTTTAGGACATATCCGGGTCCAGGCTATATAACATCACGCTGCAACTCATAGGAGCGAAGACGCGGACGAAGTTGCGGGCAACAGCTAGTTTATAATATTAGGTCACAGGTTATCGTATAAGTGCAAAAGGTTAGCTGGAAGAGATCCCTTAAAGGGATAAGCTCGCCTTTGTACTTCCAATTTTTGTTTGTTTGTCATTTTGCCGTGTTTTATGTACAATAAAGCAATACATACATACATAAGTGCAAATACATAGATCTTATAACTCAAAGGCGATCCATCAAAAAAGTATACACGTTAAGTTCGATCGACTTGTTTCATGGACTCTGAGGTTATCTTTTACGACAACTGTGGCTTAGTCTAATTGAACTTTTGATTTGCGTATGATTGGAATATTTTCGGGGAGTATTTGACCGTAAGGCAGTGTTACATACTAGTTGACATGCCGCGAAAAGTCTTTCAAAGGCGACACCACACACTTGCCGACCAAAGGACCTCCACGCCAGGAGAGAGTGAAAAACCCCGAATTCACTCCCTCAGGTCCCCTTGTAACTTTTTATAGAGGTTTTCTCCCTCGCAGCCACCACCCGGCCCCGGCCTGACGGTGACAGCCCCCGCTCCCGACTATAGCGGCCCTCTGCCGAAGTCAGGGTTACGGGTCCGTAATTCTTTAAACTGGCATACGGCATGGCCTGTCCCTCTCGTCGCACCTGGGGAGTCATGCGACTCCCTGATGCGGAACCCCCTAACCCCCAATTGGTCGCATCTGGAGTCTCCTCCGCTAAACAGAGGAACACCCAGAGCGACCCCGTCTCCGGGTTATTGGTAGCACCGGTATGCGATCCCTCCGAAGATGAATCACTTACCGTTGCCTCCAGGGCGCACCGGCCAGAACCCTTCCCCTTCCCTCAGACCCGCGAGGGTCCAGGGGAACTGGAAGAGCCCAGACACTCGTGGAGGTTACCCGACTAGCGCCCCAAGTTGGATCGAGCCCTACGTTGACTTGATGTATGAGTCGACGAAGCAATCAATCTATTGTACAAAATGTGCCGCTTTGTTCGATTTGGACAAAATAACGGCGAATAAGTACGCGTGTCTATCAGCTACTTAAATGTTTTAAAGTGTAATAAAATAAACACATTGTATTTGTTTGCCTTTTCTAACAACATAAAGCCCGGGTTCCCGGGGCATATCCATACTAACATGATGATTGAGGTCGTTCATCCCGTGTCTAATCCAAATAACCGATCACTGTTAATTAAAGCTCTACCTTGCATTGCTCTATTTGCATTAGTCCACACTTTTGTGTGATTCCATTACACGTAGACTAAACTATAATCACCGCTGCAGTGAAAGTGGCGAGATAGATTTATATGAGACATACAGAAACTACTGAAGTCAACTTTTTAATTTTCTTTTTTCTTTTCCGTGTTCCGATAATTAATAAAAGTTTATAGAATAGCAAACGTCAACAGTAGAATTACTGTTCAAAACGGGAAATTTACCATGTATGTTAATAATCCGTGTTCAACAGTAATTCTATTGTTAGTGACCATGTTAGCTTGAAAGCGTCAACAGGTCTCTAATAATACAATAATGAAAGAAACTATAATTTTTATTATAAGTGACAGGTGGATTTGGAAAAAAAAACAAAAACAAACCCACTCCTCCCCATCGTGAGGACAATCCGATTTAACCGTTCCCTCTTATTCGTATGAGGAGGCCTGTGTTTAGGCAGTGTGTTGTATACTAGTATTGGCTTATGCCAATGACGACTTTGTGACCACGGGGAAATTATTTGTTTCATGATTATACTCTTTACATATTTTTACCATACCATTAGTTCATTGTAATATGATGGATCTGGAGACTCCAGACATCTCTCGGAAAATATGAGCTAAAGCAATTTTCTGTTGTTTCACTTTCGCTTTGTTCAGTGATACCACTGTTATTGTAGGTATATAATAGTTCTGACATATAAAAGATCTCTAAAGGCCTACTTGCAGAATAAATATTTGAATTTCAATAAGGTGACGTCACCGTTACAGTGCAACAAAAACTGGCAACCGCACTTGTCTTCTCGAAGATCTCACGGTTCGTAAATAAATGCCATACGATTAAATAAATAAAACCGTTACAGTCTTTATTTCAAATTTAAACGATTTCAAATTTTTATACTTTTATTCCATTCGCATCTAATGATCAGTGCGTTTTTCTCTCACGTGTATAAGGAATATGTCGCGGGTGACAAGCAAAAGTCACTAACTAACAAATACCTACGTTAGATAAAGCTCGTATCTCAATATCGATGTAGTACTGAGATACGAGGTTTTGAGAAGCAGTGACAGATATTTTAGTGAGTTTTGCTTGTCACCCAACGAATTGTGTTAACGCTTCTCAAATTGGCCTCCAACCCTTCATTTGCAGATCGAACTCACTTGGTCATTAATAATTAAAATAATTAATTGTAATAACGGAGACATAAACAAAGACAGTGCAACAAAGGCATTGATATAAATTCCGCTTAACCCCTCCGCTGCCACGGTCGGTGGCTCCGGATTTTATTACGCAGTTAGGCACAGTTCGCTTAGACTGCGGTTTGCAAGCTCAGCTGCAGTGTTATGCTGTGCCAGATTCGTTGGTTAGATTACACGTACTTATGTAGAATGTAAGTACGCAAAGTTTATCGGCAAGATGGTTTTACCCCCCTTGTATCGGAAACTGGGCATAAAGACAAACCCCGCCCAAAGAATTCTTGGTAGTTAAAGTGTAGGCCTTTAGAAAAAAAAATGGTTTTAATTTTAAACACAGTGTGCTATCAGGATAGAATAGCACTGCTCCTGTGTTTTCGTGTCTCGTATGAGCTGACTAAAGCAATAGGGTTCAAGTGTACAAAGCCATGTGCTAACACTTGACTTCGCATTTTCTCCGTCGTCAAATCTGCAATGGTTTAAAGTGGTACTTATAAAATGTTTCATATGCTCTAATTTTGTATTAAAGCAGCAACGTTGCTAACGAAAATCCTAGGTTTCAAACTAATTTTGTATGATTAGTTTAGTATGGAATGGCGCATCGTTACCGAAGATTTTTCAATGTAATTTGAGACGTTGGTGCTGTGGGCATTATGCTAACGCTCAATAAATATGTAATTATGATTTATTTATATTTTGTGTTATATGAGTTCAACTATTAATACCAAATGCAATTCATTATTATGTCAAATCAAATTATGTTTTATATCAATGCATTTTAATTATGTCAATAAATTTATTTTAATGCCTAATTAGGTCAGTTACAAATTATGTAAAGTAATTTTAATTGTTAATTAGTAACGCATGAATTTAACCTATTCATTTTATGTATACCAATTAATTATATTTATTAAAACTAATGAAATCATCTTAGCTAATATATACAATCACCTATGTACAATAACAATCTAATATTAATTATTAGCATAAAATATTTTGTATATTGAAGCGGACAAGCAAACCGCATTTTGTTATTAGTATTTGCTCCGGCCCAGCGACATTACGTCACGCGCCGGAACCGGTTTCCAAGACCCGTCCACCGCGGCGCGGACGCAGTGTTCCTTGCCCGCGCGCCGCGCCGCAGTCTCTTGAATGCTTAGACACGAGGCGCATGTCGCTTGGCCGCATACGTTATTGTTTAAATACTGCTTGCACGCTTTTCATATTAAGTGCTATCGCTTTCACATTTCTCCTTCTACTTTGTGCTAGACTTTTTCTGTGCCTGTGCTAATTTTAAGTGCTTGCAATTAAACATTTAGTGCACAAAGGACTGGGTTGTTTATATTCTGCACCCGCCGTGAATACCTACTACAAGTAAGTGCAAAGACGACAATTAACAACCCATCACAACCATAGTGCCGTTAAAAGAAGCCTAAGTCTTCTAAGGTAGATGTCGCTGTACGCCTTCCTAAGGCGTTGTAAGAGGGAACCAGTGAAGGGTTTCATGTGTGAGCTTGTTTGTGGCTAGAGCAATTGGTCGCGTCTACCAGGTACCGCAGGAATCCTGCTCAGAGCGCAAATTTTTTCATTTTTTCCCTTTAATTTAAAATTCATGTGCTCTATCTACCCCTTTTTGAATTAAATATATGAGGTCTCTATATGTACGTAAAATGAATTGATAAGAAGTTATTTTTAGATTGACTTCAATAATAAATTATTTAACGTCTCATCTGTAATTAACTTGATCACGGATTTATTCAAGAAATTAATTTACTTTCTCTCCGTTACAGTTAATTTCACCAAAAGATTACTGGATTTCACCGTTAATTGCTATCTGAAATAACTTAACCAATGCTTTTTCGTGAAAATTGTGTAGCAATTTATCTGTTAAGAGGAAAGTTGTGTCGGATTACTGAATTCCCTTGATATAATGATCCGGTATTTGAGAAACAAAAGTCTAATACACAGCCACTTAAAAGCGTAAGGCGATTCTCTGATTTGTCGGTTTTTAGGCAGTACAATAATAATCTGTTAACAGTCAGTGTTAACCGTCAGTCGTCAATACGGGTTTTTACCGCGCCGCTCCCACTCTTGACATTTCTACGCAAATGTAATGCTAACAGTCCCGTCAAGTGACGAAATCTGTGCGACTTCGGTATGCTCACGTCAAGGAACAAAATACCGGGTTCTGACCTGATGGAAGAAACTCATCAATCGCACTGCCATAATATTCATTATTTTATATAAACTTCCACCCCGGGCCCGGGCCAAATATGTGCTGAATTTGGGGTTGATCTGATCTCCCCCGTCATGGGCTACAAAAATCTGTTGAATAATCAGGGTTATGCTTAGGTTGAGGTGATCGCTAGAAGCTGCCGCAAGCCCGCTGATAAACTCCCCTGATGGTACCCGACCTGCTCCGCCACCGGGTGCCGGAAGTTTTTCGGCACCCATGACCTCCTAGTAGCGGACTCAGGGGGGTCCGCTACTTCACAAAGTGGAGGTCGAGGAGGAAGGCACGCCAAAACTTCCGGCGTACCTATCGTGGAGGACCTCCGGGCGTCCGCGAAGGAGCCGCTTGGGAGCGGCTGCCGCCGGCGGGGTCGCGGATGTGCGTTCCCATGACCTCGCCACAAGGCGGCGAGGAGGCAGATGGGGGGGTTTTTAGTGGGTACACTGTGGGTCTACTCACTCGGAGGGGATGCTTTACGCATACCCCCCCCCCACCCCCCACCCCCTTAACAAAAAGAAAGGCCCGCTGATGAAGATGTGGTGTGCGTCCCGTTGCCGCGTCGGTGAAGATTTGTATGAAGCCGCTTCAGCACACGTAGAAATGAAGTTTTGATAGGATGGAGGCTCTCAGTTGACTAATGAAACTCAGGTGATGAGGTGAGATGAAAGTATCACTAATTAATTATAATGCCACATCAAGGTTATTACGCAACTACAGTGGTACATGGAGGCTTCGGGTACCTCGGTGACACGGTATACGCACTACACTTAATAATATCTGATAGTTAAAACACTCACCGTGGTGAAATTAATTAATTATGACTGATTTAGGTAGGAATTGACTCGCTCCACGCGGTACTTGAACAGTTGAATTGCAAGAGTATGCTTAATGAAGTATGATTGTCTGTTGTCGGAGGATGGCTGATGACTCTTCTTGCAACTATTGAATGTATGAATTACAATGAATGAAAAACTGAGGAAAGATTAGGTGATCCTATGTGCAACTGAATGATGACAGAAAGGACGTCGTTTTGCGTTAACAGATATCTGACGTAAATTTCTCTGATACAGCTTGACGACAAAGCCAGAATGCATCAGATTAATGTGACTCTATCAGCACTAATAGACTGCAGTCCTTTGGACATGTCTATAGGCGGCATTACGACTCCATAGCGCGGCTGGTAGTACGGGGAAAAGTAGAGGGAATCAGATCACGCGCCAGATCATCTATGCGCTGGACTAAGTGAAATATGCTGTAGAAAACCGCCTAGCTGACTGCGCCAGACATTCTGTCGATGTGGAAAGATGGTGGGATATCGTGCGGATGGATGTGTCCGCATCTACCACCGACGTGGAAGCCTAGATATGACCACAACCTCTATGCCAAGAGCGAAACAACAGAGAAGGAGAATTGTACTAAATGTATGACACCGATATCTTTCTATCGTGTCACAACATATCACGTCAGACGCCAAAGCTGCATTCTACCTCAAGATGTCTAGTGACTGCCTTATCCTCTCCTATTCTCTGCAGCTGAACAAGTCAGTAGAGAGATAGGTATATCACTTCGGCAATTATGTTGGTCTCAACATTCTTCCGGGTACTCCAAGTGCCCTCAACTCTATTGACATGTAAGGTTTCTTTGCGATCGTTCTTCTTTTTTCTGTTATCGTGACAAAGATGTTCTAAGCTTTATTTCATTATTTGAAGAAGAAGAAGAAAAAAGCATTTGGGTTTTTACATATGAATTGATTTTTTTCTAGAAACTGTCTAGATTTCTTATTATTAGTATAATTTTACTACATAATAATTTCTTATTTTAACATGTCTACAACAATACAATATTTATTTTAAAGCTTAAATTAATTGCTCTAAATAATTAATTTATATAATAACATGTTATAACTGACGATTCGAAAGTGCTTGGTGCTAGGCCTATTTGAATAAAGAATATTTTGACTTGACTTTGACTTATGTGACAAAAGGAGCGAACTCAGCATGTGCTGCAAGCCATAGTGGCTGCACAGCGCTGGTTTTCAATTGCTCGTCCCTCTTTTGCTACATTACAAAAACATTGCTACAAACAACTTTGGTTGACTGAAATATTAATGGAATATCAACTCATATTTCTTTCGCCCTCATTTTCAAATCTTGAAAAAATTTAATTCCATTAATAAAGCTGAGCACAAACAATCTCAAATAGAAAATATTTCCGCCATTCCGCTAAACAAAAGACGTCAACAAAAAAATCTGCATCTGTCTTCGCTCGGCCGTAAAAGATCTACAACATACAGTCAGTAAAAGTGCGAGATGAATTTGGTGCCGAGAGGGTTCCGTACATATTTCTAACTGGTTTTCCTTAAAACCTTGATAGATCTTTTGTATTATATTCATAAATGGCATTACAGGCGCAAGCTTTTCATAGACAACACTATGGTGAATTCATTTATTTTTCTTAAACTATTATCATGCTATTTTAAAAGTGATTTCATACTTAAGGGTATCCTTCACAATCTCATTACATGTGTTATGTCATTAGTTTAATTTCATTTGTTTCACTAAACTCTCAAACCACTGGTTTAAATTAATTTATTTACATTACTATAATTTATGTTCATGCTGGTGTTGCGCCACAAAAGTCCGAGTATAAACTGGACGTAGTTATGGGAAAAGGATCCAATCCACAAGAGATCACCAATGAAATGTATGACTTGTTTTAACCTTTTCGCCGCCAGACGTCAAAGTAATTCGCCGTGCCCCTGACGCCACAACAGTAAAAAAATGACGTGTAAAGAAATAAGGTCAATATAAAATTGGGCAGCTTCTCAGTAGTATTTCATTAAAAAAAATTGTCGGCCAGTGCCGTCGTTGGCGTCGGGGTGACGATTTTACGTTGACGTCTATGGCCGACCGTGGCGTTCAAAAGGTTAAGCAGAAGGTTCCAATTTTAAAATTTTACATCGCGTGGGTTGGATCCTTTTCCCATAACTACGTCCATACTTAATAACAGATAGACGCATGACCCTAGAAGGCCTTCGTATTTTTTACGGAACCCTAAAAAATGTTTACAAAATAAACAACTTAAGGGCGCCACCGGCTATTTATAACAGCAAATTGGGAGGAAAGCGAAGGTCTCAAGGCATCTCGTTAAGGGGCCCGGCAGAATTATAGGGCGAATATATTTCCATTTTATTCCACTACACCCGCTTATTGATAGAAAGTTTATACAATGAATTAACTGGAATTTGACGTGGGATGTATGACTTTGGGGTAGTGTTGGTACTGTTGGTAAAGATTTAATTCGAGTATTCAAAAGACAAAGACATTTATTTGTTTGAAACATAGTAGTTACATGAAGATTTTACAATTTGTTATGAGATCAGCATTTTTCACCAATAAACTCGGCACGCAAATACCAGAAATATTTTTTTGATTTCAACAATATCAACATGTAAATTTTACATTCATAGTTATAAAATATTATTTAATTACAATAAATTTAGAAAACAAAAAAATAATAATAATAGTAAGAAAATGAAAATGGTCGTGCCACGCTCTATTGGGATCGATCTGTCATCACGGACAGGACTATTATAGCCAACAAACCTGATATCGTGCTGACAGATCGATTGAAGCGCCAGGCAGTGCTCGTCGACATCACCATCCCCCATGATGAGAACCTCGTGAAGGCCGAGAAGGACAAGGTTAGTAAGTACCTAGACCTGGCACACGAGGTAACCGCTATGTGGGATGTTGATTCGACGATCATTGTTCCGATAGTCGTCTCTGCGAACGGTCTAATTGCGAAGAGTCTCGACCAACATCTTAAGAGACTCTCGCTAGATGGCTGGGTCAAGGGTCAGATGCAGAAGGCGGTACTCTTGGACACGGCGCGGATAGTCAGGAGGTTCCTCTCTCTGTCGCCCTAACCACCGGTAGCTTAGGCCCCGCCTCGCTGCCGGCGGCACTCTAGGTTAGGTTTTTTATAATGCTTTTATATTTTGTATGTATATTTTTATATTTTACATTTGATAAATTTATTGTAAAAAACCTAACATGTGAAAAAGAATAAATAAGGGTAATAATAAAAAAAACATAAAGTATTAGGCAATTACAAACCAGTCAAAAATTCTTGGACAGAATAAAACGCTTTCATGATCAGCCATTTATCTAAATTGGTCCTTAAGACTACTTGTTTTTCGGTCTCTAGTCATTTAATTGAAGCTTTAGTTCCTATAAACTTGGTGAGGATGTGAATGTTTCATAGAGACTAGAGTCCTTTATAGAGAAGTATCCAATATTTTGTTCACACTTGAGGAGTATTAAATCACTGAACTCATTATTATTAGAACTACACTAGTAAAACCAATTGTGATTACGTGACCTTCGAGATCGAGAAATATACCTGGAAAATCAAATTTTCGTACCATTTCCATTGCTGAAATTTGTGAGCTTTTTAGTCCTCATATCATAATTAACCGGGGGGGCAACTACGTAACCCTACATTTCACGTGGCCCGAAACCCGAAGGTAGCGATAAATAGAGATGGGAGTACCTCAGGGGTCTATTCTAGGTAAGTTCCTGTTCCTTGTTTATGTAAATGATCTACCATATATGGTAAGCCGAAGATCAGGCATTGTAATGATCGCAGACGACACCTCATTACTGTACAAGGTAAATAGGAGAGATACTGAACTCATTGAACCAAATAATACCCTGTCCATGATATCTGACTGGTTTGCTGCCAATAACTTAGTATTGAATCCGAAAAAAACTAAATGTATGAAATTATCTCTAGTGAACTTATCAAATAGAAACTTAGATACAAATATTAAGCTTAATGGTCAAACATTAGAATTTATTAAGTCAACTGTATTCTTAGGTATTGGACTCAAAATTGCAGTGGGGTTCCCATATAACAGCGATAGGAAGATATCTGGTAGGCGGATATAGGTTGAGCTCTGCTGCATTTGCAGTCAGGAGAATAAGGCAGCTTACCAATGTGGCAACGACACGGTTAGTTTACTTTGCTTATTTTAATAGTATAATTACTTGTGGTCTTATCTTGTGGGGATCAGCTGCAGATATTGAAAATGTTTTTATTTCGCAAAAAATGGCTTTTCGAGCAATTTATAACTTGGGATCGCATGACTCATTAAGAGAATTTTTCAAAGAAATAGATATTCTAAACCTGCCGTCTCTTTACGTATTTGAAATAATACTGTATGTTAGGAAGAATTTGTGCAATTTCCCAACGAACGCTGATAAACCAATAGCCACCAGAAACACTGGGAAACTCAAAGTAACCTTCTATAGACTGGTAAAGGCGAAAAAGTCGTTCTTGGGAAATTGTATCAAATTCTACAATAAAATTCCTAAACACATTACTGAACTTAGCAATTCTAAATTCAAATCTGTAGTAAAACAAACACTTATTTCAAAAGTATATTATAAGATAAACGATTACATCATGGATATAGGGATGTTTGGCAGTGATAATGTCCTGCACGGCTAATCTATCGCGAAAATAGGTTTTCTTTTCTACTGTAGCATTGTTATTTTGCAGTAGCTGACACTGTAATTTTATATTTAACTATACAATGTATATTATTTTGAAAAAATGACACCTCGCCGAGTTTCTTACGCCGGTTCTTCTCGTGGCAGAGGTTTATTTTTCCGAACCGGTGCACGTAATATGCCTAATTTGAAGAATAAACTACTTTACTTTTACTATTGAAATTAAAAAAAAAAAACTTTTTTTATAGGCTTTACTTTAATCTTTTACCGATTGTCAGGAAAGTAACTTTTTCAACTTATCTGTCTGTACTATGTGACAAAAATTGCAATTGCTAAGGATCCCTATATTAAGGGTTCCATCACAGTTGGAGCGAATTATTTCTTAATTTTAATTTGCGAACTTCCCCAAGTGTTCCTTTTTGATGCAAATCGTTTTAACTTTTAGCGTTTTCATTAAGAAATATGAATTAATCGCCGCACTCTGCAGGTGGGTTTGCGCTTGATTAAAAGCGGGGCTGTTTTAAAGTCATCGTAAAAAGCAAAATCGAAAATTAGCCATTTTTTTTATAGAAACCAAACAAACTTAATACTTCAGACTCAAATTTGCCTGTCATGATATGTCATGACGAACGATATCGGTGTCATACATTTAGTACGGGTAATTTCACGTGACGTGACGGCCATGACGAGGACCACGTCAGAGAACATCGGTCCGGCATCATATGGGCTTCGCCACAGAAATATAAGGTACCTGAGCATAGGCCTCTCTTCGAGTACGCCACTCACCCCGATCTCGTGCTAGTCTCATCCAGGTGTGACCCACGGTCTTTTTGATGTTGTCAACCCATCGAGCCGATGGACGACCGACGCTTATTTTACACTGCATACCTACAAACAAAAGAGTAAATAGTGGTGTTAATATGACTGCGGTCTTCTGTAAGCTAGAGGTGCTTCTCAGTTGGGCTGTTACTTTGAGTAAGATAACGTTCCGGTGAACTGATGACCTGGTAAGGATCGCGGGTGTCCGCTGGATGCGGGTGGCGCAGGACCGGTCATTGTGGAAGTCTTCGGGGGAGACCTATGTCCAGTAGTGGACGTCCTTCGGCTGATATGATGATGATGATGATGACGTTCCGCTTCGCCCTACCTTTCTGAAACATACAATTAATTTTTCTACAACACTAAACAAAACTTAAAATATTAAACTATCACTTTAATAACGTAAAGCGTTGTAAAGTTTTAAGACCAGACCAGCTATAACAAAGTTCAGTCGTCAAAAACTTGCAGCGTTTAATTCCATGTGCAATTTTATTACCAAAGATTTCCGCAAGTTCGGTAGTTATGAAAATTTTCCCCGGTATTTTTACAGTTTAATAGGTGTCTTACTTTGTTAGACACTTCGTTAAACACTTTGTGACATTTTAGGAATACAATTTCGGAAGACTTGAGTTGAATAAAGAACGAATCTTGAATAAGTTTCTGTCAAAAAATTCATTCTGGAAGAGGCTTTTACTGTGGACTGTGCTTTTTTCCACAATTATTAACTACTTTTAGAGACAGTTTGAATGAGTTCAAATGAGTTCAAACACAATGGGTTTATCTTGTGTAGTTAAGGAGTTGCTATGGCCACTTTCTGTCTCCATCATCAAATCAGTTCGGTGGTACCATTATATTGTATTGTCACCGAAGTTAAATAATATTATTAAGTATGCCAAATTTCACCTCAATCGGTTGAAGTTATCTGCTTCAAAATTACCATAAGCCCGAACGATCATAGTTACATATTGGTGGTCCGTTTTATTTTTTAACTTTATGATCTACATTGATTGATCGATTGTTAAGTAGAGTAAAAAAGCGGCGCAGTGCGTGTCGGACTACGCGCAATGCAGGGTTCCGTGAAACTTCCCTCTTAAAAATTCACAATCGCATATTTATTATATGTTTGACACAATTAACAATGGAAATTTTTATATTTAATCAATGGAAAGACTAACGGTCATATCTACTTAGCTGAAGTTAGTACACGGTTGTTAACCGTTGAATACATCGGCTATCTTACAGGTAGGCTGAGACCAAACAATGCCAAAAACTACGGTCCATACATACTTCTTTCGCTTCGATCACATCCATAAATCGCCTCATACAGGCCGCTCGGTTGCGGGTACTTTCAACCTGGCTTCATTTTAAGTATCGCAAAAATTTGGTCAAGATACCCTAGCCTTGACAGCCCCCTTCCAAACCTTCCATCCATCTCCTTCTTGTAAACCTATAATAAATAATATTAGAGTAGAGAAGAAGCGATACAATAAGCTTAGCTTCTCCTTTGAATCTTAATAAAGGAATCTTACAAAGCCTCATACGGAATGCAGTCATGGAATAAAATACAAAACACCTAGCTATTTGAGTTGAATGGAACAGTAATCGCCAAGTTCCATTCTTATTCAAATCGAAACGATTTCCAATCCGGGTCAATTTTACTTTACAGCGGTTCCTATTGAAACCTCCAACCACCCCTCAACGACTTTTAAACAGCGTATCACCTTCAACGCCTAAACGCACTTACGTCTTTTTCGTTAGGCATGTGGCCACATGACAAGTTAAAACAGCACAAATGCGTGGAGACTTGTGTGGAGTTACGTCTTTCTTTGGCGGTGGCGTTCTGTATCCATGTCCCGTTTATGATTTACCTGAGCATTGAATTTTTATAACACCAGTGAGCCGAAGCCGCGGGTGTGCTGAGGAAAATTAAATTTGCATAGCTACAGGTTGGGCAGACACTGAGTGTGTGTGAAGCGTGTTTTTTCTTCAAAATGACTTAACTTCTGATGTCTAAGCGTGAAGCTTGGGTAATTTACATGACGTGTTGACAGAGCTTCGAGTGTGTAGAGGTTTATTTTATCACGTGATAAGGACAAGATAGGCATCAGGCTGGACTTTTTAATAGTGATGGAACGTGACGTACGTCTTTATCATTCGTTAGGAGACAAGATGGTGCATTTCGGGCAATTTGTCAACCGAAAGAGTGTTTCTCAATTTATGACACAACAAAATATTGAAACCGACAGAAGTGGTAGTTTATTTTTGTAGCTTCTATGGCTAAAACAAACAATCAAACCTTTGCCTTTTTTTGCCTCCTTAAATGTGTAACAACGGCTCGTGTTGGCCCATTTGCAAAATTGTGAGTCACATTTTTTAATGCAGCTTAATGCATAATGAACATATTTTGTACTATGCACAAGCTTTATTTCCCACAAATATCATCAATTCAAATTAATTGTATTTAGGTGTTATAGACACATGTTATGACAGGTAGTGATATTTGAACATTCAACCATAAAGTTTTTTAATTTTTGCGTTCCTTACCCACTCTTCCCCCAACCTTTAGCACAGGAATTCACGAGTCCAATTCGCAAACGCATAAATCTCGAACGTTCGAGCAATGCATGAACCTTATCACTTTATATTTTGGCATGCCAAATCTTTAGCCAACCGTTATTGTTCTATGGGACTGTCTGAGACCTACATTTTGCATCATAATTTGACACTAAGTTGTTGCGATCCCTCTTTCTGACATATCACGTTAGCTCGGTGCTTAAGAAAAGCTCGAAATGCAGCACGTTCGATCGTGTACGTACTCGCAATCTAGTAACCAGTTGCGAAATAATATTTTCCTGGTTCGTAAGAAACCAGTTGAAAAGGAAGAAAACCGTTTCTGTCGCGATACACTGTCTATGAAGGTAAGTTTCGGTAGGTAACTTCAGATGCCCGAAAAGCAAACTCGCGGTGCGGGGCTCGGGTGAAAGAGGGCGCAGTACGCTCGGTCTGGCTCGGTTCTCCATACAAACGTATTTACCCTCTCATTTTAAAACGCCATGCTAGAATAACATGAAAATTTGTATACACAATGGGAGCCGGCATATCTATGTCGGACCATAGTTTCTGTTGCTAGAAATTGTAAAAGAAAAAAAATACAGCGGCTTTTTGAGTTTTTTACGGCTTGTATGAAAACCTTAATAATCGCTATATTTTTTCTCCATTATAATTTCAAGCAATAGAAACTATGGTCCGACCTAGATATGCTGGATCCCATTGTGTATACAAATTTTCATGTTATTATAGCCTGGCGTTTTAAAATGAGAGCATAAATACGTTTGTATGGAGAACCGAACGTACTGCGCAGTCTTTTACAATAGGTTTCGTATTAAGATAACAATGGGAATGCGATATGTATATCCAAATAGGCCCCTGGCTGCCATCCCATGAGTAACGAATATGCGGAGCACGAGAGGACCTTGGTATGGTAGCCAAAAAGGTCAAGAATTTTGCGTAGATGCTTATTTATTCAATTTCCGATGTTTTATAGTTGCGACAGTTTTATTCAGCTTTTCGAAGTTTTACAAAGCGATTGTAGGGTGATTTTAATTTATTACTTTCATGTAGGCTTTTTTACTTGTTGAAAGTTTGGTTGGGAATTCGTAATAAAGTCAAGCTAAGGTTCAGAAGAAAATGTTTTATTTCATACGTTATTATTTCACTCAGCGCAGATACCTCGAATTCATAATAACGCTTACCACATGATTACACATTCCGTTCGCGCGCCAAAAGATTTCATCTGAATAAAAGTCTAGTGGGACTAAAACAATCTACTTCCGTGTGTTTTAAACATATTAAAAGACGGGTCACCCACGTCTTTAACGTCGAATATGTTTTGAACCAATCCGCGATTTTTACATATGATTCATCAGATGAGCGTTCGCGATGGCAACGCGTCGAACAATTACTTAGTTTAATGACGCGTCATAAAGAACTGAACGCGTTTTATTATAATATTCTAAAATCCTAGAAGTATAAACCTAATAAACTCGGCGGAAGAAAATAAACAGTGTGTTACCGGCTCGCGGGCTTTTCTTTAAGTAGGGTATGGAAACGTTGTTTCTTAACCTTACTATGAGCACAATTTTACTACAAAACAAAAAAAATCTTCTTCACGTATTTTCTACCATAATTTAAATTACCAGCAATTCAAAGCGAAGTAAATTGACAAAGCAGTACAAGTGACAGTTCTTAATGTTCTGTTTACTACGACGTCATCTCAAGCAATGCACCTAGGTACAATGGAGGTGCAGAGTTAAGAAATAGAGTTGAACAATTAATTGAAATAACTACGATTTGCTGATACATACAAACAATTGCTCATGAAATATACCATTATCCATTTTTAAAAAAAGCTCGCGTGCCTGTATCATCGTAAGAAAACTTGAGAATACTATTCAAAATAAAACTAGTGTTTAAGACGACGTTACGAGTATACACCAAGATCACATTCTTGTACAATTGGTACGAGCAAAATATGATATTCAAAGACAATTTGTCTATCGAACTACTCGTACTGCAAAATATCCGTCTGAAACGACTTACTGGTATGATATCAAAATTACGTTTGTAGCGCACACGCAATGTCTGCCGTTATTCGAATTGCAAAATATAACGTGTCCCTGTGCATTTCGTAGGGTTATTTCCATTTTCATGTCTTTGTTTTGTCAAAATCCTCTTGATGTGTTCTGTTTGTTATGGCCGGGTTTTACCAATCTGGAATAAGGATTTAGACGATTTTCAGATTTGTCAGTGTAATATGCTGTCAGTTTTCTCATAACGAGGCGGTACGTTCAAGCTATTTGTCTCAACAATGGTCACTCAGTCAGTACCATTTTTACTGCACCGTTACATTTAAATGAGTTCTTTCTAACAGGCGCGAGATGCTCGGAAGAGGGGCGATACGAATGCAGTACCGCCTCCGCTTCTGCGCTTGCTAATATTACTACTAAGGTTAAATGTAATGTAATAGCGTAATGTGTACATATGCCTGCTTAATATTAATGTCTCAGTGGGAACTGTCAAGGGGGTAAATGCATGTTTGGCAAGGAAGGACTTGCACTGTCTTGTTTTCTTTTTTTTTTGTATAGTTACTTCTCTCACCTGTCTGTCTGTCACCTGACCAGGAGACGAGAGTCGCCAGACCGCATTAGGTCAATGTGAATTTAACCGCACCACTCGCCATTGGCGGGGTATTCATCCTCGCACCTTAGAACCCGTATGGTCGCGTACGGTAAGGCTTCAGAGGAATTGCTTCCCTCGGCCGCTCCGGTTGTGGAATGAGCTCCTTGAGGACAACTGTTTGCGATTATTTAAGAAATTAGTGTAACGACCATGTGACACCCGTGAAGTTGCAGGCGTCTTTAGCATGCGGTGACCACTTTCATAAGGCGGGCCGTACGCTTTTTTGCCACCGTCATTAGCCTAGTTGGTAGTAATACTGCCTCCGAAGCTATCTAGCGTAGGTCTAGAGGTCCCGGGTTCGAATCCTGGTAAGGGCATTTTTTCTGTGGTAAGCAGAATCGTTTGTTCCTGATACTTGGATGTTTTCAATGCATTTATATATCTATTAAATATATCATCGTCTAGTACCCATAACACAAACCTTATTGAGCTTACTATGGGACTGGTTCGATTTGTGTAAAAAAATATCCCCTAAATATATATATATATATAAATAAATAAATAAAACTATAGGGAAAGGTACATGTGACCTATATCGTCTGATGCGTCGCGACACGTCTCACCGGACAAATATGTATCCGGCTTTAGTCTTACAAATACAAATTACAAAATAGTTTATTTCATTAAAAATACGTGATAATGATACAGGGGATGGAGCCACCCGGTAAGCAAAAGAAAGCTTGTGTTGGGAGGCACCGCTCTTCCCTAGGTTCAAAACAATGAATACTTGCTAAAGCTTCAAACTAGTATGAACACAATAATTACTTAACTACGAGTACATAGACCATGCTTGAATATATTATTAATATTCTACTCTAGTAGCACAATGTGTGTATGTGTGAGCCTTGGTGCTCCTGGTTGTAAGCGCAAGCGATAAATGTAATTTTAATACGAAACCAGAACGCCAAGTAAGATGTCTTGCGAGTCGCGTCAAGGAAAATAAAGTAGCGGACAAAATAAATGTGCAGTAATGCGCAGCGACATTTGACTATGGTATAGTGCAGTTACCTAGTTCCAACGACAGTAAAGTATATTTCGTGGACCGTATTTTTATTGCAGCAAGGCTTATTCTGGTCTAGTCTTTAGTTTAATGGTATGACTTAAGTGCAGGCAGTATGTTTCTTTGTTGTTTTATTAGGGTTCCGAACCTCAAAAGGAAAAATTGGAACCCTTATAAAAATGATTTCCAAACTATACCGTGTGATATACATCAAAATGAAAGGGTTTCTTGTGAGCATATCAAATATATAATGTTTTATAATTATGACATAAATAGTGTTCATATTATACTAAGAATATAAACGAAAATTGACCACCTATTCCGCATCAGTTTCATTAGAATTTTCACCATTTTCAGTTTCACATACATTTCTCGAAGTAGTATTTCTAATGAAAAAATGGATGTATTATTTGCGGTTCACACAATACCTACATATGTACTTAGTTATAAAAACCAAACCACGGCCAATAGTCACCTTATACCTACTACTTTAATTTAGTCTCAATAGACCTGTATTATTGTCTAATGAAAAAAAGGTCTGGTACTCTGGATTGTGACACAAACATACGAGACTGCGCACACACAACTCAAACTACGACCACCTACCATCGATACGCTCGATACTCAAACTACGACCACCTACCATCGATACGCTCGATACTCAAACTACGACCACCTACCATCGATACGCTCGATACTCAAACTACGACCGCCTACCATCGATACGCTCGATGGCAGTAATAATGACGTAAATGTAGAAAACTTAAATAAAATTACCTGTATAAATTAATTTTACTTTTGTACTAAAGCAGTAAGTAACGCCGCTGACGAAAATTTCAAATTAAAGAGAAAAATTGAAAAAATTAATGCTTCGAGCAGGATTCGAACCTGCGACATCTGGCATACGCGGCCAATCGCTCTAGCCTCTGAGCTATCGGAACAACCAAGTTCGTCCACGAAATCCTTCACTTCCTTGTATATAGTTGTAACGAGTTCGAACAGACATTACATATTTAAAATGTGCAACACGAACAAAACAAATGCCTATTCGAACACGTTACATTACAACAACATATACCAGGTCATTTTCTTAAGTTTTTCACACTACTGAATTTTTCCTGGAGTGTCATACCTAGCGCAGCGTATAATTATATCATGACCTATATTTAGATAATAAAGTAGTAGTTGTCCAGTACCTAAACAAGGCTTATTTCTTGCCGTACCTACATAACTTGTTTTTTGAAGAATGAAATTATACTTATTCCATGAGGCCCACACATCATGATGATAACTAATAATTAGGAGGAAAGGATTGTATAAATTCTTAAAAGGTCGGCAACGCGCATGTGACTCCCCTAGGAGTTGCAAGCGTCCATAGGCTGCGGTAACCGCTTACCATCAGGCTGGCCGTAGGCTTGTTTGTCACCAACGTGGTATTAAAAAAGGTATAGGTAAAAATCTTAAGAAAATGACCTGTTGTATGTAGTTGTGACGTGTTTTAATAGATATTTGTTTTGTTTGTGTTGCACATTTTAAATATGGATTATTTATTCCAACATGTCACAACTACATACAACAGGTCATTTCTTAACTTTTTCATCTATACTAGAGTTTATTAGCATTATGTGCATAAAACTGTTCACAAAGAATTCAATGAGTATAGCCAAAAAATATCTAGACGAAAACCTATTGATTTTACAATTTATGTACAAGCCGTGTTTTGGAATTTTGCCACGGCCTTTTGGAATCTGACTCGCGATATAGATTAAAAGGATGTTACAAGTTACTTTTTTGCAACGTAAAAACATATAGTAATATACGACGACGGGTTCGGTTCAGGAGGTCATAGTTGTATTTTGCCATGGGATGGAAAAGTCTTAGTTGTACTAAGTAAGCAAACTGACTTGTTTGTACAATGTCATGGTGGGATAGTTTGAGTTTTATAAAGACTTACTTATCTAGACACGCGGCAGCGTGTCCAGCCAAGTTCACCCCAGGAACAGGCGGACAGCAGCCGTGTGTTATATTACACGAACCGTTTGGAGCCACTTTTGACCCCCCAATAACTCCAAATCTATCAAACATAAAAACATGAAATTTGGTACATATATTAAGATCCGTTAGAATAACTAGAACCCCAAATTTGATAAATATAGGTTTAATAGTTATTGAGATAACAAATTCCAAAAAACGGCTTTTTTACCACTGACTGACTGACTGACTAGTAATCAAAAACCTAACCCACTTCCAGATGACCTAGAAAGCTGAAATTTGGCATGCAGCTTGGTAATTATATGTATACACCAGAAAAATACAGAAAACAGTGATTTTATTATTAGATTTATTATTCACCTTATTTATTTCTTTTTCTTAAGTAAGATTTTTTACAATAAATTTATACAAGTAAAATATTAAAATATACATACAAAATATAAAAGCATTATAAAAAACCTAACCAAGGGTGCCGCCGGTAGCGAGGCGAGCCTAAGCTACCGGTGGTTATTATTATTATTATTTCTGCTAGTTACCTCAGAACTCCGTCATTTATTAACCGATTTGGAAAATTATTTTTTTTGTTTGAAACGGTACACTTCCGGGGTGGTCCCATTGTCATCGGGTCAGAATCCGATCATAAGATCTTGGAGAAATCGAGGGAACTCTTCAAAAATATTTTAGGTGCACCTATAGCGGTTTGGGTATTTTGTGTAGTAACTCGTGTATTCGCTCTGGGAAAGCACCATTGGATGAAGTTTGACAAAAAGTAATGATATCCCATCAAAAACATAAATGTGAAAATGGCAGCCAAGTTAACTGAAATAAGAATTGAGATCTAAATGGGCGCCAAGTTCCATAGATTATCTGAAAAGTTGCCAAATTTGGCACTAGATTTTTTTACAGTAAAACTAATTTACTGCGGCTTAATGCATTTTGAGATTTAACTTGGCAGTGTTCTTAAATATCCAACAGCTTTTATGGTATTCTAACATACTGCTCAGAAAACTGCCAAGTTAAGGCTCAAAATGCATTAAGCCGCAGTAAATTAGTTTTACTGTAAAAAATCTAGTGTCAAACTTGGCAACTTTTCAGATAAGCTATGGAACTTGGCGCCCATTTAGATCTCAATTTTTTTGTCGGTGAACTTGGCTGCCATTTTCACATTTATGTTTTTTATGGGATCTTTACTACCTACCCACTGCACGAGTATCATTGTAGTTTTGTAGTACTGACACTAATTTTATATTAAATTATACGATGTAGGTATATAAGTATATTGTTAAAAAACTACACCTTGCCGAGTTTCTTGCGCCGGTTCTTTTCGTGGCAGAGGTTTATTTTTCCGAATCGGTGGTGGCTTATTGATATTCATAGGTGCATAATGTGCATATAATATGCCTAAATTGAAGAATAAGGAAATAACTTTTACTTTTTTTTAATCCACCACCTCAGCCGAAGGACGTCCACTGCAGGACATATGCCTCCCTCAATTTCATGGGGGGTAAATGCCATAATCGCCACGCTTGGCATGCGGGTTGGCGATCGCAGTATCTCCACCGCACTTCAGGGATGCTGCTGCCCATCCTCCGGTGGTCTTGGTCGTAATTTTAGGACATACCCGGGTCCAATTTTTTTTAATCAAAAGTGTAAATTGTAAAATTTACAAGTAGGCAGAACGATTCAGTTATAAAATGTCATAGGTAATAAAAACCGCACAAGTGCGAGTCTGACTCATCCACCGGAGGTTCCGTACAAAATAAAAAAATACTGTTTTAGAATGTACAACTCAAGACCTTTCGTATAATACCCACTTGACCTAATAACTAGCCTTTCATTTTTAGCCGTTTCCTTTATTTTTCATAGAGAAAAAAATATTTGTTTATTTTTTTCATTTGCATACACGCGGGATAGCTTTGGTTATAAATTTTTCAAATTTAAAATTGATATTATTAGTTTTTCCTGAAATATTTAACATAGTGACAGACAGGCAGAGTCACACCATTATGGTTCCTTTTGTACCTTTTTGGTACGGAACCCTAAAAATGGAGTAACGTGATAAATTATCACAGATAATTGCTAATCGACAAGGTTGTACGTATGATATTTTTCTCCTGTCCTAAATGGGTCGATATAAAGAGATGGACCCTTTCCCCACAACCACCATATCACCCGAAAGACATCCACTGCTGAACATAGACCTGCCCTAATTTAATGGGGGGTAAATGCCATAATCCCCACGCTTAGCATGCGGGTGGGCCATCGCAGTATCTCTACCGCACTCCTGGGATGCTGCTGCCCATCCCGTAGTTTTAGGATATATTCGGGTTCAATCCAGGGATGGACTCTTAAACTCAAGTAATATAACAAATAAGGTATCGTCAAGCCTGTTCGTCTGTATTCGGCTCTCACACAGCCCCGGGTTGTTAATTCACCCGAAATCGTCTGACACCGTCGGACAGTGACAGCATCGAACAACTTGGTTGTGTAAACTGTTACCAGGTGACGGCGGTGACGCACAAACGAGACAACCCTAACTAGAGAATAGAGCACGTGCTATGCCATAGAGCAGGATAGCATTATCCCGTGTATATGCTGCCAAAAATCGGTTTTGTTTAATAGAAAACCTTCTATACGTCATTACTACCAATAGGGTAAATTCCACATGTAAATTTTTGTAACATATTGCCATTATATGGATTACTATACCATCAAATAAAATTAATAAAAAGAAAATTACAAAATAAAATCAGAATAATAGTAAAATACGAGACTTGAAAGTTACTACATGTATCTTTTATCATCAAATGTTAAATAAACGCTACCAATAGAATTTAAGTACATTGTTCAATGAAATATGCATTGTAAAACAGCTATGTACTTAAACGCAGTATTTCAGGATTAAAATAGCAATTTTCTTATTTTCCCATGCAACGCTACTTGCATTGTGACGTTATAATATTCTGTCAATTAATATGGAACGTTTTTGGTGCTAGGGAACAATATCCACCTTTGACCTTCGCATTTGCGGCCTTTGTTGTGCTTTAATATAATAATATAGTAATAACCCCGTTTAAAACTGGTTCGAATGGCATCGTTAGTATTTTTTGGAAACTAACCTATTATAGTGACTCTATTAGACAGGATGGATAAAATGGCGACAGGTCTCGGGAACCATATGCGACGCCAGAATGCCCTTCGCTAATGCCGTCGTCAGGCTGTTGGGCCACAAAGGTGACGGATGAAAAGAGATTGCATGTTACGGAGATGAGAATGTTGAGATGGATGAGCGGCGTAACAAGAACGGATCAGATAAGGAATGAGTATATAAGAGGAAGCCTGAAAGTAGCACCCATAGATGATAAGTTGAGAGATAATCGTCTACGGTGGTATGGGCATGTTATGCGGAGGGATGAAAGTCATGTGACAAGAATGGTATTAGGCATGAATGTGGAGGGATGTAAGAAGAGGAGTA
This sequence comes from Notocelia uddmanniana, assembly GCA_905163555.1. NCBI lineage: Eukaryota > Metazoa > Arthropoda > Insecta > Lepidoptera > Tortricidae > Notocelia > Notocelia uddmanniana. The sequence goes on from LR991063.1 coordinate 25,874,486, forward strand.
GGGTAAGGAAAAGGTGGATCGATTGCGTGAGAGACGATGTGAAGAGGAAGGATGTGAGTGACGAGATGACGGGCGATAGAGAGATATGGAAGAAAAAAACATGCTGTGCCGACCTCAAGTAAATGGGAAAAGGGGACGCGAATGATTAGACTGAACCTCATCCAACTCGAAACATTTTCACAACCAAGTCAATAAGCGTCTTAAAATTTTCCTTAACCTGGCAATTATTTCTCATACGCACATTTTAAAAGCCGAGCTCAAGGCATGAGAGCAAAAATTAAATTTCTCGATGCTCTTTAAGTGCCCTCCTAAGCCTCGTAATTAAGAATTTCCTTCCCCGTCCTTGATTTACCGCCTAAATTATGGGCAGCACATTTTTTTAGGGATCTGTAAGTCAACATTAATAACCTGAGTAATCTTTTTAATGTTTCCCTGCTCGGCGAGGTTTTACTTTGTTGGAATCAATGGGGTTCGTGTGAATTTAAAATGAGATGATCGTATTAATCATTCAGATCAGGGATTAGGTTTCCATTTTGTTTATTTTGTCGTCTGCCTTTGTAAATACTGGATGGAACGTAAAATTGGTTTATGTTACGTTTATAAATGGTTTTTAGTAAAAACAACTTAGTATGAAAGTTTAGTCTTTGTACATGTTTGAAAAGCTGTACATGTTTGAGTAGGTTTTAAGCCTTCCTTAAACTTCCTTCTTATTTTTTGTCATAAATGTGAGTATTTTAGAAATGATTCATTTTCTTCCAGATAAGGTTGTTTTGCAATAATTTATTAGTTTTTATTATGTTTTGTATAAGAAAGCTGTCTTTACTTTTTCTTTAGCTTTCAACGCAAACATTTATAATTGTATACTTTTGCTGGCGTCATCAATATTTAACTTCCGGACACAGGCTTAAACTCTTTAAAACACTTTATATTTTTACAAGAAAAGTAAAGGGAACAATAGATCATTTCATTATTAAATAAAACTTCGTAAAGAACTCAGGTGGCCACGAGAAGCACTCAAAAAGTTAACTCCCGTAACATACGTACGGTATAACGGCGGTAGTGAGCTTGCAAGAGAATTTAGAGAATTGCCTGTAACGGAGGAGATACCTATGCAAATTGTGTGTTATAATTGTTATAAAGTCTCTAAGGTTGTATTTGACAAGTCTTTCTGTAGATTTATGTTTTACACGACCTAGTAGGTTATTCTGGTGGAGGTTTGATAAATTTTATTTACACCACACCTTGCCAAAAAGCGCGTTTTTCCGCACGCTGCGCGTCCGGAAAAACCCACTTTTTGGCCAAGTGGCGACGTAAAATTGTGTACAGAACACGGATCGTAAAACAGAAAGCCCTCTCTCGCATATTTATGACCCTCGCCTGCGGCTCGGGCCTCAAACATGTGCGATATCGGCCTTTCTTTGTTTTACAACCCTTGTATCGTAATGTACTATTTTCTATGTATGTAATCTTAAAACAATACTTAACCAATGCAAGTCTATACCATAGACCAGTCATAATATGAGTGGTGGGAGAATCATGATGGATTTTCATAAATTTTCGATATAACTGTTATTATTTGAATTTTTAAATGAGGCACGCATCAACGCCTGTATTCTGCTGCTGTTTTATTTTAAGTTAGTTAAAATATTTTGGTGTCGTAGGAAAAATATTGAACGCTACGTAACGTAACATAAATAGGTCTTAAATTTTGGATCCCCTTTATATTTGCCCCCAAACATTTGATCTTTTATAAACTGGTTTGATTGGCATCGTTAATATTTTTTTTTGAAACTATGCAATAATTTGTCCTATTATTTAGCCGCCACAGGCGACGTCCATAAATGATAGCTTTAATTACCGGGCTCTCCCATACAAATTTCCACCCCATTGCACACTCTACGAACTGATTTCCGGGATTTCTGCGGCAGCGTGAAAAGGTAGCAGCCATAGGATAGATATAGGACGTCCTATTTTTTTGTCTTAGCCACATTACTGAAAATTTATCTATATATAAATATCCGATTTTAAACATAAGTTTTATGGTGAGCATCCCCCATGCATTACGTAAGATGGTAGTACGTATGTAGGCTAGTTCATGGTGCAAACATTACGTGTAAGAAGTTAATTTTATGAGAAAGAAATAAACGTCACCTTCCCCATTGCTATTTAAAGAGCGTATTAGTAAAAAAAAAACTGATTTTACCACAAATAAAAACATATTAATTAATTAACAAAGAAGATTCAGAGGTATAATACTTTTACTTCAATAGCTATTTACGATACAAGGGTTGTAAAACAAAGAAATGCCGATATCGCAGATATTTGAGGCTCGAGCCGCAGGCGAGGGTCATAAATATGCGAGAGAGGGCTTCTTGTTTTGTACACAATTTTACGTCACCACTTGGCCAAAAAGTGGACTTTTCCGGACGCGCAGCGTGCGGAGAAACGCGCTTTTTGGCAAGGTGTGGTGTAAAATACCTAATTTGTCGGCAAATTACAACACAGAACCCTTGACCTTGTACCTGAGGAAATTATTTAGTACGTTTTTGTTTTCAGAAAGAAGCGCCAATTTATATCCGGTGGTAGTTAATTTTAACTCTCCTTATCACTTAACTCTTTGTAAGAATAATGCGACTTTGTCTAAAATTTGAAAAGCCCTTTTTTTAATTTAAATTGTGGTCTTTTCCTTAATGTTGTCTTTTTTGTTTGGTATAATCAGGGCTCGGAAACCGGTATTCTGTCCATACAAAAATACCGGTATTTTTTTAGTTCTTATCGTTCTTTCGTCTACTATTTCATGATTAATCAGGCAATCTAACAATATGAAGTAATACATTATTGAGTCCCACATAAAGAGCATAAACTAATTAAAAATATTCGGCTATTTCAGGATTTTGAGCTTGGTTGTTCCGATAGCTCAGAGGCTAGAGCGATTAGCCGCGTATGCCAGATGTCGCAGGTTCGAATCCTGCTCGGGACATTAAATTTTTCAATTTTTCCCTTTAATTTGAAAATTTTCGTTAGCAGCGTTACTGGTTTAGTACAAAATTAATTTTGAAATTAACCGGTTCGTGGACGAGCTAGGTTGTTCCGATAGCTCAGAGGCTAGAGCGATTGGCCGCGTATGCCAGATGTCGCAGGTTCGAATCCTGCTCGAAGCATTAAATTTTTCAATTTTTCCCTTTAATTTGAAAATTTTTGTTAGCAGCGTTACTGGTTTAGTACAAAATTAATTTTGAAATTAACCGGTTCCGAGCCCTGGGTATAATACTCGTAGCATAAAGAGATGATTGTGTCTCTATGTGTTTTGTTACAGCCTACAAATGTAATCTCTACAACTACAAGTCCGATTTTCAGAATTATTTCACTGGTACACAGAATATTACCTCTGGTGATTTTAATAGATGGCCGTTTATGTTCCCACAACATGCCTCTCCCGCGATAGCATGCTGTAGAAAATGACATTGAAATTAAAACCTTTTAGTGACAGAAATAGAGTCTAGATTGCTAAAACATCCGAAATGAAGGATATAGGTACAATTCTAGTTGGAAATTGTCAAAATTCATAAGTATAAGTCCTAGCCACCACTAAGGCGCATTAAGACGTTAAAAGTTCATCTTGAGTTTGTGTAGATGCGTCACTCATCATCTTCATCGATCCGGAAGACACACAATGACATAAACGCTTTTGAGTTAAAGCTTCATCATATCAGCCAATGGATACTCAGCTTTACTATTATTTATTAAGTATTTTCATAATAATATATCTCGCTACTCGCAGCTATAAACTGACAAATAACCCAAATTCAAACAAATAGACCTTTTAATGATCCTATTTAAATAATACAATTGGATAACCAAAAAGCCAGAGTCGTAAAGCAGGCTTATTTAAACTGCATGTGTTTCGGGATTTATAACCAGGGTATTGAATCGAGATATATATTTCACATTTCAATTTACATGCAATGTATTTTGAAATTGCTTCGTTCACGCCTGCATCGCGTTATAGACAGGTTAAGCGCAGCGGGGGGGAACGAAAAGCGCGAGGCGCAAACAGCTGACCTGTGACTCACTTGCCGACAGACACCATACCGATCACTAGTACATCACATCTACTATGTATATCTGTCCTCTAAAGAAATAACCTAATTTACTATGCAAGTCATCATTTTATTTAATCAGTATTTAACAGCTTTCACTCGCGTCGAACTTAATCAGCTACAGACAGACTGCAGTATGGGGTTCTTCAAGAAAGGAGTGTATAAATTCTTAAAGGGTCGGCAACGCGCATGTGACACCCCTAGGAGTTGCAGGCGTCCATAGGCTGCGGTGACCGCTTTCCATCAGGCGGGCCGTACACTTGTTTGCCTCCGACGTGGTATATCAAAAAATTCTGCGAGTAGTTAGCAAAGATTTCGAGCGTGAGTATTAAGGTTGATCTGTAATTTTTCATACTAAAAATGACAGTTAGATTTACCTAACGTATGTTGGAAATATTACGTGATTATCCTGCAAGGCCAGTACACATTGGGCTTCTTCACCGAAACTAACGAGAAATTTTCATTTTTCTAGTTTGTTAGATACAGATACACCGCCTACAAAGAACTTATCTGTTAGAGAATGCCGTATTCCACTGAGTTTGCCTTTTGTGCGATAACATTTAGTTATTAAAATAAAAATGATGTAAATAAACAAAATTTATATGTAACGCGAGTTGACACGATATATAAATAGTAAGACAATCAAACCAAAAATCAAGTTGGAATGCGATAATTAAATCCCGAATCTACCGCAGCCCAATTTAATTGTGTTAATTAAATTAGTGGATACGAATCAGTTAGTTGTTCGATTCAATTGGATCCCGGTGACACACGCCGCAATAAATTGGGATTCTCAATTGCATTATATCGTTAAATTGAATGAAGCATATAAATTTAAATTTTCATTTGACATTATATATTTTGCGACGCGTATTATTTGAAATATAGGTGCGGCGCATGTCATTTTATTATAATCCTTATTCGTTGCGCTGCCCAAAAAGGAAATTTAAATTTATTAAAGCTTCTTGCTCAATGCACTCCTTTGAGTTTCTCTTTATGGAAGGAGAGGACCGAAAGCTGGACCAAAAGGCTTTGGGACATTAGCAAAAAGCAGCTCAGAATTATAACTATGAAATCTGAAATAAATTCTTTATTGTTATTACTGGGCTGTTCACACGTCACTTCGGGGTCAAAGGACTCTTAGCCAAGATGGAACTATCAGACATTATAGGTAGTGAGACTTGCTGTGAGAATGTCACGCCCTTGGCAGATAAATAAAGAATAGGTAACTTCGGCACTGGTTACCCAGAACCAAAAGAATTCAGAGTACCTCTGCTGCTCCATCATACGCTTCGTGTAAATGTTAGAGTATAGAGTAGGTATAAAGGAGGGGCTGCGAACTTGGCGGAGCCGTTCCGCAGAAACGGCGTTGGTAGGGCCGCGGAGGAAGAGAAATACTTTCCTTATCCCGGGTGGTATGCGTAGCGCATTTTCCCCCCTAAAAAAAAGTTATAAAGGAGGGGGCAATTGCACAAACCTAATATACGCCCACTGATAGGTAAAAGGCTTCCCCTCCGTTCAGGGTTCGGAACCGGTTAATCTCAAAATCCTGAAATAGCCACATATTTTTAATTGTTTATGCTCTTTATGTAGGACTCAATAATGTATTTGGGTTATTACTTCATATTGTTAGATTGTCTGATTAAACATGAAATAGAAGACGAAAGAACGATAAGAACTAAAAAAATACCGGTATTTTTATATGGACAGAATACCGGTTCCGAGCCCTGCCCTCCGTTTCCAATATTGATGATACTGAGCGATCTCTGACCACTCCTTTGAGAAAAAATCTAGCTCCTCCCTTCGCCAGTGAGGTCTACCGCAACTTATTCACCTAGTAAAAACACCAGCAAAATTCGCTCTGAGGCCTAAATAAGTCAAAACTTCCACGATTCCCTCTGAAAGGCAAACATTTTCGAGTAGTCTTAAATAAAACTAACAAAATGGCGGCGCAATAGGCACAAAACGGCAATATTTATGTAAATGCGGTGCAGGAGACAGGTGTGGCCTTATCGTGTAAACCGTCTGCTTATACACAGTAGACAGAAAAGAACAACAATTAATTTTATACAAAATCAGATAGTTATTAACTTACTTACAGATAATTTAAGGCGCAACCACCACCGCCACCACGCTGTTAGGTGAAAAGTTGGATCGCGATTTAAGAAATCCTTTCTGATTAGCACTGCCTCTATATGGCAGTCTCTTCCAGCGTCTGTACTTCCGAAAACATGCCAACTTGACGTCTTCACGGTAAGAGTGAACAGGCATCTTCTGGGTGAGCGTGTTTCATCTAAGACCTTGTATTAAGTGTTCATCAGGTTAGACTAGGGTGAAACGCAATCCTATTTTTAATAAAAAAGGCTGAAATTAACCGTAAATAGTTCTAATAAGTAGTGGCTCTGTGAGCTGTAGACCTCGCGAATGTTTATTTTATTATTGTCAAAATTTTCAAAACTGACTAGACAAACATATTCTTTAAAATTATCAAACCTGCACAAAACGTTTTAACGAGAATCGGTTGAGAAGTGCGACCTGTAGAGGAGAACGACCGGACATACAGAATCATTTTTGTCGAAGCAGAAACGAAGACCTTCGTTTCACTCAGTCAGATACCTATATAGTTAACTATTGATTTAAAATTATTAATTTCATAATTTAGATTTTTTTAAGAATTACTTAAGAGAATTCATATGCTACACAGGAGTCGCTTTCAAAGCGTCTTTTCGAAAAACCAAGCTGCAAGTTTCTGAGCAGGGCGACCTACCTAACAAATTTTCTGATGATTTATTTATTTATTTATTTATTATTACATTTAATTACACAGCATTACAGAAAAACTAAAGCACTGTGAAATTACAATATTTAAAGATGAAAAAACAATAAGCAAAAAAGAACAATAAAAACTCCTATCTTATAAATCAGACTGACGAGACACGCACATCCATCCTCTCACAGAACCTCTGACATTCATCACGCACTACTGCCCATCTGCTAGCAAACACATCACACTCAGGTGCTGAAAGGAGAAGGTTCTGGAGGTGCAAAGCGCGGACCAACGGGGATTGTTTGCGTGACACAGTTCGTGACGTCGGTGCCACAAGCAGATATCGATCACGGGGCCGGAACTCGAATTTTGTCAGTGATGGTACAAACAGTCGGACCAATGGCTCCACTAATAATGATAGTAGGGGGGATGATTATTAAGTTGATTTATACATTAAATCTGTTGTTTCTTATTTCGTTTCGATATTATGTAAGTTACTAAGTAAGTAGCTTGTTTTTATTTTATGACGAATTTGCAGGAATTAATTATTTTTCATTTTTATTATTTTATGAATTCACGCTCGTGTCGGCATAAAACTAATAGCCTAGGGCTTCACATACTGTTTTTACTTTTGCCTCTGTGTCTGTGATTAGCATAAGTTTGCCAGTAGAGAAAAGGATGTAATTTAGTGAAACGCGATGATTTAGAACTACAGGTAAATACATATGCGGGGTAGACAACACAGTTGACCTCAAAATTATTAATATTCGCCTTATTACAAAGGATTAAGGTTCACAAGTGTAAACATATTTTTGACGTTGACTGTACAGGCTTGAACAAGGGTCAAATGAAGATTAGTTTAGCGGCCCTAAAGTTTATTAAAAGTTGTGGCATTAATTAATAAAATTTACAACTAACACTGTTATTTTGTTTATACCGTTTCATTTTACCTTTTGAGTTACTTAGAAACGTCATTATCTTGCCTTATCACATTTTTTATACCACGTTGAGGGCTAACAAGCGTACGGCGCGTATGTTAGTACTCGTAAGTTGTCACCGTAGCCTTTAAACGACTGTAATGAATGTTATAGTTTCGCCATGTTCGTCCGATCGTCCATCCGTTCGTCTGTCCGCGGTTTAGCTTAGTAACCGTTAGGCGACTTCCTGACTTTGGCGGGCGAGATCGATATGTGATAGGTATTTTGCTCTTTGACGTGAGTTTACCGATGTGAGATTTCCTTACTTGACGAAATACTGTCAGTAAAATGTTTGCGCAGTAGTAATACCATGCGCAGAACTGGGGAAGTACTGCATTAGTATCGGTTGACACTGACAGCTGACAGTTTTCTCATATCGTACCGCCTCCGCATCGATAAATCAGGAAGGCGTCTTAGGCGACTTCCTGACTTGGCGGGGCGGGAGCGATATGTCATAGGTATTTTGCTCTTTGACGTGAGTTTACCGATGTGAGATTTCCTTACTTGACGAAATACTGTCAGTAAAATGTTTGCGCAGAACTGGGGCAGTACTGCATTAGTATCGGTTGACACTGACAGCTGACAGTTTTCTCATATCTTACCGCTTCCGCATCGATAAATCAGGAAGGCGCCTTACGCAGGTTGCCTTTTATATTTCTGGATTTGAAAAGCTAGTGTTGCCATCGGTCACATGTGGTTTCAAAAGTGTAGCTCAAACATTTTGGCGGCAAGAAAAAAAAGTTTTGAAGTTATCGTATTTTGTTTTTAACTGTGAATTGAAAAAATATCGTATCGGCTACGAGTACTATGGCATTGATTCGTGAACATTTTCTGGCGATTGTTTTTTGTCAATTTTCGACGCGGCCTCAGTCAACAACAGTGCATTGATGAACTATTTTCAACTTTTGGAGATGAAGCACCATCGAGGACGAGTATGTATCGCTGGTTTGCAGAGTTTGTTCGTGGCCGTCGTTCGCTTCGGGACGAGTTTCGCGAAGCTCGTCCTAAATCAGTGGTTGTCCCGAAAAACATTGACACTGTGCGTGAACTAATATTGCAAGACCGTCACGAGACTTATCGAGAGATTGAGGCGTCTTTGGGCATTAGTGGGACCAGCATACAAACAATATTGCATGACCATTTAGCTGTCAAAAAAGTTTGTTCGCGGTGGATACCACACAATTTGACCGGTGATTAAAAACAGGCTCGCGTGGATTGGTGCAACGACATGCTTAAAATATACGACGTTGGGGCTTCAAAAGATGTCTACGATATTATCACAGGTGACGAACTGTGGATCTGCTCGTATGAACCGGAAAATAAGCAGCAGTCAACAGTGCGGGTCTTTCTAGGCGAACAAAATCCAACAAACCTTGTTCGTGCACGAAGTACTGCAAAACAAATGGTTGCCCGTTTCTTTGGTAAACCTATGCATATTGCAACTGTTCCTTTAGAAAAACGTGGAATAGTAGATTCTGAATGGTATATAACCATTTGTTTGCCAGAGGTGATTGAAAAAGTCATGGAAGCCAATCGCCGAAGACCAATTATACTCCACCACGATAATGCGAGCCCACACCAGTCGGCACAAACATCCGCCTTTTTGAAAGCCCAAAATATCGATTTATTTAATGGGTCACCCGCCTTATGGTCCTGATTTGGCCCCCAATTATTTTCTTTTTGTTCCCCACACATCAAGAACAAACTGCGTGGTCTACGTTTTTCGACACCCGAAGCAGCGGTCGAAGCGTTCAAAACGCACGTTTTGGAGGTGTCCCAATCGGAGTTATCAAACTGCTTTCAAAATGGGTTCTACCGAATGAAACATTTTGAAAATCAATAAAGACATTTTTGTTACTATGAAGTCGTTGATAATTTCTAATCCCGAAATAATAAAAGGCAACCCTCGTACTACTAGAACTATAATTTGGCATATGTATGCATATCAATCACGCCGATAAAAAGGAAAGAAACTCGGAACTCGCGCACCGAGAGTTCTGTACAACTAAACAACAAATGTGATTTATCAATATGTTGGAATTGGTTGATAAAATATACGTAATAATAAACATTATCCCCAGATTTCAAGTTCAAGAATTTCCTAGAGGAATAAATATGTCAAAATTAATTGAATTTTATTCATGTCTTATTTTTATTATTATTGTACGTCTTTTTCGGTCACGGGGCAATAATGGTGTCGCAGACCTTTGGAAGGCGTGCGCGGAGCCGAAGTACCGAGGTTACCGAAGTACCAACCGAGTACCACATAGGTAACACGTAGATGCCTTTTTGAATTAATGAAATACAAGGGGTAGACCAAGCGGATACTGTCCCTGCCCGTGTCATGGGACGCACATAAAGACAGCACCCGCCAAGGTGCACAGGGACTATTGTTGGTTGATGGAATCTAAATGAGCCGGGTTATTTGGTGAGGATGATGGACTAATCTTTGGTTTATTTTTCCGAACCGGTGGTAGTTTGCCCCATGAAATTGGGGGAGGCCTATGTCCAGCAGTGGACGTCCTAGGGCTGATATGGTGGTGGATGGTGGGTGGTAGTTTATTGACGTTCATAGGTGCATTTTATATGCTTATTTTGAAGAATAAACTACTTTTACTTTTTACTTTAATTGCTGGGCTATTGGGTGAGACATCGGACGCCTGCCTAATAAAACAGTCTCATGTTTTATTTCCGGCAGACGGTGACTCGCTCCCTGCTAAGATGGGCCCCTATTAATAGCGACATATAACACTAGCCTAGGGGCAATACCGGTCAGGGAGCTAGAGGGGTAGAGAGGTGGCACTGGACTTTGAACATATAGCCAACTCGCCACTTATGTGACCACATCTACCCTCGAGCCACAGCTCTTGCGACTTCACTCTAGACGGCCGGTTAAGGCAAGCCAGAGGCGGGGAGGCCTGTCCAACCAACCAATCGATCAGTCAACGCCAGACCCCAGGCGCGCCCCCAGGAGCACTCAGGTACGTAGGGTCGCTGCTCCCTAACAGCCCGCCACAAGCTACCTTACGTTGACTGATTGCACTGGAAATCCAGTGGGCGATGGGGTCGTCACATCCTTCTTCTTCTTCTTCTTATTATTATTTTAATTGTTTTATTTTCAAAGACATGCTAATTTAAATTAATGAAAATAATTGACAATGTATGATTAGTACAAATAAACACATATCATCATATCATATCAAAGGTCAATGGAAAGTTAAAAAATTCTTCGGAACAAAATGTGTGAAAAACGATAGACGAACACGGTTGAGACAGTAATAGGGATCCGTTTGGACCCTTCGAGTACGAAACCCTAAAAAGTACCAGTCCAACATTCATAACCTCATAGGCGGATTTGCTTGCGGCTTTTCCCTCACTCCCTCATAAACTCACTTTTTATTTTTCCAGGATTTAAGTTCTGCTCCTCCTTGTTTTTTCATGGGAACTAACTAATACTATGTCTTTATAAAAACTGTCCAAACTAAGCAATGAAACTGAAATATTTATGGTTACACAGCATAGATTAGCTGTAATGAAAAAACAGCCTTATCCTAGACATAGCTCAAAATATTATTGCTTTATTTTAAAGACGGTGTAAAACGAATAGCAATACTAGCAAGTCCAATAACAAATAGCACGCTTTCTAGATAAGAAGCGAGTGACTGGCCCTAGAGTAAAAATATATCAACTTGGTTAAATCTTTCATTCATTGAAACTTTATGACAGTCCTCATAAAGTTCCGATTTCTATACACCTATTTTGTCGTTAGTACCTTTGTATTCTAAGGTCGAAAAGTGTAATTGCATCAGCCTTCAATCCCGAGTACAATCTGAATAGAACTTTGCATTTCCATTGGTATCAATGTGTTTCGGCTTTGCTTCACTTTGCTTTGTTTCACGAGCTATGTGAGAATGAGTCAGCGAGACATGATACAAAATCGAAATGTAAAATTTCAGTCTACTCGTCGCTGTGATCGAATTATGCGCAACGCCAACAGGTAATGACAGGAACGGGAAATCTTTACTTTTAGTCTTTATTTCGGAATCCTCCACGGTAAATGATTTTGTAATACCTACATAGGTTTTGTTAGTGGTGGAAAGTATGAGGTTTGCTGCTTGTCTCTGATTTATCCTAGTTGTATTTAGCAGGAGCACAAAGTTCATTGAGCTACCTGCTATATTCTATGTATCCCAAGATTGGCCACACTAGTTTTTAGGGAATCAATTACACTATTACATTCCAGGTCAGAAGGGTTAGAGCCAGAAGGTAGGAATTAGACCTTATTACGATAATATTAGATTCAAAATCCAATTCGGGCTTCATGAATTCATCCGATCACACCTAACAATGATATGATTCGTCGTCGCACGGCCGGCGTAACCGTGACAGCAAATTTTTGTTACTAGACGAAACAGCAAATTTGTTACTGATGCCAGGTTCTGAATTTACTATCAATCAAAAACAGTTTTGTTACACAGTCAGTATTGCTCCTCTTCTCGCTTCGGCTAGTCATCTCGCGCACCTTCGAGGTGTAATTCTCCCGTACGCGGTTTATCAACCGCATTACACTAAAAATCACGCTGTGACCAGCGTTGTGCCACGACGAAAGCACGCTAATGAGACAACCCTAACCAGATGAAAAAGCACGCGCTACACGGTAGAGAAGAATGCCACGATTTGAGTATTCTCGTTATCAAACATCAGTTTTATTAAACAGTATACATTCTGTACGTAAGTACAATTATTTATTATGTGCTACAATCTAGGTGAGATACGACTTGCATGTAGACTACCTGCATGGAGGCAAGCCGTAATGAAACAGCCTAGTCGTTATTACGCAATGGACGAGGGTCCGTAAGTAAGATTTACATCGGAATTGGTGAGCGGGCTTTAAATATTAACTAGTTGCTGTGACAAGGGTGCAATGGACTGTCCAGTTGTGCTGGCGAGGGTGGAGATGGAACTATTTCTAAATGTTTATACTACGACGGCGGCAAATAAACAAATACCCGCCTGATTGTGAGCAGACACCGCAGTTCAAAGGCTGCGGCGACTTCAGACGAATCATGAGCACGTTACCGAGCGTTTATCGATTTGAGGCATCCTTGTATTGACAGTTAGAGACGAATACATGTCGCCATTTCTCAACACAGCGCATTATTTAGAGCTCTGGTGACCTTACTTTCCATTAGGAATACAATATCACATACCTACAGAGCAAGTTCTATAATAATATTGTAAGTGTTGTTAAAGCTTAAGCCCTAGGAGCGTTATTATTTCGTAGCCTGTCGAACCTATATGTTACGACATTATTATCATAGAATGACAGTTAATACTGCCCTTCTTTTTTCTTCCAAACACTACAATCCTAAAAATACCTGTACTTTAAATACTTTTAAAGGTATTTTTGATTATGTTTATTTTGGTATACTGCAAAATGTCGAGATACAATTCCTGATATTTACTTAGGTATTACAAAAATAAAATAAAATAAATTAAATAAATATTGAGGATAATCTTACAGAAATCGCCCTAGTCCCAAACTAAGCAAAGCTTGTACTATGGGTTCTAGACGACGATATGCATGCTTATATACATAATTACATACTTAAATACATAGGAAACATCCAACACTCAGGAACAATATTCGCGATAAATGCACAAATAATGCCCTGACCGGGATTCGAACCCGGGACCTCCGGCTTCGTAGGCAGGGTCACTACCAACTAAGCCAAAGTGGTCGTCAAATTTATTACGTTAATATTTTATTACATAATATGGTACAACTGTACGACAACCTTTATTTCTCAAAACTTAATCGCTATAATATCCACTTTGCCAATTAACAAGTCCCTATTAAGTATACGTTAAGTATGATATTAAAACTATCATCATACGAACTATAACTTAGATAAATACTCATTACTAAGCATAAGAAACTTTGAGCTGTAATGACAATATTATAAGGCCCATTCCTTAGCACAGCTGTGAACAACGGCAACGTCTTCTAGTTTATAATTGCAAGTTAACTGGCATTTTCAGACTAATTAGTCAATTCCTTTTTAAAGTTGCGCTGCGTTGCGTTTATAAATAGGTTTCCAAGGTGTCGTCATCCTGATTCTATTCATAAACGCAACGCAGCAGTGTGGTCCGGCTCGGCTCTTAGGCATAGGCGATGCTGTACGGCACGCCGCTCGCACTTGTCAAACGGTATGAGTTTCTAGACATTCTGATAACCGCACGTAATGTCATGCGCGATCCACGATATTATGTGTTAGCGATCCTAAGGAAGAGGAGGGACGGCAGAATGTTATGTCGGTCATATTTGGAGCCCGACCGGGGAAGGAATTCTACCTTACAGAAAACCGTTGCCCTAATAAAACAACACCACTACTGCTTTGTAGGTACGTGGTCGTGGTCGTGGCTCTTGTTGGCTATTAAGGTCACCAGAGCTCCCAAAGATGCGCCTTGAAAGAGTGACGGACCTGCTGTCTTTAGCTGCAAACAAAACAAATCCTTAAATCACTGAAGGGACGGCAGTGCGTTTGTGATTATTCTGGAGCCGCTACACTAGGCTACGGTAATCAATGATCAGGCAAGCTTCTTGATTGACACAGTCCTAAAAACCGGACGAGTGCCAGTCGGACTTGCGTACCGAAGTTTCCGTACCTACAACTAAATAGCAAATGTGATTTATCAATATATTGCTATTTGTTGGTAAAATAAACGTAATAATAAACATTATCACCAAATTTAAAGTTCATAGGTAATTGGGTATTCTTATTATTTGTTTTATAATATTTGTTCAAACAAAAAATTCAATATTTATCTACACAAAGAGTTCTAAAAAACGATGCCCTACTCGATGGCGTAGATAAAAAAAAATCGTGCCCCATTTAGCTGTATCGGAGCCCCCCTGAAAACATTTAAAAATATTTTTCTACAATTTAGTATGGCTTTGGGTCAACAAGATGCGTACACTGTGTTAATTTGAGGACTATAGTTCCAACAGTTTGGCTGTAAAATCTGTGTAACCGCCGACAGACAGACAGACACGTAAACAAAAAGGTAAAACACTCGAGAGAAGCTTTCTCCGCGCTATTCCGCCCCGCCCGCCTTACCAAGCGAAGATAAATGTCAGCACATTCTAGCTGGCTGCAGATCTAATTGTGTATGAATATTAAGCAGCTTTTCATTCGGTAGATGCGGTTTAATCACAATGTTTACGTGCGCTGGAATTAGTGTGGTTTGTGATTCTGACTTGTGGCTTGTGGGTTAATTGAGATTTTCTGACGTTTGACATGATTTTGCGACCATGAAGCCGGCAGTACTTTGTCAAAGTACGTACAATGCATTTATTTCTTCTCCAGAGCGCTCGTGGCCCAGCGGCACCCGCCTACCGCGTGCGGTATGCGAGGTTAATCAATGTGGGCGCAGGTCAGTTCTTGGATGGGTGACCGCTTTGAGTGGTTACTAACTGAGCGCTCGCGTGCTTTGGAAGGCACGCTAAGCCGTTGATACCGGCTGCTGTCTACGATAGCAGTCGTTAAGCCAAGTTAGAGGCCTTCGGGCGGCTTGAGAACTTCTAACAGTCACCTGACAAAGGGGGGTCGAACGTCCGTAGGGAATACCCACCGTTACCCTACACGTGACCTGTGGTGCTAAAAGTGCAACAAAAACTGGCAACCGTACTTGTCTTCTCGAAGATCTCACGGTTCGTAAATAAATGCCATACGATTAAATAAAAAATAAAATTAATTCGAACACGTCAGAATGATCGCATGCATCAAACATTCCACCACATCCACTATTGGCTATGTGCACGTCAGAAACGTCAAACCTCAAAGGTCCCGAGACAATGTCACAACTCAGAGATGTCAAATAATGACACATGAATATTTTATTTACTTTAGTAAACGAGAAAGACCCCGTATTGTAAATTTTACTGAAATAAATAAGAGAATAAATAAATACATACAAACGAAACGAATCGTAGGAAACCGTTAAGAAACCAATAGAAAACGTGAAAGTAAATTTGACAGTGGTCCCCGGTAAGTACACATTTCTGCCATGGTGTGCGCTACGATCGCCTAGCTTACCCCCACCACCTACTTCGCACATAGCCAATATCAGCTGAAGGACTTCCACTGCTGGACATAGGCCTCCCCCTATTTCGGGGGGGGGGGGGGGGGGTTAATGCCACAATCGCCACGCTTGGCATGCGGGTTGGCAATCGCAGTATCTCAACCGCACTCCAGGGATGCTGCTGCCCATCCCCCGGTGGTCTCCTCTAAAGAGAAGAAGAACCTCCCTATTTTTTCCACGTATCTCTATCCTGTGCAGCCTCCCACCAGTCTTGATGAGAAACGTTGTTCATCTCGCCACCTGTAACGATAACAAGGTATACTCGTACTAGGTGCTCTGTGAGCTATAGACCTAGAAAAAAAAGTTTCCAAATTTAAAAATTTACAAAAACTGACTCGACAAAAATAATCTATCTTTGTTAATTTGTTTAGTAGTACTTTATTAAATGTTATTTTTTTTTACACATAATGTTCTTTGCGAGTGGTTGGATGTCACCCACAGGGATCAGGCTGAAAATCAGCGCTGCAGCCGCCAGGCTGTAGCATCATGCTGAGCCTGATCGTTTTTGCTGGCACACAGTTTTTTTTTTCTTCATTTATTATTCTTGTATTGTGTGCCTGATTCAAATAAATAATTTCTATTTCTATCTATGTAAATCTACATTCTCATTTATATCACGAGAATAGAAATAAAAAAAATATTGCGAGTTTTTAAAACTTTTAGGTCCTGTATGAAAACTTTAATAATTGCTGTATTTTTTCTCCATCATAATTTCAAGCAACTGAAATTGCTTTCCGGACTAGATATGCCGGATCCCATTGTGTTTATTATGTTTAATGTTATTTTAGTATGCCGTTTTAAAATGAGAGCGAAACTACGTTTGTATGGAGAACCGAGCTTTCTGCGGACTCTTAAGTACTTACTTAAATAATTCTGTATTACGCCCCTAATTCAAGCCTCGGTAGCACAAGATGGTCCAAATTATTTCAGTTAGAAAAAAAAAAACAAAAAGACGGTCAAATAAAGTCAAAGTCAAAGTCAAAATATTATTTATTCAAATAGGCCTAGCAACAAGCACTTTCGAATCGTCAGTTATAACATGTATTACCATATATATTAATTAATTAATTACCTACGCGGTTACAAAAAAATTGAAACTCCTTTAAGGGAAATTTTATACGCTTTTATAACAAACTCCCAAGCAGTATGACAAAACTTCCAGTCAATAGATTTAAAAAACAGGTCAAACTTAAGCTAATTTCTAAAGCTTATTACAGCACCAAGGATTACCTTAGTGATAAAAACGCATGAGACTGAATTGCTCTAATTCCTGTGGTAGCATAATAATTAATTATCGACCTGTTAGTCTTAGTTATATAATCTATTTGCATATCAATTGACATATATTCTACTCGTATTAGTACTTAATTTTATTGTTTTCATTTGTGTTGTTATTATTTATTAATTCTGGGTATTTTTCATGACATAGACATGTATTATTTGTTTTGTGTAATGATTAGTTTTTTTTTTTTGTTGTTGTATGTGTGTATCGTTTTTTTCAATTGTTTTAGTGTGTATTGACTTTTCAAAAGTGCTGTTTTATAAGGCCTACTTGAAATATGAATAAATTGAAATTGAAATTGAAATTATTTAGAGCAATTTAATGATGCTATTATTATTCTTTAAAATAAATATTGTATTGTTGTAGACATGTCAAAGTAAGAAATTATTTTGTAGTAAATTTTCACAATAGGATCGTCAAAACATAAATAATAATAATAATAAATATATAAAAAATAGAAATCTAGACAGTTTCTAGAATAAAATCAAAATATATAAAAAAAAGATCATATTAATATCTAATGCCATAATGATTAATTCATTAATATTTCAGTCACAATTAATCCCACGGTGTTTTATCATTCATGTAGTCATGTGTGCTTAATATGCTTTCGATATGAGTTGACGCTTGCGACGATGCAAGCTCGACGCACGGGATGAGACGCGCGGGGGACTGAGGCAGCCACTGTACCGCACCGCCCACCGCCTCACCGCCGACACGCATATAAGGCCCCGCGCGGCCTTCTCAGCTAGGCTAGGTTTAGTGAACCAGCGACAAAACTCCCAGTAGCTCGATTCCACTCACACCCCAGATTTGGTTGAAACCGTTCAACCAATCTCACTGGAGCGCAAACTCTTAGAGTATTCCAGTGTTTAAACCGCCCACGCGGTCGTGTCGGAGGTTTTCCCCTGGATTTTCCCCAGGCAACTCTCCCACCGCGTATTCCTATCGCTTTAATGGGCTCGGCCTATAAAGCCACAGTCAGGTCAAAAAAAAAAAAAAAAAGCGCAGCGTCAGAGTTGGATTAGCCGCAGTTTAGCTTTGTCGATGCTTCCGTGTATGCTAATGCTACCGTAAGTACTCCTCTGCCTACTCAACCGCGTCCGGATCGCACAAATCACTCTTCCGCGCTCATTGTTCCCTACCTGTTGAGCCGTAGCAGTACTCGGCCTCCCACAAGCGGGTCTCACCGGGGAATGCCTTGGCAAAACGGGGAAGGACAATAGCGCTGTAGCGATCGCGCGAAAAACTGCAAGCACACCACAACATCACCTGTGCCAAAATACTGCCGACGTCAAGATTGACACAACAAGATCCCCCTCCTCCCCCCGCCTTTGAGAAATCAAAGGTGGGGGTCGAGTGAGAAAATCAGAGGACGATCTACCCTCTGATTATAACCAGCATACAACATGCCGCCACCACTACCACCGCCCTCTAGGGACCCAACGGCCCGGGCCCCGACCCGGCCCAGGACCTTCCGCCGAACAAGAGGCCTTGAGGAAGCGAACAGAGCCGCCCGCGACCCGCGCGTACAGAACGCTTTTCGAAGCGCCCTGCGCGCATCCGCGGCGGCCATTCGCACATCAATGTCAGACAGCCCGAGCACCCCGGGAACGCCTACTAACGAGGGAACTGGGGAAGCGCCGCTCCCGCCAAAACCGGCCGACGTTATAAAAGCGATCCTGAGCCAACTGGCCCCAGCCGCCCAAAAAATGTCCGCCGCCCCAACATCCGCCACCGGTGCCCGCTCTACCGCCGCACCGACCGCAATGCCTACCGACAGCCGCGCCACCACTACTGCCGGCAACCCCTCAACCGCCGTGGAAGGCTGCGCCCCCGCCGCCCCCGGCGTCCGCCCCGCTACAAAAGCAGGCCCACAGGCTGCCGGCAGCTATGCCGCCGCCGCGACCAGCCCCAGGAAGGCCCCAGCACCGCTGCCGCAGCGCGCACCCTCAGCGCAGCGCCCGAAAGCGGCCCCAACACCCGCGCCGCGATCGCCGCCCGCCCCCGGAGCGGGCAAGGCCGCGCCCCGTAAGGCGCCCCCGACCGTACCGCTACCTCGCGTGGCATCGCTGGCGAAACCTGCGCCGCGATCGCTGCCCAAAGGGACGGTGCTGCACAAACCGCAGCCCCCCGCAATCCGACCCAGGCCCCCGCAGGCCAGCCGAACGCCGCCGCTCAACGCCAGCCCAACAAGCCGTACTCCCGACGAGACCGCCAATGTGTCTCCGCCGCTGATGCAGACCCCTGCGCCAGCGCAAGCACCAACAGCTTCGACGAGCACCGCGCTACCACCTTTCGCAGGCAAGCGCAGGCTAACATCGCCACCCGACAAACCTCAAACAAGAAACCTCCCTCGCCTGCAGTTGTCCCCGATGGACACAGCACCCGAGGTCGAGAGTGAAGATGAAGCCCCCGACGCCGCAGCGCCGGACGAAACCCCAACACCGGCCCGGTCGCAGCTACGAGCGAAGCGCCCACGGCCTATAACGGTGGACCATTTCCCAAACTGGCCGCTACACTACCAGCGAATGAGGGAGAAGCTGGGGCGCTTCCCGAATTCGCGACCCTACGGGAACGGAATTAGATTCCTTCCCGTAGATCAAGAAGAATACCGGGCCGTGCAAAGATATCTGCAGGCTCTACAAGAAGAACTGGCTGCCCAGGGAGAGGTACTATCGTGGCACGTGTACTCTCTCCCAGAGGAGATCCCCCTGAAGGTGTGCATCAGGGGGCTCCCCTCCAACACAGAGCCGCAGCACATCACAGATGAACTGCAGAGATTGGGGTTCGTGCCGCTATACACACGGCACGTAGCGGCACGCCACGGACGTCCGGGCTGCATCTTCTACGCCCAGCTTCAGAGGACCCCTGGCACCATCCCGGAAATCTACCACATCCGGGAGCTACTGGGAATGCCGGGCGTGGTCGTGGAGGCCTGGCGGGGCAAGAAGGGGCCGGCACAGTGCCACCGGTGTCAAGGCTTCCGCCACGCATCCTCCGGCTGCCACCGCCAGATAAAGTGCGTCCGATGCGCGGGACCACACTTCGCGGGCCAGTGCGACCGGCCGCGCACGGAACTCGGGACCTGCGCAAACTGCGCGGGACCGCACACAGCGAACGACATCTCGTGCCCCGTCTACCGACGCGAGGCCCGTAACAAAAAAGCCGGGACAGCCCCCCTCACCTCACGCCGCGGGCAGACCGTCGCCCAGCCGGCCACGGTGGGAGAGGATGAAAACGCCGCCAACTCCCTCATGGCAAGAGCAAACGACGCGGCGCCACAACGCCGCCGCCGCCCAAGAGGGAGGGGGAATAGGCGTAATAAAGAAACGACCATTGCCACGCCTACTGCCACGCCCACCGACCCGCCGCAGCCACTACCAACGGCTCCACCGGCTAAGATGGAAGTCCCCGGCCTCAGACCAAACCCGCCGCCGATACAAGTCGGCGAAAAGGAAAAGGTGATTGCGGATTGCATCACTATCCTTCAGAATGTGCTGGCCGCCATTCAAAACGGAAGCAACCCCGTCCCTATCATCCTGAGAGGAATAGCCGACTTGTATCAAGACGGCTAACTCGGACACAAGACTGGAAGTACCTGCGGTGCCGTCGGCTAGAGTGTCGCTCGCTGGGCCTCCCCTCACGGGGACTCACCCGGCAGGGCTTGACCTCGCCGACGGACGAAGCGGACGACCCCATCACCGGACCTGACAAGCTACATGCTTACTATAGCGACCCGTCCGTTGTAGCGGACGGCGGAAGATCCCGCCATAAGCGGCACATGCCGCGCAAGGCCTCCCCGGACCCCGAAAAGGCCCGTGAGATGACTCGAACGGCAGCGTCAGAGTCCGGCCGGCGCTCCGTAGCGCACCCGGCTCTGCCCCCCGCCTACCCTTCCTCCTCCTGACTTCCCCTGGCCGGTAAGGTTCCCGACCGGCCGAGAAGTCCCTCTCTCCCCGCCACTCCTGGCAGCTCGGAGTCCCCGAGTTAGCCGTCGTGGTGCACCCGTCACTCCTGGCAGCTCGGAGTCCCGAGTTCGCCGTCGTGACGTATCCGCCCTCACCGGAACCCGCTGGCGGCTTGGCTCCCGAGCCTGGCCCTCGTTCCGGCCCCCGTCTGTCGCGTGTAGAGCCCGCTCCTCTCCCGCTGGCAGCTTGGTTCCCGAGCTCGCCGCCGTTGCTCCTGGCAGCTCGGAGCCCCCGAGTTCCGCCGTTGGAACGTATTCCTTACGCCCCTCACTGCTGGTAGATAGGACCCCTGAGGTCACCACCGTAGCGTCCCGTATTTCAGCGTACTATTCCTGATAGAGAGTTAGGATAACGTAGGCCCCGTACCGTTCCCGTCTAGATTTAGTATTTAGTATCAGCCAGGGTTTACTCATTAATAAACGGGCATAAAAGACCCATTATTATATTTAATCGTAATTGGCGTTCTTATTTTCACTCCTACTCCCAGATTAGCGCTCCTGACCCCGCTGAGCTAACTAGGAAACCTCCCAAAGCCCTTCAGGCGGGAGGATATGTGTGTGTGGCTAAAACCACACATCACATTTGGCGCCCAACGCAACAGCTCACACGGGAGTCTCTAGGTACTCTAGGAGCCGGGAGTAGGCAACTAATAGTAGTTTAGCGATTTTAACATTAGCATTTTAATATAACGCACGCGTAAAACCTGCACATCGCGTCCCGCCCACCCGAATAGCATAAGCATCAATCCGACCGGAATAATCACCCCGTAGAAACCCGCGCCGCGCCGTAAATTCCAGAAATATTTAGATACAGATGCAGACCGCCTGGATATACCAGTTACGTAAGGAGGAGCTCATTAAGGAAGCTGAGGACAGAGGTATCCTTACCGAAGGCTTAACAGTCGAGCAAATCCGGAAACTACTCGCAGAAGCACTTAAAGCAACCGAGGATTTCAAGACACCGATTAAACAACAACCCGCAGAAATGGCGGACGAAGATGAAAAATTAAAACCGGACCGAGTCAACCGACTCATCAAGGAATGGAACCTGTCCTTCAGGACAACCGACAACCCGGTGGAGTTTATAGAGCGATTAGAGGAGCTCATAGCGGCTGGAGGAATAGACAACGAGGACGTCCTACCAGCCCTACCGCGTATCCTGCAAGGAAAGGCTCTACTGTGGTACAGGAACAACGCCGAGTCCTGGGAGACATGGGACCAGTTTATAGAGCTATTCAAGCTTTATTACTTCCCAACTAACTACGAGGAGAATCTCATAGTGAAAATTGTCGCTAGGAAGCAGAGGTTTAAAGAGAGCTTTACGGATTACCTAACAGACCTGCAAACCCTAATGAGGCGATACGGGAACATGACCAACAAAGAAAAATTACACCGTATACACGAGAATATGCAAAAGGAATACAAACTCTACATAAAGAAAAACGAATATAAGGACCTAAATGGACTCCTGCGATTGGCGGCTGAGTACGAGAACATTACAACCACCTCTGATAATAATGGGCCGGCGGGATACCTAAAACCACACATCACATTTGGCCACCATGAACCGCACACAGATGGGCACGTAACGAACGCATACAGGAGACCGCAATACAACTGGCGACAGACACCGGATCCAACACCCACAAGACCACACAGAGACTTTAATGCCCCAGAGCAGCCGTCAGGCAGCGGCACACCAAGAAACGGTGCAACGACTAAAGTACACCCAGCATATGATTCCAGGACTTGTTGCTGGACCTGCGGGAAACCAGGCCATAATACACGAGAGTGTAGATCGCAGGGCCGACTCTTTTGCAGCGGATGCGGCAAATTAGGCGTGCTGAGCCGGAATTGTTGCAGGAGCAGGGCCGGACAGCAACACGAGTCACTGGGGGCAGCCGGAAACCAGCAAAGGGCCGATAACAGAATATATGAACGTGCCACAATATTAGGAAAAGAATATAGATGTCTCATAGGCACGGGCTCCACAAACACTTACGTGAATAAAGAAGTGTACGAAGCATGTAAACAGCAGGGAGCGCTCGCAAAACAAACACAAATAGGAGTCGTACTAGCTGACGGCACCAAGACAACCATTGACACATGCGTACTAGTCGACATGAAGATAAAAGGGAACGTGATAAAACACTGGGTAAGGGTGCTCCCAAGAGCCACCCACACAATAATAGGAATGGACGTACTGAAAAGAATGGGGGCGACCGTAGCGTGGCCTACCGACGCCACGGCACCAACACATTCTCCACAGAAACCACAACAACCCCCACAGGCAACCAACGAAGAAGCCGTGACAGTACCCACCGATACCCAACAAACCCAAACCAAGCAAAACGCAGACGAACGAAAGCTAAAGAAACCACAAAATGAAATATTACAGACCACACCACAACGAGAATTCAAACTAGGTGAACTAAGTCCAAAAGGAAATACGTGGGTCGAGCATAAAATAAAGTTAAAACACAACGAGCCCATTAAACAAAAATACTATCCTCGCAACCCGAAGCAACAAGACATTATCGACACACACGTAAAGGAAAATACCTATAAAACATCCTACCGTAAGAACCACAACGCAGATACACCGGCACACCGATTACACAGCAGAAAACTACCTCACCCGAACGACCAGAACCGATTTCCTATTCCGCGCCTGAAGGACTTAGCAGCGTTAAAAGAAATACATCATAAAGCCCGGCAAAACCAACGTAAAGCGTCCGCCACACGAAAGTACCGTTACGATAAGCAAAGGCGACATTGGGAACTCGCCACAGGAGATCTAGTACTAAAACGTTACTACGGAAGAGCCAGCGCGAACAAAAATATCAGACCAAAACTCATGACGAAATTCGTGGGACCATATAAAATCATACAGAGAACGTCACCGGTAATCTACATACTGCAAGACACGAGTGAACCCTACAGAAGAATTACAGCCCATATAAAAGATTTAAAACCGTACAAATATTAAAAACAGAGCGATATTAAGCTACAATTTAGAATCCCGCCTTACCCAGAACAGAAGGAGGGCACAGAAAGAACACCCGCAAACCGTCACCACAGCCGCAGTAAAATGGCAAATTTTATTTATTTATTTATTTAATCCTCTTCTTTTTACATTACTTTAACTCATATACTTGGTTAAGTGGTAATAGATTGTAACTTAACACGTCCCTTTTACAGTATAGTTTTATTTTACCCTTTCCGCACCGTTTCAATAAGAAAATATACTCAAACCGAAAGATACCAAGAAAAACACGAAACGTGCGTTAATTTTAGTAAAAGCCAGTCATAAAACGTGCATACATTATTATCGTATTTTTATTTAGTAGGCAGAAAGAGAAACCGGGGGCTAGTAATTATAGAATTATGATAATAGAAGCCAATACAGCACTTAGCAGAGATATGCATTTTTAATCCAAATTAC
Source organism: Notocelia uddmanniana (assembly GCA_905163555.1). NCBI lineage: Eukaryota > Metazoa > Arthropoda > Insecta > Lepidoptera > Tortricidae > Notocelia > Notocelia uddmanniana. Next base: position 25,899,172 of record LR991063.1, read on the forward strand.
ACTAAAATAAACAAGAAATGTCAAGGAACAAAATAAAACCATACACCCGAAAATAAGAATAGCAATAATAAAATAAACCGAAATCTCTCCATGCAAATATGGACCGTAATTCAAACGGTATAAGACCGGGAATGGGACAACTCCAGTTGCAGTTAGCTCCGATTCGTTCACAATATTTCTAACTAATTTTAAAGGCATGCTAGTTTATTTATTCCTCTCAGGTTTTTGTTTTTTTAAGACTAGTAACAAGGATTACTTCCCAAATATAACTCCCAAGAAGGGCATCCATTTTAAGACCGACTTAATAGTTTAGGTACTCTTTTTACGTATAAGGGCAACGGAAATTGGCCCATTCAATTAAGCATATAAGCTTAATAAAGCATCCGTATGCGACGACCAAGAGAGGCGTTAATTTTTTGGTACCAAGCATTTCTTGTAAATTATAACGAGGGGCTACAACCATAAATGTATAAAAAAAAAAAAAGATATTAATTTAATTATTTTCCCGAACTTATGACTAAAGGCGATTTTTCCCAGGTAAAAATCTTCACACGTGGAGGGGGAATGCGACGATGCAAGCTCGACGCACGGGATGAGACGCGCGGGGGACTGAGGCAGCCACTGTACCGCACCGCCCACCGCCTCACCGCCGACACGCATATAAGGCCCCGCGCGGCCGCGCAGCGTCAGAGTCCGGCCGGCGCTCCGTAGCGCACCCGGCTTTGCCCCCCGCCTACCCTTCCTCCTCCTGACTTCCCCTGGCCGGTAAGGTTCCCGACCGGCCGAGAAGTCCCTCTCTCCCCGCCACTCCTGGCAGCTCGGAGTCCCCGAGTTAGCCGTCGTGGTGCACCCGTCACTCCTGGCAGCTCGGAGTCCCGAGTTCGCCGTCGTGACGTATCCGCCCTCACCGGAACCCGCTGGCGGCTTGGCTCCCGAGCCTGGCCCTCGTTCCGGCCCCCGTCTGTCGCGTGTAGAGCCCGCTCCTCTCCCGCTGGCAGCTTGGTTCCCGAGCTCGCCGCCGTTGGAACGTATTCCTTACGCCCCTCACTGCTGGTAGATAGGACCCCTGAGGTCACCACCGTAGCGTCCCGTATTTCAGCGTACTATTCCTGATAGAGAGTTAGGATAACGTAGGCCCCGTACCGTTCCCGTCTAGGTTTAGTATTTAGTATCAGCCAGGGTTTACTCATTAATAAACGGGCATAAAAGACCCATTATTATATTTAATCGTAATTGGCGTTCTTATTTTCACCCCTACTCCCAGATTAGCGCTCCTGACCCCGCTGAGCTAACTAGGAAACCTCCCAAAGCCCTTCAGGCGGGAGGATATGTGTGTGTGGCTAAAACCACACATCACACGCTTTACATAATTTTTAAATTTATTAATAGATAGTTCAGTTACGTTTCTTGGAAGCTTATTATAAAACTTCACACCATTACCCATGAATTATTTTCTAATTTTCTGGAGGCGAGTGGTGGGCACCGCGAGTTTGTGTTTATTTCGAGTATTAATATTATGTATGTCACAGTTCTTCCTGAAATTTACAATTGAATTAGAAATTTACTGCCCCATAGTAAAATACCATACGACATAATACTGTGGAAGTAACTAAAATATACTAATCGAGCTGTCTTCACGTCTGTCAGTTGGCGGATCTTGCTCACGGCAAAAGCTGCAGAACTCAGTCTATTCGAGAGATTAGCAATATGGGGACCCCATTGGAGTTTGGAATCTAATGTTAATCCAAGAAAAACTGTACTATCCACTAGTTCCAATTCCTCATCTTTCACAATGACACTTGTTTGATTGTGCTTAACGTTAGTCGTGACAAACTTGATACATTTGGTCTTTTTCTCATTTAACAATAAATTGTTGACATTGAACCAATTAACTACTTTAGAAATAGCATTGTTTATATCATTATTAGCTTGTTGCTGTCGTTTGACTTTGAATATAAGAGAGGTATCGTCTGCAAACAATACTATATCATGGTGGGTCTTTACGAGGTATGGCAAGTCATTTATGTAGATAAGGAATAGGAAAGGTCCCAATATTGATCCCTGCGGTACACCCATCGAGACCACTGATCCCGGTGATCGCTGTCCATTCACGTCGACCCTTTGTATTCTACCGTATAGATAAGACTTTAGCAAATTCAGTGCCGATCCTCTAACTCCATATTAGTGCAGTTTCCTGATTAATGTTTCATGACATACGCAGTCGAAGGCCTTGGACAGTTTTTGACATTAATTGATTTAAACGCCTTTATTACATCTGGGGTACTAACATATTCAAAATGAAGATTTCCACTACATTCTGAGGCGTTATCTTTTAACAACGTAATGGCAGACGAAGGTGAAGAATTTTGATGTCTTTGTTGTGGATACTGGTATCTCAGTGATTTTTTTTTTTCAAATTCTGTTGCTACTTCTAAACTTGAATCTATAATTATGCCATCAATTTTTAGTTTAAGATCATTCATTTTGTGCTTTGATCTACCAGTTTCCACATTAATTAATTTCCATGTTGTTTTGATAATGTCCGAACTATTTGTAATTTTCTGGCTTATAAAATGACGTTTAGCTATACGACAATCTATTTTAAATTTCTTAGAAAAATGTTTTTGACATGTTCCTTAAATTCATCACTCATATTAAACCGGCGTTCCTCATATAAAGCATACAGTGCTTGTCTACGTTTATGTAAGTCCTCAGTAGCCCACTCACTAAAAACTGATGTCTGAATAGTTTGTATATCCTGTCATACATTGCTAAATAAAGGGGCAGTGACGGCTGCTAACGGACATTCTTAACTTCAAATTAAAGGAAAAAAATGGTGTTGAAAAGGGTTCGCTACACTTAAGTGGCAGTGGGCGGGGCACATTGAACGTAGAGAAAGCCGGATAGGTTCTAGAGTGGCGACCACGTACTGGAAGGCGCAGCGTGGGTAGGCCCACAAGGAGGACTGATGACCTGGTACAGGTCGCGGGAGTCCGCTGGATGGGGGTGGTCCATCGGCTGACTTGTGATTTATTTATTTATTTCTTACAAATATTTACATGGCCTTACAGTTAACCCAATGCGCCATGAAACTTAAGCTTATAAAATATCTATTTAGGCGACGAAACGGCGTGGCCCCGTTGCATCGTCGTCTCCGGTAGGTTGCCCCGGAACCGTCGAAACACGACTCCCTTAGGCCAGAAGTCAGCACACGCGATGGTCTCCTGCAGCAGCCGCGGCACGCGCACCACAAATGAGCTGAAGTGCACGTAGTGACGTGAACGCAGCTGGAACACCCTCAGCGGGAAGTCGGTCTTCTGGCGAACGTACTCCACCACATCATCATCGTGATGATGAGGGTTTGCACCTGCAACATCCTGGCATACGCAGTCAATCGTTCTAGCCGACTGAGCCATCGGAACTCAGTCAGTAAATGCTCCAACCAGTACCCTCTTTCAACGCCTTACGTACGCATTCGCGTTACATACTCGTACATACTCGCACATACGTACATACTCGCACATACGTACATACTAAGCGATCTTGAAGCTCTTAGATTGAATAAATCAAAAGACCTTAAGTGCTGGAAGTTTTATCCATTACGTTTTACGATTTCCGACGCCGGCGGCGAACGGAAGCACCATTAAACTTAAACCACTGCTCTATTACTAAAGCCCAAATTATAATAGCCTAATTTCCTACATTAACATACCCAACATTCACGCTTGTATTTATAAAAAGGGGTAGGCAGTGCCAGTTTTAGCAATTATAGGTTTAATGGTGAGGAAAAATAGATAGTACACTGACTGGTTGCTATCACTTTGCCCACAAAATCAATCAAAAAATCAAAATCAAATTTAATATTCTGCAAATAGGCCACGAGGACACTTTTACATGTCAAAATGTTGTCTAAAAAAAATTAACACAACTTAATAATAATGATTTCACAATATAGTTTAACCCCTTATTATCTAGTACCTATTTAGTAACTCTGCCTACGAAGCTGACGGTTCTAGGTACGAATCCCATCCCATCCCAGTCAGAGCAAATATTTATAGTCTGGAGGCAATCGGCCAGTTTTAGAATAGTCGTCGACATCTCTTCTATATACCTAAAACTTGGAATGGATGTGTTCCTTGTTGTCTCTAGAACACGAATCTACCTGTTTTAGTTTAGCTGTAACGTCATAAAGATGGCGGCTGACCGTCGTTGATTTTTGTCCAAATCTCGGGTTCTATTTTACCAATCGGTTCGTGTGAGCCGTCGTTTGAAAGCTTATTAAACTTACTATAATTGCTTCTTGGACACTTATACCATAACTAAAGTCATTTTTAAAATATTTTATAAAATGTGTTTTTTTTACCCTGCATGATTGCATAAGTACTGATAAAAAATGCTTATAACTCAATAAATAATAACTTTAGAGCAATATATGTTATAACAATATAAGTAGGTCATTTTATAAGCTTTCCAAAAATATAAGTTTTTTTGGTGTACAATAATAAGTAATCAAGTCTTGACCAATTTTGCTCAACATGGGTCATTACGCGTCGACTGACAATCACGACGCTCGACTGCGCTGCGAGCGCTGGCGTCGCGCCTTGGTGTAAATATTAGTAGGAAGTCTGTATGTTTTCTCAGTAAATATATTGCAGACGGTCATGATTTAGTTTGCTTTATGCATATAAGGTGGTAAAATAGAAACCGTCACAGATCGCGGGCATTTGCAGCCCAAGCCTTTAGGACCCTAAGGCGAGGATTTTAAACATGGGATCTGAGGCTCTTCTATCACCGACCGAGCTGCGTATAAAATTTTACGTCTTGCCTTGGCTGTCCCTCTTAATTGTGTTTAAGCTGTGATGCCCTCAAGTACCCATATAGATCGATTAGGAAGTGTTAATAAACGACTTTTTGCAAATTTGCCTATAGACTATATTACTACTACTGCTTATTACTTCAGTTTTACATTTCAGTAGAAGTTCAAATAATAAAAAAAACTATCAAATTGTAACGTAGAAGTTGCGCATAAGCTGCAACACAAAAAGGAAAGCTGGCAATTCGCTCGTTGTGCTGTCCGGCGAAGAATGCTTAAATAACCCTACAAAGTTTCTACATAAGGGCCCGTTTACACGGTGCTAGTAGTTGAACAAGTGATTAATTTCACCTACTCTCTTTCAGATCGTTTGAGGTACGATTCTACGATATACAATCATACGCTGCGTGTTTAATTACGACTATCGGACAGGCTGATTTTTTTTTGTGAACGCCGTATAACAAAAAAAACCGGCCTAGTGCGTGTCGGATCACGCACAAAGAAGGCTTCCGTACCAACACCTACTAGTCCACATATAAAACCACTATACAATACATTGAATCAAAAAAGTCGGCATTAAAGTCGTTTTGTTTTGGCAAGACAGTTTTTCAGCGAGAAATTAAAAACCGTCGGTCTTATCTTGCTCAAACTAAAAATCTTTGAAAGTATTTATTAAAGTACACCACCTCAATTTTTTTCAGAATTTCATACTTTATAGTTTGGAAATTAGAGGGTTGACTAAAAAGAAACCAGAAACCTCTATATCATTCTTAAAGGCCTATCCATAGATACTCCATATGCCTATGTGACATGGCGAAAGTATAAGGGTTCCGTTTTTGCCATTTTAGCTAAGGAAAACTAAAAACAGGTTTCACTGTACCCAAACAATATAAAAAGCACTAAAAGCTACAATTTTATCGTTTACTTTTAGAATAAATATAGCAATGACTATAAAATCATTTTTCTACTCCATCGTTACAATCTGTCAATTAAATGACTGACAGCAGTATTACAATGAACTATTTATACTAATGCAAGTCTTTACTACAAACAAGTCATTATATGACTGGTGGGAGAATCAAAATGGATTATTATACAACTGTTATTTATTAAATATTTAAAAGAGGCACATGTTAATGCCATAATAACACACACACACATACAGCGACTCTTGAATTTTGAGAACCCTTTTATTACGTAACTGTTGCATAATAGTACATTACGATACAAGTGGAAAGAACAGGAAATTCGCAACGAGTGGTGATAAATTGAAACACGACCAAAGGGAGTGTTTTAAATCGACACGAGTTGCGAATTACCTGTTCGCACGTGTATCGTACAACGTTTTACAGTACATATGGCTCTTTAAAGTTTCGACATATGCACGCTATGCTGTATGCTGATTACCGCACTCGTGCAGTAAAGTAGCACCATATGTGCTGTAATAGAATATTACGATACAAGTGCAAAGAACAGGAAATTAGCAACGAGTGGTGATAAATTGAAACACGATCGAAGGGAGTGTTTTAAATCGACACGAGTTGCGAATTACCTGTTCACACGTGTATTGTACAATGTTTTACTGTACATATGGCTCTTTAAAGTTTCGACATATGCACGTAATCTGCTGCTTACCGCACTCGTGCGGTAATATAGCACCATATGTACTGTAAAATACTATTACATTCATGTATTAAATAATATAATAGAACTTGCTGAATACACTGTTAAAAACTATTTCATTTTATTTCAATGCATCGAATGCATCATGTACGTACAAGTTTTTAATTAAAAATGGACGAAAGCTGATTGCGCACTGCTATTGGTTGTAAAGGATTACCAACAAGAGCAAAGAAATAAATCACAGCAATAAAATGTTCATTTAATTATATTTTATTGGAATTACGCTTAATATTTAAATCGGTTCTATGTAATTCAACAAAGCTTTCATTTATAAAAAAATAACGGCTGAAACAAGTTAAGACATACATTTGTGAAGCAATTAATTAAGTTGTTAGAAGAATTAAGCTGAGCTTAAATAAAATAGATTACTTTTTAGTATTTGTGTAACTTCTAAGGCGAATTAACTACTATTTTTTTCTCACTTATATTCTATAGGGTATAGCAGCATCATTGGAGTGCAGTGAAGAAACTGCGATCGCCAACCCGCTTGCCAAACGTGGCGATTATGGCATTTACCCCCTCTTGAAATTGGGGGAGGCCCATGTCCAGCAGTGGACGTCCTTCGGCTGATGTGGTAGTGTGGAGGGGTATTTGTCATATTTTAAAATTTATAACATGGTGTCACTCTATGGATAGTATCACAACAAATTGTAAATTACCTACATTTTTTTACCAATATCATTAAAAGGAAATAGGTTTTTTCTTTATCGTCCAAAATTCAAGTTAAAGGGTACGAGTATAATCATTTTGTAAAAACTATGTACCTTCACGCAGTGCTTCACGACTATAACAGCATTTACACTCATTTTCCCATACAATAGTTAGTTCGGTAACTTGCGCGTGACGTGGCGATAAGCAATTTTAAGTATGTAAGAGCCTTTTCAGAGGCCACTAGCGTCGAGCTAGGTTTGTCCATTTTTTGCCCTGTATAGTTCTCTAATAGGGCCTTGCATGCTTTTTCGAAAAGTAGCTAAATACTAGTGGGTCTGTGAGCTGTAGACCTCGCAATTTTTTTTTAATTTTAAATTTTTTAAAAACTGACTTGACTAGAAATATCTATATAGTTATCGAACCTGCTCACAAAATTTCACGAGAATCGGATGAGAAATGCGACCTGTAAATGAGAACATCCGGACAGACAGACATACGAAAGAATTTTTGTTCAAAACTGCAACGGAGACGCTTCGCTCGCTCGGTCAATTACTCTGTCTGCAAGAGATCGCTCTATAGCGATAAGACCGCTTGTTCCTACCTTTTAGTTTTAAGGTATTGTTGTAATAGTTTTATTATTATTATTGTGTCTTTATTTCTTTTCTTGCTTAAGATAGGTTTTTTACAATAACTTTATAAAAGTAAAATGTAAATATACGTACAAAATATAAAAGCATTAAAAGAAACATAAACTAGGGTGCCGCCACCACCCGCAGCGAGGCGAGCGTAAGCTACCAGTGGCTAGGGCGACAGAGAGAGAAACTTCTGTCAGCCATCTAACGTGAGTTCTTGAGATGTTGGTCGAGACTCTTCGCTATTAGACCGTTCGTTAAGGCGAAGGGGTGGGCAAGCTCTGTCCATACAAACTTTGTGCAAGTTTAGTTTTTCTTCGTTTGTGCTTGCACTCCAGTTACTATTTTTGGTCCATATGCCTATTTTTTTGTTAGCTTTGTCTTGATGTTTTTATTTTTTAATTTTAATTATTTTTTGTATTTATTTGATTTTTATTTTTTTGTTATAACGCAAAATTTCAACATCAAGTTCTGCGTATATCCAATATGTACCAACTAAAAATTAAATTAAATGCTGTAGTGCCAAAACTAACGCAAAAAACTTGCACAACCTTTGTATGGAGAATGGCTTGCCCTACCCTGCGCCTTAAGACGACTATCGGGAAAATGATCGATGAATCAAAATCCCACATGGCCGGTACCTTATTTGCTGGCTTTGTTCTTCTCGGCTTTCACGAGGTTCTCGGCATGGGGTATGGTGATGTCAACGAGTATTGCCTGGTGCTTTTATCGATCTGTCAGCACGATAATATCAGGTTTGTTGGCTACAACAGTCTTGGCCCAATTGTAAAATGTTTATTTATTTATTTATTTGAACTTTATTGCACAACACAAGAAATATGTACAAATGGCGGACTTAACCTCACAACCATTTCTCTACCAGTCAACCATTGTAAATGTTGTATGTAAAAAGTTGTCAATTTTGACAATTTGTATGGTTGTAAAGTTTTGTGGTATATGCCCCTGTCCATGATGACACATCGAACCCAATAAAGCGTTGCACGACCATTTTCGAGAACTGGAAGATTATTATCATTGATTAGTATGGTCCAATAATCCACTTATTTATTTATATTTTATGAAATTGATAATTACAAAAACAAATACATTTTAATTTTGAATTTTCTAAACATCCAGATTAAAGTCTACCTTACCACTAGGCCACAGTGGCTCCCTACAAATGCATAAATATTGCAAGATCAATAATTTAGGTGGATTGTATGAGGGTTTCGCAGAATTGGTAATTGTAACACTCCTTGGAGAGGCCTATGTCCAGCAGTAGACATCCCTCGACAGCTATGATGATAATAATGATCAAAATTTAAACAACGTGTTACTGCACCCTAACTCTAATATCTATGATATTTAAAAGAAAGTCATATGTAAGAAAACGAAATTCGATTTGACTCCATTTAGATGACAATCAAAAAGTGGAAATTAAACGTCCGTCTGCCTTCATAACAACTGTCAAATAATACTTAAAGTCGTTAACCTAATTAAAGTTTAATAGGAAATGAACATCGGGAATTGTGTTCATCAGTCTTGACGTATAAATTGAAATTAAGTTTGTTTTGCTCAACCTTGATTATCTTACATCACAGTAAGTAAATACCATTTTATACGTGCGCTCCATTAAACCTCTCTAAATTAATACCACCACCACCATATGAGCCCAATTACGTCCATTACTGGAAAAGCGTCCCCCAATTTCATGAAGGTAAATACCATAATTGCCACGCTTGGCGGGTTGGCGATCGCAGTATCTCCACCGCACTCCAGAGATGACACTGCCCATCCCCGGTGGTTATGGTCGTAGTTTTAGGACATACCCTAAATTGATACGCTTCAGTTTACTGAAAACTTCTTATCAGATCGTCTCATCTGCTTAAGTCGACATCCTGGCTTGGCGCCGCGGGATCGATGTGTGGTATTCTGTTCTTTGACATGTCGTCCAGTTGGAAGCTTTTAATTGAGAGCCGTGCTCGCATTTTTTTCATATAAAATAATAGATATTTATTTTTAATCAAGCCACTATCCCGTTGCAAACGGGGCACAACTAACGACTGAGTCGCTATTTACACTCTAATGGAAAAAGTTACACATAAAAGATCCCCACGCTGACACGTACTCAGATTAATTAATAGAAGAGAGTGTGCAAAGTTGTTAAAGCGTTCGAAATTACCGTTTCTCTGCTAATTTTGTATAAAATGGGTTCTCTGAACTCGCGTTACTCTGAACTTAATTACGAGGTGATTATTGAAAATTGATGTATTCATTTAACGCTGAGATGCTGGTAACAAGTTCTTATTGAAAAGTTTAAAAGCACCACATGAGCCAAATTACGACCATTAAAATGGATCTTTATACCATTTTTTAAAGCAGTATGCGTCCTGCCTGGCGGTAATTTGACACCGTAGCCTAGGGACGCTTGTGACTCTAGAAACTCATAAACGTATTGCCAAACCTTATTGATTTGAGAACTTTTGGTGTCACCAGCTAGAGACAAGAGGAATCTAGACAGAGTAAACAAACCAAATCGTTGGTTTTGACAGGGTTTTAAGAAGCAACCATACTAAGATACTGAAATACACTCCAGAGCAAAGAAAACGGATACAGGCTTCTTCTCATAGATGAGAGGGCTTGGGTATTAGTCCTCAAGCTGGCCCTTTCTGGCCTTCACATACATCTCTTTTATCACATATTTCTCTCCAGATAGTCTAGTTGTGTGGAGGCTTCCTCACGATGTTTTCCGTCAAGCCAACGGCAAATATGAAATGATATTTCGAAGTCAACTCATCGGTATGAGTTGAGATCCGAACCCACGAACGCCGCTTACTTGAACCACCAGGCCACCGTAGCTTCACCGGCAAAAACTAGTTGCAAATAATAGGCTAGTTTCCGAATAAAATATTAACGACGCCATTCGAACCATTTTTGAAAGGGGTAAATTGATTGTATGGGACTAACCACGATTAACGCACAACAAAGGCCGCAAATGAGAATTGTTTCTAGACACCAAAAACGCTCCATACCAATTGACAAAAAAATATGACGTCACAACGCACGAGCCCCGTAATAACGTTGTATGAAAAAATAAGAAAATTGCTATTTTAATCATGAAATGCTGCGTTTTAGTACATAGTTGTTGTGTAATTTATTTTTTATTCAATCATGTAAATTCTATCGGTAGCCTTCGTTGGACTTTTAGATGATAAAACAAGTAATTTTTAACAAAAAAACACCGACTCCAAACTTTACCAGAACCCGTTCTCCTGCTATATAATTTGAGAAGTTCCTTCAATTATGCCTTACCCCATCTTTTTGCCACGTAATTTGAGGAGTTCCCTCGATTTTTTCAAGATCCCGTCATCAGATCCAGACTAGGTGATAATGGAACCAACTAGAAAACACACCCTTTCAAACAAAAAAATAATATTTGAAATCGGTTCACTAGTCTCCGAGTAATTGGTGAACATACATAAAAAAAAATATATTTCGACGAATTGAGAACTTTTCCTTTTTTTGAAGTTGGTTGAAAATGCATATTTTTTAGTAACCATCAAGTCTCGTATTTTATTATTATTCAATTTTTATTGTGTTAATATGATGCTATACTATCCATAGAACGGCAATATGTTGTAAAGTTTCACATGAGAAAACTACCCTATTACCTGTATTAGGTTGATTACAACTACTGTTATTTTATCCAAATTAGCTTCGATTGGCATGCATGAATACTCCACAAATTCGCCTAATCTGTCAATTGTTTCGACAAGTTCGTTGAATTGGATGGAATTAAGTCCTAATGATTGCCCATTTAGGCGTTTCATTGAATAATTATTTAATTTCAAGACGGAATTTAATTTACACAAATTACAATTAGCTAAACAATCAGTGCTAAACGTGCCGCCGCCGCGACGAGTACTCACGACTAAGGACCGCGTACCGATCCAAAATATGTTGAGCGATATTCAATCTTAAAGACATGGGTGGCCCGTTTCGTTAGTTTCCCGTTTTATACTATAATTATATTTAATTTAATATTGCAACAGAATTATAAATTCTCGTAATTTAAAACCTATTTTCACCCCACGGCTCGAAAATGGCTGTTTGCTGCTTGAAACCAGTGAGCAAAATGAAATTTTGTTGCGAGCGTGAAAACGGCTTTTCCTGCTTAAAACCAGTGAGCAAAATGCAATTTTGCTGCGAGCGTGAAAAAACTTACTGTTTAATAATTTTTCATATTGTCGGTTACTTTAAGTAACTTCATTCTTTCTATTATTATTCCTTTGCGTTATATGTTCTCGCCGCTGAGTTGAAAAGTTGTATTTATGACGCGAGAGCAAAGGTATTTGCATCTCACACTCGCAACAAAAATCTACTTCGCTCTCTTGTTGACTAAATAACTATTTAATATCTGTAATTATTTTATAACGTTATTTTATTTTTTTGGTTCTCATTGTGTCAGTAAGTTTTATTCATACGACCCGTAATTGACTTGAGAATGTTTGTGTCAGTTATATAAAGACACATGCAGGTCCCTCTCTCAACACAGCGCATTGCGCAGTACACAAAAAAGTAGGTATTATTGCAGTAAACAATATAATTATAACCTTACATGAAATGGTTACAGTTAAATCTCTCATTTTTCCTTCCTTGTATACCTTTTACTAAAATCAGATTTCCAGTTAATTTTTCGAACAAAGCGAAAAAGCCGATTACGAATGAAAATCCGTTTGTTCAACAAAGCAACCAGTATATTTTTAAGAATATGTACATTTTCTGGCGAAGATTTTATTCCATTTTGTATTTGCACAGTTCAAGTTTTTTGCTCAACTCTGCTTCTCTGGAACATGGGTTTTATGCAAATAATGCCTTTTCTATGTGCTGCAAAGAAACTAGCTCGGTGTAATGAAAGTATGATTCTAGATTTAAGCTTATAGCTCTTTGTTTCGCATTTCTGGGAAAGAACGAAGAAAGAAATATGGTAGCTATTTTTATATTATTCCCCGATAAATTGCACTATTTTATTAATTTTCTATTAAACTAAAATTTACTGAAGCCTACACTATAGGTACATACATATCCAGGGGTGTTATTCCTCACCTCTCACCTCACACCCCACCCGTTTTTATATGGAAACTGTCAAAAATTTATGATATTTGATAGTTTCCATATAAAAACGGGTGTGGTGTGAGGTGACAGGTGAGAACAAGTCAGTTTATTTATTTCAATTACATTTGCAACTTACAGTTAGTACCATAGCATCACAAACTTAAGACTATATACCATATTAAATCCTTCTCTATCATTCTCTTACATTCGTCGCTTAATTTTGCCACCCCAGAAGCGAATAAGTCGCAATGTGGAGCTGCGCTGGAGTTGAGCATGAGGAGCGCGCGCCGGAGCGGCGAGTGACGGTAGAGGGCGGTGCGCGCGAGTCAACTCCGCGAGTCGGGCACCGACAGGCGCCCAGATAGGCGCTCAGTTTGTGAATAAGAGGGAAGAACGTTTGCCTTGCTAACTTACATTGTCATTACCAACTCGTCTCGAGCGAACCAGTAAGTATGATTATCTAATACACAAATGTATCATGAACCTCAGGGAAGTAACTAAGAATCATGCTGTGAGGATCCTGACAGTTCATGAATCGCACAATTTCCCTCTCATACTTAAGACAATTTTGGACCTCAACCAGGCCCCTCTCATGCTCACGAAAATTTGTGTGAGGATGAAGGCCCTATACTGCTGCTGGATTCGGGTATGTCCTAAAACTACGACCAATACCACCTGGGGATGGGCAGCAGCATCCATGGAGTGCGGTGGAGATACTCGCTATCGCCAACCCGCATGCCAAGCGTGGCGATTATGGCATATACCCCCCGTGAATTTGAGGGAGCCCTATTTTCAGCAATGGACGTCCTTTGGCTGATATGGTGATGGTGGTGGAATGCCCTGCCGACGGCGACCGGTGCGAATATAGAAAGCGGCCGTGGGAATCATGTCGAACAGTTCTTCGGAGCACAACCCATTACACAATTTGTGAATAAGATGGCAGCATATAGATATATAAAATAGGTTATATACTACCTTACTGTGTGGCTAGAAAAAGGGGGTTCTTCCGGGGTTCTTCTTCTACTTGCAACCAAAGAGGTAAATAATAGTACATCACTACAGAGGCCGGGACGAAAGGGGTTGCCGGCCGAAGACATATAGACGGCCGAGCGGAGCGAGACCGGATAGGTCTGAGGCGGGCAACCCCATATTTCCCGCTGAGGTATGTATAGTGCTTTTCTCAAACATGCAATGAAATAAACAAAAAAAAAACAAAGTTTTATTTTGAATAAGCATAGTGGCAGAATGTTATGATGCCTGTGCCACAAATTTATGTGGAATAGAAATTAAAAAAGATGCCTTTGCCGGCCTAGGCCAGCAAGACTTGTATGAAATTCCATTAACGCCCTCTTGTCAAGGCCACACCTGAAACGTCGTACTTCGCAGCCTATAATAAGGAACATAACATCAATATTTCATTGCATGTTTGAGAAAATTTAATTATACGCAATTAATTCCCATTTACTCGGACTAATAATAACGTGCGAAACTCTTGCACTTTTAATATGCCATATACTCGTAGTCATCCTGGCGTTATCCCAGTACAGTTCCATCCTAAAGGATGTCCAGGGTCCACTACCTCTACCTAATCCCTAGAATTGGCGTAGGCACTAGTTTTGTTACGGAAGCGACTGCGGTATGACCTTCCAACCCAAGGTGGAAACGGGACCTTATTGGGATTAGGCTTGTCAAGTGAGTGGGCAACTTGACTGTTAAAAGTTCTTAACTCTAACTTGGCTTAACGCCTACTGTCATCGAACAGCGGCCGTAATCAACGGCTTAACGTGCCTTCCAAAGCACGGGAACGCTCAGGTAGTAACCATTTAAAGCGGTCACCCATCCAGAAATTGACTCCTGTAGTAGGTATTACAGGAATTATTCAGTCCTCTACCGTCACTTCCCAGGGTCTATATATTTTTACATGTTATTTTTGCCTGTTTCATCATCCTCCTAGCGTTATTCCCAGTACAGTTGCATCCTGAAGGATGCCTGGGGTCCGCTACCTACTCCCAAGAATTCGCGTAGGCACTAGTTATTTTTGCCTGTTTGTGGCTCAAAATATATATTACATCGAAGGCACGTCAAAATATCCTGAAACGAACACCGGGGGACTGAACTGAAAAAATGCAAACGTAATTTATGCCGCCACGGCAAAATGGTGACAAATACAGAGGAAAATAGTCCAAGCTCCACCCTCTAAGCATTTTTTTTCTGTGTAGTACAGTCAACAGCGAATGTCGATGTTCATTTTAGTACTTTGTCGCACTAACGTAACAATGCTGCGACAGTTGGGATGCGTCAAAGTAGTGAAAGTGACAAGGTACTAAAATGGTCATCTACTTTTGCTGTTGACTGTACAATGAAAATGGATGAGTCGATCAAATATTTTGAAATTTAAGATAAAATCATAAATGCATAAATGGTAGGTACTAAAGTTTAAAAAATATATATATCTGTTTCGAGGATGTATATGTATATGTATTTGTCTGACCGACAAGCTTGTTGATAGTACGGAACCCTGCGTGCGCGAGTCCAATTCGTACTTGGCCGGTTTTTTCAAAACGAGTAATAAATAAATATTAGGGGACCATTGTTTGAATGGATTAGCAAATCATAATTATTTGAATTAACTGTACAATTCAATTTCGTAAATCTGCACCTTCAATGTACTAGAAGCACTGCTTAGGAGGGCGTCGTAGTAAACAGAACAATGCTTCATTGCATTATTCTGCACTACACGGAAATGTTTACCATGGTAAAACATGAACGGGACTTAGGTAAATCGGTAACAACAGGAGGACTTATCGCTACAAAGCGATCTCCTCCAGACAACCTTCAGATAGCGATACAGCGAATCCTAATAAGTCATTTGTACTGTCTTGTCAATTTACTTTGCTTTACTGGTTACTGGCTACATGCCCATCCCTCGCCAAATACCGGTACCTTCCTGGATCCGACCTCGCTTAGATTGGCGACTGGACTGCGACTCGGGGTCGCGGTATGTACCCCACATATATGCTCTTGTGGCACGGACGTGGACCGACTGGGACACCATGGATTGTGTTGTCAAAAAAGTGCAGGCCGTTTTTCGAGACATGCGACGCTTAATGATATAATCCGCCGGTCTCTTGCCACCGTCAATGTGCCTGCTCTTCTTGAGCCGACTGGCATGGTCAGGGACGATGGTAAGAGACCTGATGGGGTGTCTTTAGTTCCTTGGAGCGTGGGACGGATGTTGGTGTGGGATGCTACCTGTGTAGACACACTGGCACCGTCTCACCTCCAACGGACTACAGTAAAAGCAGGTGCAGCGGCGGAAAACGCCGAAATTCTAAAGCGTAATAAATACAAGGGCCTCGGCAGAGAGTACATGTTTGTACCTTTTGGCGTCGAAACTCTAGGTTCATGGGGTCCCAGCGCGCATAAGTTATTTGCAGAAATTGCGAAGCGTCTGGTTGACGTAACTGGTGACCGAAGAGCTGGCGGTTTCCTCGCTCAACGTATCAGCATTGCGATACAGCGAGGAAATGCCGCCAGCATCCTCGGTACAATGCCTCAAGGGCCCGTTTTAGATTTAAGTTAGTTTTAATTTTCTTTATATTATTTTGGTTAAGTATTTAAATTATGTTAAAAATTAATAAAGTCGTTTTTTTTTGTTTTATAATAAAACTAAGCACATGGTAAGGTTATGGAACCACGTTTCCATGCCCTACTCAAAGAAAAGCCGGCATGCCGGTAACACACTGAATAAGTAAGTTCTGAAAAAAACATTAAAGCTTGCGCCAAGTGCGTGCCGGCCACGTGCAGAGTTTATCATTATGCTAACTTACTATGTATTTGACACAACTAACAACATTATCTAAGTAATCAATGGAAACTGTTATCACTCGTCACCTAGATGTATTTTCGAGATTTTATTCTACCATTTTCTCGGCGTGATTGACCCATGCCACAATACAGCTTCCTAGAAGTAACGTTTACTGGTCTAAGCCGCGCACGGCAGGACGGATGGACAGACAGACATCGACAGGCGAAACTATAGGTAAGTATTCCTTGTTTACTATGGAACCCTAAAATAAGCCATCGACGCCTATACGATAAAAACCTACTACAATTTAATTTGAATTTTGAATGTGACGTAAACTTTCCAATGCACGATTCTTACCCAATACTTTTCAACTTATGCCATAACAATAGAGGCCAACAATAGGCGCCAACTATTAGTTTTTTAGGTGTCAAAGACTGGATCGTTTACCTTACCCGCCTTTTAGATTCAGTTGTTAACCTACTGTTGTTTTCTCTCTGAAACTTGCCAAGGAAGTGGGAAGCGGGTCTGAAGGAAAGATTCCTGAAATTCTTTTAAAGGTACCTACGTACATTCTTACAACGCCTCTGTTTTAGATTTAAGCCGCTTATAATTGTAAAATATAGATTTTATTTTAGGTAAGCAGACGTAAATGTTTTAAGTTCCTATCTTGACTTACCTTGCAGCTCACTCAGCAGTGGTACACATTCATCATCATCATTTCAGCCGAAGGACGTCCTCTGCTGGACATAGGCCTTCCCCAAAGACTTCCACAATGACTGGTCCTGCGCCACTCGCAACAAGCGGACACCCGCGACCCTTACCAGGTCATCAGTCCACCGTGTAAGGGGCCTGCCCACGCCTTCCGGTACGTGGTCGCCACTACAATACACACTGGTCAAAGACCGGTACACAATACTAAGCTGTAAATAAAAAAAACCATTGTAGAGGTAAATTTAGTCACAGCACGAAACCAAATAACGCTATAAACCAGGTAGGTATAAATATATGATAGATATGAAACTGAGAAGGTATTTATAAATAAATAAATATTAGGGGATTTTTTCTTACACAAATCGAACTAGTCTCATAGTAAGCTCAATAAGGCTTGTGTAAAGTGATGGGCAGCTTGTAAGTTACGAAAGTGAAACTTTCATTCAAATTTCATGTAAGTTACTGTAAGTTACAAATGAAAAAAATCGGTTAAGATTCTGTAGTTTTCAGGTATAAATTGAAAACTAAAAACAACAAATAAACAAAACACTAAAAAAAAACACAAAAAAAAACAAAACAAAACAACAAAAACAAAAACAAGACAAAAAAAAAACTAAACTCGGTTTTGAACTTCCGTCCTTCATATAACAGCTGGGAACAGATACCCCTAGGCCAAGCGGCCACTGACATAAATATATTTACGAATTTCATAATCATAACCCGTTCTACTGACGTCAGAAGTAGTGGAGAAGTGACATGAAATTTAAGGCGACTCCCTGACTTGATCGATATGTCATAAGTATTTTGTTGTTTGACGTAAGCTTCCTGATGTGAAATTTCCTTACTTGGCGAATTACTGTCAGCATTACATTTGCGCAGTACTAATACGATGCGCAGAAGTGAGGCAGTGCATGCAACTGCATTGATATCGGTTGACACTGACAGCTGACAGTTTTCTCATATCGTACCGCCTCCACATCGATAAATCAGGAAGGCGCCTAAGTGTAATTTATTCAGTAACATTACTGTCAGAAACGTTTCTTGTCAATTATGTTATTTTCAAAAGTTGAAATCTGTCTTAGTTAAGGTAATATGTGAAAGGTTTCAGGAATTGCCCATCGCTTCTTGTGTTATGAGTTCTAGACGGCGATATATTTAATTGATATATATGTATATACACTTAAATACATAGAAAACATCCAAGTCTCAGGAACAAATATTTCTGCTCACCACAGAAACAAATGCCCTTACCGGGATTCAAAGCCGGGACCTCTAGCTTCGGAGGCAGTGTTACTAGCAACTAGGTTAGCCTACAGGCCGATTAATTCCCTTTTTGTCCAAAATTGTGTTTGATGTAACACCGGCTCAGTATCTGGTTACATTCATAGTCATCACATGACTCCATACGTCACACATCATATCACTCAAATAAATGACAGCGTATTATCGTATGTAAAATCGTAACATAATCCCGGCTATTAATAATTAAATACGTTTATGTACACATACTTTACGCTGCTAATTCAGTAACAAAGGGTACTCTAGGGTAGACTCTCTATATGATTAAATAAACATTGCAGCTACGAAATCGAATTTCAGAAGACAATGGCACTGCTTTTCTAGCTTTTTTTTGCACTCGGCTAAGCGCATTGTGTGCCTAGACGAGCTTTTACGTATTCAAAAGCGATTAACTAAATTAATATTTTTTTATGATACTGATACTATTTAACTAATATACATATAATTAGCAACTTTACAAGAACATTGATTATTTATTGCTTTCATAGGTATTATAATATATAGAGGTATTATAATATATAATTTGATTTGTTGTTGACGACCTGTTTAGCTTAGTTGGTAGTGATACTGCCTCCGAAGCTAGAGGTCCCGGGTTCGAATCTCGGCCAGGGCATTATTTGTGCATTTAGCACGGATATTTGTTCTTGGGTCTTGGATGTTTTCTACGTATTTAAGTATGTTTTTGTCTATATAAGTATGTATATCGTTGTCTAGTACCCATAGTACAAGCTTTGCTTAGTTTGGAACTAGGTCGATTTGTGTAAGAGTGTCCCCCAATATTTATTATTTTTATTTATAGTTAACTATAAAACCCTGTGATGACACCACACATACAGTCCCGTACTCTTGTTTCAACAGCAATGCGAAACACACATACATTTTAGTTACGCTTCTTAGTACTAGTTAAATATGAATATTTTGACGAAATCACCCAAATTCCCATCTCTACATTCATAATCCGACTAAACTCCAACAATCAAAGCTAATATCCCTATATGCAAAGGTATGCATATAACAATCGGACTATTATACCCACGTGCGGTAATGTGTGGCGCCGTGTTCCTTATGACAAAGCGGTGTAATTTATTACCCGCGGTGACGCATCGGCATCGGCAGCGAGCGGCCATCTTGTTATGCGTGTTCAAAATGGCGGCCCTTACAATAGCGTTTGAAAAAGATGGATTGAGATGGATTAATTCTGGATTTGGCTGTTGTTTTCAGTTGAAGCGAATAAGAAGGACATGTGTGGCGTTGTAAACCCTTGCGTATTTTATAACACTCGTAGCACTACGAGCATAAACGTAGTTCTAGATACTACTTTAACCTATTCGCATAAAGTGAAAAATCGAATCAATATAGAACTTGACATAGGTAATATGTAATTATTTTAATCGAATAAACGATTTAATTTAATAATAACGTTAAATTTCGACCTTTTTATTGCAAATTAGTATTAAATTAATTATCTTTATAGTACATATGGTGCTACTTTACCGCACTCGGTAATCAGCAGATTACCTGCATATGTCGAAACTTTAAAGAGCCATATGTACTGTAAAACGTTGTAGGTACCATACACGTGCGAATAGGTAATTTCCCAATTTCTGCACTTGTATTGTATCGTAATGTACTATTATATGCAAGCGTGGCGATTATGGCATTTACCCCCCATGAAATTGGGGGAGGCCTATGTCCAGCAGTGGACGTCCTAGGGCTGATATGGTGGTATGGTGGTACTATTAAATGACATGATTGGATAAACACCGAAATTTATTTTGCTACCTATTAATTATGTTTACGCTGCTGTTAAAAGAAACCCGTAAACTACTTGTTACGGCATTTGATTAGGTACCGAATTGTATAATATATATTTACATACTTAGTGCCACCATCTGCACCTAACGCAGTCCAAGTTAAACCAACAGTTCACAACTGGCAAAGTATCACTTCTCCATGCACCAACCAAGGTTCTATTGGGCTAGGCGTATCCATTAAATGGAAACTAGGTTGATATTTTAAAAATCTTGAAACATTGTTGTGTTACGTAATTTAACCCTTTAACTTGCAATGTAAAGTGTAAACTGTAAACCACACAACTATAAACGCTCTTTTTCTAATATTTTTTTGCAGGCTTTTTTGCTTTGAGGTCAATGGAAGAATAGGGGAGAGGTCTTTGCTCAGAATTGGGACACATGATGGTCTATAAAATATAATATAATGTTTGCTTTACAAGCAAATAAGGCTTGATTTCATGTTTTTTTTTTGTTTTTGTGTGATTTGTAATGTGCTACGTTTTTGTCCGGTCACTCTGCTTTGTTAAATAGAATGGCTAATTTACACACTCCCAAAATGATTGCTGCAGCTGTAGTGGCCAAACGAAGAATAGGCGGATATGTTTTCGTAATGCAGATTACGGTACCATTTTAAAATCCGAAACCAATCGAGCAGGGTAACAATCTTACAGTTGTTTGTTGCATGCGCTCATTCTGACGCGTTAGACTTAACGTGCGTGGAAGCGAGATCGAAAGAAATACTAAAATGATTTCATCTCTATACGTTAATATCGAATGCCGTAGCACTTCCCAACTATCGCCGAATAGGTCTAGTTTACCGAAACCATTTCAGTTTTGACGTTCATTTCGGAACACAGCCCGAACCGGCTAAGTGAGTAAAGTTGCCAGCTTAAGGCCGGTTTCATATTTTGCGGTTATGTTGCAAGTTCAAGGAATAGAATCCCATTCGCCGCGTTTGAATGGCATAGCCGAAAGTCTTAAGCGCCATGACTGAGAATTCTTATTCAGCATTCTCTTTTATGTGTCTAGTGGTGAGATATTTATAGGTGTATGTAGTAATTTTGGTTTGTAAAGGTGACGGTTAAGCTATTTAATAGTGACGGAGCCGCATATGGCTTACTTTGGGTGGGAATTTAAAGTTTACAACGACGTCGTTTTGTTTTATGATAGTTTCTCTAATTTAATATGATGAAAGAAGTTCTGAAATATGTTAGGACTCTTTGCAATATCGGAGAATTTATTTACGCTTGTAAAAAATACTCAAGAACAACCAAGACGGGCATCTATATTGCAAAATAAACTTGACAAACTTAACCTATTCTCGTTCTTGTTGAGTATATTTTGAAAACATGCTCAGCATTTGGTTTTTTTTACAATGGCTTGGTAGTTTTGTTTTGACTCGTATTTAGCGCAGATGTAAATTAATTTAACTGTACCAGGACATTTGTATTCACTATTACCTAGTCTTATTTTAATTTTAACGCCAATCTTTGTCTAGTTATCAATGCATTAAAAGCAATCTTACTATATTGTTCCAAATATATTGTATGTATATAAAAAAAAAAATGTTTTTATGTTTATTAAATTATATCAAATGTACTGTTAAGATCATCATCATCATCCTAGCGTTATTCCCAGTACAGTTGCATCCTTAAGGATGCCTGGAGTCCGCAACCTAATCACAAGAATTGGCGTAGGCACTAGTTTTTACAAATGTGCTGTTAAGATGACTAATAAAAATAAATTCGAATTCTTTATAATAATATTTTATAACGATGATATTCACGGAACCATATTTCAAAGCATGCTTCAGAGAAGCTCGTTGGAAACGATGTTTTCTATAAAATATGGAGTAGAATTCCTCCTATAAATTTCATGTGAAAACAGATTATACGCAGCATTTTAAAGTATTAGGCAAGCATTTTGTATCGAGATAGCCTGTATCGTAAAGTATACATAGTGTGGCCATGAAAAACGCGTGACATTACCTATTAAATGACCTGCATACCCCGAATAACCGTAGGCTTAGGATTTTTTTATACCACATCGGTGGCAAACAAGCATACGGACCGCCTGATGGTAAGCGGTCACCGCAGCCTATGGACGCCTTCAACTCTAGGGGTCTCACATGTGCGTTGCCGACCCTTTAAAAATGTATAATAGTAATTGAAAAACCCCATGCTGTAGTCCCTAGGGAAAACCTCGGCAAGTAGCTCATTCCACAACCGGTCCGTCCGAGGGAGGGAATTCCTCTGAAACTGTTCCGTACGCGACCATTTAGGTTTTAAGGTGATGAATTTGCCTGCCGACGGCGAGTGGTGCGGTCCGTATCTCGGTTTTCGATAGATGAGAGGGTTGTCTCATGCGAGTACAATACTTTTTCTACGACTTAATTCATATCAATAGTACTTTTTAATCTTTTCACGAACTTTTTTTTCCCTTACCTAGTTATTGTGTAGCTTACGGAATTTCTTAGGGAGTGCAGTTATTTTATTCTTCGTGCATTACAAAAAGTCATATGGCAGTCGCTGTCGTTAAAAAAAATATTGGGGGACAATCTTACACAAATCGACCTAGTCCCAAACTAAGCAAAGCTTGTACTATGGGTACTAGACGACGATATACATACTTAAATACATAGAGAGCATCCAAGACCCATTTAACAAAATCCGTTCTAAATAATAATAATAATGCCACGGCCAATATTAGAACCCGGGACCTCTTGCTTCGGAGGCACTATCACTACCAAATAGGCTAAACAGTCCGTCAGAACTAGTGTCTACGCGAATTTCTTGGATGCCAAAGCGAACCTCGAGCTTTTTTTATACGTTATAACTGAGAAACACGGTAAGAGGCAAATGAAGATTATGATGCGGCTACTTTGGTCATAGATAGAAGCGGTGTTAACGCTCACTTCGTGCCCGCAAACTGAAAAATGAGCGCAAATATTTGGTTATATCTTTCCCATTTCCCGCGCAAAGTGACAGTAGACGGCCAAGCTTTAAGGGGATATTAAAAAAGGTCCGAATTTTTTTGTAAGTCGCGGTTTTTACAAACCTTTGTTGGCAAGCTGTAAAAAATACAATAAGCCACCAAACAATGGCGGTCGTAAATCATTTGATATTTGACATTCTGTCAACATTGTGAACGGAAGGGCATTAATCAGGGATAAATACTTATTTGCATTAATATTTGTAGTGTATGCGTGAAATTAGTTAAATAATTACAAACGCATTTTTAGGAGCGCTCGTGGCCCAGCGGCGCCCGCGTACCGCGTGTGGTATGCGAGGTTAAGCGACGTCAGCTCAAGTCAACTCTTGGTTGAGTGACCACTTTAAGTGGTTTACTAACGGCTGCTGTATATAAAACAGTCATAAAGCCAAGTTAGAGGCCTTAGAGCGGCTTATGAACTTCTAGCAATCAAGTTGCCCACATATTTGACAAGCCTAATCCCAATAAGGTCCAGTTTCCCCCTAGAGTTGGAAGATTTCGTAAAAACTGGTGCTTACGCCAATTCTCGGGATTTGGTAGCGGACCTCGAGCATCCTTCAGGAAGCAACTGCTAATGCTTCTAGTGAATTTGAACCCGTTTACAGTAGATAAGCGTGATCTATCATAGACCAGAATAACGCCTACCATTAGTCGATTTGTGGTCAAACGCAAACCTATTTATTCCATTAAAACAACTGCCAACTGCAAATCACTGCCAAACATAGGCCTCCTACATTTTCATGGGGGGCAGATGCCATAATCGGCACGCTTGCGGTGGTCGATGATCGCAGTATCTCCACCACACTCCAGAGATGCTGCTGCCCATCCCCCGGTGTTACATGTCCTTAATCAGGTAAATCAGGTTCTTTGAAAAAATACAAATTCTTACTGCACAACCTCTGTATTTTCTTTAAGACCACAGACAACATCGTTGGTTTATTTTTTAACACGCGGGAGTAAGCGTGTTCAGATACTTAACATCTCCCTTCTAAAAGAAACATAAAATTATGTTTAATAATATTTATCTAATTAAAATAATTTTAAGTACAAGTTCCTAAACACAAGTTTCCATACACTAATACAATTTATAAAATGCAAAACTAAACGCAAATTGACAGGTGACATTGACATTTGTCACATTTTTGAGTGACTGAGTGATGACATGACACATAACCTATTTGGGAAAAATAAGCGTAAGCCAGATGAGAGTTTGTACAATAAGTGTGATATCAAACATAAAAAGAAGTGTTCATTATTATTACAATATACTTTAGTAATTAAATTCGTCGTCGAACCTACGTGGGGGAATAATTCGACGGCCAAAAGAAGAGAATAGTTCTGCAGGATTCGAATTGGAAGTTAGTGGACTCGACTGGTAAGTATTATTGTTTGTATTTGTATTAACATTTTCTGTGATTTCAGGTGCAGATGAATGGACTGGACTACGCGAGGGAGAGGATTGAGCGCTGCTGTATCGAGGTGATTGCCTGACTGGCTGGGGTTTCTTTGTTTTGAGGATATGCTGGCGATTTCGACGGAAAGTGCCTTCCGGAGTGTCAACAATATAGGACCTAGGCTCGGGACAAACCTTTGATATAATACCTGGAGTCCACACACTGTGTGGTCTTTTTTTGATGTATACACTTTCTCCTTCTTTTAGAGATGGCATGTCTTTTGAGTGTATATTATAATAAAGCTTTGATTTACTATTTTTAGTTTTGTTTCTCTCCTCTATCACCTTGTAATTGCAAACTTTAGGCTTTAAAGATGTCTCTGAAATTGCTAATGTTGTTCTTAGTGTTCTAGACATAAGAAGTTGAGCCGGGGAGCACAGACTATTGTCTTTAGGAGTATTTCTGTAATGTAGTATAGCTAAATAGGGATCTGAATTGTCTGCTGAACATTTTTTAGTAGGTTTTTGATAGTACCTATTGCTCGTTCAACCATACCATTAGAACGGCTCAGGTATGGACTGGATGTTATGTGTTCAATGTCCCATTTGCGTGTGAAATCTGCAAATTCTTTACTATTGTATGGTGGTCCATTATCTGAAATCATGGTGCATGGTATTCCGTGTCTGGCAAAAATGGATTTAAGATGAGTTATCACAAATTTAGAAGAAGTCCCCGTGTTTAGGAGAGCCAGTTCTACATATTTTGTGAAGTAGTCTACAACCAGTAAGTAGTTTTCGGAGTTAAATTCAAATATATCTACTCCAACTTTGTTCCATGGCAATGGTTTGTAATCATGTTGAATTAGAGTTTCTTTGTTATTGTTATTACGGTAAGTTAGGCAAATATGGCATTGGTTTATGTATTTTTCAATATCACTAGACATGTACGGCCAGTACACTGAATTTTTAGCTGCACGGATGCAACTATTTATGCCTTGATGACCAGTGTGGATCAGTTTCAGGATATCCTGTCTAAGAGACATGGGGACAATAATAGTGTTGTTTTTAAAGACAAGGCTGTCTAGCACATGAATGTCACTTTTTAAAGAAAAGTATGGCCTTATGTTCAGAGGTATTGACCTCTTATGCTCTGGCCATCCATTTTTGCAGTAATTGATTACAGTTATTAAATCTTGATCTTTAGCAGTGTGTGATTGTAGTTCTTTTAATTTGGTAGGGCTTACCGATAAAGATTTCCTGATTAAATTTACATGCAGATCGATATCCGCTTCAAGATCATTCAATGACTGTTCGGGAAGGGCACATCTGGACAGAGTATCAGCTACATATAGGTATTTTCCTGGTTTTTATATTACATTTAAGTCATAGGGTTGTAGTCTGAGCATTATGCGTTGTAACCGTGCAGGAATGTCATAGACAGGTTTTTTGAATATTGACACAATAGGTTTATGATCAGTCTCTACTGTAGTATGACGGCCGTAATGTACTGGTGGAATTTTGTACATCCGAATAATATTGCTAACAGCTCTTTCTCAATCTGAGAATAGGCCTGTTGTGAAAGACTTAGAGATGCCGAGGAATAAGCAATGGGCTGTTTATGATGGGAAATAACCGCTCCCATGGCGTCTTTTGACGAGTCTACAGACAAGACTATGTCCTTACTAGGGTCATAATATGTTAAAACTGGGGCATTTGTGATCATAGATTTCAGAGTACTGAACTCTTTCTCATGTGTTTCAGACCATTGCCAGGTACTGTTTTTGGATAAGAGTGACCTTAAATTGGTGGTTTTCTGTGACAAATTTTTAATGTAGGAACCTAGGTAGTTAACCATACCTAAAAAACGTTGCAGTTCTGTAATATTAGAGGGTGAAGGCATATTACATATTGCATTGACTTTGTCTTGGTCGACTTTTACACCGTCTTGACTAAAGATGTGGCCTAAATACCGGACTTGGCTTTTGCAAATATTTGACTTTTCCTTGTTAAATTTAATGTTAATTTCCCTAGCTCTCTGGAGTATTTTTTCTAGTCTAGAATCATGTTCTGATTTAGTGGTGCCATAAACTAGTAAATCATCCATCATGACCTTTACACCTTCTAAGTCACTGAACCTTTTAGTCATTTCCGAATGGAATAGTTCTGGGGCGGCATTGACTCCGAAGGGGAGTCTGAGGTACCTGAAGCGGCCTTCAGGAGTAATAAAAGTGCATAGTTTTGATGATTCTTCATCAAGTTTGAGCATGTAAAAGCCTTTGTTAGCATCTAATGTTGAGAAAAATTTTGCTCCTGCTAGGCAATTTTTTATTTCATCGATAGTCGGAAACTGGTAGTGTGGACGCATTATCGATTGGTTGAGTTTTCGTGGGTCTATACATAACCTAAGTTGACCATTTTTTTTAGATGTGATGACTATAGAACTGACCCACTCAGTAGGTTCATCCACTTTGGTGATAATTTCATTTTTTTCTAGTAGGCTTAGTTCCTCTTTCAGGCCTTCCAGCAAGCTAAATGGGACTCTGCGACAAGCATCAACTGATGGTATAGCATCAGGTTTCATTGTTAAATGACATTCAAAATCTTTGAGGCAACCTATGCCTGAGAAAAGGTCTGAATATTTTGTCAAAATATCACCATTGGGTGCTGGCACAATATGATTGAAGTTCACATTATGAATTCTCTTAATTAACTTGAGGTCTGTGCAACTTTTACGACCAATAACGTTTTGACATGGTAAGTCAATGATATGAAATATTAAATTGAATTGTTGGTTATTATGCATGACAGGAACAGAACATTGACCAACAGTAGGCAAGACCTCACCACTGAAAGTGGAGAGTTTATGTGTGCTTTTAGTTATATTGTGAAGTGGTAATTTTAGATTTTTGTATGTTATAAAAGATAAGACATTAGTATCTGCACCTGTATCCAAAAGGCATTTCGTTTCAGTGTTATTTATAGAAATATTGACATGGTAAGGATCGGAGGATATAGTGGACAAAAATAGTGATCCAAGGAAATATTGTTCATCATTGTTGTTATTGACAGTATTACCTGTATGGTTGACAAATTCCATATTGTTTACATACTTCTTGGCACGGCAAACAGACGCGAAATGGTTTAATTTCTGGCAGTTTCGGCATGTTACACCAGCGGCTGGACATCTGTAGCGGTGAATTTGGCCACATTTATAACAGGGTTGCGACTGGGGTTGCTGACTGGGGCTTGACCGACGACTGCGATTGCTCGGGCCACTGGAACTGGGCTGGCGACTGTAGTTTGACTGACGACTAGGGCTGGAATAGCGACTTCTTGACTGATGACTTTGCTGGTATTGTTGGTTAGACCTATTCACTGCATTAACATCCATTATGTTAGTTTGACTGATGGCTTTGATGTCTTGCTTCATGTTCCTGATGGTTATAGCCAGCTCTACTGCTTTATCAAAACTGTCTGGCTTGTTGACAAGTATCTTTTCCTTGATGTGGTGACATGAGTCATTAAGATTCCACGAAAATATATTCTTTAACAGACTGTCGGCAAGGGTGCCGAATTCGCACTGCAGACTTATGTTTTTTAAGTCTGTGGCATATAGTTCAATTGCTTCGTTTAATCCTTGTTTTCGGTTGAAAAGTTTATGCCTTTTCATAGTGACATTAACCTTTGGCAGGAAATATGTCTCGAATCTGGTTATCAATTCTTGGAATTTAATTACAGAGATGTCAACATTGAATGAGTAGAAGATCTGGAGTGCTTCTGGGCCGATGCAATTTAAGAGAATTGCTACTTTTCTTTTGTCTTCGACCTTGTCAAGGTCGTTTGCTAAAAGGAAAATCCTTAGCGACATTTCGAAATTTTTCCATGCTAATGGCATATTTGTCGCGTGAATGTCCAGTTTAAAATTGCATGGCGGCAAGGGTGACGATGTCGGTGTGACGACGACAGGCTTATTTTCACCTTCACTGTCCGACATGTTGCCCACGTTTGCGAAAAGACATGCTGTGGTTGTGATACGAATTTCTTGACTTACTTGTAGGGGTTTCTTAGGACGTGATCGTCGTCATCTTCTGACACCATGTTACATGTCCTTAATCAGGTAAATCAGGTTCTTTGAAAAAATACAAATTCTTACTGCACAGTCTTAGTCGTAGTTTTAGAACATACCCACCCGGGTGTGGACCCCCACAAGCACCTTGTTTACAACCAACAACTGTCTAGGAAGGTTTATTTTCATAGTTGTACTCGTGCCTACATCATTTACAGTACCAACGGGTTTACTCAACAAGCTTTAAACTGTGAATCCAAAATATATCCTTATTCTAAGATGCTTAGATACATTTTGAGCAGAAAATACCAATCATGTTAGGCGTAAAAAACACATTTATTTTTAACTACAGATAATTTCATGCAATTTTGCTGTGATTTATTAAAATTATTAATCTTTTAACTGGTTTCGTGTTTTCATTTCGATTCTCGTGAATTTATAGTTAAGGCGAGCACGCTCTTTACAATTTCCGTTCGAAGTCGAGTTCTTTTAATAAGATGCTTGTTAATACCGTCTCAACATCGCATTATACTCCTGAATAGCTTGAGTGCTTGTTTGAGTGTTGTTATCTGATCGAAGACGAACGTGTTTGAAATATTTCGTCTCACAATTTTGTTCATCTTTCAAAATATATCACATATCTTAATAAATAAGGTATGTTAAGGTTCAAATGAGATTCTTCTCGATTACACACTCGTCTCCGTTCTTCTCGTTTGCACTTATGGATTTAATTACAAGTGAAACGCCCTTTCATTTACATAGTGCGTGCCAACCTAAATTAAGAAAATCCGTCTACATAATACCCGATCTTATATTATACTAGCTTTTTCCCGCGACTTCGTCCGCGTGCAACTCGTTATATCACCGGCTAATACTTAGTGTAAGACCTGCTAACGTAATATTATTAAAGTTTACAGGAGAGACAAAAAAAAAGATTGAAATTAAAGTAAAAAAAACACCATTGGGTTATTTTTTCCCCTAATTCCAAAATAAAAGACAGCGTTTTGATTTTCTTTTTTTACGATGTCTTTTGTAACTTAACTGTATTTTGCAATCAAATAACGTTTTATATTATGGTTTTAGCAGTTTGTCAAGAAAAATAAATTAGTTACATCATGGTAAGGATATATAAGTACCTAAGATATAATTTATTTTTATTATGTGATACCAAATGGCCAATTCTTGGGATTAGGTAGCGGATCCCCGGCATCCTTCAGGATGCAACTGTACTTGGAATAACGCTAGGATGATAATGTGATACCAAATTACAATTAGTCATATGACAGTGCTTAAATATATCTACAAATAAAAACTAAGATATTTATATACAACTGCAAATCTAAAGGTACTTAATATACAAAGAAACTTCTTGAAAGAAACTAAATGAAATATTCGGAAATGAAAAAATAATAATAAATTGGGTGTTGTGCGAAAATATTCATCATAATCATATCAGCCGAAGGACATCCACTGCTGGACGTAGGCCTCCCCAAAGAGTGCCACAATGCCCGGTCCTGCGCCACCCGCATCCCGCAAACTACAGCGACTTTCACCAAGTCACCAGTCCATCTTGTGTGGGGCCTACGCTGCGCCTTCCGGTAAGTGGTCGCCACTCGAGAACCTTTTCTCCCTAACAGCCATCGGATCTACGTGCAATGTGCCCCGCCGACTACCACTTAAGTTTAGCGATTCGAAGGGCTTTGTCAGATAATTGGGTTCTATAGTGGATGTCCTCATTTCTGACGCGATCACGCTGAGATACTCCCAGCATAGCCCTCTCCATTGCTCTTTTGGTGACTTTTGGTGGTGGCCCTTTTATGAGGCCCATAGTAAGCGACTACGTTTTAGTGCCCATTATTTCATCACTGGCAACACACACTGGGCAAAGACTCCCGTCTTGACACACTGCAACAAAGTTCTTTTGAGAATATGAAAAATATCTGCTAAGTACGTTTATCGCGATAGTAAGAATAAAAACTCCCATTAATTTTGATTAAAGGTTAACCTAACCCCGAAACAGTGATTGTATTGGATTTACAGCTCAAAAGCCACGGAATATTAATAAAAAACAATAATAGTACATACCTTTGCGATGTTACACATATTCGTTGACACCAAAAACACGAAACAAAGTTATCTTTTGCGAGAACAGACATCTAGGCGATCAAAATTCTTGCAAACAAAATGGCGGGTATATTGAAGTTAGCCGATAACTTTTAAACTCGTGGAGTTAACTATTTTATTCATCATGATTTAAGCAATTTGTTAAAATAACTGGCAGTAGCTGTTTTTCTCAGACGATGCATCTTTTTTTGCTACATAATGGTGAGTAAAACGATAGATTTAGCGGGTTTACACTTTTAGCAAAACGATATTATAGAAATAATAGCTATTTTATTGTTGTAGGCGCCCAAATAAACTTTTATCCCCTTTTCACCCCCTAAGGAACGATTTCAGGAATAAAAACTATCCTATGTCCTTTCCCGGGTCTCAAACTATCTCCGTACCAAATTTCATCTAAATCGGTTGAGCGGTTTAAGCGTGAAGAGGTAACAGACAGACAGACAGACGGGTGACTTTCGCATTTATAATATTAGTATGGATATGGATATAAGTTCGGGATATTTATTCTTGGGTCTTGGATGTTTTCTATGTATTTAAGTATGTATTTATCTATATAAGTATGTATATCGACATCTAGTACCCATAGTAGCTATAGCTTTCCTTAGTTTGGGACTAGGTCGATTTGTGTAAGATTATCTCCCAATATTTATTTATTTTATTTTATTATTTATCTAAACAAAAAGTTATAGCCATTACAGAAGAGTTATAGGTTAAATGAAGATATCTGTGTGTATGTGCCATCGTAGGTTCCGGATGGCCGAACCGATTTGGGTGCAGTTTTTTCAGTTGGAAGTCCTATCTATCTATGTCGTCTGGTGTTTTTGTATGGCCCCGTTTTCAGCGCGGTCATGGACAGAAGGGTATCACCACTTTCTAGTCTTTGTGTAACACAATTAGAGTGACAGTGATGTGAAACAGAAGCGATATCCTTGGTAAAACAAAGGTATATCGCAGCACCAAACTGTTTCATAAGCATAGGTATATCGTAGCACAAAACTGCTTCATAAACATAGGTATATCGCAGCACCAAGCTGTTCCATAAACATAGGTATATCGCAGCACCAAGCTGTTCCATGAACAGGTTTATCGCAGCACTAAACTGTTCCATAAACATAGGTATGTCGCGGCACCAAACTGTTCCATAAACATAGGTATATCGCAGCACCAAGCTGTTCCATGAACAGGTTTATCGCAGCACTAAACTGTTCCATAAACATAGGTATGTCGCGGCACCAAACTGTTCCATAAACATAGGTATATCGCAGCACCAAACTGTTCCATAAACATAGGTATATCGAGCACCAAACTGTTCCATAAACATAGGTATATCGCAGCACCAAACTGTTCCATAAACATAGGTATATCGCAGCATCAAAATGTTCCATAAACATAGGTATATCGCAGCACCAAACTGTTCCATAAACATAGGTATATCGCAGCACCAAACTGTTCCATAAACATAGGTATATCGCAGCATCAAAATGTTCCATAAACATAGGTATATCGCAGCACCAAACTGTTCCATAAACATAGGTATATTGCAGCATCAAAATATTCCATAAACATAGGTATATCGCAGCACCAAACTGTTCCATTAACATAGGTATATAACCAATAATTTAATTCGAGCATTTAGCCCATATCACAAAAATTAAAAAATACAAATACAAATTAATAAGTCCTTAATAATTAAATATGAATAAAATTAGAAAAATAACATTAAATTTAGAATGTAACGATGGCATTACTGGGATTCATATGCATGCGTTCCATTTTCTTACCATCGGACATTCCAGCTTGTCAACAATGGTGTTCAGAAGGCCGTTGGTACTGCCCCGCACGCGTCGCATCAGGGAGGCAACTCGTTTGCGCATTATTGCCTGAAAGCCATCAACGCAAGCCTCTGCAAACATACCTGATGCGCTGCAAAAGCGGGGCAGCCCCAACAACATCCTGAAACCATTATTATACTGGACGCGTATGGCATTGAGAGATCGCTGCGTACATTTGACCCACAGGCTACACGTGTAAAAAGTCTGACAAAACGCCTTAAATAGGGTTATTTTGACATCCTCCGTACAACGTGCGAACCTGCGTGCCAACATGTTGCTTCTCACTGCCAATGCCCTACGCTCCCGTTCCACATCAAGATCATCAGAGAGATCCTCGGTGACCCAGTGTCCCAGATACTTGAACTTGTTGACTTTCATCAACTCCGTTCCTCCAAGTTTGAGCGGTGGTACAAATTTCGGTGCTTTGCTTCCTGCCTTAAACACAAGTAACTCGCTTTTTTTGGAGTTATATCTGAGACCATGGGCCTCCGCGTACCTCTCGCAAATGCCAACTAGTACCTCGAGGGCCCCAATTGAAGGGCACAGCAGCGCCATGTCATCAGCGTAGCTGACATTATTTACCATTTGGCCATCAATTGAACACCCAACGTTAGCGCTGCTGAGCTCTTCAATTAGTTTATTTATGTAGAGGTTGAAAAGCCGCGGAGATGTCAGTCCCCCTTGCCTTACGCCGCATTCCAACCTATACACCTTCGAGTAAGAGCCAGCCCACCTCACACTGTTATCCTGATTCTCATAGCAATATTTTATAATATGGACCAGTTCCTTAGGTGTAGAGGTCTCCCTCAAGAGCTTATCCCACAGTATATTGTACGAAACAAGATCGAAGGCCTTCGATAAGTCCAAAAAACATGCGTACACTGGCGTTTTACGTGATGTATAGTACTGAACCGTATGCTTGAGTCGTAAAATAGCTGTCTCGGTAGAATGCCCTTGTCTAAAACCGAATTGTGCTTCATTCAAATGTATATGACGAGCAAATTGACGATCAAGCAGACGGTCCAAAACCTTTGCCACAACGGTTGCCAGTGATATTGGACGATAATTATTTTTGTCTGCGGCATCTCCAGTCTTGTTTTTCGGTACGGGTACAACTATGGTCTTCATAAGCTCTCGAGGAAGATAAGAATGGCCGATGCACAGGCTAAAAAACATTGACAACACTCGAGGCAGGTGTAGACCAGCAAACCGAAGGTGTTCGACACTGAGGCTGTCATGCCCGGGCGATTTCCCCTTCGTCATCTCTTTTATCGCTGCAGAAACTTCCTTGGCGGTAATACGTTCGTAAGTACCACCCACTCCCATAACAGCCTCAGCACGGAAGGCCTCTGGCACCCTCCCTAATGGAGATTCAACTTTAAAATGGTCCTTAAAGAGCTCAGCTATACACTTGGGTTGGGATTGTCCTTCCACACACGCGGGAACGCACGACCCAGCCCCCAGTTTCTTTGTGTGTTTCCAGAACCCCTTAAAGTCTTTAGTTGTATGCCTAGTCGCCAATATGTCCATTTTAATTTGTTCTTCATTGTCTTGACACCACTTCAACTTAGACTTAAAGAGCTTTCTGGTTTCACACATCTTGTCATAAAGATAACCAACGTTAGGTTTTCCGTGTAACACCCACTCCTGAAAACTGAGTCGTGCTCTCCCATGGACTTCCTTCACATGTCTATTCCATCTTACTATTTGCTTCCGCCCATGCCGACATTTCCTAGCGTCATAACTGACTTCAGCTGACTGTCTTAAGGCTCTAATAATAGAATGGTAAAGTCCATCTATGACCCACCTATGCTCGGCATTCCCACACAACATATCTGCACATTGCGAACACTCCGTTGGAAAATCAATGATCTTCGGGTTGCCATCACATTCCTTCTTATAGACAGAAATCTGGTGACTATCTCTGTCGCCCCACCGAACTTTGTCTATTACTTTATCGCGATAGATAACTTTAGGTATGAGACAACCCAACCTACACTGAATCACCAACGGAAAGTGATCAGACCAGAATACATCTTCACATACCTTTATATCCACAATACACTGTGAAGCTGCCTCTGTCACTAAACAATGGTCTAGCCACCTTTTGCAGCCATGACTTTCACTAATGAACGTGTAAGTACCCGAGAACATGCCTAACTTGACCACATCAGCACAGAGCCACCTCCACTCATTACAAAAACTATCAAGCTCTTTATAAAATAACTCGCCAGGATGAGCATTAAAGTCACCGAGCACAAAAACAGATTCTACTTCATAATTGTCAATCACCGAATTTAATTCGTCACCGAATTTATATTGCAGCAGCAAACTGTTCCATAAACATAGGTATATCGCAGCACCAAACTGTTTCATAAGCATAGGTATATCGTAGCACAAAACTGCTTCATAAACATAGGTATATCGCAGCACCAAGCTGTTCCATAAACATAGGTATATCGCAGCACCAAGCTGTTCCATGAACAGGTTTATCGCAGCACTAAACTGTTCCATAAACATAGGTATGTCGCGGCACCAAACTGTTCCATAAACATAGGTATATCGCAGCACCAAGCTGTTCCATGAACAGGTTTATCGCAGCACTAAACTGTTCCATAAACATAGGTTTATCGCAGCATCAAAATGTTCCATAAACATAGGTATATCGCAGCACCAAACTGTTCCATAAACATAGGTATGTCGAGCACCAAACTGTTCCATAAACATAGGTATATCGCAGCACCAAACTGTTCCATAAACATAGGTATATCGCAGCATCAAAATGTTCCATAAACATAGGTATATCGCAGCACCAAACTGTTCCATAAACATAGGTATATTGCAGCATCAAAATGTTCCATAAACATAGGTATATCGCAGCACCAAACTGTTCCATAAACATAGGTATATTGCAGCACCAAACTGTTCCATAAACATAGGTATATTGCAGCACCAAACTGTTCCATAAACATAGGTATATCGAGCACCAAACTGTTCAATAAACATAGGTTTATCGCAGCATCAAAATGTTCCATAAACATACTCGTAGGTATATCGCAGCACCAAACTGTTTAATAAGCATAGGTATATCGTAGCACAAAACTGCTTCATAAACATAGGTATATCGCAGCACCAAGCTGTTCCATAAACATAGGTATATCGCAGCACCAAGCTGTTCCATGAACAGGTTTATCGCAGCACTAAACTGTTCCATAAACATAGGTATGTCGCGGCACCAAACTGTTCCATAAACATAGGTATATCGCAGCACCAAGCTGTTCCATGAACAGGTTTATCGCAGCACTAAACTGTTCCATAAACATAGGTATGTCGCGGCACCAAACTGTTCCATAAACATAGGTATATCGCAGCACCAAACTGTTCCATAAACATAGGTATATCGAGCACCAAACTGTTCCATAAACATAGGTATATCGCAGCACCAAACTGTTCCATAAACATAGGTATATCGCAGCATCAAAATGTTCCATAAACATAGGTATATCGCAGCACCAAACTGTTCCATAAACATAGGTATATTGCAGCATCAAAATGTTCCATAAACATAGGTATATCGCAGCACCAAACTGTTCCATAAACATAGGTATATTGCAGCACCAAACTGTTCCATAAACATAGGTATATTGCAGCACCAAACTGTTCCATAAACATAGGTATATCGAGCACCAAACTGTTCAATAAACATAGGTTTATCGCAGCATCAAAATGTTCCATAAACATAGGTATATCGCAGCACCAAACTGTTCCATAAACATAGGTATATTGCAGCACCAAACTGTTCCATTAACATAGGTATATCGCAGTACAAAACAGTTTTGTCCACTATCTACATATAATCACCGTTGCCTTCTCGTTGGATATAGGGACCCTAGAAAACATAATCGATAGAGTGTACTAAAAATCTCCGTTTTTCCTTTGGCAAAAAAGCTTTCGTATGTTCGGCCGGCGCATTTCCCGCGGTTCTCCTCTACATCTCGCATTTCTCAATCAATTCTCGTGAAATTTTGTGAGCCGGTTTGATTATTTTATAGAAGTTTTTTAGTCACGTCGGTTTTTGGAAACTTTGAATATAAAAAAACGCAAGGTCTACAATTCACAGAACCATTACATAATGTAGTCATCAACATCCACGCGATAAACCTTTTTGGTGTATATGTTTCCACTTCTGTATTCTCTTTTTTTGTACCATTTTATGCACCAAATAAACGTTATTTCATTTCATTTCATTTCAACGTTATTTCATAAACTCCAGTACAATGAATGCCCCTCTTCTAGTGATATTGTTGCAATGTGTGAGGTTCTGTGTTTTGCTTACGTCAGATTTAGGCGGTAGTTCACTGGTGGGGTGTTCAGTTTAAGAATTGGTTTTAGTCTATAGTGTATGTCCCTGAACGAACACTAGAGAAAGACACAAAAAACTACAGAACAACTACAACAAAAATATGGTATTCGCAATGGGCTTACAGCATTGGACTCATAGAGAAAGGCGTGAAAAGGTTTCTTACGGGTCGGCAACGCGAGAGTGATGCCTCTAGTATTGCAAGCGTCCATAGGCGACGGTGACCACTTACCATCAGGTGGGCTGTCAGCTTGTTTCCCACCGACGTTGTATAAAAATAAAGAAATAAAAAATAGTCCTACCACCTTTAGTTAGTGCTAGTACAGTATGGGTTTATTCAAGAAAGGAGTGTGTATTAAGTACCTTTTTAAAGGGTCGGCTAAGCGTATGTGACACCCCTGGAGTCGCAGACATCCATAAGCTGCAGTGACGCTTACCATCAGTTGGGCCGGACGCTTGTTTGTTAAGGACGTGGTATGTATAAAACAAAATGGCTTTGCAAGCAATCGAACCGGATACCGGTACCGGCCTCGGGTAACCACGTCGTCAATCAACGGGATATAATTAATTTTTAAAACCGCAATCTCGCCAAAGTTAAATGGCGGAATAAAGTGGTTAAATTAAATATTTATACCACCAGGCCAACCCTAGGGTCCGTGATGTGAAATATAAATAAGTACTATGTAAGGGTTGAGCTTAATTTAAAACTTCATTATCCCCGAATGTCGTAGGGCTGACAACACCGGTTTAAATAAATAATGGTCCGTCACCTTTTACAGTTTGGAATTGTTGGGTGGAATTTTAGTTAAGGGTTTTTCAGGTTATTTTACTATTTGGTCAAATTGGCCCGGGGAATTAGTCCAAGGGCGTTATTTGTATGATTTAGTTTAAATTTATGATCTTGTAATAAAATAAATGTTAGTCCTTTCAAGCCTATTAAACCCTATTATATTAAGCAGTAACGCTGCTAATGAACGTTATTTTTTCTACCTTTAATATGAAACTTGGAAGAATTTCGATGATGAGATTCTTGAAACTAAACCTAAAAGTAGTTTCTGGATATTTGACCTTAAATACTGAGAAAACTGAACTGACCTAACGTTACCTATAAAACATTACCTAGAACAAGATCAACAGTTAGTTATAAAATTGCCATTGTTCACCTCTAAGTAGGTACTTTATAATAGGTTGTGTCTCGAGGGAGCAAAATTGTATATTACGGCGAGGGCGGTATATTGAATCTTGAGAAAACGAAAGATTCTACAATAGAATCCTGAGCGTAGCAAGGGATTCTAAAGTAGTATCTTTAGCGTAGCGAGGGGTTGTAGAGTTTACGCCTAATGCGGATATAATTTCACACGGCAGCACGTGTGATACGTATAATTTTCACATCGCCTATAAGGCTCGCAGATAAAAACATGAAATATTTTATAAATAACTAGCTGTTACCCGCGACTTCGTCCGCGTCTTTGCTCCTATTGGTCGCAGCGTGATGTTATATATATATGTTATATAGCCTTCCTCGATAAATGGACTATCCAATACAAAAAGATTTTTTCAATTCGAACCAGCAGTTCCTGAGATTAACGCGTTCAAACAAACAAACAAACTCTTCATCTTTATAATATTAGTATAGAATTTGGTACCGAATGGTACATACTGCTTTTTACATCTTCTATGAAGAAAGGAGTCATTGTTGCTCTCAAATGAGGGAAGGAAACCGCGACTTTGATCCCTCATTCGAGAGCACCAATGACTTTTTTGAAAAGCAGGTGTGATAAAGGTTCATGTGCTGCAATAGTTATTCACATTGAGTTATGCAATAAAATGTACTTGTACACTCTACTATAATTACCTCTAAATTTTACCTATTTATGTTCTTTAATATCTGTTCTCATACTCCGATTGATAAATATATACCGACTTGACAAACGACCTTGCGACTCGTAGGTATAACCTCTGAACAGAATATTTGTTTTAATTAGAATAAAACGCTGATTGTAAAATTATACAGTACAGGGAAATCTGTTTAACGCGGCGCCGCAATAAATCGACGGTGACATGTGCGTAGATCTAGTTTTACTGGATGTGTGTTTTGTTATGATTTAATATGGTCAAGAATTCAAAGACAACATCACAGTTGGTATGAAGGTTTAGAACTCAAATAATTCCATTTTTTATTCAGATTTAAATGGGAAATAAAAAAAAATCATACAACTTCATCACCCTACAGTCCACAGTCAACTCTCCACATTGCCCTTCAAAGAGTAGGGTTACCATGTCTTTTTGAGATCCTGTTTTTTTGTCGTCAAAATATATTAAAATTCAAATTCGTTTTTTTTTATTATTCAATAATAATTAAATAAATTTATGGGATTGGTCTTGGCCAGCATCTAGCCAGGGGGCAAAGATGAGTCCGACGATGAAGCGAGCTCACCCAGTTTCATGTCACTTGTTTTTAATGACTAACAGATACCAAATTGGATAAACTGATTCATGATCACGATCCCGAAATCAACCTGTATTACCCCTGACCCTGTGTCTCTTTTAAAAAATAAATATATTATATTTTTTTATTTTGTCTCCACTACCCAAAGGTTGGATGGAAGAGATCGCTTGTTAGCAATAAAACCGCCGTTTGTCTACCATTATACCACCCACCACCCACCATTATAAATAATAATTACACCCTTTTCTTTATAATCGATCAGCAATATTCCATCACAATCCCAGAATATTGTGACGATGAACTTGCCAGCTGAAGGTACGCCCTTGAACTTCTTGGGCTGAGGAGATCCTTTAATGTGCCACTGCATGGACTCTTGTTTACTCTCAGAGTCATAATGATGAACCCACGTTTCATCTCTACTAGCAAAATTGTGCAGTATCTTATCAGGAATTTCACCGCACACCTCAAGAAATTCGGAACAACAAGCAACACGCGTATTCTTCTGAAGCGGTGTCAGCATTCGCGGTACCCATCTCACACTGACTTTTGGCATATTAAGATGGTCATTAATTATATCGTGTCTAGTACCAATAGAAAGGTTGGTTCTTTGAGCTATTGATTTCATCTTTACTCAACCATCTTCAGATATAATTTTGTCCACTTTTTAAATTTTCTGATGAAGAAGCTTCGACGGGCTACCAGCTCTATGGTCGTCTTTGATACTGTCTCCCCCATACTTAAATTGACTTGACCACTTCTAAATTGTTGATAAAGAAGGAGCAGACTCACAGTAAACATAATCCATTTCTTTTTTATAGCTTATTGTTTTTTTACCGGTTCGGTCAAGAAATTTATTACCGCTCGGTGCTCTAATTTAACCAACATTAAAAAATCGCTCATAGTGATCACGTTTGTTCGGTACTTGCAAAAAAACAAAAGAACATCTCCGTTTGAATTTTACTTTTTTTAAATATTAATGAATGACTTTAACCGGCCAGTATTAAAAAGTTTACCAAAGAGGTTTCAAAGATGTCAATACCGAGAATTTATTGAACACCCCTCGTAGTTATACAGCACGTACGTATACTGTTTTAATAATTTTGATATTTACATAGTTTTTTTAAGGCATTTTTTTTGTTTCACATTTTTAGTGAATCATTTCGAAAGTGCATCTCAAAATAATTCTAATAAGCCCAAACATGTCTAAGCTACGCTGTTTTATTACAGAGTTCCATTACGTACCTTCCGGCTTCATTCATCAGGGCAGATTGATCGTAACAAATCATCAGGTCAGGGCCATTTCAATTGACTTTGTCTTGATCACTTCACTATCTTCATCAAAATATCTTCGCGCCAAGCATGAAAGACTTGGAGTTTTGGATGACCATCCATGGACTTAAGTCATCAGTTCCAGTTTACCAAATGCTATTTACTGAATATAAATGTTTATTTTGCTATCGAAAATACTAAAATCGCTGTATGTTTCCCTTGAATTTATAAGAGTACCCGCAATTCCTCATGGATTCCATCATCAGAAGATTTTGGTAACAACGAGACGAACCTCGTAGTAAACGCTTGAGTTCATAATTGAGTTCTGAGTTAACACGCATTAAAAAAAGAACATGCAACCGAATTGAGAACCTCTTCCTGTTTTGTGGAGTCGGTTAAAACAGAACAAAATTTATGTGCCATTTTTGTGGTATATGCTCAAAAGGTTCGGGCTTTGTCTTCTTTGAGAACAATGTTTATATGCTCATAACCCGTATAACGATCACGTAATAATGCGACATCATTTCCTATTCCCTATTACTCCCCAAGACCACATCTAGTACTAAATTCACCGCCACTGTCCACTCTAATGAACTTTTTAAATTAAAAAAGGGCCCAGGACATGTACCCTCGCATATTTCGTCCCTGGAGCCCTTAATTTAATTACAACTTCCGGCTAAGGTGTCATTTGAAATTTTCCGGAATTTTCAGCTTTTGGTCCGGATAAGCCGGATAAAATGGCCGAAAGATAAGAGTGCGTGTAACGTTTTATTAGGAACGGTCTCATGGTCGGGATGGGCAATTTGCGGTTTAATTACGTCCAGTTAATTTCGAGAGTTCTCACTCACTTATGCTTGTATTAAGAGACAACATCCGATGAGTATTTACTCATTCGTTAACTTCTGTAAATCATTGAGAGGGATGTTGAATTTTATTTATAACATGGATAGAAAAACGGCACTTGTCACAAGTTCAAAACTTTTGAAAATTTTATGTTAGATTCCATTTTATTATTTTGATTTTGACATGTATTGTCGTCTAATAGTTAATTACTTCAAACTAATTTCAACTTCAAACTAATTTATTGCCAAAACATGATATACAAAATATTACAATAAACAATTTGGTAGCCAAAATAATAATAAAAATAAACAAACAATAATGGTAGCATAAAATAACAACAACAATTTGTGTCATGTTGGCCATGGGTACCAACCTCAGCATATGCTGGACTAGTGTCCAGCGCTGGTTTTCAGTTTGGTCCCTTTTTTGGGTCGGACGAAGTATTTAAAGAGTACAACTGTGGTGTATATTAGGTTACAGCATTACATGGTTTAACTTATTACTAACATTGTGGAAAAAATATAAATAATAATAAAAATAAAATAAGTAAAATAAGTGCGGGAGAAGGATGAGCGTTATTCAACTATAGTTCTGAGTTTACTGTTGTTGTGTGCGTAATCATTACAGTGGTTGCGTGAAATATGAGGGCGTGTCATGTCATGTGATTGTAAGTGTTTACTTGTGTGTTAGGGAGTACCGCCGTGGAGTGTATGTAGGTATTAGGATTATGATGTACCAGTGAACGTACATAAGGTCTGTGTCCCTTTACATTAAATTTGCCGTTGCAGTTCCAGTAGATGTTGCCTGGCAAGACTTTTAAACTTTATCAAATTCACAGGTTCCCGTAGCGGCGGGGGTAGATCGTTCCAGATTTTTGTTGAGGCAAATTTAAAACAGCCTTTGAATAACGCGGTTCTATGGCGGGGAAGTAACAATTGGTATTCCCTAGCACTTCTGAGAGACTTTGCGCGTTTATCTTTAACCCATCTCAGCTCGCTATACAAATACTCCGGCTTTGCGAACTCAATGATTTTACGGATAGTTAACGCTAAGTGTAAGCGTCGTCTATTATCCATGTTCAGGAGACCTCTGTCATTCAGGTATGGAGTGATATACGCTCGCTTTGGGATGTCGTAACAGAAGCGCATGCATGCATTTTGTACCCTCTGTATAGATTTTTTAGTTATTGCCAGAAGCCTTGGTCCGTATACGATGTCGCCGTAGTTGAAATGGGAGAGTACTAGAGATTCCACTAAAATCTCTCTGACCTTTACAGACAGGTACTTGCGGATGTGATACAGTGTTTTGATTCTATAGAAAGCATTTCGTATCTTACTATTAATTTGTTCTATGAATCGCATTTCCTCATCTAGTAGAAGCCCCAGATTTTTTACCTTCTCTACTCTTGACACGGTTTCGTTTCCTATGAACAGTTTTGGATTTTATGCGGTTATTTTCTCCCGCTGCCATTTGTTACCCATAATTATGAATTGAGATTTCGATGGGTTCAACGCTAAATTGTTTTTAGCTGACCAATCCGCTATAATGTCTAGGTCTTCTTTAATTCTACCCACTGCAAGCTGAACATCCTGCGGTAAGAAGCTATAATAAAGCTGCGTGTCGTCAGCATATAGGTGGACCTTGCAGTGTTTCAAGTTCTTCACTAGATCTGCCGTGTATAGAATGAAAAGCAATGGGCTTAAAATGGATCCTTGCGGAGTGCCTCTGCTGACACGTTTCAGTTCAGATTTAACTAGCAATCCCTGCGCGGTTTGGAGCTCAACATACTGCTGTCTACCGGTAAGAAAGGATTCAAACCATTTTCGCGCCTGTCTTGAAACACCGTAAGAGAACATTTTTGAAAGCAGTAAAGATGTATTGAGGCAATCAAATGCGCGGGAGAAATCCAGTAGCACAAGTATTGTAGCGTAAAAAAACGGGAATGTTCCCTTGAATGTAGAGAGAGGATGCTACAATAATATTTATTAATACATACTAAGTAGAACAGCCGTAGATTGCCGGATAAAACCCTCGGAGAAGGCTGAACTTCTGTTTCAAGGGCCGTTCGTTGTTAACACACAGGAGAATTAGTTGGCTGGCGAAATCAAACCATCAAAGACAATTAATTATACTATATTGTTTAACCAGACATTAAAACTGACCGCGAAAACATGGCATCGGAGCAGTGACAATTCGTTCATTACATCCCGCTTTGGGTAGGCTAAATGCTAAGTTACAAACGTGGAAATGGACCCATTTCATAGCTACCAATCAGTTACATACGCTTAATTAAATCTAAACAAAT
This sequence comes from Notocelia uddmanniana, assembly GCA_905163555.1. Lineage (NCBI taxonomy): Eukaryota > Metazoa > Arthropoda > Insecta > Lepidoptera > Tortricidae > Notocelia > Notocelia uddmanniana. The sequence goes on from LR991063.1 coordinate 25,943,309, forward strand.
AGGCGACGGCGCCGAACGTATCGCGAACGCGGCGAGCCATGGCATGAAATAAAATAGAGAAAGTCACTCACGTGTCGACGACCAAAATGGCGACTAATTAAATCAAGCGACGAAGCGTCTCGGTGAAGCGGTCAACGTCTCGACGCTGCTTAAGCATCGCCTGGGATTTTGATCCATTGAGACGAGGTGAAAAAATGTGGTTGCCACGCGGTGTCCAATGCGCCGCGCACGTCGACTCCTTGGCGTGGACAGGCCGTGGCTCAGAGGCCGCGGCGCTGTCTCGTCGCGGGTCTCGACATCCTTCGGAGCGAGGGCGACGCAGAGGTATCGCGGGCTCAACCCTCGAGCTGTATTGCGAGCCGAAGGACCCGACCGACGACTGCAAGAAGGCCGGCGGCGCTACGCGCCCGCCAACGCTAAATCATCGCGGACCCCGCAATCGCTTTCACCCTTTTAGGGGCGCGCGATCCGCATCGACGCGCTCACTTGCAACCTATTTACGAAACCACCCCGCTCTTAAAATCTATTTTTACACTCACTTAAAGGGAACTTACATCCTTCATGGAAGATTGTCAGAGAGCGAAAAAAACCATCGACCACTCACGCCTCCCGCTTCTTTTTCTTTTCTTTCTATTCCAGACTTTTGTCTGTGGTCAGTCGGACATTGAGATTAGAAGAAACTGTTTTAACTCAATGGCGCGGTCTAAGAAATCTTTATATGGCGAAGCCACTCGACTTAAATCTAATGTATGATTCACCCAAATTACTCGCCATTTCAAATCGCTGCACATATCGTTACGACTCTAAAGGAGCGTCAAATACAATGACCCGATCGGACGATTTGGACCGCTGTCACGTTAGTTGTCAATGTGATTTGACAGCCGAACGACATAACACTACGTATAAAAATCGCGATTTATTTACACGAATGTCGAAGGCTTTATTCTTTAGTTTCAAAGGTTTGTTTTAGTTGTTCAGCTTCCCCAGGCTACGGTGTACGAGGCTCACGTCCGCAGTGATTAACTCTCAAGCAGGTGAAAGTATGTGAACGTGCGTAAAGCCTCCGAAAACTGTAATTCTTGCGCGACAACAAAAACAGTTTCGCTGCGTTAGCTGTGAGTTCCTGGGATTCGTGAGTTTTGTACGATTACTGAAAGGCAACCGCTACAGTATAGAGCCCATTCCAGAGTCTGCAGCTGTACTGATGTCACTAGTGACTTTTGCTAAAGCAGTCGCCGTACTATGCCTACCGTGGAACCCCGACTGCTCAGATGGCAATAGGTCGTTTTCTTCTAAGTATTTTGTAAGTTGTCCACAGACAAGTTTTTCGATAACTTTAGAAACTATGGGCAAAATACTAATGGGGCGTAGATCTTTGTAGTCATCAGTTTTGCCGGATTTTGGTATAGGTTTTACTTTGGCCAGTTTCCATTCTCTCGGAACGTTACCTGACTGGATTGAAGAATTAATTATGTGTGTAATAACTGGAAGAGTAACATTCATTGTAAGTCTGATCATTTCGATTGAAATGTTGTCATGTCCACATGCGTTCGTATGTATGGTCGTTATAATTTTGAAAACTTGTTCTTCTGTGCAAACCTGAATATCAAACGTGTGGTTTTGAGATGTTACTTGTTCGAATGAGCTTTGTGTGCCAGGGTCTGTATCTGAGGTCCCCGGCAACTCTAGGAAGTAGTCGTTGATATCGTCCGGCTTACAAAGGTGATCTGGGATCAAAGGCTTTTCATTGCTACCTAGACTTGCAGAATTTTTAAGATGTTGCCACATTTGTTTAGGGTGGCGTTTATTTTTATTAACGTAAAATGTGAAGTACGCTTTCTTTTCACGTTCTAGGGCACCATTTGTATAATTTCTAAGTGATTTGTAAAAATCCCGGTGTGTTTGTTTTTTTGTTTTGCGAGCTCTAGCTAGGGCCGAATCTCGTAGCTTCATCATAAGTTTGATGTTGTCCGTGATCCACGGATATGACTGACAACTGGTACGCACTCTGTGCACAGGCGCATGCTTATCAAACAATGTCGAGATAAAATTATTAAACAACTTTACCTTGTCGTTAACAAATTCTAGTTTCTTAACATCTCCCCATGGCAACTTGTTCAGATCCATTTCAAAAGTAGTTTTATCAATCCTACCCAAGGATCGTTTATAAATATATTGCGGAACTAGCTTCGGCTTGGAGATTTTTAGTTCTGTAATGACCATTGCATGGTCACTAATTTTTACATTATGATTTAGATAAACCTTGCTGCAAATTTTAGGGCTATCAGTAATTATTAAATCGATTAAGGACTCGCTATGTGTTAAGAATGACATCAGTTTCTTAACATTAGGTCTATCCGGTAGCATTAAGTTAATATTGAAGTCAGTGAGTATGAAAATACCATCACAGTATGAGAACTCATCTAACGAGTCACTAAGTGCATCTATAGCACGGTCTACCGCGACCGATTCTGGTCTATAGGCCGTGCTAACCGCAAACCTGCCAGCACCCTGTATCTGTAGCACTAACCACATCTGTTCAAGAGCGTGCAGGGTGGGGTGAGGTTTAACACGTGCGGAGATTCCTTGTTTAACATAGAACCCTACACCGCCACCTCTTTGTCCACTAGAACGTGGGTTACTTTTAAGAGTATATCCAGGTAGTGTCGGTATTATTTTATGTTCTCCTTCTCGTAGCCATGTCTCATTTAATGCCAGTATGTCAGGTTGGTGTCTGTCTACTAATGCGACTAGTTCATCCCTGCCCGTGTTAAGAGAACGTACGTTTAATAACGCAAGTTTCAAACGATGTACTTTCCTACGAGTATACACAGTTATAGAAAAATAGTTCAAATTGTTTGCCGCTGTGCGCAGTATGGGATATTCGATTATGTAGTGTGACATAGTGGCAGTAAACATAGTGGTATATGTGTGTGTGGCCACTGTAATGATATGAACACAAAATACATAGCAACTCCGCAGTAATTTTATTTGGTTGACATTGGAAGAATAAATCTGAAATGACAATTACACAATAGTTGGCATGAGTAACTACGAGTAACGCACATTGAAGGTAATTCATAAACTCACAGAATAAATAAGTAAACATTAATGCAATACTGGAAAAAAGGTTTTTGTATCCTGAGCCATCTTTATCTAACATTTTCCATTGTAGGGTCAAAGTCCAGTTCCTTGCACATGACATACAACATAGTAACTGCATAGTTTTACTATTAAGTTGAAATAGAAATCAAGTTTTTATTGAGATGGGAATGACACGACAATGGGCTTGCCGAGATAACCCAGAACGCGTTTTCTTTTTTGAGATTACAACGACACGAAAATTGGCGTTCCTAAATAACGCATAATATATAGACTGATTCATAAACTCGCAATAAAATTTAGAAGATATCAATAGGATACTGACATAACTGACACAAAAAACGTACTTTTTACACATGAAAATTTCTTTATCTATTATTAGACGCTGTAGGATCCACGCCGAAAACCCGTACTATATCCTTTTCACTATAAATTCTGATTCCTCTACTGTCATTGCCTTCGGTTTTTCTGGCGTAAATACGTCCCTCTCTGGTCCATATGAATTTCCAGCCGGCTGCTTTACCTGCTTGCCGCGTTTTCCAGAAAAGATTGCGGTTAGCTTTTGTTAGTCTCTCATTAACATATACAGAGGAGGGACTGTGCTCCGGCAGCCCGATGTTGGTGGAGTCGAGTGATCGGCGTACCCGAGCATTCCGCAGTACCTCGTCACGCAGCGAGCGCCTAGCGAAACGCACAACAAGCGGGCGCGAGCGTGGTTTTGCGCTGTCCCCGTTGCTGGTTACTCTCCGCGGTCCGACTCGCTCCGCGCTGACGACATCCCGTGCATCCAGCTGCATACCCAGTTTCTGTGTCAGGGACTGCGTGATGTGTATGGTTGATTCACCCTGAAGTTCGGGCACTCCCGATATCTCAACGTCATTCAGTAGCACCGCTTGGTCTCTCTCGTTTAAATCGGACTGCATGTGATCGATTGTATTTTGCAGTTCGATTAGACTTGGTGGGGTGCTAGGGTTGTTTTTGACTGCAAGGAGTTCGGCATTCAGGCGAGAATTTTCCATTTCTAGGTCACAAACTTTTTTATTTACAGCGGAGAGCTGTGTCTGAAACCCTTTTATTTGAGCACTTAGGAAGTCCGTTGTGTCTGTGAATTCTTTTTTTATACGGTCCATGGCCTTATTAAACTCACTGTTTATTTCGTTAAATAATTCTCGTTTTGTAGTGCCTATTTTTTCGTCAATCATGACCAAATCGCATCTCACGCCGGCTAGTTTTGAATCGAGCAGGCTCGATAGCACGTCAATATTGACATTCGTTGTGGTAGTGGTGTTACATGTTAAATTGGGATCCGGCATGGTGTTATTGATCTGGCTATAATCTTCCTGCACCTCGCCATCGTCGCAGATGGACATGTCATCTCCTAAAATCTGCGGCGGCGAATGCTCGTAGTGCCGCCGCACCGGAGTACCGTCACCCCTGTGACGCCGCGTGACGTTTGTGCACGAACTGCAGCACCACTTGTGGTTTACATTTAGCAGGTGCGATTTAAAGTATTCATCTGGTATGCAGAGACATTTATAATCGTATACGCGTTTACACCCCGTGCAAACAAGCAGTTCATCTTTGGGAATTGGGAGCTGGCATGCCGCGCTATCCATATTGTAATTAACTAATTATTCCTGTTTATCTGTCAACTGTTATGGTAACGCCGCGCAGTCTGAATGACCTCTATTCCGACCTTGAACTGCACCGGCCGCCCGCCACGCACTGCACTGTCTAAGTCGTTATTTACGCCAATTTTCACGGTAACTTCTCACCCTGATTGTCACTAACTCACTATACCTAGTAAAAAACTGGTACTACTGTCGTATTGCTGGTTTTATTTACAACATTTTGGTATATGAATAACCCGTGTGCTTGGCTTTTTAACAGCGTTTTCTTAATTATTAAACGGGAGCACAGCCGTACTGATGTTTATATCGCGCGCGCTCGCGACCCTACCCTTCGACGAATGATGTAGGTTAAGATATAGTAATAATAATTCAGAAACAATGTATATTGTTATATTTTAAGGTATTGAATTGTAGACCAATCTGTTGGTCTCCGCGTGTTTTTTTTTATGACATAGGAGGCAAACGAGCAGACGAATCGCCTGATGGTAAGCGATTAGCGCCGCCCATGGACACTCGCAACACCAGAGGGGTTGTAAGTGAATTGCCGGCCTTTAAGATAGGAATACGCTCTTTTCTTGAAGGTTTGAAGGTCGAATCGGCCCGGAAATACCACAGGCGACAGTTCAGAAGCGATCCGAATTTCGGCCGTGAGTGATTACTGATATAATTTTGGTGACTTGTACGGTTGCTAGATACCTTGTGATTGCGGGTCTGATGAGGTGTCTTCGGGTTGCAGATAACATTTCTTCCCAGGGCCTCAACATCGGGTCCAACGAGTGAGATCCCTGGCACCAGCGTAAAAAGAAGAGAGTTCGAACTGTGTTAGCTGGAACTTTCGTTTTAAGTTTAGTATTTGCGTAAGCAAACATGTTTAGTTCCTGACACAGGTCGGGAATGGAACAGAATAGCTGTCAATTCTTATACTCTTTATTATCTTATGCAAATCCTTTGCATAAGTACCAATTTTATAGGGTATTGTTTAATGCACATAAAGAAATTCTTATTTTTACTCCATTCTAATCGCAACTACATTATGTGTGTGTCAAAAGGGAAATATTCAAAATTTAAAAAAAATCGCGAGGTTACAGGTCCCAGAGCCACTTAAATGTGTACAATCGACTTGTAATCATTAGAAGATTGTTTTAAAAAATAAAATAAAATAATACCTTTTAATACTAGACTAGTATGTGATGTATTTATATGATTACTAGTTGATTGTACATCATATAAAATAAGTTTTTGGCCAAAAATTTCATTTTTGGTACAAGCTTTTATTACCGAATGTACTTTTTTCCACAATCATATACTAATTGTTGAGTTGGTTCGAATGAGCCCAAACACGATGGGTTTATCTTGTGTAGTTTAGGAATTGCTATGACCACCTTCTGTCTCCATCATCAGATCAGCTCTATGTCATAATAATGTTGCATTGTCATCCGATTTATTCATGCATGCAAAATTTCAGCTCAATCGGAAACCAAGTATTAGATCAAATTTAACTTGCAAAGTTTGATTACAGACCGACAGACAACGGGACAGGTGAAAGTAAATAAAAGCTTGTAATAAGAACGTTCGCCTAAGAAAAATCAGTGGTATCGTTCCTCCCTGTATAAGCAAAATGAGGATCAGAAACATCTTATATTTGATTCAGATACATTTAAGTGCCTCGTTGGTGTTAGTGAGAGGAATTATGGTTCTAAAGCGAAATGCCTTTGTCTCGAACCTTGTGACGTCACGGGTAATCAGAATAAGCCGCTTAAGGTAACTTCATAAGGTGGATTATTCTCAAATCGCCTCATGCGAGTGTTTTATGACTATTAAATGAGTATATTCTCCTTTAGACCATCTAATTAAATAATAATATTCATGATTATTATCATATCAGCTGATAGGAGAGGATGTCCACTGCGGGACATAGGCCTTCCTAAAGGGTGCCACAATGACCGGTCCTTTACCAGGTCATCAGTCTGTAACAACCCCTAAGGGAGAAAATTAATGAAAACTTATGGAAAATCAAGGAAAGTCTATCCAAAGAAAGCCTAACTAAAATTTCCCTAAAGTTCCTAAAGTATACCTAAAGCTTTATACTTACTTTACCAGAAAATCTGAAAACCATGATTTTCCTCAAGTTGCTAATACCTACTGAAGTTCTAAAGCTTCTATTAAAGTTTCTCAGATCTAAATGATAGGGTTCCTACTATAGGGAAAGAAAATAAATCAAACAAAAAGTTGAGAGAGAGAAATAAACAAACAAAACATTTATTTAATAAAAATAAATTTACTCTAAACTCGAATCTAATAAAGTCCGGGGAGAACTTTATTAGACATCCGCTTGATTACTAGGCCAACCTAGACAAGGGAAAACAAGCGGACACACAAAAACCCTTGTTGCCATAAAGCTAATACAATAAGTAATTTAAATAACTTGTTAATTACAATATCATAAGTAAATCAACAGCTAAATAATTGAAAGATTAATGGCATGATCATCTAGTGACATATTTAAGACCTTGTTATAAAACGTAGTAACCATAGTTCACTGAGGTGTGAGAAATGTATAAACAATTGAGAATCGGACAATGTTTAAACAATATTACAACATAACCTAAAATTAGGATAAGCTTGCCTAAACGAATAACAACAATATCCTGTAATATCCTATTAATAAACAATTACTAACCATGAACACAATATTATGAAACCTATAACAAACATACTAGAGATAAAACATTATCACGAGAATAATAAAAGCAATAAAACAACACTCTTCAGAAGTATTTCTAAATTATCAACAATGCTATATGAACCAGAACAAGTGTAGAATCTAGCCTACCATTTAAATACCGTCGTAGGCTGTGTGATCAGTAAAGGCTTAAATAAATTGCTTGGAATTAAATGAAGGCAAGTATAAATGATCCGAAGTAGTCATGTAGTACCTAGAAGATTAAGTGTTTGGAAAAAATGGTAGAAAATAGTTAATGGAGCAAAATAAGTTATTGCAGCATATATAGTTAAACGTGGTAGCAGATAAACGTAGGTAAATTCCTGTCAAACATATAGTAAGAAAAACCTTAAAACTAAATTTGCTATGTCGAGATAGCATTAATATTTCCTACAAAATAGGATATAACAGGTAAAGTCTGGCTTCTTACCAAATATGGCGTAAATCTCAATCTAAAAGATATGAGAACATTGTAAATATAAAATAGCTGATTGCACGCAACCATAAAGCCACAGTTCCTCATAAAAGTACCATGCATAAGTCATATAAACCACCAAGCCATTTCTGGACATGATGAGGCAACTATGTCGAGGCAGAAGTCTCGCGAAGGAACCTGAGCCTCAAGCTAGCCGCTTGGATATGTCCCTACCTAACACCTAACACGAGCAATCAGGGTATCCTCGCAGGTGGTACAGGCACAAGGCACATGACCGAGACTATGAGAGTTATGTGACAATAGCGCCTGATGAATGAACATATACATGGTAATAATAAGAGCGTAGCCCATAATATTATGAGACCAGCCATTTTATAATGCATAAAAGCATAGGCAAAGTAAACAACTGTGATCTAAATTAGAAGCCAGTGGGAATAAATGCATAAAGCATAAGTAGTATATACTACTATGATCCACAGATCAGCTGAAATATAAATATATTATAGTGGCACTCTATAAAGGAGGCCTACGTCCAGCAGGGGACGTCAATCAGATCATATGATGATGGTCAATCAATGTTACACAACTGTGATCTGAATTAGAACCCAGTTGGAATAAATGCATAAAGCATTAGTAGTATAAACTACTATGATCCACAGATCAGCTGAAATATAAATATATTAGTATGGCACTCTGCGAGGGAGGCCTATGTCCAGCAAGGGACGTCAAAACAGATCATATGATGATGATCAATCTATTACTTCGTACCCAAATATTGTGCAAACAAAACAAAGCTGTTACTATTCGGTTTAGTGTCCAAATCGAATCATACAGTCATCCCATTAGCTAAGTATCACTACTGAGTTATGCAACCGCAATACCTCAGCATTGACCAGCGTTCTCACGACAGCAAGGAGTTTTGCTCGAGTCTTCAATAACCTGTATCGCCATTGAACTTTCACATCCCATCTCGCCCATATAGTAGAGTATATAAGGGTACATATATATTGGGGTCTTTAATGATCAGTTTCAGCAAACGGCAATACAGATTTCTCGTCTGGACGGATCTATAGTGTCTTGTATGAATCAAAGATTCCGACAAGCAGTAATAGAATCCGGCACCTAACCGGGTCAGCAGCCCTTTTCAAAGCCCGTCCCGTGGATTCAGTCCAAAGAAGAAAGCCTGTCGTTAAGAATCTGTAAAGACCGTCCCTAACACCCATTGATGACCGTATTTCATCGATCTGGAGGAAAACCGTTCTTTAGCAAAATAGTTATTATTAGGTATATTTGGGTACTACATGTACAACCAAAACCTCTCGTCATAGACTGGAACAAACCACACATTATCGTATCAAACGATTGGCAGTCCAGGCTGTGACGTTACCTCATTGCTGGAAATAGCCATGGATAAAGTCCATTGCGACCAGTTCCAACAACTACAATAAATTAGTAGTAAAATATGTCAGTTGGTAGATAGATATAGAATACTGAAACAGTATCAACTCGTAACACGAGTAAGTATAGATGAAAATATTAACGTAATATGAATTACGTGTGACAGACTATGCTGTAATTGGAAATCTTGTTCCATCAAGATAAATAAGTCAAGATCATCACTCAAGACATTTGTCGTACGTGAAATATGGTTGTAAGACAAAATCAGATCACACAGCCAACGATATGCATTTTAGGCCTGTTGTAAAGACAACATTAATTATGATATTTAAATTGCCAGAGAACATAAATAAGTATCATAGATTGAATAATAAAATCAGAATAATGATGAAAATATTGACGTAATATTAATTACGTAGTAGACAGATTTGCAATTGGAAACCAAGTTCCATCAAAAGATAAATAAACCTAGACTTAGATCACACAACGCAACGGTAGCATTTCGGCTTGCTATAAAGATAATATCATTTATGCCATTTAAATTGCAAGATAATATAAATAAGTACCATAGCTCACACAGTCAGAAAGCTTTGCGAAACTTAGAAAACCATCAAGGATCTCTTCATCTGTGCGTGTACAGCCGTGTTCTTCAAAGCCGTCATGCCGGAACAATTCCCATATGTAGTAGTTGAAGCCTTGATCAACCAGCTCGATGTTGCAGCACATCTTCGTGACCGTCTTCTGGCAGTGGTAAGGAAAGCCGTTGATTGCCACTCAGGGTTGTAGGAGATAACCCAGAGATAGAATGGTATGGTGTTCAGGAACCCCCCTCACAGGTTGAGCATTGGAGGTATGGCAGATCGTCATGGTACAGGTGTAGTTTGCGATGGTCTTCATTGGTAGTCAGTTGTTCGCAGCGCTGGAAACTTCTGGTAACATATGGTAATGTGTGCAGGAACGCAGTTGGATATAGCGTTTGATGGATGCTTGGCGGATGTCACATTGTCATGGCACAGCAGTAAATTGATGGTGGCCTGGATCTGGTCATCGATTATCCACATGGAATCTTCTGAGTATCAGTGATGTGGCTGGCACGCTATCCTTCTCTTAAAAAGGTTTCATTTCGCAAAACCTTCCAAACGCCCAAACTATGGCATAGAAATCTACTAGATGTAATAATCAATTGAATATTAAACACTAATTGAACCCTAATTATTTAACTACCTACATTAACACAACCAGTACCTTTCACTAATAATGCAAAACCAATGTTAACCGCAAAACCTATGAAAAATATACAAAACCTAATTAAGAATTCGTAATGAATGTGTTGGATATTAATAGTTATATTTATCGTGTATAATTTATAAATTGTAATAAAGTTCAGGCAAGGTTATAGAAACAAAATACGACTAGACACATAAATCACCCAAATATTTTAAAGGAGATATCAATTCAATACGAAACGCATAACCACACTAAGTATATCACGAAATGTAAATCAGGCGCTACTACTATAATATAGCATTATAAAATAATACGCCCAAAACACATCAAAACATTAATAAATTTCGTAACATTAAAATAACACTGATCAATACTATAATCAACATGAACATGACACACTCATTATTATAATTCTATCCTATAAAGATATCCTACTATCCTCAAGTCAGTAAAGAATCTGTAACGCGCCCGTGATTCCTCTGGAATCGTAAGCACGTACATGTAACCGTGTCTGCTTACCATCAAGCAAGACGTATAAACAGTATAAATAATTTATGATTTATGATCAAGGCATAATAGTTAAAAGTATAAAATTCGATAATAACCAGCTCGTATGAATAGCACCTACGCATCTCAATAAATGAAATAGTACACACAAAATCCGCCACCATAATTTGGTAAATAATTAGCATGCACAATAAATGTAGGTCCCATAAAAGACAAGTTATTAATTAAATCGGGTAGTAATCAAACGTCGCCGATGTACCTCTCATATAGCAAATATATGGATAACGCAGTTGCTAAATAAGCTAATACGACACTCGATAGCATAAAATGCATTTTTAATGGATAAAAGAATAAACTGAAATTATATTACCATTAATTTACGGCAAAGTGATATGCTAATCTTGAATCATCATACATACCTAAATCCAGAGGGACTCTGGCGAGATAAATATGCATGAATTAGCCATATTAATCTCCGGACTGACAAATATGGCCCGATTCTTGGATTAGCAATACCAAAATAACGTCTCACTTCAATAAAACAAAATTAAGAGAGGAAAACGGACTTACGTTTGTGGTTTATCTAGTCAAATAACGGAACACTTTAATATATCACCAATATTTGCTATACGAGGTTTTAAGACATTCGCTGACAAATAAATCCCTGTGAACAGAAAGGATTATTCACACACATCCTAAATATCCTAACATAGTGAAAACCCTACAAGAATCCCTAGCCTAGACACTAAACTTTAAACGACTCACAATGATACTCCTGAAGCACCAAGACTACTGTTTCTCGTTGCTCTGGTGAAGGCAAAAGTCCCCTAAAACCGTTGTGAATCTCCTTATATACCCCCCCTCATCCGATCATCAGCGCCACCAATATCACGCGATCACTATGTTTTTCCGTAAATTTGGAGGGAACGATTCTCATTGGTTTTCAACCTAAATCTGAAATACTATTGGTTGACAAAACTCGCAAGTTCTCCTACTTGACACCAGACACCTCCACTCTCGCTATTCCTTTTAAAACCTCACTAAAATAAAAAGTCACCTATGCAGAAACAATTGCTTACTTTATCATAAATTTCATTTTAGTTGGGTAATCATAAAGTCAGGCGCGAGTCTACCCACTCAAGCCGGCTCGGCAGCTATTGCTATTCGATTAATAACTTCCATCAGCGAGACTCACAGCTAACGCCTAGTATATCTTGACACCGAGACCCGTACTAACAACTCGTAGTCGGAGGTCAGACCTACACTGGTTAGCCTAACGCGAGGTAATTTTTACTTCAACTTTAGCGCTGTGAATTATGTGCTCACAACTACCCGTATAAATTCAGATTGCTACAGATATCGCTACTGGACCTACCAAATGACGTACTTTTGACACGGTTGGATTATTATCTCTTGTCAGTTAAGCAACTTGTCGCTAGATGGCCCTGCCTGGCCTAAATAAACTTTAACAAAACTTTGTTAAAGCTATTCTAATAATATATTGATAATACTATTCTGAAATACAATAAAAATACATTAAAACTTGGAAGATATTATGAAGAAATAGTAAATAATCGAACCTATTAAAACTTAATTTAAAGCCCATTAACTTTTACCATGAAAACCTTCATCGATAATGAAAATTCAAGAAAATAAATAAGTTTTCCCAATTTTCCCGAAGCTTAGAAGCTTTCATGGGTTTTCACAGGCTGAGGGCATGTCGTTCTGTTACAATCGCCCTATGTTATTTTACCGTAGTTTACCGGAGTAAAATAACTAACCGTAAACAGAAGACACCGAAGGCTAAGTGAAGGGAAAGCAGAAAAATAATCTAGATACAAATAAATCTAAACCTGTTAAACCAAAATAAAATCGAGAATTCTAATTACTCTAAATGCATAACCCTTTATTACCTACAACCTTTTATTAAATTATAATAAAGAATTTAATAAAATTTTAACTAATTAAACCAAATATCCCAAATCATTCAAAATAAGCATAATAAAAACAGAAAGTTAAAAAGGAAAAAATCTTAATTAATAAAATAAGTTACTAACCGACTCCAACAAAACACTTCCAAACTTGTAAATTATAATGATCATTAAAAATGTGATGACCTACAGTTATTTATTTGTATGTTTTCAGCAACCAATAAATTCAGGGATGTAATAGAAACCAATAAAATATATTAAGAATTGAAAGCTATCGTGTTATAAAAACATTACCATTTAAAAAAAACAACAAGTAATTGTTAAAATAATTTTGATAAACGTAATTAAGTACGCATTTGTGGATTCAATAATAAAAAAATCTATTCATTCACTGTAGAACTTAATTACATAACATATTGCATTCTAAGTTTCAATACAAATAATTACTTTCTGTAATCAGTTCAACACCTTAATATCATCAAAAATAACCATACTAACGATAATATATCCCAGTTAGAACTATAATCCATAAGCATACTCATCATTTACTTATGTATCCAGAATGTATATTAACGCAAAAGTAACCCTAGTAATCAGAAATAAATCCTAATAAAAAGTAGATAACCGAAAGAGTAACCTATCACTAACAACTAGTAGCAAATATATTAATGAAAAGGTAACCCTATCTATAATATAAAACAATAAAGCAGCGATAAAGTTACCCTATCAGAAACATAACCTATACGAATACTCGTCACTTGTCAAAAGGTATTGTAAACGGAAAAGTAACCCTATCGGAAATAAAACCTAGTAGAAAGTAAATAAACGAAGGAGTAATCTATCAAAATATAACCTAGAAGCAAATATAGTAACGAGAAAGAAACTATATCTGGAACATAATCTGAAAATAAGTATAGTGACAATGTATTACTATCAAAACCATAACCCAAGAGCAAGTAAACTAAAGAAAAAGTAGCGCTACTCCAAATATAATCTACAAGTAAACAATGAGAAAGTAACCCTATCAAATTATAACCTAGGAGAGAGTATATTAACGAAAGGTAGCCCTATCCGAAATATGATCTAGACGAAATTATACTAACAATAATGTAGCCTAGCAGAAATATAACAGAAAAAGCATCCTAAGGAGAAGTATTTCTGTCTAAATTTATGATGTAAAATCCTGTAATAAAACACAGTATACACCAATAATAAGAAAATATGTTAACATCATCAAATCATGAAGGTATGCATTACCTGGAAACGTGTATCTCTGAAATATCCACATGCACACGTAAGAAAAATCACAAAAATATCAATATAATAATAAATCAATAAATGCAATTAACCGACACTGTTTCCTTGTTACCAATACCAATCCAGGAAATAATTATGCAAAAATATTGATAACTTGAAATATGAACTGAATAATACTTTAAGTTCAAATAATTGTGACATAAAAATTTGAAATTTTCGATGATTAAAATCCAAGATTTATTTTAGTTACAAATTATCAGTGAGATACGCCCACTGAATTTCTGAACCAAACCTTGAAGTCATTAAAACGTGAACTTTGAAAGTAACCACTTTGAAGTAGGAATATAAAGTCAATAAAACAAAATATATTAATACTATTTCCCAAAAAATGTGGTTCTACTTCAATGCTTACCAAATAATAAGCTGATAAATAGACTAATAAACTATCACAACACGATTGATTACAACCTACATTATGACGTCATGATGATGACTGACGACGTGACGTCATCAAACCTTTTAAGAGCTATATGTAAATCAGAAAAAGCTCAAAAGTGACAGAATACAGTCATAATGAAATTTCAAAATATCCTGAAAACAAATGATATAAAAAGCAATCATAAATAACTAACATGCAAATAATCTATTAAAATTAAGCTAATTAAAACTTTCTCCTATAATGCTATTCATACCAGCTGGAAACATGTTTTATAGGCGCTATTCATCCAAGCTGGAAAATACTAACAAAACAATAAATAATAAAATTAAACCGTAAAATAACCTAATTGAAAAAGTTAACCTCGTTTAAACAATGTCCATCACAAATATTTAACACTTCTCACTCGAAAAACCTCAGACCTTTGCACGAACATCAAATTGTGCCTGAAAGGCAAACAATTATGATAATTATCATTAATAAGGATCCAGGTCACGGTAACACATATTGTAACAACCCCTAAGGGAGAAAATTAATGAAAACTTATGGAAAATCAAGGAAAGTCTATCCAAAGAAAGCCTAACTAAAATTTCCCTAAAGTTCCTAAAGTATACCTAAAGCTTTATACTTACTTTACCAGAAAATCTGAAAACCATGATTTTCCTCAAGTTGCTAATACCTACTGAAGTTCTAAAGCTTCTATTAAAGTTTCTCAGATCTAAATGATAGGGTTCCTACTATAGGGAAAGAAAATAAATCAAACAAAAAGTTGAGAGAGAGAAATAAACAAACAAAACATTTATTTAATAAAAATAAATTTACTCTAAACTCGAATCTAATAAAGTCCGGGGAGAACTTTATTAGACATCCGCTTGATTACTAGGCCAACCTAGACAAGGGAAAACAAGCGGACACACAAAAACCCTTGTTGCCATAAAGCTAATACAATAAGTAATTTAAATAACTTGTTAATTACAATATCATAAGTAAATCAACAGCTAAATAATTGAAAGATTAATGGCATGATCATCTAGTGACATATTTAAGACCTTGTTATAAAACGTAGTAACCATAGTTCACTGAGGTGTGAGAAATGTATAAACAATTGAGAATCGGACAATGTTTAAACAATATTACAACATAACCTAAAATTAGGATAAGCTTGCCTAAACGAATAACAACAATATCCTGTAATATCCTATTAATAAACAATTACTAACCATGAACACAATATTATGAAACCTATAACAAACATACTAGAGATAAAACATTATCACGAGAATAATAAAAGCAATAAAACAACACTCTTCAGAAGTATTTCTAAATTATCAACAATGCTATATGAACCAGAACAAGTGTAGAATCTAGCCTACCATTTAAATACCGTCGTAGGCTGTGTGATCAGTAAAGGCTTAAATAAATTGCTTGGAATTAAATGAAGGCAAGTATAAATGATCCGAAGTAGTCATGTAGTACCTAGAAGATTAAGTGTTTGGAAAAAATGGTAGAAAATAGTTAATGGAGCAAAATAAGTTATTGCAGCATATATAGTTAAACGTGGTAGCAGATAAACGTAGGTAAATTCCTGTCAAACATATAGTAAGAAAAACCTTAAAACTAAATTTGCTATGTCGAGATAGCATTAATATTTCCTACAAAATAGGATATAACAGGTAAAGTCTGGCTTCTTACCAAATATGGCGTAAATCTCAATCTAAAAGATATGAGAACATTGTAAATATAAAATAGCTGATTGCACGCAACCATAAAGCCACAGTTCCTCATAAAAGTACCATGCATAAGTCATATAAACCACCAAGCCATTTCTGGACATGATGAGGCAACTATGTCGAGGCAGAAGTCTCGCGAAGGAACCTGAGCCTCAAGCTAGCCGCTTGGATATGTCCCTACCTAACACCTAACACGAGCAATCAGGGTATCCTCGCAGGTGGTACAGGCACAAGGCACATGACCGAGACTATGAGAGTTATGTGACAATAGCGCCTGATGAATGAACATATACATGGTAATAATAAGAGCGTAGCCCATAATATTATGAGACCAGCCATTTTATAATGCATAAAAGCATAGGCAAAGTAAACAACTGTGATCTAAATTAGAAGCCAGTGGGAATAAATGCATAAAGCATAAGTAGTATATACTACTATGATCCACAGATCAGCTGAAATATAAATATATTATAGTGGCACTCTATAAAGGAGGCCTACGTCCAGCAGGGGACGTCAATCAGATCATATGATGATGGTCAATCAATGTTACACAACTGTGATCTGAATTAGAACCCAGTTGGAATAAATGCATAAAGCATTAGTAGTATAAACTACTATGATCCACAGATCAGCTGAAATATAAATATATTAGTATGGCACTCTGCGAGGGAGGCCTATGTCCAGCAAGGGACGTCAAAACAGATCATATGATGATGATCAATCTATTACTTCGTACCCAAATATTGTGCAAACAAAACAAAGCTGTTACTATTCGGTTTAGTGTCCAAATCGAATCATACAGTCATCCCATTAGCTAAGTATCACTACTGAGTTATGCAACCGCAATACCTCAGCATTGACCAGCGTTCTCACGACAGCAAGGAGTTTTGCTCGAGTCTTCAATAACCTGTATCGCCATTGAACTTTCACATCCCATCTCGCCCATATAGTAGAGTATATAAGGGTACATATATATTGGGGTCTTTAATGATCAGTTTCAGCAAACGGCAATACAGATTTCTCGTCTGGACGGATCTATAGTGTCTTGTATGAATCAAAGATTCCGACAAGCAGTAATAGAATCCGGCACCTAACCGGGTCAGCAGCCCTTTTCAAAGCCCGTCCCGTGGATTCAGTCCAAAGAAGAAAGCCTGTCGTTAAGAATCTGTAAAGACCGTCCCTAACACCCATTGATGACCGTATTTCATCGATCTGGAGGAAAACCGTTCTTTAGCAAAATAGTTATTATTAGGTATATTTGGGTACTACATGTACAACCAAAACCTCTCGTCATAGACTGGAACAAACCACACATTATCGTATCAAACGATTGGCAGTCCAGGCTGTGACGTTACCTCATTGCTGGAAATAGCCATGGATAAAGTCCATTGCGACCAGTTCCAACAACTACAATAAATTAGTAGTAAAATATGTCAGTTGGTAGATAGATATAGAATACTGAAACAGTATCAACTCGTAACACGAGTAAGTATAGATGAAAATATTAACGTAATATGAATTACGTGTGACAGACTATGCTGTAATTGGAAATCTTGTTCCATCAAGATAAATAAGTCAAGATCATCACTCAAGACATTTGTCGTACGTGAAATATGGTTGTAAGACAAAATCAGATCACACAGCCAACGATATGCATTTTAGGCCTGTTGTAAAGACAACATTAATTATGATATTTAAATTGCCAGAGAACATAAATAAGTATCATAGATTGAATAATAAAATCAGAATAATGATGAAAATATTGACGTAATATTAATTACGTAGTAGACAGATTTGCAATTGGAAACCAAGTTCCATCAAAAGATAAATAAACCTAGACTTAGATCACACAACGCAACGGTAGCATTTCGGCTTGCTATAAAGATAATATCATTTATGCCATTTAAATTGCAAGATAATATAAATAAGTACCATAGCTCACACAGTCAGAAAGCTTTGCGAAACTTAGAAAACCATCCAAGGATCTCTTCATCTGTGCGTGTACAGCCGTGTTCTTCAAAGCCGTCATGCCGGAACAATTCCCATATGTAGTAGTTGAAGCCTTGATCAACCAGCTCGATGTTGCAGCACATCTTCGTGACCGTCTTCTGGCAGTGGTAAGGAAAGCCGTTGATTGCCACTCAGGGTTGTAGGAGATAACCCAGAGATAG
This sequence comes from Notocelia uddmanniana, assembly GCA_905163555.1. Classification (NCBI taxonomy): domain Eukaryota; kingdom Metazoa; phylum Arthropoda; class Insecta; order Lepidoptera; family Tortricidae; genus Notocelia; species Notocelia uddmanniana. Next base: position 25,961,857 of record LR991063.1, read on the forward strand.
AATGGTATGGTGTTCAGGAACCCCCTCACAGGTTGAGCATTGGAGGTATGGCAGATCGTCATGGTACAGGTGTAGTTTGCGATGGTCTTCATTGGTAGTCAGTTGTTCGCAGCGCTGGAAACTTCTGGTAACATATGGTAATGTGTGCAGGAACGCAGTTGGATATAGCGTTTGATGGATGCTTGGCGGATGTCACATTGTCATGGCACAGCAGTAAATTGATGGTGGCCTGGATCTGGTCATCGATTATCCACATGGAATCTTCTGAGTATCAGTGATGTGGCTGGCACGCTATCCTTCTCTTAAAAAGGTTTCATTTCGCAAAACCTTCCAAACGCCCAAACTATGGCATAGAAATCTACTAGATGTAATAATCAATTGAATATTAAACACTAATTGAACCCTAATTATTTAACTACCTACATTAACACAACCAGTACCTTTCACTAATAATGCAAAACCAATGTTAACCGCAAAACCTATGAAAATATACAAAACCTAATTAAGAATTCGTAATGAATGTGTTGGATATTAATAGTTATATTTATCGTGTATAATTTATAAATTGTAATAAAGTTCAGGCAAGGTTATAGAAACAAAATACGACTAGACACATAAATCACCCAAATATTTTAAAGGAGATATCAATTCAATACGAAACGCATAACCACACTAAGTATATCACGAAATGTAAATCAGGCGCTACTACTATAATATAGCATTATAAAATAATACGCCCAAAACACATCAAAACATTAATAAATTTCGTAACATTAAAATAACACTGATCCAATACTATAATCAACATGAACATGACACACTCATTATTATAATTCTATCCTATAAAGATATCCTACTATCCTCAAGTCAGTAAAGAATCTGTAACGCGCCCGTGATTCCTCTGGAATCGTAAGCACGTACATGTAACCGTGTCTGCTTACCATCAAGCAAGACGTATAAACAGTATAAATAATTTATGATTTATGATCAAGGCATAATAGTTAAAAGTATAAAATTCGATAATAACCAGCTCGTATGAATAGCACCTACGCATCTCAATAAATGAAATAGTACACACAAAATCCGCCACCATAATTTGGTAAATAATTAGCATGCACAATAAATGTAGGTCCCATAAAAGACAAGTTATTAATTAAATCGGGTAGTAATCAAACGTCGCCGATGTACCTCTCATATAGCAAATATATGGATAACGCAGTTGCTAAATAAGCTAATACGACACTCGATAGCATAAAATGCATTTTTAATGGATAAAAGAATAAACTGAAATTATATTACCATTAATTTACGGCAAAGTGATATGCTAATCTTGAATCATCATACATACCTAAATCCAGAGGGACTCTGGCGAGATAAATATGCATGAATTAGCCATATTAATCTCCGGACTGACAAATATGGCCCGATTCTTGGATTAGCAATACCAAAATAACGTCTCACTTCAATAAAACAAAATTAAGAGAGGAAAACGGACTTACGTTTGTGGTTTATCTAGTCAAATAACGGAACACTTTAATATATCACCAATATTTGCTATACGAGGTTTTAAGACATTCGCTGACAAATAAATCCCTGTGAACAGAAAGGATTATTCACACACATCCTAAATATCCTAACATAGTGAAAACCCTACAAGAATCCCTAGCCTAGACACTAAACTTTAAACGACTCACAATGATACTCCTGAAGCACCAAGACTACTGTTTCTCGTTGCTCTGGTGAAGGCAAAAGTCCCCTAAAACCGTTGTGAATCTCCTTATATACCCCCCCTCATCCGATCATCAGCGCCACCAATATCACGCGATCACTATGTTTTTCCGTAAATTTGGAGGGAACGATTCTCATTGGTTTTCAACCTAAATCTGAAATACTATTGGTTGACAAAACTCGCAAGTTCTCCTACTTGACACCAGACACCTCCACTCTCGCTATTCCTTTTAAAACCTCACTAAAATAAAAAGTCACCTATGCAGAAACAATTGCTTACTTTATCATAAATTTCATTTTAGTTGGGTAATCATAAAGTCAGGCGCGAGTCTACCCACTCAAGCCGGCTCGGCAGCTATTGCTATTCGATTAATAACTTCCATCAGCGAGACTCACAGCTAACGCCTAGTATATCTTGACACCGAGACCCGTACTAACAACTCGTAGTCGGAGGTCAGACCTACACTGGTTAGCCTAACGCGAGGTAATTTTTACTTCAACTTTAGCGCTGTGAATTATGTGCTCACAACTACCCGTATAAATTCAGATTGCTACAGATATCGCTACTGGACCTACCAAATGACGTACTTTTGACACGGTTGGATTATTATCTCTTGTCAGTTAAGCAACTTGTCGCTAGATGGCCCTGCCTGGCCTAAATAAACTTTAACAAAACTTTGTTAAAGCTATTCTAATAATATATTGATAATACTATTCTGAAATACAATAAAAATACATTAAAACTTGGAAGATATTATGAAGAAATAGTAAATAATCGAACCTATTAAAACTTAATTTAAAGCCCATTAACTTTTACCATGAAAACCTTCATCGATAATGAAAATTCAAGAAAATAAATAAGTTTTCCCAATTTTCCCGAAGCTTAGAAGCTTTCATGGGTTTTCACAGGCTGAGGGCATGTCGTTCTGTTACAAGTCCACGCTGCGCCTTACAGTACGTGGTCGCCACTCGAGAACCTTTCCGTCCCACCAGTCATCAAATGAATAATTATGTTAATTCCTGAAAATATATAAAAGGTGAATAAGGATTCATGTTCGTTTATCCTATGATCTTGTTTCATAATCAATATCATCATCCTAGTGTTAGTACCTACCGTTGATCCTCAAGGATGCCCGTGATTCGCTACGTAATCCCAAAGAATGGATTAGTCATTCATTTTCAAAGCTAGTATCAAGTCATTAATTGCTAGTAACCACTTAAAGCGGCCACCCATCCAAGAGTCGACCCCAGCTGCTGTTGCTTAACCTCGCGTACCCTACGCGATACGCGGGCGCCACTGGACCAGGAGCGCTCCCAATCCAATGATCTTGTTTAACACCTTATAAAGTAGACTTATAGAAATACTCTTAAATTTATTAATCGATTTAACAGAGTTTCTGCCCGTACCTATTGCCCGTTCTTTCTACATCCTTTGTCAACTTTTACAGCTAATAATAATAACGTCCAAGCAAAGAGCCCCGTTTTGAAAATGTCTGTAACGACTATATATAATTGATCGGTTATAGAAATAGCGCCTTATTAACACAGCCGGTCTGAAACGTGTTCAATGACATAATTTTTGATCGAATAAGTAGAGTTAGGAACAACCCGTCCCAAAGCATGTGGCGTATTCTAATGTACTCACGCATTAATCAAAGCTTCCGACATCGTATATGCGCTTTTCAGCCACATTACGACCGAAACTATAGGGCCTATTTGGCTTACCGTCTTGAATTGAATTTAGATTTACATTTCTTGCTCGCTCTCGCTCCCACGGATGGCAATGTGGTTAAATCGTTCAAAACCAGTGGGCACAACAAAAATAGAAAATAAATAAGTATTGGGAGACAATCTTACACAAATCGACCTAGTGCCAAACTAAGCAAAGCTTGTACTATGGATACTAGACGACGAATATATGAATCTTAAGAGAAGTATAGTCATTGGGTTTTAGGTTTGTCCAATAGCTAAGGATCAATAACTTTATGTCCTGCAAAGGGACGTATATAGAGTGATGTTGATAATGATGATGATGATTGAGCTCGAGTGCCCGCATGCGGGATGCAGGTTCTGATAAGTAGAGACTTATTAAAACCTGCATCTCGCATGGGGGCACTCGGGCTATTTTGGTTCCAGTTATTGGGAAAAAATGAGAACAGAAGGGGTCAAAAGGTTCATTTATTTCAGTTTTCACGCCATGACATTAAAAAACCGACGTTTCTTTCACACCGTTGCGAAAGCAAACAAGTAAATGGAACCATAAACGATTATTGCGTACCTTGGGCAACAAAGGAAGTACTGAACAAATTAATAAACATTTATGTAGTAAGTTGCGCGACCCGCGCTCGGGAAATATTCGGGACCAGCGCGATATGGACTGAGAGACGCCATGGATAAAATGTAAGAAATATGGTACTATTAAGAAAAATAAGAAATGTAAGCAGTATGGTAATGGTGGTGTTGTTGCACTATGGTAGTAAGAGAGATATCGGCAATTCTTTATGACATTCTTTATATGTATCCTAAATTGCAATACAAAAAAAATGGAAATGAATTTTAAAATATAAGATATTGAAATTCTTACAATAATTATTAGGAAACTTTTGTGAGATTGATTCCACCTTGTCCGTCGCTTAATTAGGTCTACTGAAAAGAATACTTGGATTTTTATATCATTGTAAGTGTTTTGACCAACAACTCAACAAATTCGAAATTAAAAGATTTCAAGTGTAGTCAACAGCAAAAGTAGATGATCATTTAATACCTTGTCACTTTCACTACTTTGACGCATTACGCCTGTCACAGTATCGTTTCGTTAGTGCGACAAAGTACTTAACTGATTGAAGAATTTATTACGTAGTTAAGATAAATGTGCATGTGCTAGACACTGACTCAATGGCTCTTTCAACCTTATGTCATAATGACAGATGTGATCAATGGGTGTCATCTATTGGGCATTGAGATGTCGAGCATTGGGACGTGTGCCCTACCTATTTAAATTGTCTATTAAGAAATTTTAAATATCGAAATACCTTGACGACCTGTTTAGCCTAGTTGGTATTGACTCTGCCTCCGAAGCTAGAGGTCCCGGGTTCGAATCCCGGCCAGGGCATTTAATTGTGCATTTTTCACGGATATTTGTTCTTGGGTCTTGGATGTTTTCTATGTATTTAAGTATGTATTTATCTATATAAGTATGTATATCGTCGTCTAGTACCCATAGTACAAGCTTTGCTTAGTTTGGGACTAGGTCGATTTGTGTAAGATTGTCCCCCAATATATTATTATATATTATTATATTACCTTATACTTCTGCCACTTTTTGCAAAATTATTATTCATTCCTCATACTCTGAAAGTAGCACACCCAGCACGTTTTTCATATAAGTGGCGTGCTGAAAGTGGTACATATTCTACTCTAGAGCAAAAAAGTATTGAAAAAAAAAAATTGCGCACTTGTAATTTTTTTACTTTTCTTATATTCGAAATGAAAAGCAGAGGGTAAAATAAAACCACTCATATCAACTCTAACTCTAAAATATCTCGTCAGAAATAGGTGTCTTTCAGCCCTCGCTTAAGAATCTACTGTTTGAACCTTTTCGTTTATAGGAGCCGAAAACCGGATAAATAAAGCATCGCACAGAAAGCAAGCTCTCGCGCTATCTTCCCCCATTGCAGCCGTTAAAAGTTACGCCTTAAAAAAGAATATTACGGTAAAAATGTTTTGTCGGTCCACTTTAACAGGATGATAAAACGAGTCGATAAATTTGAGTTAGCCGACATCTGCTTTCTCATTAGTGTTGATTTAGAAACGAAAAGGAAGAAATTAAATTAGCTGTAACGAAGGAATAAATAAGAGACAATTTGTATTTTTTTTAATGAAATGGCGTCGTGATAATTTAAAGAAATGTTTTTTTATGGCGGGTTTATAGGTGTTGTTATTAATGTCGCGTGGGAGAAGTTTAGTCGGAAAGCTGTTTTGATTGGTCAAAGGGAATTCGATTTAAGCCAAACGTTTTCTTAATAGGATTAGACTTTTTTAAATTATAGAATGATGCCAATTAACCTTTTTCTAACATGATGAAAAGAAGCAAGTTACAAGACATATAACGCTCGCTTGGAAGATGTCTGTTCAGTGTTCACTCTTACCTTGAAGACATCGAAGTTGTATGTTTCCGGAAATCTAGACGAGAAAGAGGCGGTGTGAATCATAAATGGTCTTATCATAAAAGTAAAAGTTATTTATTCTTTAATTTAGGCATATTACATGCATTTATGAACGTCAATAAACTACCACCGGTTCGAAAAAATAAACATATGAAGAGATATTAAGTATGAAGTTTATTCAGGTACCTGTTTTCAGTTCAATTTATAACCCAAAAGTGATTATTTCGTTATAACGAAACTACTCTACTTAACATAGTAAGAAGTAACTAGAGTAGACATCAAATCCTAATTTCTCCAATTCATCTAATATAACTACTCGTTGACGAGTCAGAATTTCTTAGTGTAACAGTCGTTTCTCACAATTAGGTTCATTCGTTACCCTGTACCTCAGAGCGGAAAGTAAGAGCGCCGCGAAGCGTAGCTCCGTCGACTCGCTGGTGGGGTCAGAATATAAGTTCCGAAACATCTCTAAAATGACTTTATTACGACTAAAGAACTTAAGATTACATTGGATAAAAAAAAAAACCATATCATGTGAACCAATATAGTATCGGTTGAAAATATTTTTAAACAAAATATATGAACAAAAGAAGTAATTTCATCACAAAGCAGTATTACTAGAAAAATTCGACGGAAAAAGTGTATATGAGCCAATGGGCCTTGTATAGGTACCTACACATATGTATACGGGACCTCAGGAGGTTAAATTTTGTGCCAGATTTTCTACTGGTCTGTAAATGTAGGTACTCGCATTTGGTGTCAGTCTCGCCCCAGTCAAGAATTATCTCTAGTATAGAGAACCGCGTGACAGGTATGTATAGAACGGCACGGTCTATCTCTGGTCTCAAAGGAGAACAAAAACAAAAGACATGATTTTATGATACTTCCCATTTGAACATAATCAAATTACTTAATATCGTCACAAAATCTATAAATAAAATAGCCGCTTACGTCGTTTTAAAACCAAAAAAGCACCAATGTTAGACAAACCTATATTTGGTCCTTCGAACCGTAATTTTATCGAAATTGTACAAACAAATTTGTATGCAAAGTTCCGTATTAACGCAAAATAAACTAATTAAATTTGGAGTTGGATGACTGATATTGGCAATAACGTTTCGGCTGCGGTAATAGAGTTAATGATCGCTCTGCTAAATTATAATCATCAACATATCAGCCGAAGGACTTCCAGTGCTGGACATAGGCCTTCCCCACAGAATTCCACAATGACCATTCCTGCGCCACCGGCATCCGGCGGACACCCGCGACTTTTACAAGGTTTGAGGGATCTGTCGACGCTGAACATATGCATATTTACAATCCTAAGATAAGGTAAGTTTCAAAGACGTGTTATAATATCACTTCAGAAATACCCGACTTGAAGGTGTATGACAATCCAATTCACTCGCTTACACCAGTCCAATTCACAACGAATCAATTTTGATATAGCCTAGGCTAGACAAAACCAGTTTGAAGCACCGGTTCATCTAGAAACAGTAGGCTACGCAAAAAATCCCGTACCTATTTAGTACGTGGGTCATTTTTAAAAAAGTTCCAAACTTCTAATTCTTTGTATGTATATGTCTGACATGTGAAAGAGTCCTTGAGGCCTATATGAAAAATAAATATTTGTTTTGATTATTGATATTTTACCATTTATGTAATATATTGTGATCAGTAGTGGTCACGCTATAACTAAGATTCCCGATCAAATCTGTTGTTTTAAGTGCATAAATATTTTGATACCGAAAAACATGATAGAGAGGTAACGCCGCCAGCGTTATGGGCTCTATGCCGCAGACGGAACTACTGGACGGGGTCTTCTTTTTATAACTGGGCAAAGTAAGTTAGTTTAGTTTTTAGGGTTCCGTAGTCAACTAGGAACCCATGTTTCGCCATGTCTGTCCGTCCGTCTGTCCGTCCGTCCGCGGATAATCTCAGTGACCGTTAGCACTAGAAAGCTGAAATTTGGTACTAATATGTATATCAATTACGCCGACAAAGTGGTAAAATAAAAAGTGGAAAAAAATATTTTATTAGGGTACCTCCCCTATACGTAAAGTGGGGAGTGATTTTTTTTTCATTTTAACCCTAACGTGTGATATATTGTTAGATAGGTATTTAAAAATAAATAGGGGTTTACTAAAATCATTTTTTGATAATGTTAATATTTTCGGAAATAATCGCTCCAGAAGTAAAAATAAATGTGTCCCCCCCCTCTAATTTTTGAACCATAAGTTTTAAAAATATGAAAAAAATCTCAAAAGTAGAACTTTATAAAAAATTTGTAGGAAAATTATTTTGAACTTGATAGGTTGAATAGTTTTTGAAAAAATTACAAAAATAATTTCTGAACTAAGTTTGTAATTTAACCGTATAAACAGGTGTTTATTGTACCTGTCATTTCTACAAAATCACAATGAAATGACATGCTTTTTAGGGTTTTGTGTTTCTGTACTTAATATGTCAACTTAATGTGACGGACGGAAAACTACGGAACCCTACACTGAGCGTGGCCCGACACGCTCTTGGCCGGTTTTTAATTAATTTGTATTTATTGCTTGATTGTTTTTTGTATGTGATTTACCATAGTTAATAGTTAAATAGTTTATTTGCCAAAAAGAGTACAAGTTTTTCTTAACCTATGACTGCCACACTAGGCTATGCCTGTCTTGTGGAGTCAGTTACTTAGATTGTTATATGAATAAAACACTTTTGATTCTCATTTATGAACTGAGTTCATCCGGCCGCTTGAAGTGTTTACCGAGGAAAGAACTGGCGTTACGCATGAGGTAGGTATACAAACAATTTTCAGTACCCAATCATTCGACATTTTATAATCTTTATAGATAGCTTAAAAAAAAAATAAAGAAAAATACTAAGGGCCAATTTTTACACAAATGGAACTAGTCTCATAGTAAGCTCAATAAGGCTTGTGTTATGGGTACTAGACGACAATACATATATTTAATAGATACATACTTGAATACATCGAAAACATCCAAGTCTCACGAACAAATATATACATGTAATGTGATAGATACAGGTATTTTCAATTTTACTGTGGCATTTGCATTTTGTAAAAACCTAGCCTAAGTCTAAAAATTAATAAAGAACCTACTGAAATTGTAACATACGAGTATGCACCGTGTTTTGTGCAACGGACAAGACAATGATGCTATTGGCTATGTGCGAAGTAGGTGGTGGGTGTAAGCTAGGCGATCGCAGCGCACACCATCGCAGAAATGTGTAGCTATCGGGGACATCTGTCAAATTTACTTTCACGTTTCCTATTGGTTTCCTACGATTTGTTTCGTTTGTATTTATTTATTTTCTTATTTATTTCAGTAAAATTTTCAGTAAGGGGTCTTTCTCATATACTAAAATAAATAAAATACTTATGTGTCATTATTTGACATCTTTGAGTTTGATATTGTCTCGGAACCGTTGACGTTTGACGTTTCAGACGTGCACTTAGCCAAAATAAAAAATATATATAAAAAAATTGCTCCGTTGTTTCGTTAATTATTTCTGTCAAAAATGGCCGTAAATGTGGACGTTACTCGCTTCAAACTGGAAAGCGAAGTGTAAGTTTATGGTCAGTCATAAATAAAAAGACCGAGACGCGCACCGAGGGTTCCGAACAAAATTACGTAACGATTTTTGAGTGATAAAAAAAAATAACCAAGATAGGTTTATAATGATATTTTTCCTGTAAAATTTACGGTAATATTAATCAATTGTAATAATTTCAAAATTTATTCTTTTCGGAAATAAGGAGGGGAGGACGGTATATTTTTCTTAATAAAACAAAATTTAAGTACTGTACAAAAAAGAAACAATGTTTTAGAATGTGCAACTGTCCTTTCATATGATGCCCCATTTTGGCCCACTAACAACATGACTTCGATATTTCGCGCGTACGGCCCACATGGTAGTAAGCGGTCACCGTAGCCTATGAACGCTTGCTACTCCAAGATTTCCACATGTGTATATTGTTTATTGCTGACACTAATAACGCACAATACGCATAAACGGTTTCGAAAGGAGTATAAAGCTTATTTGACAATCATATTTTTCGTGTTATCGTGGTGGTATCCTAGAGCTCGGGGTTCACTTTGGCACCTAATCTCAAGATTTGGCGCAGGCGCTGACTTTCCAAACCGGAGGGAAAACTAGACCAAGATACTAGTGTTTGGATTACACTGGTTTCCTGACGATGTTTTCCTTCACCGAAAAACTACTGAGAAATATCCTTCTAATCCTTTGAACTCCTGAAGATCCAATCTAATAACATTCTCAGGGCCCTGTTGAGGCTCCCGCGATACTGTACTACTTCTGGCATTTTTGCGGACACGCACGTAGATGACTTTTACGCTATATTACGTAAAAAAAACTGCATCGGCAATGAACCGTATAGGCCGGAGCACCAACGGGATCCTAAGGCTGAGCGATTTGACTCGGTCATTCTGAGCCGTTATATCAAACTACACGTTCAAATACGTGAGGTTCCTTTGACTGGTTTCCAAGTTCATATGTAGTTATTAGCTCGTGTTAAAATGAATTACCAACATAGATCATAATATTAGGTATAAGGAATTTGCCAGTAACTAACAATTCTATGGACTTACAAATGTCTGTAAATAAATAAATTTAATTTAATTTTTATTTAATATCAACCTTTTTTTTATTAAAAATGGGATTGCTCATGGCCAGCATCTAGTCAGGGGGCAAAGATGAGGCCGCTGATGAAGCGAGCTCACCTAGAAGATGCCAATTCACTCGTGCCTCGACCTTATTTGCCAGTACTCTATTACTAACTTACATATGAATAATGAGTAATCACTCTGGGCGACATGTTTAGAATTCTTCGGGAGTTCTTCCTCGTTTTAGTAATCTAGTTCAAAACATGACTTACCGAATTTCAAGTTCATGTTAGGTATTCGTCAATTTTTTTATACCACGCCGGTGGCAAACCAACTTACGGCCCGGCTGATGACAAGCGGTCACCGCAGCCTATAGACGTCTACAACTGCAGCCAGGAAGTCACATGCGCATTACCGATCATTCAATAATGTATATACACTCTATTCTTGAAAAACCCCATACACAGTCCGTATCGAGAAAACCTCGGCAGGGCAATATTGAGAAAAAACCTTAATGAGCTATTTATTCTCAATCATTAAACTTTATTTAAATTGCTCTAGTAATAAATCCTGTAAACCAAACCTTCACTGTTCCTTGCATATTAGGTGTGATGTATGTTCTAGTCTGGCACACTGAAGCCACATGAATAGGTAAAAAATGAAATTTACACGAGAAATGAAGTGCGGGCGAAAAAGCAATTTCCCTGTGAGAACGACGTAATGGCCACTGTTAGGCTCGACGAAGGAATGGAGCTGGTATTTTTCAGCAGGAAGCCATTTTTGGCCGTTAATTTTGGTGAAATATGTTCGGTGAACGAGGCTATTTTGAAATTATTTAGGACTCCGTAAACATTTAGCATTTTATACAAAGTCACGGTATAGTGTGCTCGAGCTTTACGTAATTGCTAAACAATTTCATAGTAACTAGATGATCGAGGCCCAGCGGCGCCTGCGTACCGCGTGCGGTATGCGAGGTTAAGCAACATCAGCTCAGTTCAACTTGTGGATGGGTGACCGCTTTGAGTGGTTATTAACTGAACTCCCGCACTTTGGAAGGCACGTTTAGCCTTTGATCCCGGTTGCTGTCTATGACCGCAGTCGTTAAGCCTAGTTAGAGGCCTTCGGGCGACTTGAGAACTTCTAACAGTCAAGTTGCCCACTCACTTGACAAGCCTAATCCCAATAAGGCCTATCTAGTTACCCCCTTAGGTTGAGAGATAAGACGGCAGTCGCTTTTGTAAAAACTAGTGCCCACCCCTATTGTTGGGATTAGGCAGTGGACCCCGGGCATCCCTCGGAATGCAACTGTACTTTGATAAGGATGATGATGAGTTTAGTGAAAAAGTGTAGAAAATCTGCACATGTATAAGTATAGTGTGATGAATAAAACGAAACTACGTTTCTTAAGAATTCAAATCATAAAGCCTCATCCACACTGTCTGGCCTCCTCGCCATTACTTGCGGCCTCCTCGGAAAATTGCGGACCTTCCTTGCTTACTTTAATTCTGCGCAAGCAAACTATTTCAGGTTTCGGTGTAAACACTATTTTATTCATAAACAGTTTTTTTAACGTAATTAAAACTGGTAGGTAAGTGATAAATGGGAGTGAGGAAATTCTAGGTAGCGTTGGGGTCTTTTTATTTGGTGACCTGGTTTTATATTACACTTTTTGAAAATGTAAATGAAATATCTTTATTGAGACAAAGAAACAGTAACATTAACATAGTTGTACAGCGGGCCCCAAACTAGGCTGGGCCTGTATCTTGGGCGCCCTACGAGTTGGTATTCTTTACAAAAACGAGTTATAGTGTGCATAGTACATTAATAATCATATAAATTGAAAAAGAAGAATAGAGAAAGTAACAATTTTTACAAGCTTTTATAATGGTAAAAAATCTTAAGAAAAGGGCCTGTCGTGTTTGAATAGACATTTGTTTTGTTTGTGTTACACATTTCGAATATGTAATGTCTATTCGAACACGTCACAACTAAATACAATAGGTCCTTTTCTTAACTTGCAGTCCTCAAAATTTGCAATCAAGTTGATAAAGTTCTGGCTCTCCAATGACGTGTGATTTGGTTTGATACTGATTATATATGTATATTTATGTTTATGTGTAGTATATGTATATATAGTATTATTTTTTAGTTTGTAGTATATAGGCAATATCTATATATATATATACGTTTTTGTACACGTGTTAGTTTGTCTATCGTTTGGTTCCTGTGCTACACTCAATTGCTCAAAGGTTAACTGGAAGAGATCCCTTAAAGGGATAAGTTCGCCTGTGTACCAATATAACCGAATGTGTCTGTATTTTTACCTGTGTTTTGTGTACAATAAAGTATTTACATACATCAAATTATCACTCTTATCAGCCACATACCCTGCCGGTATTCGTTTGAGCAGAAATTTGGCATACATGTGTAAGTCTGGTGACGCAATATTATGGTACCACCGACCTGATCTGATGATGGAGACAGAAGAGGGCAACACTTAAACTAAACGATATAAACGCAACGTGTTTGGGCTCATTGGGACCACCTTAACGAGTAGTTGATGACTGTGATACATGACATAAAGTACAGTTGGCAATAAAAATTGTACCACAAATGATGTTTTTGGCGGAAATTTATTTTAATTTTAGTGCAAATGTTAGAAATATAATATTCTTATTTTAGAAGAATCTTCATAAATTGTACTTAAGGATTCATTCAAAGTGCTCATCTACATATTAAGGCTATTTTCTTGATATATTTTTCTCTTCGTTTCTATCTTGTGCAGGATTATTGCCTATGCTATTCATATATTCTGTGTTTTTTGTTGTTTTCACTAAGCAATATGGTTTCAATCACTTCACAACGGTTATACTTAAATTAATGGATTACATAATCTACACACAATAAAAGCAAAAAACCGGCCAAGAGCGTGTCGGGCCACGCTCAGTGTAGGGTTCCGTAGTTTTCCGTCCGTCACATTTTTTTTTTTTTAAATTACAAAAACTATTCAACCTATCAAGTTCAAAATAATTTTCCTACAAAGTTTTTATAAAGTTCTACTTTTGAGATTTTTTTCATATTTTTAAAACTTATGGTTCAAAAGTTAGAGGGGGGGGACACATTTTTTTTTACTTCTGGAGCGATTATTTCCGAAAATATTAACATTATCAAAAAATGATTTTAGTAAACCCCTATTTATTTTTAAATACCTATCTAACAATATATCACACGTTAGGGTTAAAATGAAAAAAAAAACACTCCCCACTTTACGTATAGGGGAGGTACCCTAATAAAATATTTTTTTCCACTTTTTATTTTACCATTTTGTCGGCGTAATTGATATACATATTAGTACCAAATTTCAGCTTTCTAGTGCTAACGGTCACTGAGATTATCCGCGGACGGACGGACAGACGGACGGACAGACGGACGGACAGACATGGCGAAACTATAAATGTTCCTAGTTGACTACGGAACCCTAAAAATGGCTTCATTTATCTTAAACTTTAGAGAAACCATCTTATCCTTCAATTATTTTACTGGAATCGTCAATAATCTTTTCATATTTTACTTCAGAACACTTGAAAATTTATGACGCGTAAGTATGAAACCGTGTTTGTAATGTAGCTTTAACATTCTGTGCTACGTTCGTAGCCAGCTACATCGTAGGCGTGTCGTAGACATTGCTACGACTGTGCAGTAGCCATTATATCGGAGCGAAAAAGTTGCTCAAAAATATCTGAACGAAATTCTACTCTATGAGCTGTAGACCTCGCGATTTTTTTTTCAAATTTCAATATTTCCAAATACTGACTCGACATTTAAGAGAGGTACAGCGTAGTTTTATTGAATTTTGTTAATTGCGAAGGCATATCCCTGAGATGAGAAAGCTCTCATCGACCAAGTGAAACGAAGATCTCCGTTTCAGCTTTGACGAAAAGGATTTCGTATGTCCGGCTTTCCGGTTATTTTCATCTATAGGTCGCATTTTCTAACCACTTCTCGTGAAATTTTGTGGGCGGGGTTGATAATTTTATATTTTTTTTTTTGTAAAGTTGTGTATGTGGTTACATTATCGTTGAAGGAAATAGCGAAAGTTTAATCGCGACAGGTACACCGATTAACACTTTACTGTTTAGGAAACAGAAGGCGCTTCGAACGAGTCACCGTACTGCGACCCAAATAGTGCCCTAATCCACAAACGTATTGGAAGGTGTTCAATAGCTTGAATGCAGCCAACCAAGTACATAGGTGCGCCTAACAAAAGACAGCGAACGTTATTTTACATCTCAGTCCTCATGTTTCTACGTCGACATGTCGTTAGCGCGTTCTAACTCAACGCCAGCGCCATCTCTCGGCGAATTGATATCTTACAGAGTCAGTTGCTGGAAATTTATAAATTGAAAAAATCACGAGGTTTACATACCTATAGCTCACAGAGCCAATATTTTAAATTTAGGAGCGCAGTCATAAGCGGTACTGTCTGGCAGTTGACACTGACAACTGACACTTTACTAATACGAGTATTGTACCGCCTCCAAACCGACAAATCAGGTAGTCAAAAATCAAAATCAAATATTTATTCCGTAAATAGGCCACACGGGCACTTTTACATGTCAAAGCGAGAATTATATACAGGGTGTTTGGCAGATTGATGGACATACATATATTGGGGATAGATAAAGTCATCTGCTAAGTGGTCAAGCACATAAAAATAAATGGGCCCAAAGATTTTTTATTTGTTTTATTTTAGAAATTCTGTTTTCAAATAACTGAATTTCTAAGATTCTGGAATTAGCTTAGATTTAAATTAAATAAAAATGTAGTCTGTTTTGTCATTTTAAATAATCTGTTTTCAAGAATTAAAACCCTAATCACTTAAAAAAATGATAAAACGGACATTTTTGTTTTATTTAATTCTAGACTAATTCCAGAATCCTACGAATTAAGCTATTTGAAAATAAAGAATTTTAAAGATAAAAATAAAGAATTCTTAAAAAAATCTTTGGGCCCTATTCATGTTTTTCTGCTTGACCACGTTGCAGGTGACCTCACCTATCCCCAATATACGTATGTCTATCTATCTACCGAACACCCTGTATAACACAAAGTCAAAGCCAGGAGGCTCATTGGCGGCAGTACAGTAGTGAAAAATAAGCTGCAGAGCTTAGCACATCGACGCAAAGTAGCATGTCTGTGCGTCTTCTACAAACTGTACTTCGGTGAGTGTGCTCAGGAGCTCCATGAGCTCATACCACCTTCCCCCTTCTTCCATCAGACATCCAGACGTACGGCTGGCTACCATCCTTACCTGGTCGAAATTCCTCTAATTCGAACCAAGCGCTTTGTATCTTCTTTTATAATGCGCACTTCTAAGGTTTGGAATTCTCTGCCGGCGTCTGTATTTCCGAGTTCATATAACCTGGACCTTTTTAAGGCACGAGTGAATAGGCATCTTCTGGGTGAGCTCGCTTTATCATCTTTGCCCCCTGGCTAGATGCTGGCCAAGAGCAATCCCATTTTTAATAAAATAAAAAAAACAGTACAATATAATTATGTACTGAAATAGAGATATCAGTGAAATACTCCACATAGATCGTAGCGCCGTTGTGGTATTTAGTAAGAACTAACCGCACGACCGCTGCATCCCAGTCACTTCAATATGCAAGGGCGATAGAGCTAGCACACAGTGACATCTGTTACAAACAATTTAAACTAACATCTCCTTAGAAAAATCGTACTTCAAGCTAAAAGGCCCCTGGTTATATACTTATATATACACAAGCGTTACATAACAGTGGAGTTTATTCATCATCTAGCAACCAACCCCTTTACACAACCATCAAAAAGTACCAATCCCACACTAATAATAAACATCGTATTGCATTTATTTTTCGAACCGTGTCAGTGTCTTAAAGTAATTGAACTGTATTTGAAGTCCCCAATTCGCACTGGGCCTCGTCCATGAGAGGAGGCTTGTGCCCAGTAGTGGGACGTAAATTTGCTGAAGATAACAAATTTATTTTAGTCTTTGGCAGCTTATTCCGTCACCATAGTTTATAAAAGATTTAAAATTATAACAAATCATTATAAGAAAATACTTGTAAGAACCATCATATTCAGTAGTACCTTCAAGAAGCCTTGAAAACTCGTTGTAAAGCCGAAAACTTTATCAAGCCTCCCTTACAAGAATATTCAAATGAATTTGGTCAAGCGAGGATCTAGCTTGCGTTTTGAGGGCTCCGTGTCAGTATTTACGATGTCTGCATGCAATATATGAAATCCGTACATGTATTATTTTATTTTTTAATTAGCTTTAATGATGGTCTTTGGGAATGAAAGTCGATCATCTTTCGAAGATTTGTGAAAAAAAAAAAACTTGCATGGGGTTGTCGGTTCTTTATCCTGTAATTCTTTATACATCTTGTTATTTTTTAAATCCCTAGGGCATACGTACGTACCTACTTGTATACTTATACAATTGACAAGAACTTGAAAGATGCTTTCTGAAACGGCACGTCGCAACCTGTATGCATTATTTAAGTTATTTTCTACCTCTCAATAGTTTACTGATTTTTCTTAGATTTTCTTATTTAACGATATACCGTCAGTAGTTTCGCTACTGCATTTGCGCTCAAAAGTACAAAAATATCGCATTAGACCCGTGAAAATAAGGTATATTTTATTTGAAAGAGGTGTAACAGTTTAAGGTGCTGACAAGACGGGCTGGACTGGCTTCACTTCACAGTATTTTAACAAGAACTATTTGAATTTAGCAAAGCGAAAAAAATACATAATATTTGTTATATAATGGAAAAGTTTGCTGGCTCTAAAACACAAATTGAAAAATTCGGCTCGATAGGAAAAAAAGTGAAGCACCGTCTGATAATACTCATTAAGCAGTTGTGTCAGTCATTAACGTTGAATACAATATTTTTTTACTACGGCAGCAAAATAGTAGTTTGATTTAAATTTATAACCGATATGGTGACAGAATACCGGCATTAACGTGTGCCTCTTTTGAAAAAAAAAAACAGTTGTTAATAATGTATGAAAATCCATTTTGACTCTCTCCCAAGTCATGTAATGACTTGTGTATGGTATAGAGTTGCATTTGTATACAAAGTTCATCGTTTTAATACTGCTGTCAGTCATTTAATTGACAGATTTTAATGATGGAGTAGATATTATTTTTCTCAGTTACGGTACCCCAAAAATTATGTGTCAATTGCTGAAAATCAGAATGCCAAAGGGCCATTGACCGGGTTCCTTAATGGGGCCCTAAGTACAACTGAAGGGCCCTTGCAGGCCGGGCCTGATAAAACGGGGCCCGCGTCAGCTCCACTCCAGTTAAGGGCCGGCCAACACGTGTATAACAATCATGGGTTATACTCGTGTTTTTCTGACACCGATATTCGGTGTAGAAAAAAGTACTTTACAGTACATATTGTACTTTACCGCACGTGTGCGGTAATCAGCAGATTACGTGCATATGTCGAAACTTTAAAGAGCCATATGTACTGTAAAACGTTGTACGATACACGTGCGAACAGGTAATTCGCAACTCGTGTCGATTTAAAACACTCCCTTCGGTCGTGATTTAATTTATCACTGCATGTTGCGAATTTCCTGTTTTCTGCACTTGTATCGTAATGTACTATTATGGTCGAGTAGGGAGATTACGTAAGTAATCGAACGTGAATAGAACATATTTAGATTGTAAGAACGCTCTAAAGAGCGACTGCTAAAGCAATCATAATAATAAACATCGTATGGCATTTATTTTTCGAACCGTGAGATTTTCGTGAAGACATTACGGTTGCCAGTTTTCTGCCATGTATAATACCGCCTATTGTGTACCTCTGCTCATTCGTTATCTTCTATACTGTTTTTGTTCTGTTATTAATGTGTACATACTGCAAAGAATTGTATTAACTGGAATTTTGTTGAATATATGATTTCTCTGCAGTTTGTAGTAATTTTAAATAACTTTATATTTTTTCTCAAACATGCAATGAAATATTGATGTTATGTTCCTTATAACAGGCTGCGAAGTATGAGGTTTCAGGTGCGGCTAGGACAAGAGGTCGTTAATGGAATTTCATACAAATCTTACAGGCCTAGGCCGGCAAAGATCTGTTTTTTAATTTCCATTCCACATAAAATTGTGGCACAGGCATCATGACATTCTGCCACTATGCGTATTAAAAATAAAACTTGATTTTTTTCTTATTTCATTGCATGTTTGATAAAAGCACTATACATACCTCGACGGGACATATGGGGTTGCCCGCCTCAGCTATCCTTCTAATATGTCTTCGGCCGGCAACCCCTTTCGTCCCGGCCTTTGTAGTAATGTACTATTATATGAGGTTATAAACAAAGACTTCATAATTCGATGGAATAAATAAGAACTAAATGCAAATACAAAATAAAAAAATGTGTTTTTAGACCATGCGTTGCTAGGGAAAAACGAACGCTTATAGCTTCATTTAATTGTCTGTC
Source organism: Notocelia uddmanniana (assembly GCA_905163555.1). Lineage (NCBI taxonomy): Eukaryota > Metazoa > Arthropoda > Insecta > Lepidoptera > Tortricidae > Notocelia > Notocelia uddmanniana. Next base: position 25,980,902 of record LR991063.1, read on the forward strand.
TAATACATCTATACATTTGATATAGAACGCGTGGATGTAAATTAAAAAAAAACATATACAGATCTGCATGATTGGAGCTGACAAAAAAAATTAAGTGTATCACACTTCTAAATCAAAAGCGATTTCTTCGTGCTTACGCAAATACACTGCCAGTCCGCATTTCGGTTAATCTTATTCACATGCTCATCATCATAATATCAGCCGCCGAAGGACGTCCACTGCTGGACATGGGCCTTCCCCATAGACTGCCTAAATGACCGGCCCTGCGCCCCCCGCATCCAACGGACTGCCGACTATTAGTCCACCTTTTGGGGGGTCTACCGCGCTGCGCCTTCCGGTACGTGGTGGCTACTCGAGAAGCTTCCCGCCCCAACGGCCATTAGTCATGCCTTGCATTTCAAAATGTCGCACTTATATGGACTTGGTTTGGGTACACGTAAGCTCTGTGCACGTGAAAAAGTGCACAAACCACATGCAGTTTCAATCGAAAGCGTCGTTAATAAATTTCCACTAGAGTGTTAAGGTGTGCATCCACCAAGAATGCGGGAAAATATGTTTCCACATATTTGACACCTAGCTGTCAGTCTTGCATATACAGCTAAGATTTTCACCCTTAACATTGTAAAAATAAATGTTCCTCCCAATATGCGCCTAATAATTACCCGCATAGACAGCGATTTCAGTGCTAACCGATGTGCTCACTAATCTTCCAAAGCGAGCCCGAGGGGCTCTCGCTAAGACACAGCACACCGGCAAGAAACAGTATGTATGTGTTAAGTATGAGTATGTTGTTTCCAGTCCACCCACCAACACAAAAACCACGAATTTTCAACCAAAGTGAAAAATTGAAAAATTGATCAGCCCGGGTGGGATTAAAACCCATGGCCTCTGAAATTCGACCATAGCTCTTTCCAACAGAGCTACGGCGGGTATTGCTCGTGGCGACGAATCTTTTGTACTCTTCTAATTAAAGGGAGGCAACTACAATTATGGGGACAAAAACCACTGTCACTGCTCTACAAAATAAAAAAGGTGGTCAAAAAATTATAATCCATGTAATCGTAGTTCTTTTTTCAGTATAATAAAGACAACAGTAGTTTTATTCATTGAGTTGTATTATAAATAGTTTTGGTATTATATTTTACTGCACAAAAAGATCACTTTATCATGATGAGGATTAAACTCGTAGTTTATTGGCTCTATGGGACATCTCTCGTCTTACACCAAGTACTTAATACACGGCGTGTCAACGATTAGCCGGATTGAATACGGCTGAATGAAAGTCCGCCGGAATGTGTTCGGCGCCCGGCTTGCAAAAGAAGGTATTACACTCATAAACGTGACGATAACTTCTGTACTATTTAAATTAGAAACTTGAAATAAAAAGCATGTAGAAAATTTAGTTTTGTTATATAAACTCCTTTTAGACAAACTCCTTTTAAAGGATGGCTGAAAAAAAAAACAAAAAAAAACGCAGCCTATTTAATTGCTGTATTTTTTTTACTTTTAGCTTTCTTGAACAAAAACTGTTATACCTTATTTTGCAGGCCAGTGTAATTTTAGAGCGAAGCGAACCGAAGGCGAGCAAAGCTCCACAACCCCCGATTCATGTATTAGGTCCCGTAGTTCTGTACCTCCTGTATCATACAACATAGAATGACAAAATTTATCACTGTGAAAGACAAAAAAAACACTTTTTTTAAGCAGCTTTAGCGATGCATACCATTGGCGGTTTATACTGAAGGTGTAGACAACGGTTTCGCTACATTACGTCAAGTGCACCCTGCTCACGACTCCCTATTATATGTATCCTAAAAATGCATTGCACAAATCAACTACAGTCAGAAGTAGCTAATACACATATGAAGACATTTAAAGTTTTTATTATAATGGAATAAGCACTTTTGAATTCATCATATGCGCAGCTAATACTTCTGATCCTAACTGTACAAAACAGACAATAAACATATGTACTACTAAACTAACTACTAAATTACTTACTTTTTAACTAATTAACTTATTTACTTTTTTGTACAAAGACTAACTTGTCCCATTAAGTGACTTCTTCCAGCTAACCTTTAAAAAGAACCTGTGATTCACTTGAACACGTGACACCTAGTACTTAAACTAATTTTGTTTTAAGCAGTAAAACAGTAACACGGCTAATGAAAACTCTGGTTTTTATTTTCTTTTTATATAAAGTTTACAACCTAGCCGACTACGTAACACGGACGTACGATAAGTAGATGTAACCGGCATTTCCTGCTTAAAAAAATACAGTTAGATTTACCTTACATTTGAAAGGTTACCCATCCGGACATTAACGATTGTGCAGTGAGTCAAAAAGTGGTGACCTACTTTGAAACTTAATTCAAAAATAGTGGTAGATCAGTGTTTTTGGGTAATTGTACGTCCAATTTGCCAAAAAATAACTGCATGTGAGTAGATATTTTCTGTAGTGTATTGTTAACATTTAATACAAAAATACACCGAGTAAACTAATTTTGTAATAAGCAGTAACGCTGCTAACGGAAACTTAATTTTGATTTAAAGGGAACAAATATATTTATTTCGTTGTTTCCAAATTTTAAGTTTACAACCTAGCCGATTACGTAACACGGACGAAAGATAGGTAGATCTACCTTACCTACATTTGAAACGTTACCCATCCGGACATGAACGATTGTGCAGTGAGTCAAAAAGTGGTGACCTACCTTGAAACTTAATTCAAAAAGTGTCGTAGACCTATTTTTTGGGTTTATGAACATCTAATTTGCCAAAAAATAACTGCATGTAGACATTTTCGGCCGTATAACGTTAATATTTAGTACATACAAAATTTACCGAGTAAATAAACGCTCAAATTCTAAATCCTCACTACTTCTACGTATTGTGCCGCAATTAAAATATCGTTAAAGTGCTTGTTTATATTTCAAACCATCAAGATAATCCTGACCACAGCCCTCAGGTGACTAACAGTACAAACATTCCGTTTCATTCATTGATATTTTATAGGTAGGTGTCGCACATGCAAGACTAAAGTGGCGCGTTTTGCGTAACACAATGGCCGATTATCTCTTCCGAAAAAAAAATACTCATACAATTGACAGCGATCTGGGCAATTTTTTTAAATCGTAATTTTTAATAGATTTTTAGTTATATTAAGTTTTTATTGTAGGTATTGTATTTTATAGTTTATTAGATTTTTTTAATACCACGTCGGTGGCAAACAAGCGTACGGCCCGCCTGATGGTAAGCGGTCACCGCAGCCTATGGACGCTTGCAACTCCTAGGGGTGTCACATGCGCGTTGCCGACCCTATTAGAAGCTCTTTGAAGTTTACAATACAATTACTTAAATATATTTGCAAGTGACAATGTCTAGTTGTATCTAGGCATATAATATAATAGAATTACTTTTCAAAACGGGGTATTTACCATGTATGTTATTATTGTTACCATGTTAGCTTAAAATCTTATAAATAATATAATAGTAAATAGCAGCGGGTTGTACCGGCGATACAATATATATTAATATATAAAGTCGATACATCTTACATTGCCTGCTACCTATTTTTCGTCACTAAATAGAATAACCATCAATGTAACCTTCTGACACCCAGCGTCCTACCTTAGCTTTTTGTCAATTTGACAGAGTATAATTTACTATAGCTAATTTTAATACTCAGTACTCAGGAGGGTAAATAAACCAAAACGTAATAGTATAATGCAGTATTTTTGATAATCACCGCTACAATCACTTTTCTTTTAGCGCCATCTACCGTTATTGACGGAACTAAAACTGAAAATGTTGAGTGTAAGCTGCTATCATACAAGCTACCTACAAAGAAGTATCCACTTCAAAATGCGACTTTGAGGTGTATTTACTAAAATGTCATTGATCTTCAAATAAGGACGTTCGTGTTCTAAATAAAAGCGTCGTGTAGTCGAGCGCTTTCAGAATTGAAATAGCAATAGGAGCTACGTATACAATGAGCGCTTTCTGCAATATATTGCACGTAGTGAGCATTGGGAAATAGCTTACTAATCTTTCAAACGGGTTCTAAAAGTCTGGAACAACAGGGCACAGTTGAAAAGCAGTAAACCAGTACTCTCTCGATATCTGTAGGTACATTATTCTTGTTGTATGAGTTGGTTGACGTTGGTAACTATTATTTATTATTTAATATGTATTTAAGTATTTATTTATCTACTATAGTATTTTTTATTTATTTATTAGTAGTTTCACTTTTGTTAGTTCCAAACTAGCTAACTTTATGACAGTTACACGATTACATAGTTAGGGCAAAATAATATTGAATCGAAAATTCCACAAACCTGACTGAGCCTACTTGGTGAGTTATATTGCGTGCGAAACGAACTACTCCACCCATTTTAAGTATTCTAATTCAAAATGACAATTACCCAGACACTATATGTCAATATTTTGTACCTGTCTTACTCTCATTTAATTTAATAGAAAGAGATGGGTTGCGAAATAATGGCAGTATTACTGATAGTGTCTGGTGTGCTAATAGTCTATTTCTTCTCTTTTATACCTACCCATAATTCTGCTAGCGTTTTTTCCCGGTTGTGTCCTAAAGAACCTGGCGTCCGCTTTTCACACCTAATCACAGGATTTAGCATAGGCACTAGTTTTACAAAAGCGACTGCCATCTGGCCTTCCTCTCAGAGGTGAAACTAGACCTTGTTGTGATGTCTCGCTTGCTGACGACGTTCTCCTTCGCCAAAAAGTTTCTGTTATATGACAAATAAAAATTTGTACATAAGTTTTAAAGGACACTTTTGCACCTTTTCATATGGTGAAAAACTATTAATTTGCTTTTGCTCTTGACTGTACGAGCTGGATCTCGACGCAATCTCTACACTGAAAATCGCATGCCTTGCCGCTCGCTCTTTAGTACTAATCGTGTAGAATAGCAAAAAAGCGAGCCACTTTTCAATACTCGGTAATTTATAACCCGATATTCTGCGTTTTCTTCGTTAACGTGCCCACTAATCTTTCAAAGCGCGCCCGAGAGGCTCTCGGCCACAGTATATAGCTTAATAACAGTAAAACCATATTCATTGTTACACTCGATCATAAAGTATACGTAGAGCTTAGAGCTTAAGTGCAGTGCTTTAAAGCCGAAGAGGCTTTTAAGCGAAGTCCAATTCTCAATATTGAATCCTCTGTTTCCCACATATAACAGAGTTTCAGTCACAGAATTAGTATCTTTTATCGGAACCAGGGGATCTGAAACGCAGCTAACAAGTGGTAAAAATGGGTTTTGTTAAAGTTATAATTTTAACAAAAAAATAAAAACTTCAATCGAGTTATTCGTCCATTTCTCGTGCACATACTTAATACAAATTTAAGAATTATATGGTTTTCTCATGGATGCCATTATCAGAACTGGACTAAATTAATATGGGACACCACGGAAAGTACCAGCTTGCAAATAAAAAATAATAATCAAAATCGGTTCAACCAGTCGAAAGTACTGAGGTAACAAACATAAAAAATACAGTCGAATTGAGAACCCCCTCCTTTTTTAAGGTTGGTTAAAAACTTATTGTTTGTAGCTTTATTTGCCATTTATTTCTGCGAATAATCCGATCGCGGTCGCGGGCAAAAGCTAGTAAATAAATAAATATTAGGAGACATTTTTTTACACAAATCGAACCAGCTCTCTAATAAGCTATTTTTTTATTAAAAATGGGATTGCTCTTGGGCAGCATCTAGCCAGGGGGCAAAGATGAGGCCGACGATGAAGCGAGCTCACCCAGAAAATGCCTATTCACTCGTGCCTTAAAAAGGTCCAGGTTATATGAACTCGGAAATACAGACGCCGGCAGAGAATTCCAAACCTTAGAAGTGCGCATTATAAAAGAAGATGCAAAGCGCTTGGTTCGAATTAGAGGAATTTCGACCAGGTAAGGATGGTAGCCAGCCGTACGTCTGGATGTCCGATGGAAGAAGGGGGAAGGCGGTATGAGCTTATGGAGCTCCTGAGCACACTCACCGAAGTACAGTTTGTAGAAGACCGCACAGACATGCTACTTTGCGTCGATGTGCTAAGCTCTGCAGCTTATTTCCCACTACCGTACTACCGCCAATAAAGGCTTGTTTTATGGGTAGTAGACGACGATATATTTAACAGAAATATACTTACATACATAGTAAACATCCAAGCCTCCGGAACAAATGTTTTTGCTCACCACAGAAACAAATGCCTCTACCGGGATTCAAACCCAGTACCTCTAGCTTCATTCCTGTAGCTTAGCTTTCTTAGCTAAAATGTGACCTAACTTTTCTTTTACAATCTGTGTACTGCGTTAAGAGGCCCTTGAGTCTGCCGAGGGCAGTGAATATGCATCTAGCCCTCTTTTCTTCACCGGGTGTGAGTCAGACAGCGGATCGTTTCAGCTTACAAAGCCATTTACGCTTATCTTAGATCTTTTATATACTTATAGGTAAAGTTTGAGACTCCGCAAGAGGTGAGGGGAATAAAAGCTTTTGATCTCTTTCTCACATGTGAAGAAGAAGAAGGACACATATGTCGGTCATGGAGTGCAGTGCGATATCAATCTACATGCATTTCTATAGGGTTCAACTTCGTGTTTGACATTTCGATGTTATGGCGTGTGAGTGCCAGCTTTTGTATTTGACGGAGTGTTGAAAAGATTACAATTTTCATAGTTTCTGAACGCAACCATGTGCCTACTGCGTGTGCGCTTTGCGCAAAACTATTATATTGCGAAGAAGCGTATTGCAATGGTACCGCTCCGCATCGTCACATCTTCATAGATTTAGGCGACTTCCTGACTTGGCGGGGCGGGATCGATATGTGGTAGGCATTTTGTTCTGTGACGTGAGCTTACTGATGTGAGATTTCCTCACTTGTCTCACTGACAGTATTACGTTTGCGCAAAAGTAATGCGAACCGCAGAACTGGGTTCGCAGGTATTTAGGTATTTAGGTGTGCAGTAAAGAATATGTGTCGAGTCGGCTCATAGATGACAATGCCAGCTGACAGCTAAGTAATATCGCACTGACTCCGCGCCACCTACTGAGAAAGGAGCCTTACCTGACTCTATAATAATAAGAATAGTATGACATTTATATTTCGAACCGTGATATCTTCGACAATACAGTACAGTTGCCAGTTTTGTTGTACTTTTAGCACCACCGATCACGTGTATGGTACCAGTGGGTACTCCCTACGGAAGTGGTGCAACTTCGACCCCCTAGTCAAGTGAGTGGGCAACTTGACTGTTAGAAGTTCTCACGCCGCCCGAAGGCCCTAACTTGGCTTAACGACTGCTGTCGTAAACAACAGTATTGATCAACTGCTTAGCGTGCCTTCCAAAGCACGGGAGCGATCAGTTAGTTACCATTTAAAGCAGTTACCCATTGAAGAACTGCCCTGGGCCCACATTGCTTAACTTCGCATACCGCACGCGCTACGCGGGGGCCGCTGGGCCACGAGAACTCTACTCTCTCTCTCTCTATAAACGCCATACATTGGCGTAACCTTTTCTATAATGGCCACGGTCAAAGTAATAATGGCGAATAAGGTTACAAATGGCGTTAATACATGCTACTTTCCTCCCCCTATGTTCCAGGTCACACAATCTTTCATCAATTTTTAATTAAACCGCGGCACGATAAAACAAGATGGCGGGTAATAAATTTGATCATAAAAGCCTTTGGTTCATATTTAACATCTTGCCTTAGCGCAAGTTGCATAGCTTATTACAGCTAGACCACTATTTGGTATAGAGATGTATTCATAATGAACTACAGCATGGAATTCTATAAAAAAAAGCGTGCATAGGTTTCTTACGTGCTGCAAGCATCCATTGGCGACGGTGACCACTCACCATCAGGTGGGCCGTCAGTTTGTTTGGCACCGACGTGGTATAAAAAAATAAAGAACAGATGCAATGACAAAAAGTGGGAGTAGCGGTTGATGCGCCACCCGCATCCAGCGGTCTCCCGAGACCCATACCAGGTCAACAGTTTACGCTACGCCTTCCGGACCGGTTATTGTAGAACTCTTTGCGGGAGGCCTATGTCCAGAAGTGGACGTCCTTCGGCTTACATGATGATTAGTACCTATATTACAAAGCTTTGCTCAGTTTAAGAGTAGGTGGATTTGTTTAGATTGTCCAAAAATATTTATTTATATATGTTTCACTTCTATTGTGGGGTATTAAGAATAAAAGTGTCAAGTATTGAAACTGTACGTTATTTTTTATATTTCAAAGCAATAATAAAGCTTAATAATCAGTCCAGACTACATTCACAGTTGACATTGTCAGTCGACAGCTTAAAAACGTTTATTTGGTGCAAATGAAATAAAATGGTACAAAAAAAAGAAGGAAACAGAAATGGGAATGGGGGAAAACACGAAAAAGGTTGTCACTCAGCATATATGCCACGACTGGTGTGTACATATAATACTAGACTTAACCTAACTGGCACGACCGCTTTTTTAAATATAAATAACATTTAACACAATTTAAATATCGTTGACAGTGTATGACAACACAACAAACAAGTTTCATTTGAGCTGTTGTGATACCCGGACCCGGATATGTCCTAAAACTGCGACCAAGACCACCGGGGGATGGGCAGCAGTATCCCTGGAGTGCGGTGGAGATACTGCGATCGCCAACCCTCATGAATTTAGGGGAGGCCTATGTCCAGCAGTGGACGTCCTTCGGCTGATATGGTGGTGGCGCTGGTTGTGATACCGCACCAACAAATACGAAAGTGGCCTACTACATGTTTATTATATGTATCGTTCACGATCTCTCATTAAAACATTGAAAGAGGCATTGACCTATGTAAGGGACATTCAATGTCAATAAAAACAAATGAACTATCTTAATTACTTAATCTGCGTTAGTGTAGGCGTGAATTTCGTCCCACGTGAAATAATTGGTTAATATGAAATTATGATACATCGTCCCACCATTCGGACTTAACGGTATTATCCCTGAATATGAATAAATTACAATACATTGAGTAAAGCGATCGAGCGGGGGAGGGTTAACATAAATATTTGTATCAATAATTTGCTTATACAGGATGATTCAGGAGACGTGAGCAGGACCAACACTACATACATAGTAAATGACAATGAATCGTTCACCATTGTATTTAAGTGAAACACCCATACCTTTTTCCTGTATTTGAATTTTTGTTAAGTTAAAGTTTAATTCTCTACAATCATGGTAACCCTACAACAACTGGTTTATAAAGATTAAACCTCCAACTGTTATGACAGCACTTTGATTACGAAGAAAGTAAATTGTCACATTGAGCAAGATACGATATTTCAAAAGTAATCGGACTCAGATGACATTCAATTTGACACGTATCACTTGACTGAAGTATTCTGATTGTAGAGTGACCATGAATTTCGTAAATAATTTAAAACATTTTGTTTTCAACACTACAGATAAATGAACGTTAACTTCACTAATAGTGGCACGAAGCAGTAGCTTATGATCTACTGAATCTGTAGTGTTGATCTTGCTCACGTCTCCCGACTCACCAAGTATTAATAACGACTTTAGGTTTCAGGAGAGTATAATAAAACTCGATCTTATTTTTCTCAAAAGAAGCCAGCAACAAACTACAAAATATACTAGACAAGACATATACGTGGCTGGAAAAGTGGCGCATTCGGGCAAGTGCACAGAAATCAAACCATATCACTTTTACATTGAGAAAACTGGACACTCCATCTGTGAGGCTTGGTTCCACTGTTCTACCAGACACTAACTGTGTAAAATACCTCGGGTTTCATCTGGATCGAAGGCTCACTTGGAAAATACATATAAAAAAGAAAAGAGATGATATAAATCTAAAATTCAGAAACCTATATTGGCTTGTAGGAAGAAACTCGGTTCTCTCGGTTGATAATAGACTCTTGATTTACAACTCTGTCTTAAAGCCTATTTGGACCTATGGTATCCCATTCTGGAGTACAGCCAGCAAATCAAACATCATGTGCTTACAACGCATGCAAAATGGCATTCTGCGCACTATTGCGAACGCACCGTGGTTCTCCAGGAATGATAAGATTCATGAACACCTCGAAGTACCAACCGTGCATGAAGAAATAGAAACACACAAGGGAAAATATGTGGAACGCCTGACTATACATCCTAATCCCTTGGCAACACAGCTTCTACAGGCTGTTCTCAATGAGAAGAGACTAAAACGAAAGAATGTTTTATGAAAGGATAGTAGAGGCGCAGGCCTCTTCGCCTACAAGTCATTAAGCCACTTGCTGCCAACAAATCAGCTTATAGTCTACAGACTGATCGCCGATTATCCAAGAAAAAAAAAATATTTACAAGTTTAAGCACGTAACACATTAGGTCAACATTCATTTTAATCCATCTATAAAATGGTTATTGATCGAAAGTAACAAAGTACTCCGTTACAGCTTCAAGAAAAATGCTTTCGTATGTCCATCTGGCGGATTTCCGGATTCCCCACAATTTTCCGCTACAGGTCTCATTTATCAACAGATTCTCGTGAAATTTTATAAACAACTTTGATTATTTTATGGATTTTTTTGTCGAGTCAGTTTTAGGAATTTTTGAACATGAAAAAATTATATATATATATAATTTTACCGATGACCTGGTGAAGGTCGCGGGTGTCCGCTGGATGCGGGTGGCGCAGGAACGGTCATTGTGGAAGTCTTTGGGGGAGGCCTATGTCTTTCGGCTGACATGATGATGATGATGATGATATAAATTTTTGCACGATCACTGAGCGACTAACACATTTATAGAATCACAATCTGGTTCATATCCTCTTTATAATTTGAGGAAGGCAAATTAATAGGGTAGGGACCAGTTTACCACCGCCGCGGGACTCGTCTAGGGCCTAGACTCTAGCCGACAGACTGCTTTAACTATCCCTAAATGCAGACGACTTACAAAAAAGTCGGTGGCAAACAGGTGTGGCTACAGGAATATTTTTTTTTAATATTGGGGGACAATCTCGGAGCGCTCGTGGCCCAGCGGCGCCCGCGTACAGCGTGCGGTATGCGAGGTTAAGCAATGTCGGGCGAGGTGAGTCCTTGGATGGATGACCGCTTTGAGTGGTTACTAACTGAGCGCTCCCGTGCTTTGGAAGGCACGCTAAGCCGTTGATCCCGGTTGCTGTCTATGATAGCAGTCGTTAAGCCAAGTTAGATCGAGACCTCCGGGAGGCTTGAGAACTCTAACAGTCAAATTGCCCACTCACTTGACGAGCCTAATCCCAATAAGGTCTGGTTTCCCCCTCGGGTTGGAAGGTCAGATGACAGCCGCTTCCGTAAAAACTAGTGCCTACGTCAATTCATGGGATTAGGTAGCGGACCCCAGGCATCCTTCAGGATGCAACTGTACTGGGAATAACGCTAGGAGGATGATGATTGGTGGACAATCTTACACAAATCGACCTAGTCCCAAACTAAGCAAAGCTTGCACTACGGGTACTAGACGAGGATGTACATACTTAAATTACCTATATAATAATAATAAGGATTATTAACCAGCAGCTTGCTCTTCTATACGGTCTTGTGGATTTCGAGGTTCCGTACTATAAGTACACACCTGCGCCAGTTCTCGAGAATGGTCGTGCAATGCTCTATTGGGATCGATCTGTCATCACGGACAGGACTATTGTAGCCAACAAGCCTGATATCGTGCTGACAGATCGATTGAAGCGCCAGGCAGTACTCGTTGACATCACCATCCCCCATAACGACAACCTCGTGAAGGCTGAGAAGGACACATGGCACACCTGGCACACGAGGTAACCGCCATGTGGGATGTTGATTCAACGACCATTGTCCCGATAGTTGTCTCCGCGAACGGTCTAATAGCGAAGAGTCTCGACCAACACCTCAAGAGACTCTCGTTAGATGGCTGGGTCAAGGGTCAGATACAGAAGGCGGTACTCCTGGACACGGCGCGGATAGTCCGGAGGTTTCTCTCTCTGTCGCCCTAACCACCGGTAGCTTAGGCCCTGCCTCGCTGCCGGCGGCACCCTAGGTTAGGTTTTTTATAATGCTTTTATATTTTGTATGTATGTTTATATGTTTTACTTTTATATAGTTATTGTAAAAAACCTAGCTTAAGTACGAAAGTAAATACAGTGATAATAATAATACAAATTAAAATAAAAATCAGATTAAAAATTAAAATTAAAGATTACATATAACACTATTACAAAGACACACACTATACAATAATAACACATATACTTACATTTAGACAATACTTACACAACTAACATTTAAAAACAGTTTAACTTATATAGATAAATACATACTTAAATACATAGAAAACATCCAAGACCCAAGAACAAATATCTGTGAAAAATGTACAAATAAATGCCCTGGCCGGGATTCGAACCCGGGACCTCTAGCTTCGGAGGCAGGGTCACTACCAACTAGGCTAAACAGGTCGTCAGGTATAGATAATAAATATTCGTTGTCCATCAAGCGGCTCTCTTATTCACAATCCGACTCGTCCTTACCTGACACCTCACCCATTATTATATGGAAACTGTCAAATCATCATCATCATCATGTCAGCCGAAAGACGTCCACTGCTGAACATAGGCCTCCCCTAAATACTTCCACAATGACCGGTCCTGCGCCACCCGTATCCGGCGGACACCCGCAACTGAAACTGTCAAATGTCATTGGTCAAATTTTGACAGTTTCCATATAAAAACAGGCGAGGTGAGAGGTGAGGAGTCAGTTTGTGAACAACACCCCTGGCCGTACGTTCGTTTACCACCTTGGTGGTATAATAAACCGTCATTAGACTTTGTTAAAAGTAGACACCGCGCAAGTACCCGCATATTGTTATGTTATTTATTACGTTAAAGTGACAAAGTACCGCGACATTTTAGTGGCGGTATAGTCGGCGCCGTAAAAGCTAAGTGCGTGCGCTTTATGAAAGCATAACGGAGGCGGTTATAATATCCTGGGGGACACACGTGAGGAAATATCGACAAACATTTATAAAGCTGCATACAAATAGTCTTTCTAAATCTATTTTCGTTTTTTAGGGTTCCGTACCCAAAGCGTAAGAACGCGACCCTATTACTAAGACTTCGCTGTCTGTCCGTCCGTCTGTCTGTCACCTGGCTGTATCACAACAACCGCGATAATTAGACAGTTGAAATTTTCACAGATGATGTATTTCTGTTGCCGCTATAACAACAAATATTAAAAACCGGCCAAGTGCGAGTCGGTTTCTGCCGATTTTATAGATAATGGTACGGAACTCTTCGCGCGCGAGTCTGACTCGCAATTGACCAGTTTTTTAATATTGCGTGACACTACAACAATCCGTGAATTTCTTTTTTTTTTTTTTATTAAAAATGGGATTGCTCTTGACCAGCATCTAGCCAGGGGGCAAAGATGAGGCCGACGATGAAGCGAGCTCACCCAGAAGATGCCTATTCACTCGTGCCTTAAAAAGGTCCAGGTTATATGAACTCGGAAATACAGACGCCGGCAGAGAATTCCAAACCTTAGAAGTGCGCATTATAAAAGAAGATGCAAAGCGCTTGGTTCGAATTAGAGGAATTTCGACCAGGTAAGGAATTTCTGTTGCCGCTATAACAACAAATATTAAAAACCGGCCAAGTGCGAGTCGGACTCTGCCGATTTTATAGATAATGGTACGGAACTATTCGCGCGCGAGTCTGACTCGCAATTGACCAGTTTTTTAATATTGCGTGACACTACAACAATCCGTGAATTTCCAAGCTAAGTGAACTCGCCCGACACAAAACACGTTCGTCACGATAAACTGGCTGTATAGCATCCGAGTGGACTTTAGGACTTTCTTGCATGATGATTCAAGCAGTGATAAAAACCAACAGTATATCTGTCAGGCAGTTTAAAAACTCGTTGGAATCGCTTCGGGTTCCGCAGTATTGGCGTGTTGTGTAATAATTTAGCGGCTGAAGCTGCGAATTCTGAATAGGTACATGAATTATTCAATACAGAGAACAAATACAAAAACATAAAATGAAGCGTGAACTCACACGCAGCCTAACCCCTCTCTGGTTTAAAGAGTAGTTTGTTTACGTGTTTTTCAAGAACTCTTAGAGGAAAATACTTCTACAACACTATTCGGCGACCTTTTCTAAAGAACAATTTTTTTCTAACCCCACTGCTAGCATATTATTATTGTCTTTAAATGTTAACACAACGAATTCTTAGAATTTCTAAATAATAGTTAAGACTACTTTGACCCGACTCGAAGGACCATCGCATTAAACCAAAAACGGAACCCTAAAACAGACAGTATTTTATCTGAAAGACATTTTAAAGGGATATAAATGCTTTATGTGCATTTGAAACGGCTTTAAAATGCATACTGCTTTGTTTGCTGTCGAATAATGGTTTTTTGATGCCTAGACGGTGAAACTCGAGTTCCGTAGGTACTCATAAAATGCGGATGCTATTGTGGTAATTTAGCTGTATATAAAAGAATATCTAGTGCTCGCGTAGAACATTCAGTCGAACAAAATATATTTTTTCCCCTCACTAGCTCGGAAAGCCGTCTTTTATCCTTTGAAACAAGCGGGTAAAAACGCATTTTATCCACAAGTGGGGAAAGTAATTTGACCTTGGAGCGTGTTTGAGTAGCTTTTGACAGATAACAAAACGTAAAACGCTCATAATAATGGTTCGTTTGATATCAATTATCATTAAATAAATGGTTTGATAATTTAATAAAAAAATACCAAATTTAGCTTTATTTGATGATTTAAGTCGTAAACCTTAAAATTCTATAAGTACAAATTTTTTTATAATGATATTGAGTATAATTGTAAACGCAAAAAATGAGTCGATACAATTTCAAAACGCTTCGTCAGAAATGTCATCGTTGTCAATGTCAACTAAAATATACACAACTTGTCACCGACTCCGACTCACGTAAATATTATACACAACTTCCAGAGTTTTCTGTTATAATATCGTAAAAAAATCAGGGATTCCAGTGATGAAAATCATGCCTGTGGGACTGTGTTTTTTTGCATGTTGCACTTTCCTCGCTATAGTGAGGAGAAAAGTTTTGTGTTACACACGGGTGCAAAGTTTTATTTTACTTCTCGTGTGTTGAAACACTCGCTACGCTCAGGATTCTATTTTAGAACCACTCGCTTCGCTCGTGGTTCAACTATAGAATCCTTTCGCTGGCTCGTGTTTCAATTCCACACTCGCGGGTAAAATACAACTTTGCACCCTTTTATAACAAATAACTATTTACAGCTAGAATACTTAAATCATTCTCATGATTCTATTCTTCATGACAATGCGTTTTAACGCAAAGCACTTTTATTCTGTGATCACATTACAGTATAATAATATTGCAGCAGTGTTGTCCTTCATTCAAGAGCGCTCGCGAACCAGTGGCGCCAGCATACCGCGTGCTGTATGCGAGGTAATGCAACGTCGTCAGAGGTCAATTCTTGGATGGGTGACCGTTATGAAAGGTGAAGTTAAGTTGGAAGCCTGGAAAAAGATAAATCTAATAGTATAGATAAGTGAGCTACCGCGGGTTATGCCGAGGCGACGAATCTTTCAATCAGTTCACTCTATAATTAAGCCTTAGGTAAGCTTGTAGCGACATCTACTGCGAAGTTACTATAACTTCTGAAACGGCACCATCATGAATTTTTTTTTTATGATTTCTACGCAGACGAAGTCACGGGCAATAGCTAGTTAACGATAAATATACATTGTATCGTACAATAGGCTGAGACTTCCTTTTAAGTATAAAATACCTGTGACAGGATACCCCGCTCCTCCATAACAAAACGTTGTACACATACACATATTATTTAAGAATATGGAAACTAAAACTAAAAGTATTACAAACTCAAACAACCTTAGGGAGACTTGTAGCGACATCAACCGTCTAAGTTACTACAACTTTTTGAAACGGCACCAACGTCTCAAGTGACATTGAGAATCATTAGTAACAATGTGCTACCCCATTCTAAATGTAAATATTTTACAAGTGGAAACGTCCACGTAGCGGAATTATAATTTCCAATCGAAAATGAAAAATTGAAAAATTCATCACCCCGGGCGGGATTTGAACCCGCGACCTCTGGAATCCGTCCATCGCTCTTTCCAACTGAGCTAACGGATTCCAGAGGTCGCGGGTTCAAATCCCGCCCGGGTGATCAATTTTTCATTTTCGATTGGAAATTATAATTCCGCTAAGTGGACGTTTCTACTTGTAAAATATTTACAGTATAGATAAGGGTTCATAAAATTTGAGAGTCGCTGTAAAAAATTGAATTTAGCGAGTTGTGTTATTAAAGACTCGAAAATTTCAAGACCTAATTATGTAACGTAGCGTACAATATTTTTCTACGACGGCAAAATAATTTGATTTAAATTAAAAATCGATATGATGGCAGGATACGGGGATTGACGTGGGCCTCTATTAAAAATTAAAAAAAAGAACAGTTGAATAATAATGTATGGAAATCCATTTTGTTTCTCCCACCAGTCACAGTCAGTCAGTCAGTTAATGACTTGTCTATGGTATAGACTTGCATTTGTAAGACAAGTAAATAAAATAAAAATAAATAAATAAATATTGGGGACAATCTTACACAAATCGACCTAGTCCCAAACTAAGCAAAGCTTGTACTATGGGTACTTGGCGACGATATACATACTTATATAGATAAATCCATATATACATAGAGAACATCCAAGACCCAAGAACAAAATCCTTGCTAAATGCACAAATAACGCCCTGGCCGGGGGAAGTTTATTGTTTAATACTGCTGTCAGTCCTTTAATTGTACAAATTTTTAAAGGGTCGGCAACGCGCATGTGACACCCCTGGGGTTGCAGGCGTCCATAGGCGGGCCGCATACGTATACGTATTACGGTACGCTTGTTTGCTACCGACGTGGTATAAAAAAAAATAGATTAACACTTTAAACTCTCGCGCTTTGTATACATTCTTAACACACATCACATCACATTTTTATAAGCAATAGGCTATTTGCCAAAAAAATATTAAGATACCATTCGAACCAGTTTTTAAAGAGGATTTAATTTTTGTATGGGACCAACTACGATTAAAGCACAGCAAAAGCCGCAAATGAGGGTCAAAGGTGGACAAATAAAACTCTTTGAATCGTTGAATCTTTGATATTGTTCCTGGAAACCAAAAACGCTCCATACTAATTAACAGAAAATTATGACGTCACTGTACGCGCCCCGTACTAACGATGTACTACAATTTCAACATGAGGAAACTACCCTATTGTGGGGTAGTTGACTGTTGTTTATCCTTATCTCCGTTGACAACTTGCTGTGACCTCAGTTCTACCGCGACCATGACCGGTGCAACCCGTGTCGAAACGTCGGCAATTAAGGTAAATAAATAAATTTCGCGTTAGACCCGAATACGAATATTATTAAGAGTTGATAGATTGTAATGCTGGAGTAGAAAAATGACATTATAGAGGTATAATGTCATTTGCATAAGGTAAACCTTGCACGCTTGAATACGTTACGTACGATAATTACACCACTGGACTAGGGAACCTACAACCCAAACAAATAGTGAAAACTTGATTACACCTCGTGTCATAAAGCGGTTAACCCAATGCACTTGTTATACCACATAACACTCATACGACTACTCTAATATGCCAGACAGTGTAATCAGCGGATTTACACTGCCGAGCAGCGTAACGCCCTTGTAACAATTAAACTGGCGGCACCTGTGCCTGATGTGTACGGATGTTACGATTGTTACATTCGCACCTTATGTGACTATTACATGACTTACGCACCTGGGTTAAAGCGTAGTAATGCTTAAATAGAGACTAATATTGTATTTACATTTGCAGTGGTAAGATAATTACCAATGTACGGTACGGTCTACCAATTTGATTTCTGGGTCACTTCGCACCTAGTCACTGTGACAGGGTATCAAGTGGCCTAGAAATCAGATTGGTAGACTGTCCACTATAATACATATTTTCCAACCGGAGTGAACAATCAATCAATCAATCAATCAATTATTCACTCTGGTTGCAAATTATAATTTCGCTAAGCGGACGATTCGGCTTGTAATAGTACATTACGATACAAGTCCAGATAACAGGAAATTCGCAACGAGTGGTGATAAATTAAAACACGACCGAAGGGAGTGTTTTAAATCTACACGAGTTGCGAATTACCTATTCGCACGTGAATCGTACAACGTTTTACAGTACATAATTATGGCTCTTTAAAGTTTCGACATATGCACGTAATCTGCTGATTACCGCACTCGTGCGGTAAAGTAGCACCATATTTTAAATTTTGATATGTACTGTAAAAATATTTACAGTACATATGGTGCTACTTTACCGCACGAGTGTGGTAATCAGCAGATTACGTGCATATGTCGAAACTTTAAAGAGCCATATGTACTTATACTGTAAAACGCTGTACGATACACGTGCCAACTCCCTTCGGTCGTGTTTCAATTTATCACCACTCGTTGCGAATTTCCTGTTTTTTGCACTTGTATCGTAATGTACTATTACAGTTCTCAATGTAATTTGAGATGTTGTGTGTAACTTCTAATACACACAGACGCACAATACACACACAAACCCGATCGCGTGTGAACATTGCATTCGATAAGTTTCTGAGTTTATAATACTTTTAGTTTTAGTTTCCATATTCTTAAATAATATGTGTATGTGTACAACGTTTTGTTATGGAGGAGCGGGGTATCCTGTCACAGGTATTTTATACTTAAAACGAAGTCTCAGCCTATTGTACGATACAATGTATTGTATTTATAGTTAACTAGCTTTTGCCCGCGACTTCGTCTGCGTAGAAATCATAAAAAAAATTTTTTCATGATGGTGCCGTTTCAGAAGTTGTAACAACTTCGCAGTAGATGTCGCTACAAGCTTACCTAAGGCTTAATTAGAAGAGTGAACTGATTGGCGGATTCGTTGCCACGATCGATACTCGCGGTAGCTCAGTAGGTAAGAGCGCGGATTCCAGAGGTCGTGGGTTTAAATGGCGCCCGGGGTGATCAACTTTTCAATTTTTCATCCGCTTGTAAAAATGTTTACAGCAAAAACTAGTACATCAATAGTGTTATACTTAGACTATAGACGATAGTACAGTAGAATTTTTTAACTTCCCGAAGACCTGTGAACTTGAAATTTGGTGAGATTACCCTAATTGAAATACTAATTCATCGTAATATGAATTAAAAGTAAATATCCGCAAGTATTAAATAAATAAATAAGTAGAAGTATGTAACAAATTGACCGTTTCATAACGTGACCCGTTTCCGAAGACACGAACTTAAAGTTGGCCCTTTAAAGTTATATTGTTGACATGCCACTGATTCGAACGGAGCGCTTTGCTTCTAGTTTTCTTGCGAGGACTGCAAACGAGTGGAATTCTCTTCCGGATAATCTTTTCCCCCATACTTATAACTTGGATCTTTTCAAGACGAGAGTGAATAGGCACTATCTAGGTACGCCTGCAACACCCTCGACCTCATCATCACTTACCGTCAGGTGAGATAGTGGTCAAATGCTTACCTATTTTATATTAAAAAAAAGTACCCAAATATGATTTGTTCACATGAATTGTACTGAAATAATAAATATGGTATAGTTTTTTTTAATACCACGTCGGTGGCAAACAAGCGTACGGCCCGCCTGATGGTAAGCAGTCACTGCAGCCTATGGACGCCTGCATCTGCAACTCCAGGGGTGTTAGATGCGCGTTGCCGACCCTTTAAAAAAATATACACTGCTTTCTTGAAAAATGTATGAATGCATCTCTATGCTCATATTAAATAATAATCTTGACTTTTTAAAGACCCAGGCAACTAAGAGCGTCAAAGCGTCTTATTTCTAGAAAGGAAGCAATCACCCGCTCCTAGCTAGTTCAATTTAAACAAGGACCCGATTTCGAAAGGCGTTTTTGACATATTTAAAATTTAAATAATAAGTGGATTGTATTTGTTCATGCGCTCTCCGGCGCAAGCGCGTACCTTAGTATGATTTATAACTTTATAAAAATACTAGCTTTTGCCCGCGATTTCGTCCGCGTCTTCGCCCCTATTGGTCTCAGCGTAATGTAATATAGCCTAAAGCCTTCCTCGATCAAAACAAAAATAATTTTTCAATTCGAACCAGGAGTTCCTGAGATTAGCGCGTTCAAACAAACAAACAATTCAGCTTTATAATAATTAGTATAGATTATAATTATCAGTAAGCGTCTACGTACTTCCACTACGTACTGGAAGGCGCAGCGTGGGTAGGCCTTGTGGGGACAAGGTGTACTGATGACCCGTTAAAGGTCGCCGGAGTCCGCTTGATGTGGGTGGCGCAGGATCGGTCATTGTAGCACTCTTTAGGGAAGGCCTATGTCCAGCAGTGGACGTGCATCGGCTGATATGATGATGATGATCAATAAGTATTATTATAAGTACCTATTTATTGACATCATATTTTTTTAGGTGATATAAGGTGGTAGCATCTCCATTGTACAATTGAGAAATGTATTTGTAAGACTTTAACATAAAGATCCCTTGTCTTGGCACCTTGCAAAATTAATATTTCAAATTTAAATTAATATTTGAATGGGGTGCCTCGATTTTGTAAACCACGCCCTTTGTGTAAGAAACACGCTTATGTCTTCCGTGCATGAGAAAAGATGCAACACTATTCGAAAATGGGGTTTTTGGAGAAGCTTCTATAAATATCTAACTTTGTGAAATTTTATTCATATTTCCTCTTATGAGAGTGTAGATGAGGATTTGAACTTGATTGTGACGTTGAATAATGTATTGTTTTAGTAGGCTGAGGAAAAAAGGAAAATGAAGACTGGTTAAGTAATTATATTTCGGTTATATGTAATTAATCAAAGAAACAATCTTATAGTCAAGAAACATGTACATACTTATTTACTTAGGTCCTACGCTTGCTTGATGGCCCAAAGAGGATTCTGACTTCTGAAACACGAGAAAGCCACTTTTCTTTATTCTGCACTACGTCAAACCGCTTGGGTACTTCGAGGTTGGTTGGGTCTTTGAAGGCTTCATCATTCCAGCGGTATCTGGGACGATTAACCGAGCGTTTTCCATTGGGCCGACTCACATACGCTTTTTTCACTGCACGATCGTCTCCCATCCTTTTCAAGTGACTGAACCATCGCAGTGATCATTATCATCACTATTTTCAGCTTGTAATCGCCATTGCTGAGCACAGGGCTCTCTCCGAGTATGCCATTCGTCCCGGTACTTGGCCAATCTTATCCAGAAGTGACCTGAGAACTTCCGAAGGTCATCTACCCACTGAGCTGGTGGACGACCGAAGGTTCTCTTTCCCAGACGTGACCACCTATCCAACATATTATATCTGAAAATCAATCATTATTGTTTCCTTGTCTGGTCAGAACACCGTTTCAAAAAACCCGTTATTTATCAGTGCTCACCCAGATTCATCCAATTTCAGATGTGCTAAAATAGTCCCCCTGAAAGCAATCACCCCAAGCTTATTACTATTTAAGCAAGCCACAGCTGTGCTCCTCCCACTCATAATCTCCGTCACTCGGGACTCGGACGGATATTAACTCTTCATTATTTTGACAGTCAACGCTAATGCTTCTCACAACGATTGGACGTTTGGATGTGTAGGTTTTAAAGGCTTAGGATGTCATTAGGTAAATTGTAAACATTCAGTTGATTTTGTAACATTCGCATCTGGAACTCATTTGATACTTATACTAAAACTAAATATTTTATTCGTGTCAAGATAAAACGCAAAAATTTCAAGAGTAACAAGTCTGTCTTCGTGTCAAATAGGGCTACCGCTTTTTTGGCTTCCGTTATGCTATTAGGCAAGCAATTGTTATATGGCCGTTGTACTCAAAAGTGTCACCTTTCTCTTTTTAAATCCCTAATTTGATTTTTTTTATTGGATTTCCATGGACAGACAACATAATTCAGACACCAAAGACAGATCGCATAAGTGTTTCTTTGGACCGTATGTCCGGCACGGGTTTGTTGAGACTATGAGTAAATGGGTCATTCGCTTTTCAATAGCCTTTATTCTTTTGCAAAAAAAGTGACGCGTTTATTTTCGAACCGTGAGGTTTTCAAGAAGACAAGTACGGTTGCCAGTTTCATTGCACTTTTAGCACCACCCAGGGGTCACGTATAAGGTAACGGTGGGTACTCCCTACGGACGTGGTGCAACTGCGACCCCCTTGTCAAGTGAGTGGGCAACTTGACTGTTAGAAGTTCTCAAGCCGCCAGAAGGCCTCTAACCTGGCTTTACGACTGCTGTCGTACACAGCAACCGGGATCAACGGCTTAACGTGCCTTCCAATGCACGGGAGCGCTCAGTTAGTAACCAATCAAAGCGGTCACCCATTCAAGATCTGACTCGCCCCCGCGTTGCTTAACCTCGCATACCGCACCCGGTACGCGGGCGCCGCTGGGCCACGAACGCTCCACGTATTGAACTAGGATACATAATGTGTATTGTTTTTAAAATAGTTTCTGAACCATTTAAAAGTAATTCAGTGGTAAAATCCGCAAAATCTGGTAACGCAGTGGTAACGGATATTTTTCATACAAAGACCACTTAGTTGGGTACTCGATTAATGAATATGGAACTAAATTACTAACTATACTACTTAACCATAACTGTAGATTGAACTGTCGCCTGCGGTATTTCCGGACCGATACGACTTTCAAACCTTCAAGAAAAGAGCGTACGTATCTTAAAGCCCGGCAACGTACTTACAACCCCTCTGGTGTTGCGAGTGTCCATGGGCGGCGCTAATCGCTTACCATCAGGCGATTCGTCTGCTCGTTTGCCTCCTATGTCATATTTTATTTTTTACCAAAACTATCGAAATTAACAGCCCTATTAAACACCCTTTTCAATCACTATACGGAAAATTAAAGTGTGAGTTAAGTATTCCAAAATATTCGTCCGAAAATAGAATGGCCCAAAATGCATGCCGCTAATGTGTAATTGTGTATCCAGACATTCCCGACCAAGCGAAGTAGATAACTGACACAGACGACTAGCCGTGGTAGTTGACATCGTTGTGATTTTTGTACGTTTTTCATTATTTGTAGTAATTGGTAGTAATGCAAGGTGTGAACACACAAAAATAGGAAATCTGAAACGGATTCACTTTTATTCGATCGCAGACTGCCTTAATTCAGTTTTATTTTTATTACCTAACACATGTAGTTTGATCTATTATGTTTGTTCCATATCGGGTGCCAAATATTTGTTCAGAGTTTGTTTTTGCACGATATTGTAAGTGTGTTTTTGCAGCAAACAATCAATCAATGTAAGGTGCAAATATTTTTTTATTGTTAACTTAGTTAGTGCTGAAAACTGCTAGCATTTACCATTCCATGTTTAAATGGACACAAAAAACCCCCAGCAAGATAAACTCAGCGCTCTTTCTAAATGTCAAAATGTCAGAACCTCATCTGCATTACATTACAGTGTTATCTTTGAAATGTCAAATATACCAGGGTTATTCCCGATTCAATTGGGAAGCAAATTTAAAACGTCTAGACACATTTGTCTGTTGCCGTGGAAAATATCATAAAGTATAGCAATTTTTACAAACGTACTCGCAACTTTTGCTCCATGTATTCGAGTAGAAAATAAGGTCTTGGAGTCGACGCACTCATTTCTGTGTTCTATGGATGTAGACGTCATACGTAATATTTACTATTATACACAAAATGCAGCTGCAGAGAAATAGATACTGAAATTAGAAGGATTATAATTATATCAATGCTACTAGATTATATTACTAAAATCGAATAAATCATGTATTAATGAACCAAAGAGAATATATACTTACAGAAGATTAGTTAACCAAAATGATTGAAAAGTTACGAGATTATAAAAATACAACTATAGCCAAATATTTCTAAATATTATAAAAAGAATACCCCCTCCAACGGTTCCGTCTACTGCATGGTTCCCATTATGCTGGCGGCATTGCCTCTCTGTATTGCAAGGGCAACGCGTTGAGAGGAGGAGGAGGAAGGGCAACGGGTTGAGCTTTGGGGTCCCCCGAATTGCGCATCAACCGTGACGACAGGAGGGCCTTCATAAATATTTTCATGTATTAATTCTTCAGAGTTCTTCACGTTTGACGATTGCCGCGGCCGCGGTGTTCGGTTTCACGGATCACGTATGTCCTCCTAAATAATTAAAATTAAATATAGATAAGCTTAATTTAACTAATTTACCATTTGTTTCTTACTTTTTAGGTAAAGTTTTTGTCATTTTTTACATTTATACCAGTCACGCGGGAACAAAAAGAGAGCGTCTTTAAAAAATCTCACAGAAAAAATATATAGGTAATATGTAACTGTATTTATTTTAATTGGCTATTCCGCTTAACTTTAAAAGTCGTAATCATCTTGGCGGTGTAGGCTTCCTTTCCATATTCCTCTTTGCGGTGGCTTTTGGATTCAGTCGATGACACAAATTTAGTTATACTGGAAATTAAGTGGCTTCTAGATTAACTAAATTTTCTATTTAATATGTCTATGTCTCATTATATATAACAAACAACCTGTATTATGTTTCTTACCACGGAGAGTGCATTAAGAAATGGGTTCCCGAAAGTTAATCTCTTAAGTGGTGAAATTGAGAATGAAGTTTTTTAGTGCAAGCCAATACTTTGAACCTGAGGAAATAATATTTGACTTGTTTACTTTATCTTCGAAGTATGGTCTGGTAATATTAAAACAATTCTAGAATAGGTATACTTACCCATTACGAAGGGGAAAATGTTTACATGTTTGTATTAAATATGTACCTATATTTAACGTGATTATCATCTAAAGATCTAGTATGAGAAAAACGTTTCCATGAATACCTATAAAATCGACATTCAGAATATATATATATAGGTACATGTCTCATATTAAGTAATATATCCTAAAGTATTCCTTCGATGCAACAGTTTTTCGGTGGGTATAAATAAATTAATAAATAAATATTAGGGAACATTTTTTACACAAATCGAACTAGTCCCACAATAAGCTCAATAAGGCTTGTGTTATGGGTACTAGACGACGATATATTTAAAAGATATATACTTAAATACATAGGAAAACATCCAAGTGTGAGGAACAAATGTCTCTGTTCATCACAGAAACAAATGCCCTTACCGGGTACCGTATCGAACCCAGGACCTCTAGCTTCGCAGGCAATGACACTACCAACTAGGCTAAACAGGCCGACAAAAAAATAAAAAAATAAATAAAAAACCTACCGGGTACCACCCATTAGTCTACGTACTTTATGAATCTGTCATCGCCAAATCCTGCTCCTGAACTTGTCGGCACAGCACAAGCGCTGCCTGCGCATACGTTAACTATCTACTTGAAGGTACTTCGAGCGGCTAAGATGATGAACAACAAAGTAACGATAATAGTCTGATATAGGTATATTTATGGTATTTTTACCCAGTTGCAAGTATATCAGGGTTTTTGCGACCACCACAAGAAAAACGCGAACCTAAATTTGTTTAAGACCTTGCACTAATAAACAGCCAGCCAAGGAAAATGGTTATTTCCATGTTATTTCTTTTCTTAACAAATGTGTTCGTTTAATATGAGCGGGGCAGCAGCGGCGAATAAATTATAAGAGTGGAATTAATTCCCGTCGCCGGTCGCATTTAGAACGGTTAATTGCTAGTCGCGTACCCGCCTCGGTTAAGGGGAAGACGGTGTAAAAAGTTTCGAAAAACTAACAAAAAAATTTTTTTTGCTGCAAAGCTTTTCTGTTTTTTAGGTTGATTAAACGGCTGATAATGAGCGACTTGTGAATAGATGCGAATTCGCCTCTTTCGCGATTGCTAAAAAGAAACGATGAATAATGGAATGATGAATGTCGTGCAATTTCCGTTGCACAATGACGGAGGAAAAGTACGGAACCCTGTTAAGTTATAGTGTGTTCAAATATTCAATCATCAGTCGTGAAATAATCAGTTGACAAAAACTATTTTTGGATAATATTTGGTATGTAATAGCGGTAACGATATTGCAGTCTGCAGTGTAGAAAACACTTTACATCTACACTCTAAGTACGTATGTAAATACTTCATCGTACACAAAACACAGGTTAAAATACAGACCTATTCGGTAATACCAGTACAAAGGCGAACTTATCCTGTAAAGAATCTCCTCCAGTTAAACTTTGAGCAATTAAGTGGAGCACAAGAACCAAAAGATAGACATACACGTGCACAATGATGTATTAATATATATTACATTTTAAGATGTTAAAGACATGTATTCATTAGAAGGACCAAGCCTTAAACGATGTTGGCGCAACATAAATGCATACCGAACGGCTAACGGTATTATAGTGACGACACGGATGCGTCACGACCCCGCTCCGAGCACCTCAGACTGCACCGTACAGCCACAGCGGCTACACACGTTACTATATATCTATACTTACGTATCTAAAGCATGTACTATATTTACTAGTTTTCTACATTAAACGAAGATTGTGTACTATCCTGGAGTTCTCAATTGACGATCCTACGGTTCCGGGTCAGGAAGAGCTTATAAAGAGGAGTACACCCAACATATTGGCGACCGTTATCTGCTGTTGCTATGTGGACGCGTAGCACGGATCTGCAAACTACACATACCTAAAAACGGGAGAACCATCGAGCTGCATTACCGTTGGAATTGAGTTGGAGTTTAATTGGATTGAATACCTACACCTACCAGCAAACAGCGTTTACTGCAACTAAAACGATTCAGTAATTTTTTGTCGCCTGCTTTATTTTATTTCTTAAGAACTTGCCCTTAAACATTGCGACACTAGTGCATATAAACACATCCTATCGCGCCACAGGACTCCCCCTTAATTAAGAGCGCACACGCCCTTCGGAATTACAGTTGCCGCATTTCGTAGGCTTGCACTAAGTCAGCATAACTCCAGATCGCATAGACTTAGCTACGTTGCGTAGACTGACCTACGTACCTTGGTTACTAGATACTTCTATTACTATTATCTAGACCCGCTTCGTAACAGCAGTAACTCTTACAATAGTAGGAGGATAATATGACTCAACATTTTTGTTCTGATTTTAAAAAATACCCTTCCGTTATACTAGCTTGAGTAGAGTCTAGAAAACGCTCGACTACGTACTTACTAGAAAGGACCTAAGCTTATATGCCATGTTGCAACACAACAACAACAAGTAAATTACACAACACAGATAACAAGTAAAATTTTAAGAAAAAAGCACCGACTCCAAACGTTTCCATATCCCATCTTCCTGCTATATAATTTGAGGATTTCCCTCAATCCAGACTCATCAGATCTAGACTTGGTGACAATAAGACCAACTAGAATACAAACCCTTTCGAACAAGAAAACAATTTTTGAAATCAGTCCTCTAGTCTCCGAGTAATCGGTGAAGATAGGTACATAAAAATATATATATATATATATATATATTTCGCCGAATTGAAAACCCTCCTCCTTTTTTTTGATGTCGGTTAAAAATGAAAATACTCCACTCTCTCTACTGAAACTATTTTCAGTTCAGTTTCAGTTTTTAAGATCAGATTGTGATCAATTGAACTCGTTATTATTTTGTAACCTGCAATGTAGTTAAACTTGCATGAAATTGTTACAAGGGTGTCAACGGGACTTCACAAATGAGCCAAATCGACCAAAGAATTTTCGCCTACACAAAATCCAGAAATGTCAACACAGACGCAGACAGAAACAAATTACACAAACTCGAAAGAATCATAATTATACAGAAGTACAATCTTCATAAAAATTAAAAAGTTCACCACAGTTTCAAAGAAATCGGAATGGCAAAGGGAGGATAATGAAGCCAATTTAAATTGGACTTGGAACTTTGTAAAAGTGGCTACCAAGGGCAATAATTACCCTTTGTCTTAAGCCAACTTTCATCATTGGCGGTGTAATAAATCATCCGAAAATTATGAAGTCCCTTTGTTTGAGTTTTGTTTGTCATATACTTGATAATATTAAACAAGGTTCTCACGTCGGTTTCCTGGCGTTAACGTTAGTAATTATAATTATAAGTTTAAGTTGGAAATGAAACATTAATTATGACAGAGACAGGTCTTCTGCATCAAAGCGCTTATACATTTATGGTGAGTCCCGAAAACTTCTTTCTCTAAGTCTCAAGAATATGAAATTGTATCCCCTTTTCAACCAACTTTAAAAAAAGGGTTTCTCAATTCGTCGGTTTTAGGGTTCCGTATCAAAAAGGTAAAAAGGGAACAATAAGTAGAAAATACTTATTTTAGGATGTTACCCTCGCGTCCAGCCTATACTTTTATCATCATCATCCTAGCGTTATCTCAGTATAATTGCACCCTGATGGATACCCGTGATCCGCTACCTAACGCCAAGAATTGCCGTAGGTACTAGTTTATATAGTAAGCTCGAAATAAAATTGTGAAAAAATTGAGTTTGTCTGTGAAAACCTATACAATACTACTTAAGAGGCTTTACATATAAAAAAAAAATTGGAAAACAAATCATGAGTAAAGTATTGATAATACCTACCATTTAACTGATCGAAGGATGCGCCGCTTCTATTAAAGTTTAAGATTGGTAAGAAGCCATTTCTTGCTTATATTGTGCGTAGGACAGTCAATGGAAAAAACGTTTTTGCTTGGAGTGCCGTTTGTAACGATATTTTATTTATGAAGAATTAAGAATATAATATAAAATCTTTGTTACTAGACCACAGTAGTTCTATACACAAGATAGTAACGAAGAAAAAAAAGAAACGTAGTAGCAGTGAGCCTTCCAGCATTTAAAATTAAATTAAAAAAGTGGCTTATTGGTCAATGTTTTTATACATTTAAAGAATTTATAGAATATAAAGAATAATAGTACATTTACTACAGAGGCCGGGTCGAAAGGGGTTGCCGGCCGAAGACATATAGACGGCCCAGCGAAGCGAGGACGGATAGGTCTCAGGCGGGCAACCCCATATAGAGGACTTTGCCGGCCTAGGCCTGCAACATTTGTATG
Source organism: Notocelia uddmanniana (assembly GCA_905163555.1). Taxonomy (NCBI): domain Eukaryota; kingdom Metazoa; phylum Arthropoda; class Insecta; order Lepidoptera; family Tortricidae; genus Notocelia; species Notocelia uddmanniana. The sequence continues at coordinate 26,010,053 of LR991063.1, forward strand.
AAATTGCATTAACGACCTCTTGTCCTAGCCGCACCTGAAACGTCATACTTCGCAGCCTATTATAAGGAACATAACATCAATATTTCATTGCATGTTTGAGAAAAGAATGTTATTATTATATACCTAATGCAAATGTAATATTATGTATAATCCGTTATGTGTATCCGTATTGTGTATTATGTATTATGTATGTGTTATGTATTATGTATTATGTGTATCTGAAGCTAGAGGTCCCGGGTTCGAATCCCGGCCAGGGCATTTATTTGTGCATTTATCACGGATATTTGTTCTTGGGTCTTGGATGTTTTCTTTGTATTTAAGTATGTATTTATCTATATAAGTATGTATATCGTCATCTAGTACCCATAGTACAAGATTGGCTTAATTTGGGACTAGGTCGATTTGTGTAAGATTGTCCCCCAATATTTATTTATTTATTTATTTATTTTAATGTATTAATATTTGATATATCATAACTTTTGACCTGTAATGTGTTATTACCAATAAATAATGTCTATGTCTATGTCTACGTGCCAATCCACACAGAAAAAAGCCTAAATTCACGAGCGTTTGGCCCGACCTGGCCAGCTTGAATAACTTTTTTACTCGCTGGCGACTGTGCCCAAACCCATCTAAGAGCGAGATGCGCTGCTTCCATCTATGCAACAAGCTCGCATGAAAGACACTGAGTATTAGATTGCGTGGCACAACTCTACAACACAACAACATTCCCAAGTACCTTGGCATCACATTAGACAGAAGCTTAACTTACAACCATCACATACATAAGCTAAAACATAAAATTAAGACAAGAAATAACATAGTCCAAAAACTTATCGGAACATCTTGGGGAGCTTCTGCAGTTTGCCTGCGAACTACGGCTCTTATTTAATCGTATGGCATTTATTTACGAACCGTGAGATCTTCGAGAAGACAAGTACGGTTGCCAGTTTTTGTTGCACTTTTAACACCACCCAGGGGTCACGTGTAGGGTAACGGTGGGTACTCCCTACGGACGTGGTGCAACTTGGACCCCCCTTTGTCAAGTGACTGGGCAACTTGACTGTTAGAAGTTCTCAAGCCGCCCAAAGGCCTTTAACTTGGCTTAACGACTGCTGTCATAGACAGCAGCCGGGATCAACGGCTTAACGTGCCTTCCAAAGCACGAGAGCGCTCAGTTAGTAACCACTCAAAGCGGTCACCCATCCAAGAACTGACCTGCGTCCACATTGCTTAACCTCGCATACCGCACGCGGTACGCGGGCGCCGCTGGGCCACGAGCGTTTTAAATAAATAAATAAATAAATACTGCGCCCCGGTTTGGATGAACAGCGCTAGTGTCTGTGGATATGCAGCTGAAAGAAACCATGCGGCATATTACTGGTTGCCTTAAACCCATCCCATCCAGCTGGCTTCCTGCTCTCAGTGCGATAGAACCTGCACAGCTGAGTCGGAAAAAGTGCTTACTCCGAGAAGCAATTAAAACTAAGTACCATCCAGAGCTGCCTATACACCAAGACCTGACTGACTACGGAGAAAAAAGGCTCAAGTCCCGTAGTCCACCAGCTCTCAGTATGATGAACCTGGACAGCCAGTGGAACCTGCAGGAGGAGTGGATGATGGAATGGAATGGCCAACAGCAACCAGATGAACATCTGTTTTTGTTCAATCCGAAGATGTGCCCGCCTGGATGCGACCAGCCGCGCAAGGTGTGGTGCCAACTGAACCGCATAAGAACAGGTATCGGAAATTGCGCCCACCTCTGGCGCAAATGGGGCTGGTGTGACTCGTCTCAGTTTGTGTGCGGGAACCCCGTTCAGACAGTCAACCATATGGTTCTGGAATATCCGGTTACTGGATTTTCGGGACGGAAGGAGGACCTCAAGAACCTTACTCATCTCGCTGCTGAGTACCTGAAGAGGGCTAATCTGAATCTTTAATGTTGCCCTTAATTCTATATATGTGATATTTTTTATACTGAATCCAGTGACTAAAAAGCCATACGATAAATAATAACTACTGTAGAACCGTAATACTTACAGTATTTCGTTCGTCGAGGAAATCTCACATCAGTAAACTCACGCTAAAGAACAAAATACCTATCACATATCTCTCCCGCCCCGCCAAGTCAGGAAATCGCTTTGTAACTGATAAGATTTGACGGCCTGTTTAGCCTAGTTGGTAGTGACTCTGCTTCCGAAGCTATAGGTCCCGGGTTCGAATCCCGGCCAGGGCATTTATTTGTGCATTTTTCACGGATATTTGTTCTTGGGTCTTGGATGTTTTCTATGTATTTAAGTATGTACTTATCTATATAAGTATGTATATCGTCGTCTAGTACCCATAGTACAAGCATTGCTTAGGTTGGGGACTATGTCAATTTGTGGAAGATTGTCCCCCAATATTATATTATATTATTATATAAGGCCTCTTAAAATTCCACCATATTATTTGGTACTGTGATGCAAATTACTTCGGCAAATTTGTCAAACTGCCATCGATCATAAAAATGTATCGGTTTATAAACTTTTGATTGATTCCGTCTTTAGATAAGATAAATGAGAATTAAGTTATAATATTGAAAAAAAAACACCATTGCGCAGAAGCTCCTGTCAAAATGTCCTTGAAATTATAAATGATTGAAGAAACAAACTAGCTAACATTCAGGGTATATTCAGAATTCAGTAGGTATTGGCTATGTGCGAAGTAGGTGGTGGGGGTAAACTAAGCGATCGCAGCGCACACCATGGCAGAAATGTGCAATTTCCGGGGACTTATATGTCAAATTTACTTCAACGTTTCCTATTGGTTTCCTGCGATTCGTTTCGTTTGTATTTATTTATTTTAATTCTTATTTATTTCAGTCAAATTTCCCGTAAGGGGTCTTTCTCGCTTACTAAAATAAATAAAATATTCAGGCGTCTTTATTTGAAATCTCTGAGTTTGGCATTGCCCCGGGACCCGTGACGTTTGACGTTTCTGACGTGCACATAGCCAATACGTATGGGATTGAAATTGATTTGGTATTTGTACCCCGCGCATTTTCTGACACGTTTGCACCTATTGGTCCCCGTAAAAGCCATCAGGCGGGCCGTACGCTTGTTTGCGTACGCTTGTTGGTGTAAAAAGAAAAGCAAGTGCGTGCAACAAAGACTAATTCGAATATAGTTATTTAGGTTGTGCGATATACATAACAATAGGTATGGTATATCAATATCCAAACCCACCCAGGTTGTTTTTATTGATTTTCGTTCCTTCTACCATATAGCCGTGTGTACCCATAGAAACAAAGTAGCAGGTAGCAAATTTATAGGTAATTTTTAAAAATTCAAGAAAATAATATTTTTTTACAAAATAATTAATTATATCACCAAGGGTGAATGGTCCACAAACAGTATAAAAATCCGCTTAAAAGGTTTCACGCCGAAATGGCTTATACAAGGTGGGCCCTGTAACTGGAGCAAAAATATAATAAAAGGACACCTGCATCTGCATGCTGCTTAGAGCATCTGCAGTAACACCTGGTGTACAATTTTTGTTTAAAAATTTTCGTTACGCAGAAATTTTGATCTAAAGTTATGACCTCTGAGCAATGGATCTTGAGACCACGAGATTGTAGCGCATCAGTCAATGCTGTGTTTGGGGTAACGTAGTATCAAGTCATGAGTCAAATTGTATTCGCATTTTTTGTTTTCAAAAATATTTCTTGATTTTTTTTTACATTTTTTAGACTTTTAAAATAAATAAAAAATATCATTTATTTATGTACAACGAAAATATATACAAAAATACTAAACCAATATAATATAAAGAAAATTAAAACTAACTTAAATCTAAAACGGGCCCTTGAGGCATTGTACCGAGGATGCTGGCGGCATTTCCTCGCTGTATCGCAATGCTGATACGTTGAGCGAGGAAACCGCCAGCTCTTCGGTCACCAGTTACGTCAACCAGACGCTGCGCAATTTTTTCAAATAACCTATGCGCACTGGGACCACATGGACCTAGAGTTTCGACGCCAAAAGGTACAAACATGTTCTCTCTGCCGAGGCCATTGTATTTATTACGCTTTAGAATTTCGGCGTTTTCCGCCGCTGCACTCGCTTTTACTGTAGTCCGTTGGAGGTGAGACGGTGCCAGTGTGTCTACACAGGTAGCATCCCACACCAACATCCCTCCCACGCTCCAAGGAACTAAAGACACCCCATCAGGTCTCTTGCCATCGTCCCTAACCATGCCAGTCGGCTCAAGAAGAGCAGGCACATTGACGGTGGCAAGAGACCGGCGGATTATATCACTTCAGAAAAGTAATGAAAAAATACATAAGCCATCTTTGAAGAAAAAAAAATAGTTTTTTTTCTATTGAGACCACTTGGAAGTAATTTCTGGCCCGCTAAATAGTAATACTAACGCCTAACACTTACAAGAATGGGTTCTAGATCTTACTTATTCAAAAAATACTTTACAAACTTTAATATTGTACTTACCATACCTATTTGGTTCATGTTACAACTTTTCTTGTATTCGGATTGAAAAGAATCATAGTATATACATTTTAGCCTTGAATTAAATATCTTATCTAGGCTTTTAGCTTTGAAGCCTTGGTTAACAATGTGTACTATTTTACATTTTCTCTAATTGTAGTAGTTAAACGTCTTATAATAGATGCATTTTAGATCAGTTGGCAATCCATTTGTAATTTGGAGTCTACATAATGATTTTGAGTTTCAGATGGCAAATATGCTCGTTTATACCTACGCCATGTGATAAAAATAAACGAAAATTCGTCCATATAATAACACCCACATAATGCACGATTTTTCTTTTGACAGGACACCTTAACACCAAAGTTATGTTCTTCAAAAAGGCTGAATTCTTTGCATAAAGAAGGCACTTAACCCCTTCCTGATACCCCGAATATTTGTTGAAAAGAAACTCGATCCTCAATAGGAAGGAACCCTTGTCAAGCAGAGCTCTGTTGTGTCCAAAGTTCAGATATAATGCTTAACATATTAAGTAAGGGGTCAAGTCAAGCGTTTTTAACTTCTGATGGCCATCTTGAATATGATGTATGGGAGCGTTGTTGGTGTAATCCTTCTAGATACTCGTATATAAAAACTGTTTTATAGGTTAAGCAATTTTTTTTATTGGATACTTGTGAACATATGAGCCCAATGATCCCATTACTTCATCACACTACTTTCCAAGTAATTATAGTTATAATAATCCTTGTATTATGCATTTAAGAATTTGTGTCCTAAAATTGGTATATTTGATACTAAATTAAAAGGAGGTATATTCTTTCATTGCTATTATAAATAACTTGGAACTCTAATCTAAATGTTTTTTCAAATCTATCCGACATTTCTCTCCCTTCCATAAATCTCTCAACCGATTCATGTAAATATAAATAGGATAACAGGTGTGACATGGGTCACACTTCACGCCTCCAGAATGGGATAATTGTAATGCAAATCCCAACCCAACTTACCTACTTCTAATCAACCGTATAATCTAATACGTAAGGTTCATTTTCCAACAGCTTCTAAATCTGTGTCGTGCGTTTGATGTGTTGTTGAGGCAAGTGAAATGATGTAGGCATGAATGAAAATTTGGTATTAAAAGTACGCGAAGAATTTGTGATTACTGCAATAAAAAGTTTTTAACGGCCTTTCACGTGGCTTATTTTGTTGGGAAATTTGTTGCTTTGAACGCTTTTACATTATTCATGCCATTGTTACATACTTTTAAGTTAATTTATACAATGCTACAATTAGGCACTAAATAAAAAGAGTCTTAGTTCTCTTTAGGATCCGGGTTGGCATAGGATTATAACTGACAATGTAAGCTCATATTACTTTGGAACAATACACGCTCTATTGCAATATGGCGTCGAATTCTGGGGCCTCGCAGTTGACTAGGAACGCGTTTTTAGATTGCAGTAACGGGCTATTAGAGCTATCGTGAGAATATTGCAACAATCCTCCGCAAAACCCCATTTTAAGTGACTAGGTATATTTACACTTCCGTCCCTTGTGATCTTCCGAGTGGCGGTATATGTTTATGAGCACCGGAATGTATACTGCTCTAGAAGGCAGAATCGCAAGTACCCTACACGCCACGGTCAAAAGCTAGCATCCCTTGCTTTCTCTTAGTAATGTACTTTAGCATAAATAGTGTGATATGTAAGTAAGTAGAGTGTGGTGTGCTTGCTTTAATTAATTAGGTACTATAAGACTTGTAATAATATTACCAATAAACGAGTTTGAGTTTAAGTACATTTGGTAAATGTAGGGCAGCTGAGAACTAATCTTCATGTAAAAAAGGAATCCTCGTTTTAAGGATTTCGTATTATACGAGGAATCCTTATTACTTTCGCCATGTCCGTCTGTCTGTCCGCGGCTTAGCTCAGTAACCGTTACCATTATAATTCTATAATTTGATATGAGTATAAGTGAAAAACTTAAGAAAATGACCTGTTGTGTGTAGCTGTGACGTGTTCGAATAGACGTTTGTTTTATTTGTGTTGTACATTTTAATTATGTAATGCCTATTCCAACACGCGACAACTACATACAACTGGTAATTTTTTAAAGTTTTCTACCTATATACAACTATACATATCAATCACGCCGAAAAAACGCTAGAATATAATCTTAAAATATATATTTTTAAGGTATCTCCTTTACACGTAAAGTGTGCATGCGTTAGATAGCTCATTTAAAAGCAATGTGGGTTTTTCCATTTTTATTTTTTGATTCAGAAATTCCGTTTTCGTGATATTAAACATTTAAGTACTTAAGTGTTCATTTGTGTAGGAGTTAAGTTTAATGTGCCCCTCTCTGCCAGCTACTGGATGTGGGGAAAAATGTCGACAATAGTATTAATTTAAAAGGGAAACTATAAAATATTTTTAGTTAACGAGTAATAGCCCAATTTAAGAAATGTTCCAGAAAAAACAAACTTTCGTACAATTTCCATTTCATTACCTAGATAAAGTTCTTATTTTTTTTTTATGACATAGGTGGCAAACGAGCAGACGAATCGCCTGATGGTAAGCGATTAGCGTCGCCCATGGACACTCGCAACACCAGAGGGGTTGTAAGTGCGTTGCCGGCCTTTAAGATGGGAGTACGCTCTTTTCTTGAAGGTTTGAAGGTCGAAACGAGCTCGTCGTGACAAACAGAAAATAAATATAATCTTAAGTCCTCATAAAGTAACGGGCGGGAAATAACGAAACCGTACATCGTGCGAGGCCCGACATGCACTTGGCCGGTTTCCTGTGTGCGGACTCAGAAGGATATTGGACAGTGGACATACAGAAAAAATCATCGTCATCATCCTAGCGCTATTCCAGTCCAGTTGCATCCTAAAGGATGCCCGGGGTCCGCTACTTAATCCCAATAATTGGCGTAGTTTTTGCGGACCAACGACTGAAATAAACATGGATGATAATGTAAATTTCCAGCGAGCAATATCGAAAAATTATTACCCGGAAACGTGAACAAAACCTCCACCAGACCCTTAAATCCCGCACCGGCAATATCACCGCGGTAATATTTCGTTTCGAAACATTCTGGCAAAGGTAAGATATTAAAAATTCCCGGCCATTTTGTGCATACGTGGCTGAGCGATCTATATCCGCTCGGAGTGGCTTGCTTTAAGGCTCGATCGTCGCCAAAATGCTGTCTTGCTCGCACGCTTGTGTTAGCTCGATATGCTGTTCTCTTCGCCCGAGCAGAAACTTTCAAAAATCGGGATAAACCAAGTTTTTTCGTTAACTCAAAAGAGTTACAGCGTGGTCACACTGCGTTGCGGCGTCGCACCGCAAAAATCATCGTAGAAATTGTATCATCATTTTGCGCGCTCTAAGAATACTAAGTTGTTGTACGTTATTTTGAAATGGAGGTTACTAAATTTCATATTTTCCATATAAATTTGGTGAAGGTCTGATGATGGGATCTGAGGAATCGAGGGAACTCTTCGAATTTGATAGGCACGCATATGCCAATTTCGGTATTTTCTGTAGGTAACCAAGCATTGGCTCACGGAAACCACAAATTGTGGCATAGCAAGTATAAAATTGGAGTCATTTTTTTTTTGGTATAAATTATTTTTAAATGGGATTGCGTTTGACCTTAGTCCAATCTGATGGAAAGTTAAGACAAGGTCTAAGATGTTTTAATGACTGACGTTTTGTTGTCTGGTTTTGATGACTGTGTTTTGAAGTTGTAATAGCTGTCGGAATTTTATCCGCGGACCGAAGACACATGACGACCTGTTTAGCCTAGTTGGTAGTGACACTGCCTCTGGAGCTAGAGGTCCCGGGTTTGAATCCGGGCCAGGGCATTATTTGTACATTTAGAACGGATTTTGTTCTTGGGTCTTGGATATTCTTTATGTATTTATCTATATAAGTATGTATATCGTCGCCTAGTACCCATAGTACAAGCTTTGCTTAGTTTGGGACTAGGTCGATTTGTGTAAAATTGTCCCCCAATATTTATTATTATTATTTATTTATACTAACATCTTCTATGTTATTCACAACCTGTCTTGGCACGCTTGTCCAGCAACCTATCGCAACTTGATAATGACTTAATTATAAAGTTCTTAATTCGGTCTCCAAAACACGTGCCCTTTGTTCTGACCCCAGTTTCAACGCTGAAATTTTCCCCACATCGGACGCTATACTAAATAATGCCCCAATGGGACTTAATGTTCTTTTAATGGTTTCCCTGAATGCGGGTGTCGCCCGTATTTACTGCGGTGCAATAATAGCGATTTATTTTGCGCGTTTATTAATATAAGATATTGAATAAATGATTTTTTACTTTACTTTTTTACTATTTTTATGCGGTCAGTATTTTGCTTTGGGGAAATCATGTGCGGTATACACCAGTCAGGTGGTTCTTTGCACGTTAACATCGTATAGATTGGCCATTCTCACAAATAATTCCCTAACTGGGAATCGAACATGGGACCTCCAGCTTCGTAGGCAGGATTGGTAGTGACCAACTAAGTTAAAGTGGTCGTCAAAAATACAAAAAAAAATAAGAGTTCAATTATTAGGGACAAATCTAACTCGACGCCAGCGGCCCTCGAAATGTCTCCTACAAATTGACACTAGCTTAATGAATGCATGCAAGTTATCAAACCAATCGCATGAGAAAATAAGTACTATGCTGTTTTGAACGTGAAATACTGCATTAACCCAAATACCCAATTGACTATGGACGTGAATTTCGTCTCTAAGTAAGAGTGCACTCACAAGATAATGATAAAAGGAACGTTTTATGACGGTTTATTGAGGAGACCTGTCATTCCAGCGCGGCGGACAGTAAAGCGGTTCGACGCTACGAGATAGGGAATCCGATGACCTTGGTTTCATGTACCTATCTCACTCTATCTTAAAGCGCCGTACCGCTCTGTCGTAAGCCGCTCTGGGGGTCCACTCCGAAATTCGAAATCCTAACTTCGGAGTAGACCCCTGGAGCGTAAGAATGCGGCTTATGACATCACGGGCTGACTCTTGGTTTCTTCATCATCGGTTCATCTGAATTTTTATTTATTTATTCATTTATTCGGAGATAAAACCGAAACATACAAATGAAGAACAAGATAGGTAAGTAGTACAGTACAATATAGACTTAATATGTTTCCCTAAACATATCTCACTGAGAACATATATGTTATTAGACTATAGAAACCTAGCAACATGCCAACAATTAACTAAAGTTTCATATATGGACGGTCACAGATGAATCAAAATTTAAAACAGTTCGTTTCAATTTCAATCCAGTCTCTGTCCCCCCCATTCTTGAAAAAAGCACTATAACTATACTATAAACTTGCATTTTATTTTACATATTACTAATTTATCTACTGATTTTTGTATAGTTTTGTAACAGCAGCCTTGAATGAGGCGCGGGAAACACGCCATAAAGGGAGCGTTCAAGTATTACGTAACGAATTTTAGGGGTGGGGGTGGGGTCTTGTAAAATGTTACGATGCGTTACAGGGCTTGTTTGAACTAGGCGTTACGAACGTTAAAAATGGTCACTTGGTGGTTACGTAACGTTTTACGAGGGGGGAGGGTACAGAAAAAAGTTACGGCGCGTTACATGGGAGGAGGGAGGGTCAAAAATCTCCAAACGTGTTAACATCGGATCTTTCTATTTACGCGACTTCGTGTGATGATGTGTGGTATTTTGTTCTTTAACGTGAGATTACTGACCTCACAGAGATTTTTTCACTTGAGATACCGCGCATCCCGCGCCAATTTAGATGCACCGTGGGACCCGGGTATGTCCTAAAACTACGACCAAGACCGCCGTGGCATGGGCAGCAGCATCCCCGGAGTGCGGTGGAGATACTGCGATCGCCAACCCTCATGCCAAGCGTGGCGATTATGGCATTTACCCCCCATGAAATTGCGGGAGGCCTATGACCAGCAGTGGACGTCCTTGGACTGATATGGTTGTGGTGGTGCTAGATGCACCGCAAAAACCGGCACTGACTCAACTGACAGCTGACAGTTTTGTCATGTCTTACCGCCTCTGCACAAATAATCTGGAAGTCGCCTTAGTCACAATACCAGTCCATATTAGCCGGACTGTCATGTCCGCGCCGCCGTCACGCCTATCAATCACGCCATCACTCCGGATGACTGGTAAACGCTTGGGTCGCTGTCCAATCTTTAAATACGGTTTCACTCATACAGTCAACAGCAAAAGTACCTTGTCATTATCACTACTTTGACGCATCCCAACTGTCGCAGTATTGTTACGTTAGAGTACTAAAATGATCATTTGATATTGACTGTACCTTTTTATTGAAGTGGATATTTCTTTGTTAGCAGCTTGTATGAGTTAGCTGCCCTGCACTCAATGGTTTGAAATTTAGTTCCGTTACTAGCGCTAGTAACAAAAAATTCTCTTCGTGATTGCATCAGGAAGGAGGCCATACGCAGCAGAACCAAAGTGACCGATATAGCCCTCCGAATCGCTAAACTTAAGTGGAAGTGGGCGGGGCACATTGCACGTAGAACCGATGGCCGTTGGGGCGGAAAGGTTCTCGAGTGGCGACCACGTACCGGAAGGCGTAGCGTGGGCAGACCCCCCACACGGTGGACCGATGACCTGGTAAAGGTCGCTGGTGTCCGCTGGGTGCGGGTAGCGCAGGAGGTGGCGGTCATTGTGGAAGTCTTTTGGGGGAGGCCTATAATATAATACTATTTGTGTTTGTATTTATTTTAAATTGATGGTTATTCTATAGGTAGGCAACGTAAGAAGTATCCATTGAATATAATTTATGGTTGTGTCACAGTTAAAAAAAATACAAATTCAGGCCACAATTTTTTTTATTTGCTTATAGTGTACGGAATATTTATTTATTTATTATTACATTTAATTACACGGCATTACAGATAGACTAAAGCACTGTGAAATTACAATATTTAAAGATGAAAAACCAATAAGCAAAAAAGAACAATAAAAACTCCTACCTTATAAATCAGACTGACGAGACACGCACATCCATCCTCTCACAGAACCTCTGACATTCATCACGCACTACTGCCCATCTGCTAGCAAACACATCACACTCAGGTGCTGATGCAAGGAGAAGGTTCAGGAGGTGCAAAGCGCGGGCCAACGGGGATTGTTTGCGTGACACAGGTCGTAACGTCGGTGCCGCAAGCAGATATCGATCACGGGGCCGGAACTCGAATTTTGTCAGTGATGGTACAAACAGTCGGACCAATGGCTCCACTAATTCTATACTGTCCGACTCGCCGCGCAAGATAATGCAGGTAGTCGTAAGAAGTGGAAAATTACGTCTTACTTCCAGGGAGTAAAAGCCCAAGATACCAAGCAAAAATTTGGTTGGGTACAGGAATGGGTAGTATCCATACATTTTTTTGTACATAAAAGGCAAGAAAGCTTTTTGTACCTTCGCCAGAAGTAAAATGTAAGTTGTTTCGTAAGGATTCCAAACAACACAGGCTGCCTGCAGCTTACTTCTCACTAATGCATTATAAAGCACCTTTATTGTTCTGGGGTCATTGAAATCCCTGGCATTCCTTATAACGAAACCCAACCTCTTGTAGCAACTTCGGGTTAGAGTAATCAGATGCTCGTGGAAGTTGAGGTGGGTGTCAAGGATGAATATAAAACACCCATGTTATTACATAGGTCTTAATACAATGTGCAAATACATGCCCATTGCCAGTACTGAACTACGTACTTCACACGCCGAAAACGATTTCGAGACTGACTTATAATCGATTAATGAAGTAGTTTTTAATAATTTTTTGCACATTGTCCTGATTTTTTGGCAGAGGGGTAAGTATTCTAATGGCTACTCCAGTTATGTATGCTCTAAGACCTCACCCACATAATCACCAAGGGGAAGAGGGGGTTAAACTTGTTAAAAAACATTCACGTGATTAATGTACGATCCCTAAATTGACCTCCTGTCTCCTATTATACAGTGTTGCAAAATATAAGTTTCTGTGTATTGCGTAAAGTAAGAAAAATCTCTTTTTTTTTACCTTTCTAGCCCATTGAAATGCCTACGAGTAGACTGTGTGCGGTATTTGGCGTGGCAATTACCCTGACAATGAAAACCTACGAGTGCATTAGGAGTTACCACAGATAATAGACATAAATTTGAAAATGAGAGCCAAGTTCAATATTAAGAATATGCGATGCTTGGTTGTCGTCTTCACCGACAAAAGAATTGAGATCTACATGGGTGCATTATGTTATAATACCATTAAGACTGTTGGATATTTAAGAAAACTGCCAAGTTAAAGCTCAAAATGCATTAAGCCGCAGTAAATTAGTTTTACTGTAAACAATGTAGTGCCGGACTTGGCACCATTTCAGAGAATCTACGGAACTTGGCACCCATTTAGATCTCAATTCTTTTGTCGGTGAAGACGACAACCAAGCATCGCATATTCTTAATAAGTATTGAACTTGGCTCTCATTTTCACATTTATGTTTTTGATGGGATATCATTACTTTTGCTGCTTTTACTGATGACCTGGTGAAGGTCGCGGGTGTCCGCTGGATGCGGGTGGCGCAGGATCGGTCATTGTGGAAGTCTTTAGGGGAGGCCTATGTCCAGCAGAGGACGTCTTTCGGCTGACATGATGATGATGATGATGATCATTACTTTTTCTCAAAATTCGCCAAATGGTGCTTTTTAAGAGCACGAGTTACTATACAAAATACCCAAATTGCTATAGGTGCACCTCAAATATTTGAAGAGTTCCCTCGATTTCTCCAGGGCCCTATGATCAGATTATAACCTGATAACTATGGGACTACCCCTGAAGTATACCGTTTCAAACAAAAAAGAATTTTCCAAATCGGTTAATAAATGACGGAGTTCTGAGGTAACTAACATAAATAATAATAAAACTAATAAAAAAAACATTGTTTTCTGTTGTTTTCTGGTGTACAAACACAATTACCAAGCTGTATGCCAAATTTCAGCTTTCTAGGTCACCTGGAAGTGGGTTAGCATTTGATTACTAGTCAGTCAGTCAGTCAGTAGTAAAAATGCCGTTTTTTGGAGTTTATAACTCAATAATTACTACACTTATATATATGAAATTTAGGGTTCTAGTTGTTCTTAAGAATCTTAATACATGTGCAAAATTTCATTTTTTTATGTTAGATAGATTTTGAGTTACGGGGCGGTCAAAAGTGGCTCAAAACGGTTCGTGTTGTCGCCAGTTTCTGCGGTAAACTTGGCTGGACACGCTGCCGCGTGTCTAGATTTCTCGCAAAGCTGCTGTGCTGTAGCTGAAAATCGAAATGTCGGCGATTTTATTCATCATCATCATCATCATTTCAGCCGAATGACGTCCACTGCTGGACATAGGCCTCCCCCAAAGACTTCCACAATGACCGGTCCTGCGCCACCCGCATCCAGCGGACACCCGCGACCCTTACCAGGTCATCAGTCCACCGTGTGGGGGGCCTGCCCACGCTACGCCTTCCGGTACGTGGTCGCCACTCGAGAACCTTCCCGCCCCAACGGCCATCGGTTCTGCGTGCTATGTGCCCCGCCCACTGCCACTTAAGTTTAGCGATTCGAAGGGCTATATCGGTCACTTTGGTTCTGCTGCGGATGGCCTCATTTCTGATGCGATCACGCAGAGAAACTCCCAGCATAGCCCTCTCCATTGCTCTTTGGGTGACCTTGAGCCTTCTTATGAGGCCCATAGTAAGCGACCACGTTTCAGTACCATATGTCATCACTTTATTACAGTTTTATTACAGTCAGGCGATTTTATTACAGTCAACAAAATCCATCCATATTAGCCGGCATAATGCCGTGTCACGCGGCGTCGTCACGCCGATCAATCACGTAGTCGGTACCAACGACGGGCTGGCAGCCTGGATTGCTGTCTAATTTGCACTATACAGACGTATGTTTTAATGAAAAAAAAAAGAAAAATTAATATTTTTTTTTTATAAAATCTTAATTATGATTTTTTATTACATAAGCATAACATTTATTGCAATGAAATAGCACGAACTAATAAAAAACGGTAGGTACAAATAAGCTTAAAATATAACTTAAAAATAAACTTACCTAAATCGCCGCTGTTGGGAATGGGTCCTAGAAGGCTGGCTGCGTTACCTCGTTGCACCGCAATGCCTATCCGTTGGCCGAGGAACGAGCCAGCCCTCAGGTCACCAGTGGTGTTGATCAATTTTTATGTTATGCTTATATAATAAAAAATAGGCATGAATGAAAAGAAAATAATAATGTATAAAGTTAAATAAAAATGTGAATTAAATGAAATATGTAATGAATAAAATAAAATTAAAAAATGATTGCGGTAAAATTAAACATTAATGAAAAATTAAAATTGAAACTGAACAAAATGAATAAAAAAGAATTAATTTAAATTAAAATCAATAAATTAAAATATAACTTAAGTATTAATGCAAATTCAGATTTACATAATATAATCAAAAGAAACAACGGACGTATTAAGTTGATAACTAGTAAATTTGTACTTAAATAAAAACTAAATACTAATTATGAAGTTTGCAATAAATCCGTTGCTTGTATAGTCGTGGAATGAAAAGGTTCGTCACTTTTCGACCTTAACAGCATTAAAATAGAGTTGAAAAGCGACGAATTTATTCCTCCGCGACTGTATCTGTAGTACAAGCTTTGCTTAGTTTGGGATTCGGTCGATTAGTTTAAGATCGTTCACAAAGATTTATTTATTTACAATCGCGTTCTCCTAACACTAATTTCTTATAACGATAAGTCAATCTCTGCGACATCAAGAAGCTCACGTCAAAAAACAAAATACCATATATCGATCCGGCCCCGCCGAGCCAGGCAGTCGCAGCACGCGGCACGTACCACCGAACGCCTGTGCAGACATCATCAAAAACCGGCCAAGTGCGTTTCGGACCACGCACATAGAAAGGTTCCGTACCGACACCTCTTAATCTACAAATAAAACCACTACACAATACATTGAATCAAAAAAAATGTTGTATTTTCATAGGAAACTCACGGCACTTAAGCCCTTTTGTTTGGGCAAGACAGTTTTTCAGCAATAACTCAAAAACCGTTAGTTTTCTTGTTCAAAACAAACATCGTTAAAAGGATTTATGATTATACACCAATTTGATTTTCTTTTTAATTTTAAACTTTATAGTTTTAGGAAATTAGAGGGGTGGACACACTTTTTACAACTTTGACAGCTAATATCTCATCAACAGTTGACTTAAATGGAAAAGTTTTTTAGATCCTCAAAATAATTTTATAAGGCATTGATACCTCACACGCCTATGTGCATTGAAAAAAAAATTACCCCCTCTTACATGTGACCCCACCCCATGGTGCCCCCCAGTTTAATATTTTTTTCTTAATTTCACATCATATTTCTATAGCATACACCTTCCTACGAAATTTCATATGTGTAGTGCTCATAGTCTCCGAGTAAATCGGCTGTGACATACGGACGGACGGTCGGACATACATGACAAATCTATAAGGGTTCTGTTTTCGCCATTTTGGCTACGGAACCCTAAATAGTAGCCCATATGAAGCTCTTATTCCTTTAGCAAAAAGACTTTTGATCTTAGGCTCAGCTTCTTCTGATGCCTAACTATTGAGACACGAGGCCTCATAATATGGCAAGCGTGCCACATATCAATTCCGCCGTCACTTCCAATTTGACGGAATCGTGAACCTGAGTGTTGGGCAGCGAGCCAGTGGGTAAATGCCTCGTATTTCTTTTAATTTTGTCTACAAAATAGTGTTCTTCTACTCGTTGAATTTAACGCTTGAATTAAGACTTCGTTGACCAAGCTATAATCACATAATTTTCTCTATGAAAGTTCCAACTCAACTGTAACAACTCATAAGACAATACTTTAGAGAACTATAATAAATTTGACTAATAGGATATAGGCACGGAACAAAAGACATCAAAGAACGCTAACCCATTGGACATGCACTTTGTTTCCTAGGACTAGCTTGTTGACCGAGCGAGCGAAGCGTCTCCGTTTCAGCTTTCGACAAAAATTCTTTCGTATGTCTGTCTGTCTGTCTGTCTGTTCGGATGTTCTCCTCTACAGGTCGCATTTTTTAAACTGATTCTCGTGAAATTTTGTGAGCAGGTTCGATAACTATACTGTTTTTTTTTTTGGCGATTCAGTTTCTAGAAAAATTTAAACTAAAATAAAAGCGGGTTCTACAGATCACAGGGCCACTAGTTATTTCGGTTTGTCTAATTTAATCGCAATTAACAGACAGATAAAGGATTGTATATGATAGTTTTAAAAAATAGCTTTTTAAGTCTCGTACCTTACTTAGAATACTCGGCTAAACGCGACCACGGTACTCGACTAAAAAACATACATTAGAAATATAACAATTGCATAATACTATTTTACAGTACATATGGTGCTATATTACCGCACGAGTGCGGTAATCAGCAGATTACGTGCATATGTCGAAACTTTAAAGAGCCATATGTACTGTAAAACGTTGTACGATACACGTGCGAACAGGTAATTCGCAACTCGTGTCGATTTAAAACACTCCCTTCGTTCGTGTTTTAATTTATCACCACTCGTTGCGAATGTTCTCTGCACTTGTATCGTAATGTACTATATCATGCTTGTAAAGTGGGTCTTATTTCAGTGTATTTTGGCTCATAATACAGAATATTATGCCACTCGTGCTTTTTACATTACGTTATCGCACTAGTGCTTTTCCGTTATATATATTTTTTTATATCAGGAAGGAGTTTTAATGTCTTAAAAACAGCTTAAGTACTTAAGCTTATTGCGAATAAATAAACTTTTTATATGCTCCTATCATAAACTTTGTATATACGAGTACCTATTATATTTCACGGGCACAGGAGCGAATGGAACGAAAAATAAATTCAAATAATATCAATATCTACGTAGGCACATTTCTATTGGACCGCATCCAATATGCAGCAACAAAAAATATAGTTTTCCAATAGATAGATCGCGAAACCATAACGCAGTTAACATACACAGCAGACGAATAGGATTCCAATCTGCGAATTAAAAAAAAAACTTCGCAGTTCAAAAGTTCATATTTGTCCGCATGGGTGTGTTTCGAATTTCAATTTTCGAACGAAAATTGACACGTGTCTATCAATTTCGTTTGCTCGAACAATATTTCCAGAATTTTCTTGGCACTGACTGTATTTTATACAGGATGTTTTTATTGAATTCCGTTAATTGCGAGGGCACATTCCTGAGATGAAATAAAGTAATCTTCTCTAAGACACTAGTATCCCAATTCGTATCATTTCGAAGTTATTCAAATTTTCATTTTCGTTATAACACCCCTAGTATAGTATAAAACATCCTTAACAAATAAACAATGTTGACGTGCGTCACGTGCAGTGCTTGAATAACCGGTATTTTTCGGAACCGGTATTGTGACCTTGATCCAGGAACCGGTATTAGACACGGTACCGGTACCATGCAACAGTATTGCTAAAACCGGTATCCTAAATGATACCGATACCTTGAGAACCGGTAAATTGATGAATTTCACCGGTTTTTAACAGTTAAAATACCGATACTCGAACGTGCGAGTGGAGTGAGTGAGAGAGATAGAAAACCTAATAAGGTCACAAACACTCACATCGCGAGTTGAGCGTCGGATTGATATTCTTCTCTTAAACTCTTGGATGCAGACGTATTCTTGTCGGAGGTCGGTTATTGGGACGTTCTGATTTGTGGTAACTAAATCGTAATTATGGTATGAGGTGTAAGAATTAGCAGTGAACCAAGTGTGTGATGATGATAGCTTTCCGCTATTGATTGACTTGAAGGTAAGTGTCATGTTATCAATTTTATTTACCCAAGTTCCGCCTCCGCGCCGTGCATTCGCACGAAATGGCAACATCGCATACACGAGTAGGAACCTTTATAAAGAACCGGTATTTTTCAGTGCTAATACCGGTATTTTTTCTCAACCGGTGCTCTGGAATCAAAACAAAGGGAACCTATAAATACACCTATAAATTACAGGTATTTTCGGTACCGGTTCCAAGCCCTGGTCACGTGCGGTGTCATTCGAATTTCGAATATTGTCATACTTCACATTAACTTTTGCTTAACTTCACGTTAACTCTTAAGGCCGATTTGCATTCACCCTTGGTGATATAATTAATTATTTTGTATGAAAATTTAAAAAAAAAATGTTGAAAAACTAAATATGTATGCTACGTAGTTTCTATGGCTATACACGGCTATATGCTAGAAATCAATAAAAACACCCTGTATACACAAATAAGAAGTGTCTATCCGGGAGACAGAGTTTTTCATTTGACAATAATAATTTTAAGAACCCATCTGCCAACAAAGTGTCTTGCAGTTAGGCAGAAGAAAATGAATATAAAACTAAGGGTTGTTGATGTGCATAAATTATTTTTTTTTACAAATAAATTTATTTATTCCACCACAATTTACTACATACCACATAGTATAGGGAAGGATGGGCTGTGTTAAGACTGTTAAAAATTAAAGTGATATCATATATTACATATTTATTTAGAAAAAAAATACTGGTCCATCACCCTAAATACAGCGCATCGTTCCTTAAACTAAAGTATACGTACAGTACAATTTTACTATACAGCATTAAAATTTTACATTAAATATGTACCTATTAAATTCTCAAAAATGATTCGTCCGTGACCGAATCCGATTCCCATAACCCGGCTCAATTGTCTCTAAACCTCCATTTTTCATTCGGTTCCATTAGCTGTATCGGCGCTTCTCCGCCGAAATCCGGCGTAATGCGGAATAATCCGGTTTCCGCCGATCGGCGCGTTTGCCAGGCAGTCTATCCCGTTCGACGTATTGGTAAGATATCAACATTATATTAGTCAGCCGCACGTCTACGAGTATACCTGCTTTTCCATCACAAAAAGATAATTGACCTAGTATACGAAGTAAGGGGAGGGAAAGCGTGACGTGGTTTAGGCTAGACCACAAAACTATGTGACCGCTATTCGTTACATGACAAGACAAAATATTTATTTGACGACCTGTTTAGCCTAGTTGGTAGTGACTCTGCCTCCGAAACTAGAGGTCCCGGGTTCGAATCCCGGCCAGGGCATTTATTTGTGCATTTTTCACGGATATTTGTTCTTGGGTATGGATGTTTTCTATGTATTTATCTATATACGTATGTATATCGTCGTCTAGTACCCATAGTACAAGCTTTGCTTAGTTTGGGACTAGGTCGATTTGTTATTATTATTATTTGTAAACATATTAGGTTCATAGGTCTTACAATTATCTCCGTGTCTTGCAATAACGCATACAAATATTTTGAGTCAAGATCGAACATGCGTACACAATTACAATAAAACAATTACAAATGTTGCAACGTTGTTCTTAAAATCTAACCAGTATGAACTGTACAAGTTGTACTGGGGCTAGGGGGGATAAAAAGAATGAGCGTCCGTGCTTGGGCCGACGCCCGCAAGCGTATGATGCCATTTATTACTCTATACAGGGTGTGGCCTGTAATAGGAGCAAAAAATTAAACAGTACACTATTAAGCTCTCCAGCAATTATTTCGAAATGGTTTTAATTGAAAAAAAAAAGTTTTTTTTGGATATTTTTTTTCGTAAAAGTAGCTTATATGTACTTTTTTACTCTACTGGAGTGATATTAATAACTATTTATTATAAAACACTAAAAAAATATAAAAAAAATCCAAAAATATCCTTTTAAACCAAAAATGCGACAACGGTTATGAGTCATAACTTGAAGCAACCTCAAAATCAGCATTAACTGCCGCGCTATAATCTCTCGGTACCAAACCAGGAACTCTGGACACCAGATGCTCTAAGGAAGCGTCCTTTAAATTTATTGCTCATATTACAGGCCACACCCTGTATATCTTATCGATTATTTATATATGTTATCGTGGATAAGACGCCCGTCAGTCTCGCACTCGCATACTTTTCAGAACGTAACGAATCCGTTAACACTCCAGAATTGGATTCCAGGATATACAAGTTGTCCACTTGGCTTCTGAACAAGTGTTTCTATAGCGTAAAGAGTTATATTTAGACCAAACTTGACATAGAAGTTTGTTTTTGGACTCCATGATGGTTAAATATTGATATTTTATTTTATAATTATTACTTATTTTGTGAATCCTAATATTTTGATATTGTATTATTTGCTTATTTGTTAGTTGATATATTGCTATA
Source organism: Notocelia uddmanniana (assembly GCA_905163555.1). Taxonomy (NCBI): domain Eukaryota; kingdom Metazoa; phylum Arthropoda; class Insecta; order Lepidoptera; family Tortricidae; genus Notocelia; species Notocelia uddmanniana. The sequence goes on from LR991063.1 coordinate 26,030,826, forward strand.
TTATAAATGATGTATCGTAACGAAGCACTCTGAAAAGTTTGCATGCCTGCTTGCTGTGCTTGCAGGCTGAATACATGGAACTATATTTTAAATATTTAATGTATAGCTAAGTCCTATTTGTACCTTGTGTATTCCAGCAAATAAACGATTTGATTGATTGATTGATTGTTATAAAACAAACCTAACCTAGAGGATATTATACCTACAAACCTTATTCAAATTATCCTGAAAGTTTTACGGTTTCAGAGGAAATCACTTTTATGACAAATTATGATTATTGCAAACACTTTGCATTGCAATTATGGTTATGACAAATTAAACTATGGATATCGATGTGCTCCCAAATAAATATTAGGGGATTTTTTTTACACAAGTCGAACTAGTCCCTTAGTGACGTGTTTGAATAGACATTTGTTTTGTTTGTGTTACACATTTTAAATATGAATAATGAATAATCGTTTATTGGTCACAATCGTTGTGTACAAAAATAGGACATGGTTGGGACCTCCTAGTAAGTATGGGTAATACTTGTGTCAGGAGGCCCCGCTCTTCCAGCATCAAGTTAAATATGTAATCGAACACGTCACAACTACATACAACAGGTCCTTTTCTTAAGTTTTTTACCATAAATAACGCTTTCCACGTCGTAATTTGCTCAAAATCGTGGCCAAGCTGTTAGTGATGTGGTTTTATTTATTGGGTAACGGACATTCGATACCAGTTAAAAGTTTCTTGGTAATTGTGATATTTACGGAATAATCACTGGTTACGTTTAACGAATACACCCTCTATACGGGCGCATCAGTGCATAAGAGCGGTCCTTAGGATCGTGCAGCACATGTTAAGTATGCACTAGTGTATGGTATACCATCCGTGCCAGTCTAAAAAGTGTGCATCCTCCAGCGAACACAGCTCCTATGAATAAAAAACACAACACACTAATAACATGTGCGTGTAACAAATGTGATTTTGATATCAATTTAATACGCTAACTGAGATAGACCACTGGTCCACGGTTTTTTTTTTCCGATGATCATTTTTCCCGAACGCCGCTATTTAGCTAGCGATGGACTCGTGATTTTGAAACTGGCAAAATAGTAAAATATGCATTATTCATTGCGGTGTCCAATCCAGACAATGAAAATGTGTGTACCTACTCGATTTTATGTCTTTTTTGGACATTCTTAATTGGACAGCTGCTTTTTTTTAATACTACGTCGGTGGCAAACAAGCGTACGGCCCGCCTGATGGTAAGCGGTCACCGCAGCCTATGGACGCCTGCAACTCCTAGGGGTGTCACATAGTGTACTTATATCGGCGCGCGTCCCATACCCAGTAATCAACAATTAATAGATAATGGTAATTTGGAGGAAACGCATCCTCAATTACTAAAATGTGGCTGTTCGTAGGCCGCTAGCTGGTAAAAAAGAAATCATATCACTGTTTTTTCAACTGTCAAAGATTTTGTGGGATAATGGCATGTTATGTTAAAAAATTATGTTTTTATACATATATTTTTGATAAAGTGTGTAAAGTTATTGACCTGCTGCACCGTGTACATAACTTAAACAAGTCAATTTTGAAATTACGGGTTTATCTTCGTACTAGTACATACCATCGTAGGTTTTGAATCACAAATAAAATCTGACAGCACTCTTAACTTTGAAAACTTGAGTCTTCTGAATCAGCCTCGACGCCTTTCAATTTTATTTTTTCATAGAGACGCTTCAGCGCTGAATTTGTAGATATTTTTTTCTTTTTTCATTACTAGCAAAACATAATGGACACATTATCAACCTTCCTTTACCTTTGCACTGAATTGTCGCCCACAACCACTAATGCGTTTTTTCAATCTCTCACCAAAGATAAATCGGTATAAAATCGAACTTGTTGATGCTAAAAGTCGGAAATAAACTTGTGGTAAAAACTCTATTCATTGGGTGAAAGACAAATGGACATCACGGGGAGAGGTTGGCCGAGGGACATTTATTTCAGCTCTTGAGGCCGTTTTAGATGTTTTACGCGCCATTTGCCGCTCGTACTTTGAATGAATGCAATGTCAAGTTAAGGTGACGTGGATCTGGGTATCTTCGATAATACTTGTGCGGTGGTTGTGGAAAGTGGGTAGATGTTAAATTAAAAAGATTTTACCATAATTTATATGCAGCTTTACTATATATCTCTCGGAAAAAATGTGCTGAAGTATCTTTGTTGTGTGAAGTGTCTTTGTGTTTGTTAATCAGGGCTCGGAAACCGGTATTTTTTCCAGACAAAAAATCGTTTTTGATATACGTTTTTCGTTTACTATTTCATGTTTAATCAGACAATTACTGAGCCCTACATAAGGTGTAAAAGCTAGTTCAGAATATTTGGCTATTTCCGGATTTTGAGATTAACCGGTTCCGACCCCTGGTTGTTATGTTACTAAATTTCATAAATGTGACTAATCACTATGTCCTAAATATTCTGCAACTTAATCAAACTACAAAAAAATACTAAGGTATAGGTCTCAACGTTTTACAGCTATATTCCACTAATTTACACCTAATTGTTAACATACAAATGTTTAGACAAAATGTGTCGGCTATTGGGTCGAGTAGGTATCATCACAAAGCTTTTTACCTAACATAACATTAATAAAATTCGTGTTAAACTACCTTACCTATTTTAAAGCACATACACATTATTATGATATGGTACCTACCTAACTGTATTAATACGTTTATTATCCATTGTGTAAACCTGTTCAATGGCTACTTCAAACAAACGTAGCATTCCAAGAACACGGCTTTTGCACAAAATTTGCAACTGAAACGTAAATCCACTCAAACAAACAAAATCCCTTTACAAAAACCGGCATGTAGCCATGTACAAAGCGGAGTAACTAGTGCACTGACATGATAAAATAAAGAAATAAAAATAGCGAAATGGCTCCGCGGTTGCATTCCGCTTTGAGAAAATGTCGCCTTAAGCTTAACATGACAGCGAAACGGTGTACTGATTGGAACAGTAAGGCAAATATTGTTAAAGCTAAAGACACTGGGGTTTCGTGGCTTTTAGTCTCAATATAAGTAACCTAAAGGTCTTAACTAGCTGGGTTTTATTTCAGAATTAAAGTTATTATGATGTTATAGAACGAGTCACTTACGTCTTAAACGTCGAATATCGCTAGACATGTTTTAAACCGAACTGCGATAAGTATTTTTGATTTGGACAGCACCTACAGATACAAGACAACTAGCTGAATATTATAGCACTTAGGCGTTGCAAAGTTAGAAACGAACTAATGAAAAAAAAGAACACCTTCGCATCTACCATATCCTAACTACTTTATCGGTTAATCTAAACTTGGTCTTTCATCCTGAAACGTCGGAAACCACTCTATTTTACGTCAAGGAGCAGAAGGCGTAAATATCATGGACTTCACGTGGTTGTCGATATCAATAGCAGCTTAATGCACTGCACCATCCTTTAGCGCGTTTTGTGGACTAATAAAGAAGAAATGGTTACATGTGGTACGTGATTTCATTTCATCATGTTTTCGTTGTACTATCCATAGGGTAGACGCTTTTCCTCTTCTGCTCATATTAAATTACTGTGTCATAGTCTGTATCCTGTTACAGTGTAACTCGCTCGCGGCTGGACGTGAAATTAGTTAGAACGAGCTTGCGAAACGACCTCTTTACAGGGCCCCTTAACGGCTGGAATCATTTGGAGCTACAGACGTCTTGCCGGTGCTTAAGACGGCTTTGCGCGCTTTAGATGAAAGACTATTTTAAAAAGACAACGAGTTTAACGAAACGATCGACAGATTTAAGGAATACAATACAAGTATTCTTTATTGTTCACCAAAAACAAAACAATTAAACAGTAATTACATAATTAAATAACGGCAGACAATTGGCGGTCTTAGTGCTAAAGAGCAATCTCTTCCAGAAAACCTTTGGGAAGTGGAATTGATGCAAAAAATATTGAGTAGGCAAACAAATAATAATAATCATCATAATATGTTATAAGTCTTTAGGTATAAATAAAGATAAAAGAGTCATACACATACATATATACACAGACATGTAAACATACATAAACATACGCAAATATAAATAGAAATTTATGCTAACAACACAGTCAAACCAGATAGAAGCTCTAAAATTGTTCAAACAACACACACAAATGTTATAGATACCGTCTAATCTCTGTCGTGCTAACAGTTCTTATTCTTCTTTCGTTCTAGAAGTGAAAATCCAGTATAATTTTCAACAGCATCTTTATTCAGGTAAGGACAACTTTTTAGCAGTGAATTATACACGATTGCACCAGTAGCTGCACCTGACCGTCGTTCGACTGGGTACTCTTCGGCAACCGTTAAATCCAGCAGGTAATAAATATCTAAATCTGCCGTATTTATAACTTCTCACTGAGAGGTAGTAAACTGACTAATACCTAATGTTTTATTTAAACTATGTGTGGTTGATAATAATGGTAAATAAGCTCTTCTTAATTCAAAGGCTAACATGAGGTACAAGCGCATTGTCCTGCGGCGCGGTCCATGCAGTAGAGGAAGTGTTTTTATGTCATGACTATGATAGGGTCAACTCCAGGTGTCAGGGTCGTCGACATAGAGAGTTGCTTGACTCATGTGGCAGGGGGAACCAGGCGGGGCAGATTGTTCCCTAGAACTGATAGCCTTTGGGGCAGAAAGGTTCTTGAATCGCAACCACGCATCGAAAAACGCACCGTGGGGAGAAGCAACAAGGTGGACTAACGATGAAGATGACGTGATACAAGACCGGTCATTGCAAAATAGGCACTTGGATGTCGACTTACGGAAAACGTCCAGTAAAAATAACTAAAAACGCTTTGCCTCTCTACGGAGACAAGTTTGTGAGAATTATGAATAGTAATAATAATACTCGTATGAGTTATTCACAATTAACTTGAAGTTAACTGTGATATATTGTATCAAGAATATCCGTAGAAAACCTACAAATTCGCTTCATTCCTCAAGTTAAGCAGGAGTATCAAATTATTTATGGAAAATACTCAACCGACAAGGAGCTTATCTCTTAAACTTAATGATGATGATTTTAATCTGACGACAAAGGCCCATATCAATTAACATATAACTTAGAGCCTTACATACATAACATCAATATAAACAATCCTGACAAAAATACTCCACCGCTTTAACAGCCGTGCCGGTGTAATGCTGACGCGACACGTAGCTTTAATAGTCGACAACACAGCTGAATTCTATAAATGGCTCGCCACATATACCTACTGTAAATTATATGATTCCATCTCCACACATAGATACTGTTTTGTAATAAACAAATTTGAAACGTAAATTCTCAATGCGTGTTGCAGGTACCAAACATACTAACTGAAACTTATAGAAATGCCACAGAAAACCGATTGCTATGTCTTTTAGAGGGACATTCAGACTGTGTCTCGCTGTACCAGCATTTGCATTTGCTAGTCAAAGGCCGAAGGCACCGGATATCGCTTTGGGAACGATTTCCAATGACTATTCTAATTCCGGTGCGTAAGTCAAGAGCTGAAGCGATAGCGTATTTTATATAAGTCGCTTATGAGCCCGGGGGGTTATATGGCAGCACTGCGGGTGTTGAAATCATGAGTTTACTAAAGTCATTCCGGTACTGAGTCAAGAGTTGAAGCGATAGCGTACTGTAAGTTGCAAACGACCACGAGGGGTGCAAGAGCACAACGCTAATACCGGAAACTAAGCAACATTGTGTCTTGCGATAGAGTGGTTAAAGTGACGATGATGATTAAACATAATTATTATGATGTGATCTAACTTCAAGCATGAATTCAACTCTAGCCTGTGCCGTTTGTATACTAAATTCCCTATTTACATACATATATACATCAACATATACAACTCCTCGCCGTCCACGATGAAGGTAGACCTAAAGAAAGCAATGCACTAGAAAAAATCCGCTACCTCTTATATCTTAAATTTTCTGCAGCATAATGTCAAAATGGTAGAAACACAAGACTCTGAATGCACAAAGCCCGAGATCGTATTTTGACCGTTTTGAATATTGAAAATATGAAATACAATCGATGTACCCATTGAAAATAAACCACAGGGTATATTTTGTTATAGAAGAGAGTACATTTACTCGTAAATAAAAGTACGTCAAGCTTAAAAGAGTAGCATGTCACTTACCTTAAGAATTCCAATTTTCTGAGCCACCGAATTATAAACGGTTTGCTTTCAAAGGAGTAAGATAGTCGAGTTATAAGTCAGCACCAAGCGTAGCTTAGAATACGAAAGGGTAAAAGCTCGTATTTCTTTAAAACAACTACTTTTGAACTTTTCAAATGCGTAGTTACTTTTGATGCTGACTGGACTAGTGACTGTGAGCTGTCGACCTCGCTATTCGATAATTACATGGCTTTTTATGTCGAGTCGGGTTTAAGAAATATTTCAAAATGGCGAAACCTACTCTACAAAAATTCACGAGAATCGATTGAGAAATAATGACCGGTAGAGGAAAACAGCCGGAAATCTGGACTGATATACGTAAACATTTTTGCCCAACTTGGGATAGAGAAGCTTGGCTCGCTTCGTCGGTCAGTAATGCAAAGTGTCGTTCGCCATGTACGCTTGAGGTTGAGGCCGTGAGTTCATTCTGGCTATTTGACAGTGCTAGATATTTTTGAAAAGAAACGTTATCATCCCTCAAGTTACTCAGCGGACCCTGGTCTCCTACAGAGGAGGAATAACCACGTTTATGCTATGAATTAGTATGATCATAAAAATGACGCCACTCATATTCCTACCAAGGGCGGATCCACCGTTGTGGGCACGATGGGCATGCCCACAACCCTATTAGACTAGTGACGTCACACTTTCACGGTCTATTGGTGGTTGTTGACGAAATGCAAAAGAGAATGTAAAAACAATTCGGCCATACCAGACTCGGTAGCTCATCTCATTGAAGTATGCGATCAAGATTTGTACCCTAACATGAAAATTTTCTTACAAATACTCTCAACTCTCCCGGTCAGCGTAGCTACCGCGGAGAGATCGTTTTCTGCTCTTAGCAGAATAAAATCTTGGTTGCGTACCTCAATGGTACAGGAAAGATTATCCGAGCTAGCTCTTATAAATAAATACATAAGGATATGAAGCTGGATATGACGACCTGTTTAGCCTAGTTGGTAGTGACTCTGCCTCCGAAGCTAGAGGTCCTGGGTTCGAATCCCGGCCAGGGCATTTATTTGTGCATTTTTCACGGATATTTGTTCTTGGGTCTTGGATGTTTTCTATGTATTTAAGTATGTATTTATCTATATCAGTATGTATATCGTCGTCTAGTACCCATAGTACAAGCTTTGCTTAGTTTGGGACTAGGTCGATTTGTGTAAGATTGTCCCCCAATATTATTATTATTATATATCGATGAAATTATCAACGTTTTCGCGAAAATGAAACGTAAGTTTGGATTTTTAGTTAAAGTAAGCGCCTAAATAAAGTTATTTAATGTAAAATGTATACTAGCGTTTAATTAAATTTGATATCCTATGAAGTTGTATAAATTACATCCAAATCGGTTCAGTAGTTGTAATGGTATTGGACTATTGGTAGCCTAATTAAGTCTCGCCTGGTTCATCTCACTTGCTGGTCATATTTACGAATCCTGAGACAGCGTCAAGATACCTATTTACCCAGTCTAGAGCATATTGGCTTACAGACTACTAGAAAAAAAGAAAAAGAAATTTTTGATTTAAATTGGCGTGGAATTTAATCGAAACTGTTTGACTATTTAATAGGATGAAATCGGGCCTAACTTCTTAGAATTAATTCCATTCCTAAGACCAAAGTCCTGATGCGTAGGAAAAAGGATATAATCAAAAGGATGCTAGTCTGCTTCGCAAGCTTCCTGCTTACGGTATCCCTTCTGGCCTCTGTAGCTGGATATCTGATTTCCTGAGTGGGCGGTCGATCCGAGTAGTCATTGATGGCTGCTCGTCGGACCTCATGGCCATTGATGCCGGTGTTCCTGTGGACCGCAGAGCCAGGAGGCTCATTGGCGGCAGTACGGTAGTGGGAAATAAGCTGCAGAGCTTAGCACATCGACGCAGAGTAGCATGTCTGTGCGTCTTCTACAAACTGTACTTCGGTGAGTGTGCTCAGGAGCTCCATGAGCTCATACCGCCTTCCCCCTTCTTCCATCGGACATCCAGACGTACGGCTGGCTACCATCCTTACCTGGTCGAAATTCCTCTAATTCGAACCAAGCGCTTTGCATCTTCTTTTATAATGCGCACTTCTAAGGTTTGGAATTCTCTGCCGGCGTCTGTATTTCCGAGTTCATATAACCTGGACCTTTTTAAGGCACGAGTGAATAGGCATCTTCTGCCTCATCTTCGCATCGCTTCATCGTCGGCCTCATCTTTGCCTCCTGGCTAGATGCTGGCCAAGAGCAATCCCATTTTTAATAAAATAAAAAAAGGATATAATCAAAAGGATATAATCAAATTAAAAAATGTTTTTCATGAGCGAGTTCGTACTCCGACTCACACTTGGCCGATTTTTGGGTGGTTGTGACCACAACCTTTTTTGAGAGCTGGATCCGTGCCTGATTCCTACGAAGTGCGAGTAAGTTGTTCTAACGCGGTATTTTAGACTTGAATCAACTGGAAAATAGTTATTTTTACCGCCCACTTTATCTTTTACCGCGCACATAAATGGACTTGCTCGAAGTAGGAAGATAAATGCTACCTGAACAACTAGTTTTCAAGACTGGACATCGTTTTAGCGGGAAAGTATTAGTTTCAAGTGCTTTTGAAGTGTTTTATGTTCTTCATATGGGTTATTTATAGTATTGTGTCATAAACTTTCACTCAACCCTTTGAAAATAACAAGCTTACAACGGATATGAAGATCAAAACTACAAGTGTGACCATATTATAATCGATTAAGTGTTTCATCTAATTGGTCGTCGATTGCACGACATCAATCGATATTTAAAATTAGGTACTTTTTAAAAATATGTTTACTTGATATTTTCTTTCAGCCACATTAAAATGTGTACAAAAGAAACTATCTGCTTCTGTACAGTATTTACGAGTATTGCTGCCACAATGACAGGCCTTGGATCAGTGGCTAATCGCATACTGATCCAGTGAAAAATGGATAAATAATAGGGGTTTAACCTCGGAACGAGAGATAATAAGCTGAAAACTCGTATACACTTTAATTTTAGTCGTCGTATATGTTGTCTCGAAAGGATTTAATGTCTTTATATCTGTAGAGAAATTAAAGAAGAAATGAAGTCAGGAGCGTTCGTGGCCCAGCGGCGCCCGCGTACCGCGCTGAGCGCTCCCGTGCTTTGGAAGGCACGTTAAGCCGTTGATCCCGACTGATGTCTATGATAGCAGTCGTTAAGCCAAGTTAGAGGCCTTCCGGCGGCTTGAGATCTTCTAACAGCCAAGTTGCCCACTCACTTGACAAGCCTAATCCCAATAAGGTCTAGTTTCCCCCTTGGGTTAGAAGGTCAGATGGCAGTCGCTTCCGTAAAAACTAGTGCCTACGCCAATTCTTGGGATTAAGTAGCGAACCCCAGGCATCCTTCAGGATGAAACTGTACTGGGAATAACGCTTGGATGATGATGATTTGTAGAGATATTAATGTTTTTCCATTTTTATGCCACTTGTAAGTTAAATATAAAACATAAAAATTATCCTTCGACTTTATTATGCCCAAACAATTAATAATATAAATACTAGACATCAAACGCTTTGCATTATCTTTTTTTATAATGTGCACTTCTAAGGTTTGGAATTCTCTGCCGGCGTTTGTATTTCCGAGTTCATATAACCTAGACCTTTTTAGGGCACGAGTGAATAGGCATCTTCTGGGTGAGCTCGCTTCATCGTCGGCATCATCTTTGCCCCCTGGCTAGATGCTGGCCAAGAGCAATCCCATATTTAATTTAAAAAAATGTATTAAAACAGACCAACTTCTAATATCGGTAATTAAAATGATCTCAAGGAAATGAAAGAACGCAATTTGGAAATGCGTTTTTTTATTTTTCATAACAAATTGCGAGTCTAAAGGGATTTAATTACCGTGCAAAAGTATCGGCGTAAAAGATAAAAGCGGACTGAATTTATTTTTACGTGGTCTAGCAGGTTTGTGGTGTAACAGGGCTAAATAATTGTGGGTGCGTAAGGCAGCATTGCCCTTTTATTCGTATTAACTACACATTTTCCGATGCTATGCTTTCATATTTTGAGAGGTTTTTTTGTGCTCATCAAGTCCCCAACGAGGCTGTTTCAGATTTTAGGGTTCCGTACCCAAAGGGTAAAAACGGGACCCTATTACTAAGACTTCGCTGTCCGTCCGTCTGTCACCAGGCTATATCTCAAGAACCGTAGTAGCTAGACAGTTGAAATTTTCACAGATTGTGTATTTCTGTTGCCGCTATAACAACATATACTAAAAACAAAATAATAATAATAATTAAGGGGGGCTCTCATACAAAAAAACCTGATGTTTTAGCCCTTTTTAATGCCTACCACTCGCCGAGCTAGATCTCAAGAACCGTAATAGCGAGACAGTTTAAATTTGCACAGATTATGTATTATTATTGTGGCTACAACAACAAATACTAAAATCTAAATAATAATAAAAATTAAGGGGGGCTCCCATACAACAGAGTAGTTGTTGGCGTTTTTTTTCCTGGTACGGAACCCTTCGTGCGCGAGTCCGACTTCCACTTGGCCGGTTTTTATTTTTATTAAGACAGTGTTTAATTTATTTATTAATAATTATATTATAAATAAATTAAACTCTGAAGTGACACATTTAACAAGGACGAATACAGATCTAACGTGTCAGGTACTAGTTTTTAAACAGATACTCGGAGAGAATACCCCTATGGCAGCGCGAAAATCAACCCCAAAACAAGGAGAAAAAACAAAGTCCAAACGGACTCGCGCGAGCACCATAAAACAAGTTGAATCACTAAACATTGGCAAAGAAATCGGTACCAGTCCTGAGAGTTCCGAAATAGATAAAATATCTATGTCATCGATGCTTTCTACTCCCGATCCAGAAAACTATGGAGTAAATGAGTACAGTGCAGAATTACGCCAGAAAAGGTCAAACTCTATCTTCATATTCGGAGGCAAACAAAGCGTTGGACTAGCCTCTAGACTTTTACATACACCGCTGGACAATGTTGACACGGCATCTAAATCATACGATGTCACATCGACTGTTCAACCTGGTACCCTACGGAGAGTAACCTACGGAGAGAATTGTTACCAAAATTCAACAATGCGTATTTTCAGACGCTGACAAAGTTATACTTTCGCTTGGAGAACACGACGATAATCCGGCGGACCCAATATCTAATCTAAATAGAGCACTAAAACACTTGCATAACTGTAATGTTTATATTGTTAGTATAAAATATAACCCTTATGTGCATGCTGATTTGATCAATTACATGTTACACCATTTCTGTCTGAAGGAGAGTAATTGTAAATCAAAATATCAAATTCAAAATCAAATATTTATTCTGCAAATAGGCCACAAGGGCACTTTTACAAGTCAAAGCGTGAATTTATACAATTAAAAAAAACTAAAAATCTTACATAATAATAATGATTAAAAAATATACTGATTAACAATTAAATGAAAATAAATGTACAAATATTAAGGACGTATTGAATACGATCTGTCCGAATAAACAATAAGTAAATATATAAATCTTACTAATTATGTAAGGGTAAATATATAAATGTTACTAATTATAGGTATAGGAACCAAACATGGTATTTAACAAATATATGTAAAAAAATTAACGCAATCGTGGATCTATTAGACTACAAAGAGTCCTATTATAATTTTGTAAAACCTGTGGACACTGCAGTCTTATGTTCTACACCTCAGGGCACAAAACCGAGCATTAAAAAGGCACAATCCCTTATTATTTTCAAAAGCAGGTAAATATTACGGGTACGATAGCAACGGAACCTCATTCCTTTCGTGCCTGATTCGGTCACTGTGAACATATTTCATCAGAATATTGCAGGTATACTAGGAAAAAGAGACATTTTTGAGTCGGCAATGAATGATCTATGTAAAAAAATGGGTCATATAGAGATAGTATGTTTGTGCGAGACCTTCATAAAGTCAGGGTCGATAGCAAATCTAGCCATAAATAACTATAAAGTCGCTACCTCATACTGTAGGCAACATCAGAAGAGAGGTGGTACATGTATCCTCATAAAAGCGGGTTTGGAATATAAGGTCCTTGAGAAAATTCAGGGTCTATCTCAACCATTTGAATTTGAATGCTGTGGCATTGAAGTGCCTCATTACAATTTGATTGTGGTCTGCATATACAGAACACCTACATCAAATGTAAACTTGTTTTTATCTCTATTGAATCAGTTGTTAAAATTGTTAACTAAAAATAGTAAGAAAAATATAGTGCTTTGCGGGGACTGGAATATTGATATATTAAAAGGTAATAAAATACAAAAAGAACTAATATCAATCCTTTCTAACTAACATATTATTAATCATATATATCGTCCCACAAGAAAAAAGACTTGCATTGATTGAATGGCTAGTAACATGGCAGATGTTAAGCCAAGTATCCATACCCTATCTCTTTCAGATCATGAAACCGGTCAAAGTCTATCATGTAAAATGTATTTAAATAAATCATTAAAAAAACAACCAATATTTTGGCATGAAGTGAAAAGAGATTACAGTCAAGAAAATTTGCACAAATTTTACGAATGTATGTCTGCCTTATCTTTTAATGATATTTTGGAAGAGAATAATACTAATGTATCATTTAACAAATTTCATGAACTCGTATTGTTATTTTATAGTCTTTGTTTTCCTAATATAAAAATAAAAATAAATTATAAAACCGATAAAAAATAAATTGGTCACAAAATTAGTTGTGCTAATAAAAGAATTTTGTATAGAAAAGCTTCCCTAAATAACCATAACAAAGATGACTTACAAAAATATAAAAAATATACTAGAATATTAAAAACGTGTCTACATAAAGCAAGATAAATATCTAATAGTCAGTATATAGGTAAATCGACTAACAGGTGTAAAGCTGCGTGGCGAGTAATAAAAGATAGCTGTAATCCAATACAAACCTCCGAGGATATAACCGAAATTGCAATAGGCACTGATACCATTCATGATCCAGAAGAAATAGCTGAAAAAATGAATGACTATTTCGTAAATATCACATCTCAATCCCAACGAAATAATTCAGTAAGCGGAGCTAACAGGTTATACCAAAATGTTCATGCTTTGTTTCTTACTCCAGTGGACAATTCAGGTGTGATAAAATTCATTAAAAGTGTACGTAACACTAACTCTACAGGTTACGACGATTTATGTACTAAAGTCATTAAACTATGTGCCGTCAGCCTATCTAGACCCCTAAGTAACATAATTAATTTGTCATTCATAGATGGTGTTTTCCCGACACGTCTTAAATATTCAGTAGTGAAACCATTACATAAAAAGGGTACCTAATCGGAGGTTACAAACTATCGACCTATTACCCTTATTCCCGTCATCTCAAAGATCTTCGAGAAAATAATGCATGGCAAAATATCCAGCTTCATATCAAAAACTCAAATACTAAAAAATGAGCAGTTTGGGTTTCGGAAAAACAGTTCCACTTCAAAGGCATGTTTCCAGTTAATAAAACGTGTCATTGAAAATCTTGACAGTACCCATAGATGCGGTATTATTAGATATGACCAGGGCATTTGATTTTGTGAACTATAAAGTGTTAATGAGCAAACTGTTTAAGTACGGTATTAGATAAACTGTAATGACGTAAATAATTTAGATATATGAAATAAACAACGCTTTAAATGACATTATAACTTGGTTGGAAGAAAATAATTTAAGTATTAATTTAAAATAAACGAAATTTATTCAATTCTTGACATGTAAAAATAAAATAAAGAAATTAAATATAAGATATGATATTCAATTAATCGAAGAAGTTATATCTGCTACATTTTAAGCATAACGTTAGACAGCTTCTGTAACTGGAAAAGTCATATTGATAATCTGCGCATACGACTAGACCGTTTTGTGTATGTTTTATATCGTGTACGAAGCGTAGTCTCAAAAGAAGCCGCTCTTTCAGCGTACCATGGTTATGTGGCATATTTAATGCGATATGGACTCATACTATGGGGGAACTTTACAGATATAGAAATAATTTTCAAAAATCAAAAAAAATGCATCCGGACTTTGTGTGGAGCTGACTTCTTAGAGCACTGCAAACCACTGTTCCAGTCTAAAGGTATATTGCCGCTTCCATGCCTATACATATTTGAAATGTGTATCTTAGTCAAAAAAATAGGCTTGTTTGATATAAAGTCCACCAAATCTAAAAGAGGAACACACAGAATTAAATTGTATTTGCCAAAAACTAACTTGGCATTATCAAGGAAAAACTCGTACTGTATGGCCATAAAAATATTTAATATACTTTCTGATTCATTTAGAGAATTGCCTTTCAATATATTTAAGAAAATGTTATTTAATCATTTAATTGAACATTGTTACTATTCCGTAAATGAATACTTCAATAATTGCAAATTGTAATATTAAGTTACTTATTTGAATTTATAACTAATGATGTTTAAAAATAAATATTTGTACGCCCGTCTTGGCAAAACGAGATTCGATCCATGTTAAATTGTAAGACCTTATATATACGCTTGTTTTTATGCAAATAAATCATTCATATATTAATGTAAATGTTAGCCAGCCTCATGTCGTTCCTATCCCCAGTGACCTTGGGGATATCATAGTGAAGAATCAGAAGTGATTCGTTTTGTTTTTGTACCTGTCTGTTTAATCTAATTTAGTTTTATTCAGTTTTCAGTTACTTACTTATGCCTTAAAATGGTAACAACAAAACAAACTCATTTCATTAAAGCCTTGCCTATAATGAGTTAAATGCATGGCTCACATTAAATAAATAAATGTCAGGGGACAATCTTGCATAAATCAGACTAGTCCCATAGTAAACTCAATAAGTCTTGTGTTATTGATACTAGACGATGATATATATATTTAAATGCATAGAAAACACTTCACATTAACAAATGACCAAACCCCGGATGACGGGAGCAAAAATGCGTTGACAGCTTTATAGTGCGAGGACACACATTTTATATCATATAAATCGATGTTGATAAAAAGCACGATGTACCTACTGGACTACCGCTATGATATGCAGAAGTATTAATTATTGTTGAAAATAATAGTACCAATGTAATTAGTAGACTGAAATGGTATCTATACTTACCTGATGTACCTAATATTGTGTAACAACCTGACATGTAAGATAATAAGTTTGATCTATACATTTCTGATTCAATAATTTGTTCGTATGGATGTCGATAGAATAGTCGATATTTAACTAAGCACTAGTGATAAGTGGTATTTGAACTTACTGGTATTTGAACCCGGGACCTCCAGCTTAGCAGGGAGTGTGTACCCACTAGGCTAAACTAAAACCAAGAATACAACATTTTCATATGTTTTCTAAGCACAAAAACTAACCGAAAAATAAGAGTAAAGACTAAAAGCGCTCAAGTTCTAGTAGTCGTGTAATAACGCTTTTACATTAAACCTGTAATTTACCATCTGATTCTATTTTAGTACCCGCGAAGTATGATTTTTATTTCTGGAATTATCTGCGCTTGAGTTTGAGGTAATGTTTAATTTACTTTCAGACTATTTGTAAGTTGTTTAGGAAAGTTGGTTAGATAGCTTAATTAAAATATCCTACGTTGCCTGCTTTCGTAGCTGGGATCGTGCTGATGGGAGCAATGACTTCTAATATAAAAAAACTCCCTTGAGTAACATTGGTATGTAGAAGAAGAGAAGCAGTGATCGACAGTTTCGGAAAGATCAAAAATTAAAACTGCCTCCGCCCCGCACCGCGCCGCGCCCGCTCTGAGCGTTTCGAGCTTTATTCATTATCTATCAGGCAAACAAACTGGCAGCCGTACTTGTATTCTTGAAGATCTCACGGTTAGAAAATAAAAATACCACACCATAAAACAAAAACTAGCATATGAGGTGCACACACAAACAAACAAACAACCTCTCACCCTAAACGCATATACCTTCTCCGTTCCGTCGTGGGTAATAAAAAAGTCGTCATTATGGTGGTCCTTATTTCGTTAAATTATATTTTTCTACGGGGCACCCACTTAATGTAATATCTACCACTAAAAAACCAACGTAATTTAAAAAAAAATAGCAACGTTATTATAAGTTATATTGGACATGTATACACTTTGAGTCGTCGTCCCACAATCAAAAATCGAAAAAAAATAGAAAAAAGAAACATCTTGTATGGAGGGTCCAAATTTTCAAAATTCGGTAGCGACTCCTAAAGAGTATTTTAAAATTCTGGAAAAAAATTGCGTTGGTTTTTTAGTCGTAGAAATTACATTAAACGGGTGCCCCATAGAAAAATATAACTTTAATGAAATAAGGACCACCCTAGTCGTTATACTTATATTTTTTACCCTGTATTAATTTGATTTCATCGAAAAAAAGCCAGCCTTAAAAATGAAATGTTGTTAATTGGGTGAGGACCAAATTTTTGGACCATCGTTAAGGCATTTAATTCGCCTACAATTTAATTGATTCCGTTGTGACACGAAAGTTACCCATATAAATTGTATGACAAATTTCCGTGTCACAACGGAATAAATTAAATTGTAGGCGAATTAAATGCCTTAACTGTGGTCCAAAAATTTGGTCCTCACCCAATTAGTAATCGACCATTTACGAACCCCACAACCATTGCCATTTCCGTAACATTGCATGACAGCAATTGCTATTTCACGTTAACTTTCATGTTTGGTGCATGTGGCACTACTAATTGCGTTAATCACTGAATAAATGTAACGCTAACAGTTATTTCAAGCAAATGTTACGGAAAAACAACTTTTGTACCAAGGGACTCTTAATAACACTAGCTCTTCAGTTAAAACATACCCTATTCCCTTGGATTTAAGTTCAAAACTGTGTACACATTTGTCAACTCGACGGTGGTAATAGCCGTGTCATTCCATTATGAAGTCTGAGTTCGTTGACCTCAACTTTTCGTATTGCCGTGCAATTCTAGAAGGCAAATTATGAACGCAAAATATACGGCGCATACGTCACTTAGGAACTGATATGGTAGAAATTATGCAGAGTGATGTTTACTTAGAAGGGACTGGTGAATACAAAAAATGAAATTTAATTAGCAATTAGTCAAAAAAGGCACAATTTGATTTGTGTGCTGGGTGATTTTTAACTTGCTCTTCGCTGTTTAACATTTTAATATAGCATCGAATTTTGGTCCACTTATTTATTTGGTACCGTACAGGCCACCTGCTTAGGCGCCTTCCTAATTTGTCGATGCGGAGGCGGTACGATATGAGAAAACTGTCAGCTGTCAGTGTCAACCGATACCAATGCAGTACTGCCCCACTTCTGCGCATGGTATTACTACTGCACAAACATAATACTGACAGTATTTCGACAAATGATCAAAAATTCAATTCAATTCTATACCATAGATAATTCATTATATTGCTGGTGAGGGAATCATAATAGATTCCATACATTAGTATACAACTGTTGTTTTTAATTTTTAAAAGAGGCACGCTCCGATGTCTTTTTTCTGCCATCATTTCGATTTTTTAATATAAATCAAATTATTTTGCTGGCGCATAAAATATTGTATGTAACGTTACATAATAAGGTCTTAAAATTCGAGATGTGCTGTAACAAAACGAGCGTAGCGAGTACCTACTTCGAAAATAAACCCCTTATTGTGTAACTGTTGCATTAAATACTAAATAACGTAGAATTTCCTATTAAATCCAAGCCAATACCTGTGTCACCTTAATGACACACGTTAAAAATATCACAACAAAACACAGGGGCCATTCCGAGGGTCCGGCAGAGGAATGACGCCATTACCCCCGCAATCAGCGGCGGAATGCCACGAACGACCGTCATTAACTGCTCTCATTAAGTTTCGTCACTCAAAACTACTTTTCAGCTACTACGTTTGTTATAAGAATGACAGTAGATCGTGGGTTGACGCCGTAAGAGGAACATCTTATGGCGGATTGCGCCAAATTCCATAGTAGGTACAAGCATTGCTTAGTTTGGGACTAAGTCGATTTGTATAAGATCGTCCCCAATTTTTTTTAACATACGATTACAGACAAAGGTGGACTGATGACCTGGTAAAGGTCGCAGGAATCCGCTGGATGCGGGTGGCGCAGGAGCGGTCATTGTGACACTCTTTAGGGGAGGCCGATGTCCAGCAGTGGACGTCTAACGTCTGATATAATAATAATAATAATAAACTTTATTGACAAAACATGAATGGTATTACAAAACAATCAAGAATAATAATTTATAGATAATATTAGGTTTACTAATCTAAGCTTATTTATACAGTAAGTTTGGAATCATGTTAGCCAAAGGTACCAACCTCAGCATTTGCTGGACGGCCCGACGGGTTACCCAGCGCTGATTTTCAGTTTGGCCCCCTTTTTTTTTGGAGGTGTAAATGTTAGGTACATTTAAGGATGCGCTGTGCAATTTTCCGTTACATAGGTAAACATAAAATTGAAAAAGAAGAAAATAAAAGAAAATATGTTTGTGCATGTATGATGTGAGTATGCAGGTAATATGTTTATGTTAGTGTCATTGTTTATTTGTGTAGTCTATTGTAATATGGTTCAGTGTGTGATACTTTAGTCTCTCAATATCTGCAGTTAATAATTAAGTTTTAGACTTCGAACTTGGTTTAACGTTGCCATTGCATTTCAAGTAGGTGCTTTTGCATCAGTTTCTTAAATTTTACTAATGGCATTGGTTCTCGCAGAGGTGGAGGTAGGTCATTCCAAATTTTAGCTGCGGCAAACTTAAAACAACCCCTAAAAGACGCGGTTCTATGTGGAGGAACTATTAGTTTGGTTTCCCTACAGCTTCTGAGTGACCTCGTAGGAGAATCTTTAACCCACTTTAAATCATTGTACAGATATGTCGGTTTAGCAAATTCTATTACTTTACGAAGGGTAAAAGCTAGGTGCAGATGTCTCCTGTTATTCATATTCAGAATTCCTCTGTTGTTAAGGTATGGGGTAATATGTGCTCGCTTTGGAATATCGTAGCAGAAACGTATACAGGCATTTTGTACCCGCTGTATGGCCTTTTTGGTTTTTTCAAAAACCCGTGGTCCGTATACAATATCGCCGTAGTTGAAATGCGAAAGGACTAACGATTCCATGAGAATTTCTCTGGTCTCTTCATAGAGATACCTTCGCATATGGTATAGCGTCTTGATTTTATAAAAGGCATTTCGGATTTTAATATTGATATATTCTGTAAATCGCATTTCACCGTCCAATATCATACCCAGGTTTTTTACATGTTCTACTCTGGTTACGGGCTCTGTCCCTATGGACACTTGTGGACTCTGCTCGATAATCTTTGCGCGTTGCCATTTATTACCCATGACTATAAACTTAGATTTAGATGGATTCAATACTAAATTATTTTTAATTGACCAGTCCGCGATTGCTTCGAGATCCTCATTGATATTATTTACTGCAACCTTGACGTCTTGAGGTGCAAATGCGTAATATAGTTGCGTGTCATCCGCGTATAGGTGAACATTGCAGTGTTTTAAGTTTTTCACAAGGTCCGTAGTGTAAAGGATAAACAGTAGTGGGCTTAGAATGGATCCTTGTGGTGTACCTCGGCTGACACGTTTAACCTCGGATTTAGCTAGTATTCCCTGTGGAGTCTGTAATTCAACGTACTGCTGCCTCTCGGTGAGGAACGATTTGAACCATCTTCGTGACGATTCGGAAACGCCATAGTGAGTCATTTTCGACAGTAACAAAGATGTATTCAGGCAGTCGAATGCTCGGGAAAAATCTAGTAAGACGAGAATCGTGCCCAATCCCTCGTCTGACGCTGTACCAATGTCACTGGTAACCTTTGCCAGTGCAGTTGCCGTACCATGTCTACCGCGAAAGCCCGATTGTACAGATGGTAATAAGTTATTAACCTCCAGATACTTTGTAAGTTGTTCACAAACTACTCTTTCTATAATTTTGGAAAGTATAGGGAGGATACTTATTGGGCGCAGAACTTTGTATTCTTCAGTTTTGCTAGACTTTGGTATGGGTTTTACCTTCGCAAGTTTCCAATCTTCAGGGAAGATGCCTGATTGAATGGAAGTGTTTATTATGTCTGTAATTATGGGAAGAGTAATGTTAAGTGTAAGTCGGATCATTTCAATTGATATGTTGTCATAGCCACTTGCATTTGTAACTATTGACATGATAATTTTGTGAATTTGATCTTCTGTGCAACTTTTGATATCAAACCTGTGTTCGTCCAATATCTCACTTTCGAAGATCATTTGAGTAACGTAATCCGTATCTGCAGTTCCAGGTAATTTCAGAAAAAAGTCATTAATTTCATCCGGCTTACACAAATGCTCTGGAATTAGGGGCTTGTCACTATCGCCTATAATTGCAGAGTTCTTGAGATGTTTCCACATTTGTCTTGGATGACGTCTATTTTTATTAACATAAAAAGCAAAATAAGCAGTCTTTTCCCGTTCAATGGCGCCATTCGTGTAATTACGCAGAGTTCTGTAATAATCCCGGTGAGATTGAGTCTTTGTTTTGCGAGCTTTATTGAGGGCAGAATCTCGTAACCTCATCATTAATTTGATAGTATCAGTGATCCACGGGTGGGACTGGCAATTGACACGTACTCTGTGCACGGGCGCATGCTTATCGAATAGTAACGTCAGAAGGTTATTAAATAGTTTTACCTTGGCATTAACCCCGTCGAGTTTTCTTATATCGGCCCAGGCTAACTGATTTAAATCCGTTTCGAAACTGTCACTATCAATTTTACCTAGGGACCGTTTATAAATATATTGAGGTATTTGTTTTGGCTTGGTAATTTTCAATTCTCCTATAATCATGGCGTGGTCGCTAATACTTAAGTTATGATTAACGTATATTTTACTGAAAAGATTGGGACTGTCTGTTATAATTAAATCAAGCAAAGACTCCTTATCGTCTGTCACTCTGGTGGGTTCACTGACCATTTGCTCTAAATTTCTTTCAGATATAAATGCTATAAGCTTCTTTGCTTTCGGTGTAACCGGTGACATTAAATTAACATTAAAGTCCGTGAGCAGAAAGACACAGTCGCAGTAAGCAAACTCGTCTAGCGAGTCGCTCAATGCGTCAACCGCACAGTCTACCGAAATGGATTCCGGTCTATAGGCCGTGCCGACGGCATACCGTCCCACTCCCCGTAACTGCAACACCAGCCACATCTGTTCCAGTGTGCCTGACGGGTGTGGCTTAACACGCGCGGAGATACCTTTTCTAACATAAAAACCTACACCACCACCTTTTTGTCCACTGGAACGTGGGTTGCTTTTTAGCGTGTAACCGGGGAGTGACGGTATAATTTTCTCTTCACCCTCTCGCAGCCATGTTTCATTTAGAGCTAATATATCGGGTTGGTGCCTGTCTACAGCAGCGATGAGCTCATCCCAGCCTGTGTTCAAAGATCGGACGTTTAATAACGCTAGTTTCAAACGCTGTACTTTTTTACGAGCCATTTATAATACAATATAGGCGAAGTATTTTCTTATAATATACAGCGTAGCGGGGTAACACAGCAATGTTGATGAGTAAAGCTTGCTCTCTGTCGTTGATGTCCATCTTCAGTTGATCGACGATATTGTGCAATTCCGACGGAGCCGGTAGGCATTTTTGGTTATTTTTTATTGTCAAAAGTTCTGCGTTTAGGCGAGAGTTTTCTAGCGCAAGTTCCTGAACCTTTACAGTCAAAGAAGAAAGATCGGATTTGCAGCTCGTGATTTGTTCACTCAAAAAGTCTGTAATTTCTGAGATTTCTTTTTTTATTTCATTAATAGCGTGGCTGAATTCTTTTTTTATTTCGCTAAAAATCTCCTGCTTTGTGGTACTCAGTTTCGAGTCAATCCTCGCCAGGTCCTGTTGAACAATCCCCAGTTTCGAATCTAACATGGTCGATAGGGTTTCAGTCATATTTCTCATACTAGCCTCCATTGAGTTATTCCTGGAAATTTGAGAGTGTAGTACCAGGTCCTCGGTCCTGCTGCAATCCTGTTTTGGTGAGTCATCGCATATAGACATGTCTGAAAAGCCGGCGGCGAGTGCTCATAATGTTGCCGTACCGGTGTTTCGTCTCCTTTTTGACGCCGCGTGATATTATTGCATGCAGGACAACGCCAGGAATTGTTTAGGTTACGATATTTTTTCTTATAATGCTCGGTTGGTAAGCCTACACAAGCATAGTGATAACAGCCTTTGCAAGAAATGCATTTAAGCAGCAAATCGTCGCAAATCACGCTGTTACAGGCCAAACAATTCATTTTGTCTCAGTACCTCGTTAAATAATGGGAGTCGTCGCTTCAGCTGATCAGGCGGGCTATAACCGGGCGACCTTGAATGCGCAGTCGCTAATGTAGGTAGCACTTGCTGTCTAACGATTACCACTGTTTGGATGCACTGTTTGTCCGTAATCCCGGCTAGGATTTAGAAAACTATGTTTACAATCACTTTCCTAATTAGTTGTTCCTCACTCTAATGTAAGTTTACGATCGTTATGTCACTTTTAAGAATATTTTAGCAATAAATTATCAGAGCACAGCGCAAACGATATTAACGCCGCGCGCGCTACCCTCCATATGATGATAATGATGATGATGCATCACAAATATTAATATTTTGTTGTTGTTTTTCATGTCAAATTCCAAACTATATTAAGCTTATTATAATTATTAGTGACCGAGCGAGTGAAGCGAACATAGCGTCTCCGTTTCAGCTTTCGTCAAAAATTCTTTCGTATATGTCTGTCTGTCTGTCCGGATGTTCTCCTCTACAGGTCGCATTTCTCAACCGATTCTCGTGAAATTTTGTGAGCAGATTCGATAATTATAATTATATAGAATTTGTCAGTCATGTCAGTTTATGAAAGTTTTGCAATTGAAAAAAAAATTGTGTTTGCGAGGTCTACAGGTCACCAGTAGCGGAGTGAGTTCGTCAGTTGTTTAATTGTAAATAATTTAATTAAGTTTAGATGTGAATGCTGCTCAAAAGGCTTTTTTTAAAGCCGCTTTTGTCATACTCGACTAGACATACATTATTAAAAGTGGTATACACTTACTGCAAGGGTTTACGCTCAAGAACACAAATACCTATAGCGCACGCTTCAGTATACCTTTGCTTTTAAAGAAAAATTATAAATGTTAAGGTAGGTGCTTTTTTGCTCCGGGTTGCCCAGCGAAAATTCTTACGCGCCGCCACTGCAGCTCACAGAGACACTAGTATTAATTATGTTACGTTATTGATTGCCCTGAAAGAACTCTTCAATTGCGTACAAAGCGTCTTCACACAGCTTCGCTTTCAATTTTTTAACGAATGACACGTAACCAAGAGCCTGCTCAATGGCTGGAAGAATTATATTATAGACTTTTAGGCGCACTACATTCAGGCACTTCTTAGCTTTGGCTAGCCGAGTACAGGGTATTTTCAGGTCGTGCTGCCGCCTGGTGGTCAAGCCACGCACGTTAGAATTTGTGCGGAATACTTAGCTTAGGTGGATGTGACTCCTAACATACTGTGTCGTTAACGTCAACATCATTAACGGAAAGTGTCTTTGCGAAATTTATAACTACCTTAATTAAGTCAAATATTCTTGTACGTTTCGAAAATACATGGAAATGTGGTAATAACGCGCTCGTCCGGAGCAATTTGGGGCAGAATCGTCTCCCAAACTCACTTACATAGCGCATGCAATATGCAAAGCGTATGCAAAGTTCTTGTCCGAAGCTTTAGAAAATGAAAAGACAGTCTAGAGACATTAGTTCACGTACTACCTGCAGAACAATAAAGGGGGCTTGAAATCTGCGAAATGGAATGAACATAGAGGCGATCTGTAGTTGAACCAAAGCCGATGTTGTTGGAAGAAAGTTCATATACCTATAATGATATCCAAATTTTAGGTCTACTTATACCTACACTAGCTGTTGCCCGCGACTTCGTCCGCGCACTGCCAAAGACTGTCTGGAATAATAGTTTCGTCTTTTTGAAATCGACAGTGAATCTAGGTGCATTCTATGCATGTTTTAGTTATCAAACTCATTGTCACTTGTCATCAGGGTAGATTGTGGTGAAATATTAGAGTATTTTACTACCGAAGTGATAAATTGGATAATTAATAAATCGTTCCAGTGAACGATTCCGGGGCAGTCCCCGGGCGGGATTCAACCCACGACGAGAGGGGGAAGTTGGTAGGGCAATGGACGGATTTCAGAGATCGTGGGTTCAAATCCCACCTGGGTGATTAATTTTTAAGTTTTACACTCTTATGAAAATTATAATTTCGCTACGCGGACGTTTCCGCTTGTAAAATATTTAAATAACAAAGCGCTTATGAAACAATTGCAAAGTATCAAGTTTAATAAAAATACGTCAATTGCACCCCTGCTTTGTTAAAAAGCTCTCACGCAATAAAAATGAGAAACTTACAAAAATAACTTGACACTACTATCGCCCTTCACACATAGACAGAACACCAAATTCAAGCAATTGAGTGTAATTTGATTCATCGGCACACAGCCTACACATACCAAGATAATCCACTCTGTTACGCTTGAGTTGACAAAGCATACCGCGCATTTACACACATTGTGGATACTGCGGTCACCGTCTTGACATAGCTCGAGTCAGCGAGGCGAGTGCTCACGCCAATTGCATATAATTTATATAAGACATTGGCATGCTCAGTTAGCAGGAATAGTGGTTAACATATATTCTCTGTCCACTGTTTCGATTTGTACACAAAACAGGTATTTTTAGCCTACCGTAGGTATTATAATATAGTACCTATATGATTAGTTTGTCTACTTACAATAAACAGGCTTGCAAACATTTTGCTTCTGTAACTCACGGGGTCAGCTTTCCTTATGCTCAGTCTCCAGGGAGTTCTATTTTGAGCATCTTCTCGTGTTAAATTCAATTATTCATATCTTTGTGGACAGTTGTAGTCTACGTGGTTAACGGCCTTCAACATCCTGTTCGTTAGGTATTCATGGAAAGGCATCTCTTGACAATGTGACTTTTTGGCCTTTGCATTACGTGACAGTTATCATTATCTCAACAGCGTTTCAGACAGTTTATCTGTAATGGGCGTGACTTTAAAGGCCCCTAATACACTCGTTGCGTAATTTTTGTGACTCCCGCTGACCACAGAAGCATTCGCATTTATGTTATGTCAAACTAGTACTAAAAATTTATATAAATGTTTTATAAATTAAATAAACAACTTATTTAGAAAAACATATCTGATAAGTAAGTGAACGACACTAATGCCTGTTATCAGATATAACTAACTGTTACCATTATTAGAAGGTGAAAATGATAGTAGACATGATCCTTAACCCTCGTTCGAAAAGTTACTCTGTTACATTGCTGGGCGTCAAATTTCAAACACAGGTTTTTTTTTAAATATTTTAATATGATCTAGCTGTTCTAAGCTACGTTAGCCTAGGTGTGAAATCCCGTGGGGGCAGTTTTGAATGTGTGTGTTGACAAATACGGGTCGGCCGCCGCCTCATGAGGGTCGGTTTGATTCATTTGACACTCGAGTAGACAATCTTCGTGAATGTTATCTGCGGTTGCTGTTATATATGTAATGTAGCCTACTATCAATTTTGGTAGCTATGTCTATGTGTCATGTTACAGAAGTGTACCGATGCAGACGTATTACCTACATAATTTTAAACGTAAATTTTAGACGTATTAACTACAAAAACCGAGTTCGACCGAGTGATTCGTCCATTTATCGTGCACATACTTATGCAAATTTAAGACTTATATCGTTTTCTCATGGATGCCACTGTTAGAACTGGACCAAATGAATATGGGACCACACGGAAAGTACCAGCTTATAAACAAAAAAAGAACCATTTAAATCGGTTCCCCCAGTCGAAAATACTGAGAAAACAAACATAAAAAAAATACGAGTAAAACAGTCGAATTGAGCACCTCCTTCTTTTTTTTTGAAGTCGGTTCAAAAATGGTGTACTTAGTAATTATTTACACAGATACATCCAAGACTGAGAAAAGAATATGAATTCGTGCTCTGCACACAAATATTTGCCCCTAAGGTGACTTCCTGACTCGGCGGGGCGGGAGTGATTTTTGCTATCACAAATCGCGCGTATTTTGTACTTTGACGAGAGTTTACTAAAGGATGATTCACAATAGACCGTTCCGTGTCCGGGCCGGCCCGTTTTCTTCTAGAGAAATACGCCGGCCGTTACCTTTGCTGTCATAGAAAACGGGCCGGCCCGGACACGGAACGGTCTACTGTGAATCATCCATAATACGCGAGCTTTCCTCACTTGACTAAATACTGTCAGTATACCATGCGCAGAAGCGGGGCTGTACTGCGTTAGTATCGGGTGATAACAATCGTGTGGAATTTATTTTTCGAACCGTAAGATCTTCGAGAACACAGTACGGTTGCCAGTTTTACACTGACAGCTGACAGTTTTCTCAAATCGTACCGCCTCCGCATCGACAAATCACGAAGGCGCCTTACTGGGATTCGAACCAAGGACCTTACAAACCAGTCGTAATAAATGAATAAAAAAAAAAACGATTTCCTTACTTGGCGCGATGGAGGTACGATATAAGAACGGTGTCAGCTGTCAGTGTCAATGTCAACAGTCATTTGAGTCAGTCCCGCTCCCTTACTGCACATCTATGTACATTAGAATGAGTGCTTCCTGAATGGCGTGGCGGAAGCGGGGCGATACGAATGCAGTTCCGCCCCGCTTCTGCGCATGATATTACTACTAATATATAAAGAGGAATACGTGTGCAAAATTTTAAGTTTCTAGCTTTAAGGGTTTGGCCTGCTCGTTAATATAAAACTTACATCCCCTATCTTACTCTTAGGGGTTGAATTTTGCAAAACGATCAATTACGTAACTCATTATTTTTGCCGTACTCAATTCATACGAAATTTCATGCAAATATGTCCAAGGAATCAAAAAAAAACATACAAACTTTCATCCCCTATTTCACCCCCTTGAGGGTTGAATTTTGAAAAAATCCTGCCTTATAGTGGATGCCTACGTAATAAGAGGTATACGAGTGAGAAATTTTGAGTTTCTTGCCCTAAGCGTTTGGCCTGTGCGTTGATCCTTGGTCAATCACCTTTGCCTTTTATATATATAGATAGATATATATATATATATATATATATATATATATATATATATATATATATATATAAGGATAATAAGGAGATATATATGAATGAATGAATGAATGAATGAATGAAATTAATGAATGAAAGTTTATTCACGAGAACATATGGTACAGTAGATGTTATAAAATATACATTTTTGACCCTTAATACATTCGGCCTTATCTTATCGGCATGTGAAAATAATTTTGACTATGTCATGTCACGCATGACAAAAAAAAACATTGCTTGCATATTATATTCTTAAGTATTAATTATACATGTCCATCCATATTATATTCTTAAGTATTAATTATATATGTCGGCCTGTTTAGCCTAGTTGGTAGGGACACTGCCTTCAAAGCTAGAGGTCCCGGGTTCGAATCCTGGTAAGGGCATTTGTTTCTGTGTTGAGCAGAAACATTTGTTCCTGAGACTTGGATGTTTTCTATGTACGTATATATCTATCCCATCAAAAACATAAATGTGAAAATGGGAGCCAAGTTCAATATTAAGAATATGCAATGCCTGGTTGTCATCTTCACCAACAAAAGAATTAAGATCTAAATGGGTGTCAAGTTCCGTAGATTCTCTGAAATGATGCCAAGTCCGGCACTACATTCTTTACAGTAAAACTAATTTACTGCGGCTTAATGCATTTTGAGCCTTAACTTGGCAGTTTTCTATGCAGTATGTTATAATAACATAAAAGCTGAATGTTGGATATTTAAGAAAACTTTAGGTGACTACCTAAGTAAGATAATATAGCACTCATTTTTAAACCAAAATCAATTAACCATACGCTTTTTTTACATTTAATTAACATCAAATTAACGCACCACAGCGGAAAAAAAATTTCAAAAGAGCGTGTGTCCGATTAATTTTCATTGAAAAACTTACTTTTGGAGCGAGCCCGGAAAATTTATTCGGAACAAAAATAAGCCAAACCTAATTTCCGGATGGGAAATAGACCTCGTTCACTGTCACAACCATATCTCTGTCACACTTCGTTCTAATTGTAAACCTTAACAATAATACTATAACGTTGTTATTGCAATAGCATGCCTGAAAAAGATACGAGTTTGGTTAAGTTAGCCGTGGAAATTAATTTCGACTTGTATTTAGCAGTGCGCATTGTGGGGAATTCTAAACAATTTTGTGTAAAATAGACGGTAATATGTTCGCTTTTAAGAGGAATATGTTTGTGAGTACATATATTTTCTTGAGTTGATAGTTTTAGAGTGAATTTATAATTACCTATTTAATATAAAATAATCACTATTGTTACATTACGTATTCGTATTACTTTACTTATTGTTATTACGTACTGTACCTTGTCCTTTAATTGAGGTGTGCAATAAAGAGTATTGTATTGTATTTTATTATTACATTAACAGCAGAAAAAAGGCCATCCGAAGTTTAACCAAAGTAACCGACGTAGCCCTCCGAATCGCTAAACTTAAGTGACACTGGGCGGGGCACATTACACGTAGAACTCAACTGGCCGTTGGGGCGGAAAGGTTCTCGAGTGGTGACCACGTACCGGAAGACGGAGCGTGTGTAGACCGATGACCTGGTAATGGTCACAGAAGTCCGCTAGATGCTAAATTTAGAAATGAATTTACAAGATTGTCCTTGATGTATAAGATCTAAATATAGATTGAGTTGATCGAGTCCGCCGGATGCGTGTGGTGCAGGATCGGTCATTGTCGAGCCCTGGACTTTCTTCGGCGGATATGATGATGATGGTGATAGATTGAGTTTGTTTTAAATTACCCCAAGCAACATAATATTTAGGGCCTACGCTATAAGTCGCTACTCATACCTAACCTAACATAATCAGATAATACATTACAAGTACTCTTCATTGCATGTCCTTAAATATCACAACCCTGAACATACTCGTACTGATCATTATATTTAAAATGAGAGGTGAACAGCAAGCGCCTAACATTCAATCTGAAAACTACGTTATACGAGTACGTATACTTCCTCATTATTGGTAAACGAGACTTAATCGCGTACAATAGGATTTTATTCACCTGAGGTATGCCCAACGTTTCCAAAATCGGCGGTAAATGTGAATAATAAATACACCAAGTGCGGGTAGTTCGGAAAACCCGTGCGGCCAGAAGATGTTGATACTCGCTCAAGCCAGTCAGCTCGTGACCACGGATGTTGTAATGCATTCGAAACGTTGGGCATACCTCAGCTGAATAGATTTCAGTTGTACGCGATTAAAGGATGATTCACAGTAGGCCGTTCCGTGTCCGGGCCGGCCCGTTTTCTTCTAGAGAAATACGCCGGCCGTTGCGTTTGCTGTCATAGAAAACGGGCCGGCCCGGACACGGAACGGTCTACTGTGAATCATCCTTATGACCCTTTACCAATAATAATGTGTAAAAATCGTACAAGTTTACATCAATATATTAGGTATACTTTCTTTCAAAATGCGTAGAAAACAAAGTGTTCAGGAGCATCCATTTTGGTACAAAACAATAAAAAGGATTAAGTAGGTTATTTATCCCAGCCAATTGTGGCTCCGTGAGCTCTCTAGTATTTTTTTTTTCAAAATTGTAATTTTTAATTCGTATTTTTCTACAGGAAACATCATATTTTAATATTTATTCCATATAACTATAAACCTGCTCACAAAATTTAACGAGAATCGGTTGAGAAATGCGACTTGTAGACGAAAACAGCCGGAGAGCCGGACATACGAAAGCAATTTTGCCCAAGCTGAAACGGAGACTCTTCGTTCGTTTTACGTAACGTGTCAAATGTACGTAAGATTGATCTAAATGTCATTTTCTATAGTAAAAATTACATTGATATCAGTCATCATCGTCCAATTTAGCGTTATTCCCAGTACAGTTGCATCCTGAAGGATGCCTGGGGTGCGCTACATAATCCCAAGATTTGGCGTAGGCACTAGTTTTTACGAAAGCGACTGCCATCTGACCCTCCAACCTAAGGGGGAAACTAGACCTCATTGGGATTAGGCTTGTCAAGTGAGTAGGCAACTTGACTGTTAGAAGTTCTCAAGCCGCCCGAAGGCCTCTAACTTGGCTAAACGACCGCAGCAACCGAGATCAACGGCTTAACGTGCCTTTCAAAGCACAGGAGCGCTCAGTTAGTAACCCCTCAAAGCGGTCACCCATCCAAGGACTGACCCTGCCCGACATTGCTTAACCGCCTCGGGCGCCGCTCAGCCACGAATACTCCATTACATTGATATTAGTCTTCTGCACTTTTGAAAACTTTACATAGTCACCCCGCGCTGCTTACTTAGTAAGTACCTATGTAGAATTTTAAACGAGAACTAAGAGGGACATTTAACTGAATAAGTGGTCTGTAAAGCGGACAGTTAGAGCGCATAACTCCGGAGCAGCGCCGGCGCAGAAATTAATTAGAACTAGCGCGAGCAAACGGTTATTGGGGGTTGAGCAAAAATTTATTGGACAACTATTACCCGGGTGGTGCAAGATGCGAGCGACGAGCGGTATGCGGTTGTACATGCTTAATGAGCCTGGGGTCAGATTTAGCCTTTCAGCCGTGTACGTAACCAGTTACGAAACTGAAATCTTTTTCTACGTACGAATCCAGTTGCGATCAAATAATTTTTGTTATTAATTTATTAATTGACGGAAAATACATTGCATAGCTCCACAAAACTATTTTTTAAATTTTACTGTGTAGTCGGTACGAAACCAGTTGTACGTTTTTTTCTCATATTTCGACCATTACGACGGAACCCTGCTGTCCTATTTCTCAGATGATTTGCCCTTCGGGAATTTGAAGCTACTTAACGAATCTTTATGAAAGCGACTGCCATTTTACCTTCCAACCCAGAGGGAAAACTATGGTCATTGTTAGGAATCGTATCCTCACGATGTTATCCTCCACTAAAACACGGACGGCCTCTTTAGTCTGGTTAGTAGTGACACTGCCTCCGAAACTAGGGGTCCGGATTCGAATCCCGGCCAGGGCATTATTTGTGCATTCAGTACGGATTTTGTTCTTGGGTCTTGGATGTTCTCTATGTATTTAAGTATGTATTTATCTATAGAAGTATGTATATCGTCGTCTAGTACCCATAGTGCAAGCTTTGCAAAAAAGGGCTATCCGAGTAATTTATAACTTGGGGTCGCGTGACTCATTAAGAGATTTTTTCAAAGAAATAGATATCCTAACCCTGCCGTCTCTATACATATTTGAAATAATAATGTATGTTAGGAAGAATTTGTGAAATTTCCCAACGAACGCTGATAAACCAATAGCCACCAGAATTACTGTGAAACTCAAAATAACTTTCTATAGACTAGTAAAGGCGAAAAAGTGGTTCTTGGGAAATTGTATCAAATTATACAATAAAATTCCTAAACAAACACTTATTTTATGAGCATATTATAAGATAAACGATTACATCATGGATAGGGATGTTTGGCAGTGATAGCGTCCTGCACGGCTAATCTATCGCTAAAATAGGTTTTCTACTGTAGCATTGTTATTTTGTAGTAGCTGACACTGTAATTTTATATTTAACTATACAATGTATATTGTTTTGAAAAAATGGCACCTCGCCGAGTTTCTTACGCCGGTTCTTCTCGTGGCAGAGGTTTATTTTTTCGAACCGGTGGTAGTTTATTGACGTTCATAGGTGCATGTAATATGCCTAATTTGAAGAATAAACTTTACTTTTACTTTTTTTGCTTAGTTTGGGATTAGGCCGATTTGTGTAAGATTGTCCCCCAATATTTATTTATTTTTTTAATTTTCTTTATATTATTTTGGTTAAGTATTCTTGTATATATTTTCGTTGTACATAAATAAATGATTATCTATTATGTGTTTCTTTTATTTATTTAAATAGATTAGATTATAATAGATTATTTATTTCATGATAAAAAAATACAGTATAAATTTGCATACAAGGTCAAAATTACAAGAATTATTATCATGATCGTCAAAACATGGAAACAATAAAATAATAGTAATAATAATAGCAGCACAATGTCAAGGAATGTAAATTAATAATAGAAACAATGAAACTAAATATGTCTCCCACAAGGGATCGTCATTGAACTTAAATATATACATATGTCCATTCAAAAAATACTTAATAACAATCAGGGAATAATTTAAATAATAATTACTATTTACATGTCATATCAAGATCAATGTACTCCTTAACTGAGTGTAATGGATTATTCAATAAAAGGCATTTCAAGTGGCGTCAAAATGCTTCGTCAGGAGGTTCAAGTCTACGTACGTAATGCAACGACTGCACTACTCAATCTGTCGCATAGTTTGGCTACATGTCACTTTCAGTTAAGGTGAGAGTTCAGAGTGAATCCAAGGAACCTACATTCATCGCTTATCTGCATGGCGCCGTTTGCTACGCACGGTGGAATTGTAATTCCGCGGCCTGAGAAGATCATGACATTAGATTTACCTATATTCAGCAGTAAGCCATTTGCAGAGAACCACCTCTGCAGTTGATCACAACCATCATGTATCTATAGGACAGAGAGACCAGTCGTGATGGCAGTGGGAAGGTCGTTCATAAAAGTTAAGAAAAGAATCTCCGGTTAAGATCCGGCTACCACCACCGACGACTTCTGGCCCTGGCAACATACAACACACGAACACTGCGGACCGACGAAAAGATAGCGGAACTGGAGGAAGGATTGAGCAAGTTGCGTTGGGATATCGTAGGGTTATCTGAAGTCCGAAGAGAGGGGGAGGACACGATAACCCTGAAGTCCGGCAACTTGCTCTATTTCCGGGAGGGCGACCAACAGTCCCAGGGAGGTGTCGGGTTTATCGTCCACAAATCCCTCGTGAACAACGTGGTGAAGATCGAGAGTGTGTCGGCTAGGGTGGCGTACCTTATACTCAGAGTATCCGAGAGGTACTCGTTGACGGTCATACAGGTGTACGCGCCGACCTCGGCACACTCCGACGACGAGGTGGAGGCTATGTATGAGGATATATCAAAGGTCATGCATAGTTCCAAAACCTACTTCACCGTTGTTATGGGGGATTTCAACGCGAAACTGGGCAAGAGAGACGGCGAAGAGCCGAGAGTGGGGCAATTTGGAGTTGGAAGTCGGAACCACCGAGGCCAACTACTGGCTGGTTTCTCGGAGAAGGAGGGACTCTACATGATGAACTCCTTCTTCAAGAAACGCGAGCACAGGAAGTGGACCTGGATCAGTCCCGACGGTGCAACAAAAAACGAGATTGACTTCATCATGTCAACGAAGAGGCATATATTCAATGATGTCTCTGTGATCAATACGGTTAAAACCGGAAGTGATCATCGTCTGGTAAGAGGCACATTGAATATATGCGTCAAGCTAGAGCGCTCTCGACTGATGAAGTCCACGCTCCGTCCAGCAGCAGTCCAAATCCAAAACCCCGAGAGCTTTCAGCTGGAACTCCAAAACCGTTTCGATTGTCTAGGCGGCGATGTGGACGAATTCAACGACGGGTTTGTGGAAGCTGTCCATAGCATTGGGTCTAAGTTCTTTAAGGCCCAACGAACTCCAAGAGCCAAAAGGCTTTCTATCTCCACTCAGAGGCTCATCGAGGAAAGGAATGAGATGATTCTGCAGTCTTCAGCCGACGCGAAATTATACAGGCAGCTCAATAAACAGATCTCTAAGTCCATTACCCGCGATCTGCGCCAATTCAATACAAATCGTATTGAAGAGGCCATCGAGCAGAATAAGGGCTCTAAAGTTTTCTCAAGAGATCTGTCTATTGGGCAGAGCCAGCTCGCCAGATTAAAAACTGAAGATGGTAGAATCGTTTCGTCCAAACCTGAGCTTCTGAGTGAGATAGAGTGCTTTTATGGACAGCTATACACGTCAACTAGCAGACCCGAAGTTGGTCTGGCGGAAGACCCTAGAGCTAGATTAACCCGGCACTATACCGAAGATATCCCGGACATCAGTCTGTACGAGATTAGAATGGCTCTTAAGCAGCTGAGGAACAACAGGGCACCCGGTGAAGACGGAATTACAGCGGAACTCCTGAAGGCGGGTGGAAAACCGGTCCTTAGGGCCCTTCAGAAGTTGTTCGACTCCGTCTTACTGGAAGGGAAAACTCCAAAGGCATGGAACAGAGGTGTGGTGGTGCTGTTCTTCAAAAAGGGTGACAACTCCTTACTGAAGAACTACCGACCCATCTCACTTCTGAGCCATGTCTATAAGCTGTTTTCAAGAGTCATTACGAACCGTCTCGCACGCAGGCTAGATGACTTCCAGCCTCCCGAACAAGCCGGTTTCCGAAGAGGCTTTAGCACCGTAGACCACATCCATACGCTCCGTCAGGTTATACAGAAGACTGAAGAGTATAACCTGCCCCTCTGTCTAGCGTTCGTGGACTACGAGAAAGCCTTTGATTCGATTGAAACGTGGGCTGTACTACAATCTCTCCAACGGTGCCAAGTGGACTACCGCTATATCGAAGTTCTGAAGTGTTTGTACGAGAATGCCACTATGTCAGTCCGACTCCAGGACCAGAACTCAAAACCTATTCCGTTGCAGCGGGGAGTCAGGCAAGGAGATGTTATTTCTCCTAAACTGTTCTCCGCTGCACTGGAGGATGTTTTCAAGACTCTGGACTGGAGAAGGATGGGCATCAACATAAACGGCGACTACCTCACTCACCTTCGGTTTGCTGACGATATAGTTGTCTTGGCTGAGACCATGGAGGATTTAAGTACAATGCTCAATGACCTCAGTAAAGCCTCCGAGCGAGTTGATCTAAGGATGAACATGGACAAGACGAAGATCATGTCAAATGTCCATGTCGCACCAACTCCTTTAACAATCGGACACTTTACGCTCGAAGTTGTAGACGATTACATATACCTAGGACAGACTGTCCAGTTGGGTAGGTCCAACTTCGAGAAAGAGGTTAATCGTCGAATCCGACTCGGCTGGGGCGCGTTCGGGAAGCTACGGCACATCTTTTCGTCCAATATTCCGCAGTGTCTCAAGACAAAAGTTTTTGACCAGTGTGTGTTGCCAGTGATGACATATGGCACTGAAACGTGGTCGCTTACTATGGGCCTCATAAGAAGGCTCAAAGTCACCCAAAGGGCAATGGAGAGAGCTATGTTGGGAGTTTCTCTGCGTGATCGCATCAGGAATGAGGCCATCCGCAGCAGAACCAAAGTGACCGATATAGCCCTCCGAATCGCTAAACTTAAGTGGCAGTGGGCGGGGCACATAGCACGTAGAACCGATGGCCGTTGGGGCGGAAAGGTTCTCGAGTGGCGGCCACGTACCGGAAGGCGTAGCGTGGGCAGGCCCCCCACACGGTGGACTGATGACCTGGTGAAGGTCGCGGGTGTCCGCTGGATGCGGGTGGCGCAGGATCGGTCATTGTGGAAGTCTTTAGGGGAGGCCTATGTCCAGCAGTGGACGTCTTTCGGCTGACATGATGATGATGATTGTTATGGGCCTATAATTGTTGACATCGCACTTGTCACCCTTTTCCTTATACACTGGGCTCACTCTGGTGCTCTTTAGCACTTCTGGATACACACCTGTTTCAAAAATAATATTAATAAGTACAACTAAAATGTCAGATATAATTAAATTATAATAGTTTTCAATGCATTGGGAAATAATTGGGTTACCGGGGTACTGACACTGTATTTCGTGAAGGTCTTTTTTTGTATGTATTCCATTAGCTCTTCAGTTACCCATGGTAATTTTTCTTTTTAGTAATAATTTTGATTTGTTTGGTCGTAAAGTGTATGTCAATTGTCAACATAATTTGTCTAAAAATTAAATCATTTATTAAATTTAGTACAAGTAGTCAATAGTATAATTATAAATAAAATTAAAATCATAATTATAAATATCGCAATAGAATAAATAAAAAGATTCATCATTGAATAATCGACGTTCGATCTCCTGCGCGTCAAAATCGGAACGTCTGGATTCAACAATAGCAAACTTATAACGTTGCACGTTGGGCGTTGTGATCGCTAATAGCAGTGTCCACGGGCGATACAGATAGGCAGTCGCGAGAGTCGCAATCATAGGACGACGCGGTATCGGCAGTCACGCGAGTAGGAAAAGAAACGGTGTTTATGCATCCATAAGTACCTAACACGTCGTCAACCCGCCATCTCAGACTATTGTCAGATAAATAGTCCACATTTTGATCACCAACCAGAATGAACCTCTTATTTTCGTCAGTTAGTCTACATAATAATAATTCAAATCTATTCATATACATGTCTAAGTCGCAATTTCCAGTTCTGTACATGGATAAAATAATTAATTTAAAACTAGGAATTTCGATGGACGTGCATTCGAAGTGATACTGAACAGAATAGGACTGTAGATCATTACGTGGTTTAAACTTTAGTCCGTCCCGTACAAGCAAGGTGGTTCCACCGTGAGCCGCGGTACGCGTTCTACAAAAATAATTAGCGACGGTGTACCCACATATTCGCACTCGCTCAAACTCACTTTTGCTGCACCAAATTTCACTTAATGCAAGAATATCGGGTTTCTCAGTGTTACAAAGTAGTTCTAACAACGATAATTTACCACAAATAGATCGAACATTTTGGTGGATTACGACTAATTTAGTGCCTATATATTGTTTGTGTTGTGCTGCGATCTGGTGTTTGACTATATTAGCCTTGTGAACTGGTACTTCCAGTCGAAACGACGCGTAGCTTCCTCGAGTGACAGTCAGTTGCTCACACACTGGCGCCGGGATGCCCATCCGGGTCTGCACGTGTCGGGCGACGTCCTCGACGGTCGCCGTCTCGACGCTCAGATTGAAGACATGCAAACTGGAAACCCGGGAGACAGCTGCATGGAGCCCCGTGGATTGTGAAGATCTATGCGAGGTGGTCCTTGGTACAGATTGCGGATGTGCTGTGGTAGCTTGATTTGACCGAGGTCTCAGGGGCAGGGGTTGTGGTGCAAGCTGTGGTGCAGGCGGTGGCGCAGGCTGTGGTGCAGGTGGTGGGGCCGTAGTCTGTGATGCAGGCTGTGGCGTAGACTGTAGCGTAGCCTGTGACTGAGGCGATTGCGTAGATTGAGACGCAAGCTGTGACGTTGGTACCGGCACTGGTACCGGCACTGGCACCGGTGCTGGCGGCGGGATTATGGAACCCGTTGGCGTTGCTAGTGAGAGCAGCGACGGCAGCGGCGGTATGTCAGTGTCTGTAAGGACTGATGTAGTATCGCCACCCAAGAATACTATGCCATGAGGGCCAGATTCGTCGAGTGAAATGTTCTGTGAGTGCTGAACATTTGGTGGCAGTGGTTGGTGTCGAGATATTTGTGTGACCAGGTGAGTCAGCATCCTTTGTTGCGTCTTAATAACATCACGACAGCTCTTTACGTCGACTTTTAGTTCAGTAATCTCTGTTTTCTAAAATAACGTCCACCAACCTGTTAATTGCTGCGGTGTTTGCCGTGGGTTTTGCCTTCGCTGGTGCCATTTTTCCTCACAAATATACAATGCAGATGAATTTTATATGACAAATTTGATATTTATCTATTTACGTCACCTAAAAACTATATATTCATAATGAAATCAACAATTAAATACGGAGCAGTTTAAAATTAGCTGTCAACGTCAACAGCGCCCTCTGTTCTTATATATTAATATCTAATTTTATTTCGTAGGTACATACTTTTTTAAACCCAGTGGTATAAGCCGCGCTCGTCGTGTAGCACGTAGGTTTTCGTTCCTACCGCAATCTGGTATTTTATTCCTCGAAGAATACTTAAAATTATTTAAATTGACCAAATTGTCTCAAGTTAGTCCGTTAAAAAACCGACTTTACTATCCAAACAAGAAAATTCAAAATCTAATGGCAGTTTTTTAAAGAGTCGGACATTTTATAATTTGAACTATATGCCCATGAATAGGCCTGCTTTCAGTGAAGAAACGGGGGAGAGGGCGAGGGAATTAAAATAGTAAATAAATAGTTATTTGTGGACAATCTTACACAAATCTACCTAGTCCCAAACTAAGCAAAGCTTGTAGGTACTATGGGTACTATGAGCGACAATATGAATACTTATATACTTAGATTACTCTATACTAATATTATAAAGCTGAAGAGTTTGTTTGTTTGTTTGGACGCGCTAATCTCAGGAACAGGAACTACTGGTGCGAATTGAAAAATTATTTTTGTGTTGGATACTCCATTTATCAAGGAAGGCTTTAGGCTATATAACAACACGCTGCGACCAATAGGTACGAAAACTCGTAAGAAGTCAATCAATCAATCAAATATATTTATTTGCAAAAATACAGTTGTAGGTTGTTACATTAAATAAAGTTCAGTGTATTTTGCTTGCAAGCAAGCGTGCAAATATTATCAGTAATATAATTCTAATTCACATGTCAATCAAAATCTATCTTCAAAATAAATAGGTAAAAATAATCATAAAAAAAATTAAATTAAATCAAATAAATACAGGAAATTAACATAAACATTGTGATTCTATGAATACTAATTTTTAAATTCTAAATATTGCTTGATGCTATAAAAACACTTGTCAAGAAGCCAGTCTACTAATTTTCGTTTCAACTCATGTTCCTGGAGTAACTTAAAGTTTTCTGGCAAGTTATTATAATTTTTTATGCACATATTAAATACATTTTAGTCATACATCGCCTTGTTACAAACTGGTTTATGCATACGGTTCATTGTTTTTTGTCTGGTTTGCCTTTGTGTAATTTCATTTCTTTGTACGAAATAATACTGATGAGTTTTCACGAAATTGCATACATTTTGAATATATAAACATGGCAATGGAAGTATACGTAACTTTTTAAATAGTGGAACACAGCTGTCATCGTGTTTTGCCTTGCAAAGAACCCTCACACATTTCTTTTGAATTTTGAAGATTTTAACTACGTCAACAGAATTTCCCCAAAGTATTAATCCGTAATTGAGCACAGATGAAACGTAGCCGTGATAAGCTGCTAGCGCAGCTTCCACCGAAACTGTTTCTCTTAGCCTCTTTAGAGCGAAAACAAATCTATTTAATCTTCCACAGAGTTGCTCAATTCTTTTGTAAACCTAAGCTCAATGTTGACCTGCAACTTAACTTCCCCCATAGTAATAAAACACGGTATCATACTGTAGCAATAAACCTGTCAATATCATTCCGAACACAGTCTATCAACCCCGAACTGGCAGTGGTTCGACCATAAACGTCGACGCATCCATCCTTCTGATATATCGAGCTGCTAGTAACGCAGTGTAGTACTTACTGACGGTTTAACACTTTTGCACTTTGTCGCTTTACTTAAACTGTCGAACAAGGTTTCGAACGCCCCACTATAGTATCCTGCTACTTATGCGCTAGACTATTTATAGTTTCACGGGCATAGGCAGGGACTACAGTATGGGGTTCTTCAAGAAAGTTAATGTATACATTTTTAAAGGGTCTGCATCGCGCATGTGATACCCCTGGAGTTGCAGGTGTCCATAGGCTGCGGTGACCGCTTACCATCTGGCGGGCCGTCCGCTTCTTTGCCACCGGCGTGGTATAAAAAGGCAGTATTTCAAGAGGGGTACAGCGGAACGTCATCTGACGCATATTTGGAGCAGCCCAACTACCCAGTTCATTACTTTGAAGTAGCCTATTGAGTATCCCACTACTGGGCAAAAGCGTCTAGAACCTGCAGGAGGAACCTGAGAAGAAATTGCAGGAACTTTGCGGTAGCAATGATATTCATACCCCTGTGCCCTGTCGCGACACCTTCAGAAAAGCCCCGAAAATATGCCCAAGCTCAGTCCTATACTTCAGACTAGGATTTACAATAAATTGTACATTCTAGTCTTGCCTTAATCAATTCTGCACAATATTACCTTAGTGACAATTTATTTCTTGACGTATAAGAGGCTCAAATTTTAAGTACCTCCTAAGACACTTGAATAGCATCAAGAGTCTTTCTGAATTTATCGCAGTAAATGATTGGAAAATATTATCAGTCAATAAAGTTGTTATACCTACATCAATGAATTATAAATTAATTTTGTTAAGGTACAGATAAATTACTATGAGATTGACACTGACATAATGCTTTTATTCCATTGACTATTCTACTTTAACAATAATGTAAAAGAGTTTCTGTTATATATATCATAGACACTGTCTTGAAATTGTATATTTGTAATAGAAACTGACACTGACATATGCTCTTCATCATTCTCTTGCCCTTTTCCCATTTCTTTGGGGTCGACGCAGCATGTCTTGTAGGGTTCCGTACCCAAAGGGTAAAAACGGGACCCTATTACTAAGACTTCGCTGTCCGTCCGTCCCTCCGTCTGTCACCAGGCTGTATCTCAAGAACCGTAATAGCTAGACAATAAACTTTCACAGATTGTGTATTTCTGATGCCGCTATAACAACATATACTAAAACCAAAATAATAATTATAATTAAGAGGGGCTCCCATAAAAAACGTGATATTTTAGCCACTTTTCATGGCTACCACTCGCCGAGCTAGATCTCAAGAACCGTAATAGCTAGACAGTTGAAATTTTCATAGATTATGTATTTTTATTGTGGCTACAACAACAAATACTAAAATCAAAATAATAATAATAATTAAGGGGGGCTCCCATACAACAGAGTAGTTGTTGGCGTTTTTTTCTGGTACGGAACCCTTCGTGCGCGAGTCCGACTCGCACTTGGCCGGTTTTTTCTTCCACGCGTCTCTGCCCCGCGTCATCTCTTCATTCACATCTTTTCTATTCATATCATCTCTTACACAATGCATCCACCTTTTCCTTGGCCTACCTCGTTTCTTGCATGTAAAATAGTTTCTATTACATAGACACTGTCTTGAAATTGTATTTAATAGAAATTCTATTAAATAAGCGTTAAAGTAAACTATTGAATGGAATAAAACAATATGTCAGTGTCAAACTCAAAGTAACCGTACTGTATATACCTACCCTGCCCGCACTGGGCCAGTGTAGGGACGCTTGCCCTTTTCCCTCTCATCTATGGAGGCCTGCGACCAACAGTGGGGCCTATTATAGGCTAAAAATGATACTCTGCAAATTATTTAAAGGTTGACTGGAAGAAATCGCTCTTTTAGCGACAAGACCGCCTGTTGTTTACCTCTGCTTGTATCTTTATGCTGTTTCTAATATGTAATTCTTTTTTGAGGTGTGCAATAATAGTACATTACTACAGAGGCCGGGACGAAAGGGGTTGCCGGCCGAAGACATATATACGGCCGAGCGAAGCGAGGTCGGATAGGTCTCAGGCGGGCAACCCCTTATTTCCCGCCGAGGTATGTATAGTGCTTTTCTCAAACATGCAATGAAATAAACAACAAAAAAATCAAAGTTTTATTTTTAATACGAATAGTGGCAGAATGTCATGATGCCTGTGCCACAAATTTATGTGGAATGGAAATTAAAAAAGAGGACTTTGCCGGCCAAGGCCTGCAACATTTGTATGAATTTCCATTAACGACTTCTTGTCCTAGCCGCACCTGAAACGTCATACTTCGCAGCCTATTATAAGGAACATAACATCAATATTTCATTGCATGTTTGAGAAAAGTATATTGTATTGTATTCTACTTATATCGAGCTGCTAGTAAAGCAGTGTCGTACTTACTGACGGTTTAACACTTTTGCACTTTGACGCTTTACTTAAACTGTCGAACTAGGTTTCGAACGCCCCACTATAGTATCCAGCTACTTATGAGCTAGACTATTTATAGTTTCATGGGCATAAGCAGGCTTGTATCTTTACTACTTTATTATATACTTAAATACATAGAAAACGTCCAAGTCTCAGAAACAAATGTCTCTGCTCACCACAGAAACAAATGCTCTTACCGGGAATCGAACCCGGGACCTCTAGCTTCGGAGGCAATGACACTACCAACTAGGCTAAACAGGCCGACAAAATATAATTATCTATTTACATAAATGTTTGTGATGATGGTTCGTATTTAAAATTGCAATTGAACTGATCATATCATTTCATAAAGTTGCCATTAGATTTTGAATATTCTCTGAAGGAAGGATCTTTTCACCTCACTATCTCGGAAAGCCCTTTTTATCCAAACTGCATTTTATGCAAATAATATTAGAAATCCGAACGATATTTAGCTACTTTAAAAAATAATTAAAGGTTAGTCCAAGCACGACAATTTTCGCCCTGGTTCGAAAATAGAATCCTGAGCGAAGCGAGTGGTCAGTTCACTCAGGATTATATTTTCGAACCATAGAATCCATTCCCTACCTCATAGTTCAACCCTAGAATCCATTAGCGTGTTTCAATTCCATAATCGCGGTTAAAATACAACTTTACACCCTTGTACAATAAATGACTACCGAATGGTCTAATTTGATACAACTCGGCCAATACAAATGATTTTTCTCAAACATGCAATGAAATATTGATGTTATGTTCCTTATAATAGGCTGCGAAGTATGACGTTTCAGGTGCGGGTAGGACAAGAGGTCGTTAATGGATTTTCATACAAATCTTGCAGGCCTAGGCCGGCAAAGTCCTCTTTTTTAATTTCCGTTCCACATAAATTTGTGGCACAGGCATCATAATATTCTGCCACTAAGCGTATTAAAAATAAAACTTTGTTTTTTTTTTCATGTTTATTTCATTGCATGTTTGAGAAAAGCACTATACATACCTCGGCGGGGTTGCCGGCCGAAGACATATAGACGGATCCCTTTTGTCCCGGCCTCTGTAGTAATGTACTATTAAGTTAGTTGGAGCCAATTTGACAATAATGACGAGTAATGCCAATCCTGGTGTCGGTTGCAGGAGTCTGCTCGACGCGGGCTGCGCAGGGCCGGTCATTGTGGTACTCTTTGGGGGAGGCCTACATTGGACGTCCTTCGGCTGATATGGTGATGAGGATGATGAATGCCATGCCAGTCTGTTTCCATTCACATCTGCCGTAAGGATAGAGGAGAAATACACATAAACTCACCCATGGCAACAGCGACTTCCAGAAGAGGGACAAAGGGTATTAAGTAATCAGTCTACATATTAGAAGGTCCTTATCAATTAAAACGCTAATCTGTTTAGGTTATTTCCTGTGTTAATAATATTTTTAACATTTTAATTTTTTTGACTTTAGTAATTGGAACAATTAGATATTCGTACGTTGACCTCAGTGTACCTCCAAATCTTACAGCGAAAATATAGAACTCCTCCATAACTCAACATTTCCCCCCACTTTTATGTGAACATTCCCCCGGGCATACGCGAGTTCATTACGTTGACAATTATCCCTTTAATAGGGCACATAAAAGCTAATGGGTGCGAATGTACCACTGAGATATAGCCCTGTGATGTGATTACATAAGTTGCGCTTAAGAGTTCCTTGGTATGGGTAGGAAGACAGTTTTTCTAGGCTCATTTAGTAGCGTTTAAGAAGGAATGAATTGAGAGAATCAGTTTAGAAAGCAGTGGAGTAAGGAAAAGAGATTCGTGGTACAAGTCAACTAAATTAACCGGTATATACGTATGTTGTGTTGCAACAGCGCCAAAATATCGGGAACTTAATAATAGTACTTACTACAGTGGCCGCGGGACGAAAGAGGTTGCCGGCTGAAGATAGGTCTGAGGTATGTATAGTGCTTTTCTCAAACATGCAATGAAATAAATAACAAAAAAAAACAAAGTTTTATTTTTAATACGCATAGTGGCAGAATGTCATGACG
The DNA here is from genome assembly GCA_905163555.1 of Notocelia uddmanniana. Taxonomy (NCBI): domain Eukaryota; kingdom Metazoa; phylum Arthropoda; class Insecta; order Lepidoptera; family Tortricidae; genus Notocelia; species Notocelia uddmanniana. The sequence goes on from LR991063.1 coordinate 26,074,980, forward strand.
CCTGGCCTGTGCCACTAATTTATGTGGAATGGAAATTAGAAAAGAGGACTTTGCCGGCCTAGGCCTGCAAGACTTATATAAAATTCCATTAACGACCTCTTGTCCTAGCCGCACCTGAAACATCATACTTCACAGCCTATTATAAGGAACATAACATCAATATTTCATTGCATGTTTGAGAAAATATACATAATGTACATGCTAAATACCCCGTTCTGAACAGTAATTCTAATGTAAATGACCATGTTAGCTTGAAATTTTATATTTAGTTTTTTGATCACAACCTTTTGACAGTTTACAATCTCGCTAGATAGATTAATAATGTAAGTAACAGTATTTGCAATTTAATTTTTTGTTACATTACGATCTTTTGACAGTTTATAATCTTGCTAAATAGATCATTATCTTACCGTTAGGTTAGGTTAGGTTAGGAATTTTACGGTTCGACTTCCTTCTGCGGGGACGCGCCATCACGTCCCCGCAGAAAGAGGCGGCGGAGCGCGGGAGGGAGGACGATCCGGCCTCCCAGCAAATGCGCCGCAAACGTGTTGGGAGACGGCGGCTGGCCTACAACCGCCGATTACCCCCATAAGGGTGCCTGTGGGTGACAGGCACGGGGACATCTGTCACCTAAACTAGGGTCCCCGAGTGGCAGGCGTGCTGTGTTTCGGCGCACCCCTGAGGAGGAAGTGGGACAAATTGTTCCCACCAGAGTTGGGTCCGGAGTCCGGACGGCCGCTGGCGAGGTTGCGGAAGTGTGCCTACCCTACGGCGTTTCCGTGGCCTCGCCTTATAGCACGGAGGCGTCATATAGAGGGGTTTTTATTGGGTACACCATTGGCCTCATTGGCCGATATGGGAGTCCCTTATAATCACCAGGGCCTGTCCCTGCGCCCTAGTGGTAAGAGTAACGCGTTTTCCCCTCTTAAAAAAAATAATTTTACCGTTTGCAATTTTACGGTGACTTAAATATTTGTGCGTGATGAGATGATCTTAAAAATTACCGAACGGATTTTAGCCAATGGACGAAGTTTATCATGAGGGAGATTTATGCGTTTAATTCGTTGAAGTTTTCTGTAAATTAAATTCAAGAAACAAATTTATCATTTTTGAATGCGAAACTTGAGTGTCTCATTAGACACGCCGCTCTACGCGTGTCTCGCTAGACTTTGATTGTGATAATGAATCACGGAGCCGTATTTTTCCATTCAATTCGTTAATTGTTTCATCATACCGAACTGTCCTCAAGCTTGGCGGATTATTATTTGTGACGCGTTGCTCGCAGGATATTACACGAATACACGTCGAGCGTTTTATTAACGTGACGCGAGACATAATGCGCTTGACGCTTGGGCGTCACTTTACGGTATTACTGTCATGACGCGTCACTCCTGACTCGGTGAATGAACGAATGATTACTCAGAGGGGCTGCGATTTTGCCCTAATAGAGAAAAGGTGTCGTATCGTCCATGGAATGTTTCCGATATTCGCAGGCAGCCATCAGAACCATACCTTTAAATACAAATTGGCTAGTGGTTACACTGGTTACTGATATTTTACGAAATCATGAATTCATGATGTTTACCCACCACGATTATTATATGTTTAAAATAGAATACTGTGTTATTATTTAAATTAATATGTAATGAAAAAACTACCTAACATGAATCTTCAACTTTATCCAACTCAGATTGGCTGCCATAACGTCTGGTCTGAACATATTCTCAAAACGGTTATAGATCTTAAATCATACACATATTAATAATTTTTAAGAAGAAAAAACCGACTTCAATGTGGGAGGCTGGTGAAAGATTATTATATGGATGGTGCACTCTTAGATTCCATACAATGAAATAAAAATGGCTATAAGTATGTTTATAATGGTAGAAGACTAAGTACCCTCAATTCCTCATGTAATCCTCCATCAGAACTCAAGCTTGACAAAAATGTGTCTTGAAAACCTAGCTTGCTTGACAAACAACGAAGAGAACAAATCGCCAAACGTGAACTATGTGTCGTTGAAGAGTTCAATTCTGATCATCATCAGCAGTTCCATTTCATCAAAAGTCACTTATTTAAATGCTTTCTTTTTTTATGAAAATACTAAAATCACTATATGTAGCCTTTTACATTTGAGAAGTTCCCTCGATTCCTCCTGGATCCCATCATCAGAACTCAAGCTTGACAAATGATTGTCTTGAAAATCTAACTTACTTAACAAACACAGCAAAGAGTACAATTCGCCAAACGTGAACTATGCGTCGTTGAAGAGTTCCGTTCTGATCATCATCAGCAGTTCCACTTCATCAAATGTCACTTTTTTGAATGAAAATGCTTGATTAGTTCATGAAAATACTAAAATCACTATATGTGTGCCTTTCACATTTGAGGAGTTCCCTCGATTCCTCATAGATCCCATGATCAGAACTCGAGCATGACAAAAATTAATCGTGAAAATAGAACGTGCTTAACAAACTAAAAACAGCTTAGAGGATAAATCGCCAAACGTGAACTTTTCGTCGTTATTACGGCCCGCGGTGCATAATTAAAAAAGCGCAACGTCAAAACAAAATGTCAAGAAACGATGGTAAGAGACCGGACGGGATGACTTTGATTCCGTGGAGTATGGGACGGGTGCTGGTGTGGGATGCTACATGTGTAGATACACTAGCCCCGTCGCATCTCCACGGAACCTCCACGAGGGCGGCGGCTGCAGCGGAGGCGGCCGAACGTGCTAAAATCGGCAAATACAGCGATCTCGGCGCCGAATACTTGTTCACCCCTTTCGGCGTCGAGACTCTCGGTCCGTGGGGTCCTGGGGCTTTAAGCCTCTTCAACGAATTGTCGAAGAGGCTTATTGATGCCACAGGTGACCGAAGAGCTGGCAGCTACCTCGGCCAAAGAATTAGCTTGGCTATTCAGAGAGGAAATGCTGCCAGTATCTTCGGCACAATGCCGCGGGGGCCATTTTTAGATTGAATTTAGTTTTATTTCAGTTTTGTAATTAGTTTTAATATTATTGTAATTAGTTTTATTTTTGGTAATTAATCTGTTTTTATATAACGTTCTAAATAAATTCCTTTTAGTGTTATGTTATATTTTATATAGCCTAGTTAGTACACCAGTAGAATATCGTTGTCTCTTTCTGATTTTGAAAGTCAATGAAGTAAGCTTTACAGCATTATTAGTATCCTTACATCTCCTTTATTCGTGAGTAATCTTCAAGCCTCTGAATGGACCCGAAGACACAAGGGATAAGGTAATCTGCTTTGTGTGTATTTTTTTACCTTTGCCATGTGTACAATAAAGTACTTACATACATACACACTCTATACGTTTTTCGGTAAATAAGTGCCTGATACATGTAACGTTTTCGAGTGTGCATAAGATTATTCTAAATGTCATTTCTGTAGGTACTAAAATTGACAGTTAGATCTACCTTACGTACTTTCTAAACGTTCTTCAGGTTTATAGGACAAACAAAAGAAAAAGGAAAAAAATGAATACGTATAACATATTGAACATTATTACATGGTCAAAGTTGAGCGAAGCCCCTTATTAAAAGTGTAGTAAAGTTTCGCTATGCGATGTTGCTCGTCTTACACAACTATGATATGCACAAGTTGGAAACATAGTTGCTAACTTCGCTTTATTTATGTTGATAAGTTCGCCTTTCACGCCATTACGCGCTGATTTTCTACCACTAAGCGGAAGTAAGATAGTTTGTTTCACAATGATGTGAAATATTAGAATTTCTGTTCATAGTAGGTCATACATAAGTTCTTCGAAGAATTAATTGGTGGAGTTCAAACAGTAATAACAAACACGAAAACTGTTTTAAGACAAAAAAAAAAAATTTAAGCTATCATCATCATCATCATCATGTCAGCCGAATGATGTCCACTCCTGGACATTAGGCCTCCCCCAGAGACTTCCACAATGACCGGTCCTGCTCAACCCGCATCCAGCGCACACCCGCGACCCTTACCAGGTCATCAGTCCACCTTTTTTTAGTTATAATTATAATCACTTGAAAATAATATTGGGGGACAATCTTACACAAATCGACCAAGTCCCAAACTAAGCAAAGCTGGTTGTATGGGTACTAGCTACATAGATTATTAATCTATCGTTCATGTTTTGGTAATAGTACATTACGATACAAGTGCAGAGAACAGGAAATTCGCAACGAGTGGTGATAAATTGAATTACGACCGAAGGGAGTGTTTTAAATCGACACGAGTTGCGAATTACCTGTTCGCACGTGTATCGTACAACGTTTTACAATATATATGGCTCTTTAAAGTTTCGACATATGCACGTAATCTGCTGATTACCGCACTCGTGCGGTAAAGTAGCACCATATGTACTGTAATAGTACATTACTACAGAGGCCGGGACAAAAGGGGTTGCCGGCCGAAGACATATAGACGGCTGAGCGAAGCGAGGCCAGATAGGTCTAAGGGCGGCAACCCCATATTTCCCGCCGAGGTATGTATCGTGCTTTTCTCAAACATGCAATGAAATAAACAACAAAAAAATCAAAGTTTTATTTTTAATACGCATAGTGGCAGAATGTCATGATGCCTGTGCCACAAATTTATGTGGAATGAAAATTAAAAAAGAGGAAGCCTGCAAGATTTGTATGAAATTCCATAACTACCTCTTGTCCTAGCCGCACCTGAAACGTCGCAGCCTATTATAAGGAACATAACATCAATATTTCATTGCATGTTTGAGAAAAAGAACTTCCTTTATTCTCATAAGAATACATTGGATTCACTTACATGAGAACATTAAAATCTGTGTTATATCTAAGGTTAAACGCGCAGTGTTTATAAGTTGTGGGTACACAATAAAATAGTTGCAGGTAGGTAAACATTTGCCATGCAAGCTCGTTTATCGTCGTGCGGACTGATACATTGATGTACGCACTCCGTGTAATGCATGCATGCATGATGCGGCATTTGACTTACTTTATAATTAAGTCTAATTATTATTATAATTTTTGTGTTGCATAACCGTCGGTGGTACTAACCATGTAAGATTGCACTTTGTATACTAATTTTTAATATTTACATTTACTGAGTATATAAAAATAAGTTGTAATAATATTGTAGACGACAGACCCTACCCTCCCCTAATGTACCTAGCACGTAATTTAGAAAGAAATAAAGATAAGACGTTAGCTAGGTAAATGTAAGAGTAACCCTGTTATTTAAAATGGAATATTTAAGAAATATTGTCATATTTACGTAAATATTAGAACCTTGTCGCACTAAGCGGAAGGAATAACTCTTTAGGGCGAGTTTATTCATTTCAGCAAGTATTATGACACAATTCGAGTGATTGCGCAATAATACTGCGTATGGACAGTAGAATGAAAGATTGCGTAATAATGTAAAATATGTCGATCGTAGATCGAAATTACGCTATGAAAATGGCATGTTTGTGAGCTAACTCACGAACAGTTGACTCTGAGACAATAAGGTTTTTATTATATAAAGTAGGCGCTGAGGCGCATATTATAAGCCCTGTTTGAATCACAGGCACTAAGAAATGGTCGCGCAGCGAATTTCTTAAGATTGAATAAATTCAGAATAGTCGTTTTTACACAACGTTCTTCCCTCTCAGAGCCAATATTAGGGAGACACTGTCCAAGTATAAAGGGTCACGTGTGACCACACCGAACGCCGACTCGATGAGTCCTAGTACAGGCCAGTGAGATAATCACAGCCTCCGCAATCCGCGGAAAACCGCGAGAGCAGCAGTCTGTCATCTCACTCGCTCGCCCCCGAAGGGGGCGAGTGAGGGGGAGGCTATTTCAGGACTCCTGTCCTATGTAGCGGCTTTTTGTCGCAGCTCATGATAATGAGCCGGTCATTTAATGCCTTTTAGGCTCAGGCGTAGGCTCGTAACGATCTTCTCGGCCATTTCTGGGCCCCGAAGTGCTACGGCTTCCATGACGGCCCTTAAAAGGGCCTCTAAGTCTTCTTGGCCTCCATCCGTGGCTGGAGGCGCTGCTGTTTCTGAAGGGGGCTCAGGAGGAAGGGCCGCGTCCGGAGTTGGTGCAGCCTTCTTTTTCTGCGCCTTCTTCTTCTTCTTTTTTGGCTTGTTGGTTTCGGGTGGGGCGGCGTTTGCCGGCGCCATAAGTGATGCAGGCGCCGACTCTTCCACCATTTGCGGCTGTTCTGAGGCCCTTGTCGCAGGGCCGGGCTTCGTTGGGACCGTGTGAGCCGTGGTCCCTGCCTTTCGATTCCGGGCCTCCTTCCGGAATACGGGGCATTTGGTGTCGTTGGCTGTATGGGCGGCGCCGCAGTTGGAGCAGGTTGGCGGCTGGTCCCTGGGGACCGGGCACTGCTTCGCTGGGTGTGGGCCCGCGCAGCGTACACACTTCTGCGGGCGGTGGCAGTTCTGCGAGTGGTGCCGGAACCCCTGGCACCGGTGGCATTGGGCGGGGCCCTTCTTGCCCCTCCACGCTTCCACGCGTACGTCGGGGACGCAGAGGAGCTCCCGCAGCCTGTAGATGTCCGTGTGCTCCCTGGTTGGTCCAGCGAGCTGCAAGAAATATATGCAGCCCGGTCTGCCTCCTCTTGCATTTATTTGCCTGGCGTACTCGACCGGGTGGCCGAGCGCCAGGCAGGCTTCCTGTATCTGGTCGATCGGGGTGTTGGCTGGGAGGCCGCGGAGTGCCACCTTCATCCGCTTCTCCGCATCCAGCTGGTAAATGTGCCACTCCACGGCATTACCAGCTTTCTCCAAATCTTCCAGATGTCGCTGCACGGTGCGATACTCCTTGTCGCTGCGACGGGTGAAGCGGAGACCGCTGCCCAGCGCCTTGCAACTTGGGGTCTCTCCGAGGTCGCCCTTTATGGCCTCGAGGAGCTTGGCCCAGTTCGGCAAGACGGGGGCAACGATCGTCGGGTAGCGTTGCTTCTGCGTTGGTTGCTGTTGTTGTTGCGGTTTCTGGGGTCGCTGTTGCTGCGGGGGCGCCGGTACCGGGCTCCGACTAGGGGTCGGCTGGGCATTGGCGGCCGTCGCGGCAAAGGATGGCCTCCCTTTGCCTCCCACGGGGATGTTGCGTGGTTGGGGCTGGGGGGGGGGGGGGGTTGTTGTCGCGGGCTTGGGTTGTTGCGAAGTAGAGGGCTGCATACTGGTAGCTGGTGGCGTCTTCTTCAGGCACGGTCGTTTGTCCGTGCGGGTAGGGGAGGGCGGGCTTTCCCTCGGGCGCTTTTCCGGCCTGAGTACCGCCGGATGGCGCTCCAGGAAATCCAGGAAAGCGGCGTCCTCCGGATGCAGCTCAGTGTCGAGTCCGAGCGTAAAGTTGGACAGGCGGATGTAGGCGGCTAGCCACGCCTGCAGGCCCGCCGATAAGTGGCCCGACCCCATAATATGGGAGACTACAATCGTGTCCGATTGCAGACTCTCCATAGGGCTGCGCCCCCTGGCGGCGGGCGATACGGGCGAGAAGGGCCGTACGGTGGCTGGTGGCAGCTCCGGAGAGGTGTCCGTAGGCTGCGGTGTCAAGGGGCAGGTGGTGGCGGCCCCGTCTGCAGCGGCGTCGTCCGCGCTGACAGGTTCGCCGCTTCCCGCGGGCAAAGTTTCGGCAACGTTTGTAGGCTGCGGTGTTATTGTTCCGTCGAGGTCGAAAAGATCGGGTTGTCGGATATTTTGCCAATCCGATCCACCCACATCGACGGTCGAGTGCGCCGGCGATGGTCCGCTCGGCGGGGTTGGAGTCCAATATACTGTGGGTAGATCGAGATCAGCAGATATCGACCTACCCAACGACGGGCGGTTTGGTGTTTGGTCCATGAAGACGGTGGGGGCGGGGGGCCAGCGACGCTAGCCGTCGTCGGTTAGTGTCTCCCACCGCATACCCTACCCCGGGGCGTCCGTTTGAGCGGGACCGGGGCCGGGCAACGGCGAGAAACGACCGACGACGGGGCTTCAGGTTATAGGGCACTCCCCTCCGGCTAAGTTAGCCGGGCCGCTGTATCTAGCAGCTTTTGCGAGACGAAAAGGTGTCTAGATGCGCGAAGTGTCGTAGGGCGTCCGAACTGGTATAGCTCCTAGCGGCGAATCCAAACCGCGAGATTTGTAAGATTCCCTATTTATACTCGGACAGCGCCTCGAAGCGTGCACAACTTCATGGTGCTCACGTTACGGTCAGCCATTGCGAAAGAAAGAGAAAGGAGGTGAGTTCGCAACGTACTTCACTTAGTACCGAAGAGACACTCCAAGGAAGAAACCCAGAACAAGAAAGAAAAAGTGCGTTGGGAACTCAGCTCAGGAAAAGTTTAGGAATCTAGACATTGTGTCCTAGATTTAGATAAAATCAGTGTTAAAGTCGTTATAAATAAGTAACTTTATTATATACAGTGTTAACTTCCAAATACGTTTTATTAAGAACATAATCTGTGATAAACAATATAAGCCATTTACAATCCGTCCGGACTTCTTATTTACTTGTTACGAATCATAAGAAAAAGCAGAACCAAGGTGGCACCAATATTAGAGTAGAGTCAGTCACTGTTATTTTACGAGAGGAACTACCAGTCATTTGTATACAGTCCACTTTAAACATTTATATTTTTGGGCCTAATCAATCAGGATTAGTGCATCATTTACAAATATGTACTTGTATGTTTTGTGTAGTGAGAAATTAGCAGAACAAATTTACTGTTTGTTCACGTTTTAAACAGGTATGACATGTTTATAGAAATGAAACTTTTGTAATTATGTACTCTGTATATTTTTATATATTTAATAGTTGTGTGTAAAGATTTTTAGATTAGTATTTGTTAATTCGTTTTCAGATTGTTTTGTATGTGGAATTTTAGACATTTTTTAAAGCTAAATATTGACTTACATTCTTTAATATCTCTTGGAAGTGTATTGTATAGTTTATAGCACCCTCATAAACTAAGCTTTTATTTCCATAATTAGTTCTCGGGGTACGTAATACTAAATTGTCTGCGTTACGCAGTTTAATTTTTTGAAATAGAGTTTTTTAGAGAAGTTGATTTGAGTCTGTATGCTATTACTGAGAATTTTGCGGATAAGTAGACAAGTGTGGTAAACGTATGTTTGGGTGACAGTCATTATTTTAGTTTCATTGTAGATTTTATCAGTAGATGTAAAAAAGTTATAGTTAAACAAAGCTTTTATTAGTTTATTTTGTGCTTTTTGGAGTTTGTTTAGGTTTGCTTTAGCAGCCGTCCCCCAAACCTCTATAAGTAATCAATATGAGGTTGAACTAATGGGTTATACATTAAATTTTTTACTCCGAGCGTTCGTGGCCCAGCGGCGCCCGCGTACCGCGTGCGGTATGCGAGGTTAAGCAATGTCGGGCGAGGTCAGTTCTTGGATGGGTGACCGCTTTGAGTGGTTACTAACTGAGCGCTCCCGTGCTTTGGAAGGCACGTTAAGACGTTGATCCCGGTTGCTGTCTATGATAGCAGTCGTTAAGCCAACTTAGAGGCCTCCGGGCGCCTTGAGAACTTCAAACAGTCAAGTTGCCCACTCACTTGACAAGCCTAATCCCAATAAGGTCTATAGTTTCCCCCTCGGGTTGGAAGGTCAGATGGCAGTCGCTTCCGTAAAAACTAGTGCCTACTCCAACTCTTGGGATTAGGTAGCGGACCCCAGGCATCCTTCAGGATGCAACTGTACTGGGAATGACGCTAGGAGGATAATGATATTAAAATTTTTACTCTACGTGGAAAACAGCGTGAAATACTTTTTAACGCTCCGGTGAGAGACCTTAATTTTGATTTAGTCTTTTCTATGTGTGGCTTCCAGGTTAGTTGAGCATCAAGAATTAGGCCGAGATATTTTTCGTGTTCTTTTCTATTGATTACTTGTCCGTTTATTGATGGTTGAGTAAAATCGGGTTTTTATTTGTTTTTGGTAGAAAAAATTACGTAATTTGTTTTAGCGATATTTAGTGTCAAAAGATTACGGATTTATTTACAGGACACACCGTGTATACTTAAATAAAAAGTAGCATCATAGCAAACTCGACTAAATAATTATCACTAACTACTTTCACGACTTATAAACCACTGGATTGATGCCACAAACAAACCCAACGCTTATTACACAGAAATGGAGATGTATCCAGCCTTAAGGGTCATCACAAGCGGATGCAAAATGTAAATTTATCTACGTTCATAAATTCCTCTCCGGAAAACTCCCCCTTAACAAGACGTCCAGTGAATTCTCTCTGAATTACGTGGGTAGTTATAAATCTCCGCGTTTCTTCTTGCGGAAAAAGAAAAAGTATAAGGTTGTAAGTTGTTAGCTTAGAAGTGTGTAAAGAGGAAGATTTATACGAATTATTTTAATGTGACGCTAATTTATGCAAGCACGAACAATGTAGACTTTGCTTTACGGAGTGGGACAAACTATCACAAAATAGGTTTGGCTATAGCATGACGGTTGGAAACAAGTATATAGTCTGCCTGATCACAAGCAGACACCGTAGAACGCTTGCGAATCCAGAGAAAGTGCGCTGCCAACCTTGTTTGATTAGAGGGTTCGTTGCATTGACAGATAGGTATTAATGCAAGTACTCACTCTCAAAGCAGCGCATCCTCGGGAGACCTTACTGACCAGCAGAAATGCCATACCGACTGTCTCCGACATTCTCGTGGCGCTTTGTAACATTTCGGAATCCCGGACTAATATTTAAAATCATTTTTTTTAAACCTATTTCATATTTGCTTAACCTTTTCCGGGCATTTGCCGACGTTTAATTTATTGATCCCAATATCGAATCCTTGGTTCTTACTTCGTTAGCCTTTACTTCATCGTAAATTAGTTTATTACGTACCTAAACATGACCCGGACCCCATTGGACCCGGGTATGTCCTAAAACTACGACCAAGACCACCGGGGAATGGGCAGCAGCATTCCTTGAGTGCGGTGGAGATACTGCGATCGCCAACCCGCATGCCAAGCGTGGCGATTATGGCATTTACCCCCCCCCCCCCCCCCCCCCCTTGAAATTGGGGTGGCCTATGTCCCAGGGCTTGGAAACCGGTATTCCGTCCATACAAAAATACCGGTATTTTTTTAGTTCTTATCGTTCTTTTGTCTACTATTTCATGTTTAATCAGGCAATCTAACAATATGAAGTAATAACCCAAATACATTATTGAGTCCTACATAAAGAGCATAAACTAATTAAAAATATTTGGCTATTTCAGAATTTTGAGATTAACCGGTTCCGAGCCCTGCTATGTCCAGCAGTGGACGTCCTAGGGCTGATATGGTGGTGGTGGTGGTACCTAAACCGTTAATACCTATACTTACATTGTTCTTGTTCCAGATTGTGACTAATTTTATCAAATTATGTTTTTTTTAAAATAAATTACTCGAGACTATTACTTGAGAAACAAATATTACTGCTCAAAACACAAATAAATGCCCTTACCGGGCTTCGAACCACGGACCGCCAGCTTAAGTAACTAGACTAAAAAGTCGTCACTTAACAATAATCCGGTTGAAACGCTCTGTATTTTCGCATTTCCCTACAACGTTAAAAATATTGTAGCAATTTTTTCCTCGCCGGGGCCATAAATTCCGTAAACCATAGTAAATGACATTTCAATAGAAAAGTATGGCCATTAAAAACGCATTAGTCGGAATCAGGGTTTATACGTCATTAACCCTGTGTATTGTTGGGTTACCCTAACCTATCATAGACAAAGCTAATAAGGTCAGGTATTTAAATATTTCGGCCAGAAGGGTTGGGTTTACAATATTTTAACATTTTATTGAAAAGGGCAGATTTGTTTCAATCGGAATAAGGAATAGGGATAAATTTAAAAGTGAAAATTGGATGGAAGAATTTATTTTGGATTGGTCAAGTCATTCATAGAATCAGGCGTGACTTTGCGGGATTCCATGACCAATTTCTAAAACAAAAAACAACGATTCATTTGCTCAATGGACGTGTGGCGCAAGCACCATCTCCTGCCAGTATCTCCTGATGATGCCTCGTAAAGAGGCGAAACACTTGTCGATGTTTAGCTAATATTAGTTGTCGTTTTTAGGGTTCCGTACCCAAAAGGTAAAAACGGGACCGTCTATCTGTCACCAGGCTGCATTATGCCGTTTTTATAGATAATGGTACGGAACCCTTCGTGCGCGAATCCGACTCGCACCGACGCATCCGACTTGGCCAGTTTTTATATTTATTTGCATGTTTGCGCGTGCAGAGGGAAAGTGGGAACATTAACTGCATGCAATAATATACAAATGGATACATCGCATTGTCACTAGCAGACCAAGTTCTAGCTAAATAGCAAAGGAATTTATATATGTTGTTCTAGAAATACTAATTGTTAATGTTTGGTTAAAATACTAATTGTAAAGGTCGCGGGTGTCCGCTGGATGCGGGTGGCGCAGGACCGGTCATTGTGGATGTCTTTGAGGGAGGCCTATGTCCAGCAGTGGACGTCTTTCGGCTGACATGATGATGAATGTTTGGACCCGGGTATGTCTTAAAACTACGACCAAGACTACCGAAGGATGGGCAGCAGCATCCCTGGAGTGTGGTGGCGACACTGCGATCGCCAACACCCATGCCAAGTGTGGTGATTATGGCATATACCCCCCGTGAAATTGGGGGAGGCCTATGTCCGGCTGTGGATGTCCTTCAGCTGATATGGTGGTGGTAGTGGTGGGAAACATACCCAAAAGTATTACATAGCAAATAGGTATTAATTAATGGCCTCGTCTTTTAAGCTGAATTATTTGATCGTTTTCGTCGTTCACAGCTGGACATTCACTGGCTGGGGAGGCCTCACAACACCACACATAGGATCACAAATTACTTGAAATATACAGGGTGATTTAGGAGACGTGAGCAGGACCAAGACTACATACATAGTAAATGGCAATGAATCGTTCAACATTGTATTTAAGTTAAACACCCGTACCTTTTTCCTGTATTTTAATTTTTGTTAAGTTAAAGTTTAATTCTCTACAATCATGGTCACCCTACAACAATTGGTTTATAAAGATTTAAACCTCTAACTGTTCTGACAGCACTTCGATTACGAAGAAAGTAAATTGTCACATTGAGTAAGATACGATATTTCAAAAGTAATCGGACTCGGATGACATTCAGTTTGACACGTATCACTTGACTGAAGTATTCTGATTGTAGAGTGACCATGAATTTCGTAAATAATTTAAAACATTTTGTTTTCAACACGTTAATTTCACTAACAGTGGCACGAAGCAGTAGCTTATGATCTACTGAATTCGTAGTGTTGATCTTGCTCACGTCTCCCGAATCACTCTGTATTATAGGAGCGTCCGTGGCCCAGCGGCGCCCGCGTACCGCGTGGGTGCAGGGCGGTTCTCGGATGGGTGACCTCTTTGAGTGGTTACTAACTGAGCCCTTACGTGCTTTAGAAGGCACGTTAAGCCGTTGATCCCGGCTGCTGTCTCCGACGGCAGTCTTTAAGCCAATTTCAAGGCCAAAAAAAAGAAAAAAGAAGAAGGTTAAGGCAATTTCAAGGCCTTCGGGCGGCTTGAGAACTTCTAACAGTCAATTGGGTGATTATCTTCTGGGTGAGCGTGTTCTATCTAAGACCTTGTCTTAACTTTCCATCAAGTCAAACGCAATCCCATTTACAAAAAAAAGTTACCCACTCACATGACAAGGGGGGCCGAAGTTGCACGGGATTACCCACAGTTATCCTACACGTGACCCCTGGGTGGTGCTAAAAGTGCATTTTGAGCCTTAAATTGGCAGTTTTCTATGTATACATGTCAGTATGTTTGTTACACTACCATAAAAGTTGTTGGATATTTAAGAAAACTGCCAATTAAAAGCTCAAAATGCATTAAGCCGCAGTAAATTAGTTTTACTGTAAACAATGTAGTGCCAGACTTAGCGCCATTTCAGAGAATCTACGGAACTTGGCACCCATTTAGATCTCAATTCTTTTGTCGGTGAAGACGACAACCAAGCATCGCATATTCTTAACATTGAACTTGGCTCGCATTTTCATATTTATGTTTTTGATGGGATTATTATTCTAATATTAAGATACTCGCATATTAAAATGTTCTATGGAATGTAATCATTATGGCACTCATTTTATGACAAATGTGGGCGGGCACCCATTCTGAGGTATATGTACCTATATGTACATACGAGGGCTGTTCCGAAAGTTTTTAGCTGCTCTCACTCTATTCATGCGATATATGTTTTAATGATACCATTATGCGGGTAATTTCGATACATATGTGTTGGGGTGAAACTGTTGATGAAAGTCGGAGGATGGGCAGCAGCATCCCTGGAGTGCGGTGGAGATACTGCGATCGCCAACCCGCATGCCAAGCGTGGCGATTATGGCAATTACCCCTCATGACATACACAAACAGGCCACGGCCCCGAGGTTCCCGCGACCCCCGGTACCCTGGTTCTGGTAGCGGCCAGGGTACTAGCGGGGTCAGGGGTGCGAAGAATCTCCGGTTAAGATCCGGCTACCACCACCGACGACTTCTGGCCCTGGCAACATACAACACACGAACACTGCGGACCGACGAAAAGATAGCGGAACTGGAGGAAGGATTGAGCAAGTTGCGTTGGGATATCGTAGGGTTATCTGAAGTCCGAAGAGAGGGGGAGGACACGATAACCCTGAAGTCCGGCAACTTGCTCTATTTCCGGGAGGGCGACCAACAGTTCCAGGGAGGTGTCGGGTTTATCGTTCACAAATCCCTCGTGAACAACGTGGTGAAGATCGAGAGTGTGTCGGCTAGGGTGGCGTACCTTATACTCAGAGTATCCGAGAGGTACTCGTTGACGGTCATACAGGTGTACGCGCCGACCTCGGCACACTCCGACGACGAGGTGGAGGCTATGTATGAGGATATATTAAAGGTCATGCATAGTTCCAAAACCTACTTCACCGTTGTTATGGGGGATTTCAACGCGAAACTGGGCAAGAGAGACGGCGAAGAGCCGAGAGTGGGGCAATTTGGAGTTGGAAGTCGGAACCACCGGGGCCAACTACTGGCTGGTTTCTTGGAGAAGGAGGGACTCTACATGATGAACTCCTTCTTCAAGAAACGCGAGCACAGGAAGTGGACCTGGATGAGTCCCGACGGTGCAACAAAAAACGAGATTGACTTCATCATGTCGACGAAGAGGCATATATTCAATGATGTCTCTGTGATCAATGCGGTTAAAACCGGAAGTGATCATCGTTTGGTAAGAGGCACTTGAATATATGCGTCAAGCTAGAGCGCTCTCGACTGATGAAGTCCACGCTCCGTCCAGCAGCAGTCCAAATCTAAAACCCCGAGAGCTTTCAGCTGGAACTCCAAAACCGTTTCGATTGTCTAGGCGGCGATGTGGACGAATTCAACGACGGGTTTGTGGAAGCTGTCCATAGCATTGGGTCTAAGTTCTTTAAGGCCCAACGAACTCAAAGAGACAAAAGGCTCTCTGTCTCCACTCAGAGGCTCATCGAGGAAAGGAATGAGATGATTCTGCAGTCTTCAGCCGATGCGAAATTATACAGGCAGCTCAATAAACAGATCTCTAAGTCCCTTACTCGCGATCTGCGCCAATTCAATACAAATCGGATTGAAGAGGCCATCGAGCAGAATAAGGGCTCTAAAGTTTTCTCAAGAGATCTGTCTATTGGGCAGAGCCAGCTCGCCAGATTAAAAACTGAGGATGGTAGAATCGTTTCGTCCAAACCTGAGCTTCTGAGTGAGATAGAGTGCTTTTATGGACAGCTATACACGTCAACTAGCAGACCCGAAGTTGGTCTGGCGGAAGACCCTAGAGCTAGATTAACCCGGCACTATACCGAAGATATCCCGGACATCAGCCTGTACGAGATTAGAATGGCTCTTAAGCAGTTGAAGAACAACAGGGCACCCGGTGAAGACGGAATTACAGCTGAACTCCTGAAGGCGGGTGGAAAACCGGTCCTTAGGGCCCTTCAGAAGTTGTTCGACTCCGTCTTACTGGAAGGGAAAACTCCAAAGGCATGGAACAGAGGTGGAACAGGGAGCCATGTCTATAAGCTGTTTTCAAGAGTCATTACGAACCGTCTCGCACGCAGGCTAGATGACTTCCAGCCTCCCGAACAAGCCGGTTTCCGAAGAGGCTTTAGCACCGTAGACCACATCCATACGCTCCGTCAGGTTATACAGAAGACTGAGGAGTATAACCTGCCCCTCTGTTTAGCGTTCGTGGACTACGAGAAAGCCTTCGATTCGATCGAAACCTGGGCTGTACTACAATCTCTCCAGCGTTGCCAAGTGGACTACCGGTATATCGAAGTGCTGAAAAGTTTGTACAAGAACGCCACTATGTCAGTCCGACTCCAGGACCGGAACTCAAAGCCTATTCCGTTGCAGCGGGGAGTCAGGCAAGGAGATGTTATTTCTCCTAAACTGTTCTCCGCTGCACTGGAGGATGTTTTCAAGACTCTGAACTGGAGAAGGCTAGGCATCAACATAAACGGCGACTACCTCACTGACCTTCGGTTTGCTGACGATATAGTAGTCTTGGCTGAGACCATGGAGGATTTAAGTACAATGCTCAATGACCTCAGTAAAGCCTCCGAGCGAGTTGGTCTAAGGATGAACATGGACAAGACGAAGATCATGTCAAATGTCCATGTCGCACCAACTCCCTTAACAATCGGACACTTTACGCTCGAAGTTGTAGACGATTACGTATACCTAGGACAGACTGTCCAGTTAGGTAGGTCCAACTTCGAGAAAGAGGTTAATCGTCGAATCCGACTCGGTTGGGCAGCGTTCGGGAAGCTACGGCACATCTTTTCGTCCAATATTCCGCAGTGTCTCAAGACAAAAGTCTTTGACCAGTGTGTGTTGCCAGTGATGACATATGGCACTGAAACTTGGTCGCTTACTATGGGCCTCATAAGAAGGCTCAAAGTCACCCAAAGGGCAATGGAGAGAGCTATGTTGGGAGTTTCTCTGCGTGATCGCGTGATATAGCCCTCCGAATCGCTAAACTTAAGTGGCAGTGGGCGGGGCACATAGCACGTAGAACCGATGGCCGTTGGGGCGGAAAGGTTCTCGAGTGGCGACCACGTACCGGAAGGCGTAGCGTGGGCAGGCCCCCCACTCGGTGGACTGATGACCTGGTGAAGGTCGCGGGTGTCCGCTGGATGCGGGTGGCGCAGGACCGGTCATTGTGGAAGTCTTTGGGGGAGGCCTATGTCCAGCAGTGGACGTCTTTCGGCTGACATGATGATGATGATGATGAGTGATTTTACAATAAAATCATCAATCAATCATCATTCCTAACTTAGAAGTCATCCCGGGCATTTTCCACTACAGTTGTTGGGGATTTCGATGCCAAAACTATTTTTAAGTATCAAAAATAGTACTATTTTCGCAGATTTTTAAAAGTCCATACAAACGGCCTTTTGGTAAAAAAAATGTTCTGAAAAAAATACTTGCTGCTTACTAACGATTTTATCCCAGCTCATATCTATTGAAATTACCCACATAATGGTATCATTAAAACATATATGACATGAATAGAGTGAGAGCAGCTAAAAACTTTCGGAACAGCCCTCGTAAGTCACATGTTTATTGTAGGTAGATATTGTTTCAGGTACAGATAGATGGAGGTGGGGGATAGGGGCATTTAATGAAGCAGGCCTTTTTATAACTATAAAACCAGCCAAAAGCGTGTCGGGCCACGTGCAATGTAGGATTCCGTAGTTACCTACACATTAGATACATTATGAGGACCTAAAAGCACACAAACTTACGAGTATATTTACTAAATGTTTGACACACCTAACAACGTTATCTAAATAATCAATGTTACTAAAGTACGAAAGGTGGAACAACTGAGTAAAATATCTTGGCACGATGAGCTTGATAGGTTAACAGATATTGATGCAATGGTTAAGAGGTTTTACGAAGTATTGCGAGAGATTATAAAACGCACTGTACCTATGACTAATCATAATCGTAACCGTGCCTACCCAGTGTGGTACTCGGCTCACCTAATATACCTACTGAAACGAAAATACAAATATCATATTCGCTATAAAAAATATCAGAATCCACTGGATAAACTTGAATTTGAGTATTTGAGGATAGATTGTGAAAAAATCATGAAAACTAACTACAATAGTTACATATGTGCGATAGAAAAACAGATTAAAAAACATCCTAAATATTTTTGGACTCATATAAAGAACATACGCAAAAATAGCTCTAATTATCCACCTGAGATGATGCATGAAGATAAAATAGCCGGTAACTCTAAAGATATTAGTGATCTTTTTGCACAACATTTTTGCTCAGTATATGATAAGGATTTGAATGCTAATAACACTATTGCCTTAAGTTCCATCGGCCGTAGAGCATTGGGAGGGACATGTGATGAAATTGGTGACTTATCCTTCACAAGGGTTGAGATTGAATTGCAATTGAGGGCTTTGAATGTAAAAAAGGGTTCTGGTCCGGATAACATTCCCCCAGTATTTAAAAAAAACTGTGCAAAACAACTGTCGTTGCCATTGATGAAAATATTTAATGCATCTCTCAGGTCGGGTTTGTTTCCATCGATGTGGAAACAAGCTAGAGTGGTACCGGTATTCAAGAGTGGTAGACGTGACTTAGTATCTAACTATCGACCAGTGTCCTTATTGTCTTCAGTGGCCAAGGTATTCGAAAAGTTAGTGTATGCTGCTATATTTAATCATGTGAAAAGCGATCTCTCGCCTTATCAACACGAGTTCATGCCTCAACGCTCGACCTGTACAAATCTTTTAGGCTATGTAACAGATCTTACAGAAGCTGTTGATAATGGTCACCAGGTGGACGCGATTTACACTGACTTTTCGAAGGCCTTTGACAGGGTCAATCACGGGATTCTGGTTGATAAGTTGCATGAGTTCGGTATTAGGGAAAGTATGCTTGACTGGTGCCAATCTTACCTTGCGTGTAGGATTTCTACTGTGGCAGTTGAAGGTGAACAGTCCGAACCTTATATAGCGTATTCAGGAGTTCCGCAAGGCTCAAATTTAGGACCCTTATTTTTTAATATATATATTAATGACATTCCACTTCAATTTAATCATGCGACCGCATCTCTGTTTGCTGACGACTTAAAGCTTGTTCGGGTAATTAAAACTCAATCTGATGTGCAACTTTTACAAAAAGACGTTAACGCACTGGTGGAATGGTGCAAGGCTAACAAAATGGTACTTAACCCAAGCAAATGCTACCACATAAAATTTTGTCGCAAGCGCAATCCTTTGCCTACTAAATATGTTATATTTGATGTTACTTTACAAGAGGTAAGAGAAATAAAAGATTTAGGAGTGATAATTGACAGCAAACTGAGTTTTGTGAATCATGTAGATAAAACTATAAATACTGCTTTCAAGGCGCTGGGTTTTGTGTTACAATGTGCTAGGGAGTTCAGAGAATGTTCGACAATAATAACCCTATTTAATAGTTTTGTAAGGAGTAAATTAGAATATTGTAGCATTCTCTGGAATCCTTGTTACAAAATCCACAGTGACAGGGTTGAGAGACTACAAAAGCGTCTTACTAGACACCTTGCCTACCGTAGCAAGACAAGAGGCCAACCATATGAGACCCGGCTTAAGCAATTTAAATTAAAATCCTTAAGCAGTAGACGCAGTGTGTTAGACTTGATGTTTTTACATAAGCTGCTGAACGATAAAATCGACTGTTTAGAGTTAGTTAAACGAATTGGAATTAGAGTGCCGTCACGTTTGCCACGATACCCAGTGTGGAAGTAGCTGAACAACCACTTGTATATGAAGATTCTCATCATAAATCACTTACTATTAAATTGCAATTTAATTTTACACCTAGCCTTAAGCTACCGCCTAATCTTGTCTATAACTTTCACGCCGCTGACTTTAAGAATATTAATGTAGAACTATCAAGAATAGACTGGCAAATTTTCTTTAATGGTATGCATATGGAGGATAGCACCACAAAGTTTTACAATTTATTAAATAGTTTAATCCAAAAATACGTACCTCGTCGTGTATTACGTTCGTCAACCTCTATGCCACCCTGGCATAGTCGATGCCTTCGTAAAGTGCTGAATGAAAAGCGCAAGTACCATAAATTATGGAAATTGTACGGAAATCCTCTAGACTATAATAGTTTTAAAGTCTTACGCAAACGAGCCGAAAAAATAGAAATGGAGTGCTATAAAAATTACATATCATTTTCTGAACAAAAAATTAAAACTCATCCAAAATTTTTTTGGACCTATATAAAATCTATATTTAAAAAGGACAAGCTTCCACAGTTAATGCATTACAAGGGATCGGCCTCTTCTGATGTACAACACATTTGCGATTTATTTAATAATCATTTTCATTCAGTTTTTGAAAACCCATCTTCAAATGTTTTTAACATCGCTAGGTTAGATCCGCCCTGCAATCCCCCAATAGACTTAAACTCTATTGAAATTAGCCGCAATGTTGTCTTGAAGTACTTAAACACTGTAAATATCAACAAAGGAGCTGGTCCAGATGGGATACACCCCCTTTTAATTAAAAACTGTTCGTCGTTACTAGCAGAACCTATCACATTATTATTCTCTAAATCAATAGATGAGGCCTGTGTTCCCAGTATTTGGAAACAGGCATGGGTAACTCCAATACCGAAAGGTCCGGTTTCTTCTGACATCGAAAAATATCGACCAATTTCTAAATTATGCCAATTTGGCAAGGTTCTCGAAAAGATCGTCACTGATCAGCTTTTTGAAGCT
This sequence comes from Notocelia uddmanniana, assembly GCA_905163555.1. NCBI lineage: Eukaryota > Metazoa > Arthropoda > Insecta > Lepidoptera > Tortricidae > Notocelia > Notocelia uddmanniana. The sequence goes on from LR991063.1 coordinate 26,095,780, forward strand.
GCTCGCCTACATATAACCCACCACCAGCACGGTTTTTATAAGGGACGTTCCGTAGATAGTAACTTACTTACTTTTACAAATGAAATTTTGAATGCCATGGACGAAGGGTTTTGTGTTGACGCCGTCTATACCGACTTCGCCAAGGCTTTCGATAAGATCTGTCATAGCACGCTCTTACTCAAGCTTTGGCGTCTCGGTATACACGGTAATCTTTTTAGATGGATAAAATCTTATGTCGAGAATAGGTGTCAGGCTGTCGTTCTATCTGGGTTTACTTCACAAATCAGGCATATAAGCTCTGGAGTACCTCAAGGGTCTCATCTGGGCCCATTGTTGTTTACTTTATATATCAATGATATCTCTGAATACGTTAGGCACTCAAACTTATTACTCTATGCAGACGACACCAAGCTATTTAGAGTTATTAAAAATCGAGACGATTGCAAACTATTACAGGAAGATTTAATCAACTTAGAGAGGTATTGTAAAGAAAATAAGCTTTTTCTTAATTATGATAAATGTTTTGTGATAACTTTCTCTAAAAAAAAGACTAATTTAGATTTTAATTATACAGTGTCGAATGTAAATCTGCATAGAGTGTCGCAGATTCGGGATCTAGGTGTCATCGTGGATTCTGGAATGACTTTCACTCCGCACATAGACACAATTATACAAAAATGCTATAAGCAACTAGGTTTTATATTACGCGTCGGGAAGCCATTCCGGAATGCTTTGACCTATAAAATTCTATTCAATAGTTTTGTTCGAAGCCATCTTGAATTTGCGTGCGCAGTGTGGAAACCTTATTATGCCATCCATATAGAAAGACTTGAGAGGCTACAAAAATTTTTTGTTAAATCACTAGATTTTAGAACTGGCCATACCTATGTTAATTATGACGACTCCCTAAACCATCACAATATGCAGAAGCTAAGTGATCGACGCGATTGTAATGATGCTGTTATTCTGTACAAAATACTTCACTCACATTTAGATGTTCCTAGATTACTTCAGGGGATTTTGTTCAAAGTGCCTCACAGAAAACCTCGTATGTGTCGCAAAAAGGAGCTATTCGGAATACCTAAAACTAGAACATGTTATGCACGTAATAACTATGTTAGACGCGCTTGTAGGTTATATAATAATAACTCAAAACTTTCTGAAGTCGATATATTTAATTGCTCAATATACGACGTAAAGAAAGCATTTAGATAAAAATAGGTTTTTAACCTATTTTTATTTAAAACTAAGTTGGGTATGTATAATGTTACTAATATTTAATTGTACTCGTAGTAACTTTTGATAACAAGTTACGGTTCGTCTGATAAATGCGTTTATTAGTAAACGTATTTATCAGACGTACCTTATTCCATAAAAACACTGTAAACTAAGTAAAATGAACAGCTCAGATAGGAATTTTTGGTTCAAATGCAAGAAAAAAAAATTGCTATCGTATCTTTAATTAAGGAAACTGTAGGTTTAAAATAATTATTATATAGTTATGTTACCTTATATGTATACAACCGTTTGTTTCTTAATAAACAATAAATAAATAAATAAATGTGCCTTGCTTTATGTGCGCCGCAGCCGAACAAATCTTGGGACTCATGCGCCTATAACTCGCTTGTCTCGCCTGTACAACAAACTCGCTAGTAGACTACCGACGTTAGATGTGTTTCACGACAGTGAGTCAGTATTTAAAAAGAAGTTACTTTCTGTTGACGATTTCAGTTAGGTGGTAAGTTTAATTTATTTAGTCACTTGATTACTTGGTTTTTGTTTTTTTTTCTGTCTTTATATGTAGCATATTATGGAAAGCTGTAATTGAAAATAGTGCATGCTGTGATTGCCTGTAAGTGGGGGATCAGTTATGAATGTTGTTAATGTATAGTTTATTATGAATGTGTATTGTATCGACCGTTGGCAATCCTAATAAATAAATAAATAAATAAATAAATAAAGGTTGTTTTTTCAGGTACATCTCTAGTTCTGCTATTAGGTTGACACCTGACTAAAATAAAAAAATGCACTTTAAAGTTTAATATCACGCAACCAAATTCCTGAATCATTAAAGGAAACGCACATTGCTTGCACGAGCTACATAACGATACCCCACACGATTGGTTTTGCAAGGAATAAAAAATGCATCTTCACTTTACGTGTAGGGGAGGTAGGTATCCTAAAAATATCAAAATGTTATACTACCGTTTTGTCGGCGTATTGATTTGTATATTCATGCCAAAATACAGCTTTTTAACCGACTTCAATAGAAGGAAGGAGTTCGTCTGCATGTTTCCTTGTTTTTTTTTTCTTATTTATGTATGTTCCCCGATAACTCTTTACCACGTTGGCCGATTTTGATGATTCTTTTTTTGTTTCAAAGCTGGCACCCCCAAATTGGTCCTATATAAATTTGGTGAAGGTGATGATGGGCTCTAGGAGGAATCGAAGGAACTCCTCGAATTTGATAGGGACGCATATACCGATTTCGGTATTTTCTATAGGTAACCAAGCATTGGCTCACGGAAATCACAAATTGTGGCGTAGCGAGGTACAACATTTGAGTCGGTTTTTTTTTGGTATAAATTATTAGTAGTAACGGTTAGTGAACTTAGCCGTGGAGAGACGTACGGACATGGCAAAACTATAAGGGTTCTGTGCCTTCTCAACACGTGTGACAGTTGACCTCATGATGACTTCTTTAAATTGTTTCTTTGAATATTCTAGAGTTCACTGTACCCGTGTTCTGATCTGCAAGTATTATTCCCTAGTTGGAGGAAGGTTGAAAAATATACGTCAATTTACAGAAGATTCGTCTTCATTTCAGTTCGGTCTTATTTGTCGCAAGATGACTTTGATGCTTCACTGGGGGAATATTAATTTCGCAAATACGGCATTGACAATAGAAATGGTTGGGGATAATAAGCATCGTTAAATATAATTACGTGGTATTTTCGGAAGTATTAGGTAATAATTTGCTTTTTTTAATGCCGTATAATATGATGATAATTTTTATTGTTTAAAAAAACCTTAGCCTACATACACTTTTCTATTATTACTAGTACAAGCAGAAACAGACTTAAATGCTAAGGTTGTACATACAAGTGAGTACCCCGACCTCCACACTAGGATTCTTAGCTAAGTATTAAGCGGAATATTCTTAGCTAGTGTGCTAAAAGCGCGTCTTAGGGCAATATAAACCAAGCATCATGAATAGATATACCTAACATATGGTTATTTTTAATAGACAAGAAGTCGTTATCATAAGCCAAAAGACGTCCACCCGGCCGGCCCTGCACAACCAGCATCCTTAACCAGGTCATCAGTCCACCTTGTGCTAGCGACGCCGCGTCTTGCTGAGATTTCATTGCCGATATTTATTTTTTAACCTCGAGGTTTCGTATGTGTTGTAACTTACGAAGTTAAGAAATCAATATGTAGTTGGAATATACTTGGCCGCCAAGAGTCTAACCAGTTCAATTAATATTATCATGTATAACAATGGACTGAAACTGGTATGTCTGAAACTACGACCACGAACACCGGAGGATGGGCAGCAGCATCCCTGGAGTGCGGTGGAGATACTGCGATCGCTAACCCGCATGCCAAGCGTGGCGATTATGGCATATACCCCCGTGAATTTCAGGGAGTCCTATGTCCAGCTGTTGACGTCCTTTGGCTGATATGGTGGTGGTGGTGCTATGTCGATCGTGTAAACTTTGCTGACCCGGGAACGCTCCAGACTGCCCGTGACGTCACCGGCTGAACTTATCTTTCCATCACTACGGGCGCACGGCGCGCTGCAGGGAAGTGGCACTCGTAACGGCCAGTGCAAGTGAATGCGACTCAATTTAATTGTAAAACTCTAGTACCCTCACCCTGAGATAGCTAATTCTAATCTACCTTCAGTTTGTTTTTTTTGTTTTTAATATTTTTAAATTACACAAGTTCCTTGTAAACTATCTTTTATTAACATCAAAAACCAAAACCGTCACAGTGGCCAAACAACCAGCCGTTGATCTCGGCTGCTGTCTACGACAGCAGTCGTTAAGCCAAGTTAGAGGCCTTCGGGCGGCTTGAAAACTTCTAACAGTCAAGTTGCCCACTCACTTGACAAAGGGGGGTCCAAGTTGCACCACGTCCGTAAAGAGTACCCACCGTTACCCTACACGTGACCCCTGGGTGGTGCTAAAAGTGCAACAAAAACTGGCAACCGTACTTGTCTTCTCGAAGATCTCACGGCCCGTAAATAAATATGCCATACGATTAAAAAAAACGCATAGAAATAGTTTCTTAGGTTCAGTATCACAAGACTAACTCCAGCTAAAAATGTGCAAATCCTTCCAGTCGTTTGAAATAAAGTAGCACATATATCAGAAGCTCTCCAAGTGTACAATTTCAGACTTTAATGCATATGTTTTATATCTGAGTCCTGTGGGATGCCGTACGTAATGTGATACTAAACATGTGACTGCACTTGACAAGTTCTCGTATAAGCTAGATGATGCACTTTATTGTAAGATGATCTTGCATTTTTGTAACGTATGAATTTAGTTATAATTTATTTTTGTTGCAACATGTCCTTGATTTGACAGTCAGGCCAATATGGGTCAATATCATACATCAGTTAAAGAACTGTCGGGCGAGGTCAGTCCTTGGATGGGTGACAGCTTTGAGTGGTTACTAACTGAGCGCTCCCGTGCTTTGGAAGGCACGTTAAACCGTTGATCCCGGTTGCTGTCTATGATAGCAGTCGTTAATAGTGTTGGTAAAGACTTAAGTTTTTGGAGCCTCGGGATCTCATCTCTTACGGGAACCAAAGCTTAAAAGACTTCAGAGTCTTTTGAGTCATGAGTCGAGTCCTTTTTTGAGTCTTATCGAGTCCTGTAGTCACAACTCGAGCCTTAGAAAAGACTCGAACGATCGTATCATTTATAGTTTTTTTTTCTTTAGGCGTGCCTCAGAATACTTGAATCTAATAGCAGAGACTCACTTTTGAAGTTTCTGTCTAAAAAAACTGATTCCTACAGTACCTACTTCACTGAGTAGGCCGCGTAACCTTACGTGTTTCTACAAGTACAGTTGAGTTCTAATCATAATGAGTTAAAAGCCTTTTGTTTACACTTAGTAAACAAAACTCTCAAGTATCTATAGGAGACTCGAATCTTTTTAGAGGGCTCGAGTCTCTACAAAACACTCATGTTTTGATTAGTCTAAAAAACTAAGTCGAGTCTTCGGAATGAAGACTCCAAAGTTAGAGGCCTCCGGGCGGCTTCAGAACTTCTAACGGTCAAGTTGCCCACTCACTTGACAAGCCTAATCCCAATAATTAAGGTCTTGTTTTCCCCCTCGGGTTGGAAGGTCAGATGGCAGTCGCTTCCGTAAAAAATAGTGCCTACGCCAATTCTTGGGATTAGGTAGCGGACCCCAGGCATCTTTCAGGATGCAACTGTACTGGCAATTACGTTAGGAAGATGATGATCATACATCAGTTAAAATCATTCATCTATTTATGCTTTTTTCTGTTTGGAAAGACAGTGTCTTGATTTTTTTTTTCGTTATATACTACAGGTACAGAACTATTGTTTTCATAAAAATTTACAAATTCCGAGCTTAAAACTAGTTTTTTCCGCTTAAATACTACTCGTACTAAGTACACAATAATAGAAAATAAGGCCCCGCATCCTTTAATCAGTTTATTGGAATCATCAATACTTTTGTCATAATTTGAATTCAAAATGTTGAATACTAAATACAACATTGTCCGATGTAATAATTAGTTGTTTTGTATGAAAATAAAAACTGAAATTTTTATTATTAATTTGGTAAACAAATGTGGTATTTGGTCCCTTTGAATGTACAGTCGCGGAATGAAAAGGTTCGTCACTTTTCGACTCTATTTTAATGCTCTTAAGGTCGACTCGTTCCTCGACTATACAAAGCAATAGTATAAGTACACGGGATATAGGTAGATACGAATTTCAGGGTCAAAAAGAGACGACCAAATAAAATGTTTTGTAAATAGATATGCAATAGAAGCGAGCAAAAGAATAAACCAAACGAGTTATTCACAACTCGGGTCAGGTGCCGGAAGGCAATCAAAAACCAATTCCTAGCTGCCCTACCATTGTTTCTACATCAATGTAGCTGTCCTACTTCTAGAAATGTGACAGGAAAAATACACAAGGATAAAATACGTTTTAGAGAGCACTTGTAGTTTGAGAATATGAATGAAATTCAGTGACTGTCGAGTTTCTTTCGGCGTTTCTTCTCGACAGTGGTCTTCTTTTGCAGAAAAGGCTAGTAGACTTGTAAAAGTGCTATTGCGGCCTACTTGTGGAATAAAGTTCATTTATTTCAATCAGGACTTAATCATATAGCTATTTAGTTAAGGCTTTAATGCTTAAGTTAATGTATAGCTTTCTAGTCCAATACTGTTCTCAATTAGCCATTAAATTACACCAATATATTAAACCCTTTAGGCGATATTCGCAAGTGCTTGTTGCTAGGCCTATTTGAATAAAGAATATTGTGACTTTGACTTTGATAAAAAGGGTAGGTTACTAATCGATTACAGTTAGCGGAATTGTATTGTTACAAAGGGTACAATTTTGTTCGTCTCTATTGAATCACCGGGACATCGCTTGTACATCGCTTTCTTTTTATTCATCTGTTTGACAACTGGGACCCATTTCGAAAATCTGACACCGGCATATCATTGCGATATCACCACTTTCATGTATCCGTCTTTGAAAAAACATATGGATTATGGAAATTATATCACATAACATATCCCCAATGAATATTTCTAAAGCAAAACCAAACAAATACTCTGACTTACAACGTCATTACAGTCAAGCCAAAAATAAATGGAAAAAGTTGTACCCATTTCCGGACATAGCCATTTGCCGTTTATTAAGACAAATCGGTATTGTTTACAAACGGGGAGATATAAAATACAGACATAGATAGCTTGTTAATCTTCTTAAAGGAGACAGAACAATATGGTTAAGCGGTGGTTGGAACAAACGCCATCAAATGCTTGTTAATTTAAAAAATTCTTCAATTTTCGACATTTTTTATGCACCTACGTATGAATGTCAATAAACTACCACTGGTTCGGAAAAATAAACCTTTGGCACGAGAAAACCCTGCGTAAAAAACTCGGCGAGGTATCATATTTTCAAAACAATATGTTTTTTCCATCGTATAGTTAAATATAAAATTACACTGCTACTGTGGAAAATCTATTTTTGCGATACATTATCCGTGCAGGACGTCACATCACTGCCAAACATCTCTATCCATGTTATATTCGTTTACCTTCATAATATGCTTTTGAAAGAAGTGTTTGTTTTACCACAGATTTGAATTTAGAATTTGGTCAGTTCAGTAATACCTATGTAATATATGTGTAGGAATTTTATTGTAGAATTGGATACGATTTCCCAATAACGACTTTTTCGGCTTTACTAGTCTATATAACTTTATATTATAATTATTTTGAGTTTCTGGTTTTAATTCACCAAGCGCTTTGCATCTTCTTTTATAATGCGCACTTCTAAGGTTTGGAATTCTCTGCCGGCATCTGTATTTCCGAGTTCATATAACCTGGACCTTTTTAAGGCACGAGTGAATAGGCATCTTCTGGGTGAGCTCGCTTCATCGTCTGCCTCATCTTTGCCCCCCGGCTAGATGCTGGCCAAGAGCTATCACATTTTTAATTTAAAAAAATCATCAACAATCATCAACATGGCCATTAACAGTAGAAACGGAGTATGTACCATTTACATATATTTGTTTTGTGAGTTCCCGAACCGATTCGAAAAAAGGGAACCAAGAAGATCGCTATCGTTTGGGTAAACCACAACTAAAACTCGCAGTTTTTTTAGTGATTCAGTTTTTGGAATATTTTCAAAAGAGCGGAGCCATGGGGGTTGAAAATATCACTTTAGTGAAGTTTTTTCATAATTGCTTTAGCAACAAATCAGTACAAACTTGCACCCCACGCCACCTTAACAAGCGCAGACAAATCTCAGTTACAGAGTCTACAAGCAAATGAGATGGACAAATTCAGTGTAATATTACGCTGAGGACTTATGTAAACTTTACCCAATTTTTTAGAATCTGCTGTAACATGCCCACTCGTAAAGAATTGTGGTTATTTAGATTTAACGATAGATATTTAATAAAGGAAGGGGGGGGGGGGGGGAAGTAGTTGTCTCTCAAACGGTCTAGTAGGCCGATACCACTACAATACTAGAAACCATGGCGCGGGTAGTCAATAGGTTCCTCTCTCTATTGCCCTAACTATCGGTAGTCAGACCGGCGGCATCCTAGATTAGATTATTTATTGTTTATTTATTAATAATCACAAGAATAGGAACTTATACATATTACATTGCCCTATAAAACTGTAGTAACAGTTGACTGTGGGCTCGGCAGCCTCTTAATAATAATAAAGCCATTTATTCCCACAAAAACAATAAGTAACTAAAACTAAACTAAATCAACAATTCCTTCAATTTCGTAAGTATTTGAATTTAATAAGTAAGATAATTTTAACATTTTAGTCAATAAAGTGACATGTTGTGTTGCATGTAAAATTAGTTTTTGGGGACCCATAAATTGGGCTAAGGCCTCCTCCATGCACGTCTATTATTTCCTGTCTTGCGCGAGTCTAGTCCAGGTACAGCCGGCGATGCTCGGCTCGATGTCGTCTCTCCAGCGGCGGCGCGGCCCGTCGCGCACGAACCAGTGCAGCACGCGTTCACTCCAGCGACCGTCTTTCGCGCGGGCCTTGTGACCGCCCCAGCGCCATTATAGCCTACAGGCTAGATCAGCTACGTCTATCAGTTTGGTCTTATATCTTATATCTCATCTTCGTATCCTATCTCTTAATTTATGCCCCAGCATACTTCGTTCTACTGCCCGTTGGAAAACCTGTAGTTTGTTAATTATTTCTTTATTAAAAGTCCAGCTTTGACATCCGTAGAGAAGTGTAGGAGAGACAACTGTATCGAAAGCTTTTTTCTTTAAGGTGATGGGAAGTTTGGATTTGAAGATGTGCTTTAAGGACCAGTATCTTTTCCATGCAATTTTAATTCTTCTTTCTACTTCTCCCATTGTTTGTTCTTTAAATGTTATTTTGCGTCCCAAGTAAACGTACTCTTCTACGTACTTTATAAAGTATTTCGATAGTTTTGTCTCTTTTTTCTCGCTATTGGTCATTATGCAGGTTTTGTCCATGTTCATCTTCAACCCACATTTTTGGCTCTCTGAGTCCAAAGTTTTCAGCATGTTCTCTAAATGACAGTGGTTATCAGTAATGAGTACGATATCGTCGGCGAATCTTAAGTGATTTAGCAGTTCGCCGTTGATATTGATGCCTATTGATTTCCACTCCAGGTTGCGAAATATAGATTCTAGAACGGCAGCCTCTTAATAAGGCATTAATTATATTTAATTACTTACAATAGGTCGGTATACAATTACAAGATGTAGGTATTGCAAGTTCAAGAGCCTACGAATGAATCATCACTCAGAGTCTAGGTAATGCTTCCTTAGCAGTCTCTTGAACTTATTCTTGTTTCTTTCGCACCTGATATCTTCTGGTAAACTATTAATAAGGTATGGGATACGTTTTTTTTAGGGTTCTGTCCCCATAGTAGTTATTTATTCTGGGAACAAATAGTTTTCCAGTCACAATAGCTTTGGTACTATGGGTATGATCAATGGGTTTTAATAATGAATAAACTGAGTTTGGCTCCTGACAGCTATGATTATTTGAAGCGAGTACATATTTATGTTTAAGGCCTACTGGCAATTTTTTACAGATCTTAAATAGTTGTTTATAATTATCTTTACATTTCAGCTTAGTTTTATCGTTAACCAGTAGTTTTAAAAATCGAAGTTGAACGGCTTCTAATTTTTTTTTATACCACGTCGGTGGCAAGCAAGCGTACGGCCTGATGGTAAGCGGTCACCGCAGCCGATGGACGCCTGCAACTCATAAGGGTGTCACATGCGCGTTGCCGACCCTTTAAGAATTTATACACTTATTTAATTTATCTATTTGTTGTGAGTCCATATCTGTCTAGAGCATAGCCCAGTATCGAGTCTACCAAAACATATATAGACAGCTAAGTATGCTAATAGGAACTCTAAATCTTAAATGATAAAATTTCTTATTAGTAATGTGATTTCATTTTGTTTGTGTTGTTTTTATATTTTGCTTTTTATTGATTTCATATATCTGAGACTTGGATGTTTATCTATTAAATATACCGTCGTCTAGTAGTACGATTTGTGTAAAAATTGTCCCCTAATATGTATTTATTTATTGTAAATAAACCTAACATAAAAGCAAAAAAAAACTTCGAAGAAATAAGTGAATTAATAATATAAATCTTTATTTTTGCACTTCTTATATCTTTACTGGGAATAACGATGAATATTAGAAATCTTTGTTGTACTTTAGCCGTGCGTTACATTAAACAATGCTTATAATCTTACTTACTTAGGGTTTATACAAATAAATCAGCAAAACAAGGTCAAAACTTCAAACCCCTAAACAAAGTGTGCCTTTGTCTTAAGGGTTTGAGTTCATCCATATTCAGTGTCGTGACCGAATGTGCTTGGGCAATGTAACAGCAAACAAAAATAAAATAGTGGCTATTACAGAGGGTCTAACGTTAAAACTTAAGAAATAGTAAATGAAAGTACGTATATACTTATACCTAAGTCCACTAACCCTTTTGTTGTTCATAACCCTGCTAATATTGCCCTACTCCTCACTGACATTGAAAATAAAGTGTCTCGTTTTCATTTTGTCTTGGGACCTAATAGTATGTACCACGTTAAGCGAATGTACAGTCAATATAGTCAAACAACAAAATCAAAGGAGGTTTAATGAAAACTGGCCCATTTCGTCATTGGGAATTTTTTTAATTCACATTTTTTGTAGAAGAAAACAAAAGTTATATAAGTTATATGTTATTTTGTTATGTTGTGTTATTTTATCATCTAATTTTAACAATTTAATATTAATGTTCAATTATGGGCTTTTTGTTGCCTGAAGCAAATAAATAAATAACTATATTAAAATTTTGCCAACTGTGTCTTAATTAAAATGAGTAAAAAAGGGATCGACCAGGGATAAAAGCAAATTTGGCTATCCAAATCTATAACAAGTTACCCAAATTTATTAAAGACTGCCCTAGAAATAGGTTTCAAGGGGTACTTACAGAATGGCTACTAAAATAATGTTTTTATTCTGTCAAGGACTATTTTGCCAACAAGCCAAATACCTAGAACCACATTTTTTTATCTAATTATAATTATTCTCTTCTGCCTAATATTAAATATTGTAATTTTAATTAATAGTACCATGATTCTTAATGCAACCAGCCTAAGTGTCCAGTATTTAAATATTACTAAATTGTTAATTTGCATGCCTTGTCTGGTAGAACATAAGCAACCCTGTATTTATTCTGTTATGCCGTGTAACTAAATATGTTCTCGCAATAAATGGATTGATTCATTGATTGGTTGAACCTATGGTTTAACATTGATAGTTAGCAACTACCGCCAAGCCAAGAACCTTGCTTGACGGATGAAATTAGGTGCCGTTAGATATGTTAGATCTAGGCCTGGCTCAGTTTTGATGTGCGTACAAAAATAAAAATGGACGTGACTTGACGGATGAAATTAGGTGCCGTTAGATATGTTAGATCTAGGCCTGGCTCAGTTTTGATGTGCGTACAAAAATAAAAATGGACGTGACTTGACGGATGAAATTAGGTGCCGTTAGATATGTTAGATCTATGCCTGGCTCAGTTTTGATGTGCGTACAAAAATAAAAAAATGGACGTGACAGTGTCAAATCAGAATAAATACTAATAATGAATATTCTAAGGCTAACCTATGAGTGAGGCTGTATCCCTTGTGTAACTTATGCGGCCCACCGTATACCTATCGCATCACTGACCATGGCATGTGCCGAAGGGCGTTGTGATCCGGTCCAAGCTTTTGCCACAGAACAGGGAAGGAACCACTCCGGGCATTCTCTATTCGCCTCATCATCCATGCACGCATACGTGATTTTGTAAAAAAAAAAGTTATTACTGCTGCAGATCCTATTCCATCGAACCTAAACGCCATATCACAGCCACGCGCAAACATAAAATTGGTCCTTCGAACATTGGTTTTTGCTACAAAGAGAAACTTATGTTCATAGGCACTGTTAATTATCCTGTGCTACAAAACTCCAATGAACATTCGTATCTAAATTAATTTGATAATATTAAAAAACATGAAATTCTGACAGTATATTCATAATGTAAGATTCCTTTGTGGAGCGTCGGACAATGGATGTAAGTAGGTACGACTATTTTTCACTGGCTATGGTTTTAAGCATCATGTAATACGAGAACGTGGTCTTCAAAACCTGAAACAAAATTATAGTTACAATTATCAAACTGCGGCCGAAGGAAGGTCGACGTGTGTAAAAACGGCCAGTTGGCAATAAAAGCTTCCACCAAAATAAAGTTTTCCGCATAAACTTGTTCCATCTGTGTCCCTTTCAACTAATAAGGACTGATAAGGTGATAATAACTGACCGAGGACATGGTGGTGACGCCGACCGGCACAACCTTGCCAGCCTTCAGACTCACTGGGGTTTGCACCCTTTGCAGAAAGAACAGCACTGTCCTCCTGTTACTGTTGTCCATGCATTCCCAAGGGACTGCGTACACTGCCTCGATCAGCTGCTCGCTCTGAAAACAAAAATACAAATACAAAATACAGCTTGTTATACAAAGAAGGTGGCAAACGAGCTTACAGTCTCATCATCATCATCATCATATCAGCCGAATGACGTCCACTGCTGGACATAGGCCTCCCCCAAAGACTTCCACAATGACCGGTCCTGCGCCACCCGCATCCAGCGGACACACGCGACCCTTACCAGGTCATCAGTCCACCGTATGGGGGGCCTGCCCACGCTACGCCTCCCGGTACGTGGTCACCACTCGAGAACCTTTCCGCCCCAACGGCCATCGGTTCTACGTGTTATGTGCCCCGCCCACTGCCACTTAAGTTTAGCGATTTGAAGGGCTTACAGTCTGCCTAATGGTAAAAAGACACCGCAGCCTATCAGTCAGTTAGACTCCAGAAGAGTCACCAGCACATTGGCGATTCGGAATATGCACTTATGCAGGTCCCTTGCTATTAACACAGCGCCTCTTCGGGAACTCTGGCGACCTACAAAAAATACAACACCACTCCACCCATCGGGGTTTCGATTCATTTTTCTTTGTATTTTTTCTCTGTTTAATAATAGACAACACCCAAAACCTAAAGATAATACCTAAAGAGGAAGTAGAGCTGTTTTTACGAATGTGGGCTTTTGTAAGGTGGTATACTTCCGCAGTTGGGATGCTTCAAATACGAGCGAGATAACGGTCTGCTGTTCTCTGCCTCTCTTAGAAAAACATTTATATACAATGCAATCCTAATATTTTTTACCTATTGATCACTTTAAGTAATAAAATATAATTAATCTGGACTAGGTAAACCAATACTTGACTCAATGATTATACAGAGGTGATCCGTTTATATACATCCCCCCCCCCCCCCCGGGTTGGAAGGTCAGATGGCAGTCGCTTTCTTTCGTAAAAACTAGTGCGTACCCCATTCTTGGGATTAGGTAGCGGACCCCAGGCATCCTTCAGGATGCAACTGTACTGTGAATAACGCTAGGAGGATGATGATGAAGTATGTTTGGGTGCGTGTGCATGAGCACAGAATAAGTAATAGTACATACAGAAATTTCACTTACTAACAAAAACGGCGTTTAGGCATAAGAAACGTACCTACTCTCTGCATCTCTGTCTATCGCATAACTTGTATTCATTCACGCGCGGCACGTGTAGCGTTAAGGTTGTCACTCCATGAATACATTAATAAGTAAATATTCTTCACATGTAGGTATGTCAGTGTCATTATGAATAACACCCATAATAATACTGATCTCGTGAACGGAAATTCCATTTAACTCTTGTAACTTTAATTTGTAAATGAGTAACACAAAAAGTATAACTACAGTTCTATTAAGATACTCTTTTTAGGGTTTCGTACCCCCTTTTATAGGATACGTTCTTTTATATTAGAAAGGTACAAATTATTTGGTAAAATCTTGCATTTACTTACATAAGAAGGTACAAGAGAGGCTACAAATAATTCATTAACAATTTAGTCGTAGGTTTATAAACCACAGAATAAACAGGAGTAAACAAATAATATAAAAAAAATGTAAAAAAGACTTGAATTGGAAATTAATATGTAACATTAGTAGTAGTAGTAATATAAGTGACTTGTTTATATTTGATTCCCTGTAAAGACATCCACATTATGAATAGGAGTTATTTACGCGCGGTTCGTCGTAATTCAAGTCGGCGGCGGAGGCGGATCGCGACACGCGCATCACACGTGCGCGCCGGCGACGGCCCTCGCCTGACTGATCACCCCGAGGTTTGCAAGCGGTGGGTATAAAACGCGACGCGCTCCGCCCATTGCAAGCCCCTTGGCATGAGTGACTATGTTGTATGTGTACTTTATGGTTCAACCAACCTTAGTATTCAACATTTCGAAAAGTATCGACACTTGGATCAATTGCTGGTGCAAGGCCAGCGTAAGAGGGCCATATTTAGCGACAGCATCAGGCGTCATCGATGAAACTTCCACTAGTAAGATGCATGTCATAAACTGCATTAGAGTGTAAAACACGAGCAGGTATTCGCTGAAGGCATATGAGCACTTGTCCACGAAGCTGGTGACAAAGGAAATCATTATCGGCCTTTAAGTAAGTATTCTGAAATAAAAAAACTGTACTAATTTCAATTTAAAGGTCGTGGGTTCGCAACTTTAAACCTTTAAAGGTACAAATTTAAAGTATTCCGAAGAACTGTTCGACATGATGCCCACGACCACCTTCTACCATCGCACCGCTCGCCGTCGGCATGGTATTCATCCTCACCGTCCTCACACCTTAGAACTTAAATGGTCGCGTAAGGTACGGTTTCAGAAGAATTTCCTCCCTCTGACGCTCCGATTGTGGAATGAGCTCCCTGCCGAGGTTTTCCCGAGGGACTACAGTATAGGGTTCTTCAAGACAGGAGTGTAAAAAAATTTAAAGGGCGCATGTGACACCCGTGGAGTTGCAGGTGTCCATAGGCTGCGGTGACCGCTTATCATCACGTGGGCTGTACAAACAGTGGTAATTTTTCCTTGGTGTTTGGATTGTGCCCTATTAAGGGTGAAAACGTACTTATGTTCGATATATAATTTAATATTTAATAGTAGCTTTTAGGCAAAGAAAACCAGCTCGAGGAAAGTGGTTTGCCGCTTTGTTTTGCATGCTTGGTCTTTGTTCGTTAATCAAATGTGACATGTATATTTTTTTAACCTTATATAGTGTACAATAAAGTGCTGACATACATATCCCTCTAAACCCAATAAAGTATGGTTTTTCCTCGACGTTCGAAGGTCGGATGGCAGTCACTTTCGTAAAGCTTATAGTGTCTACCCGAAATCTTAGGATGAGGAATGTGGTGCCAAAGTGGATGCTTGTGTATGAATGAACCGGAAAAAGCTAGGATGGGAAATTTTATTTAATCTGATAAAACCTGGGCAAGAGTGTAAATTTTCCATAGTTTTGTTTACATATTTGAGAGGAAGAGCAAAAAGACGTCACGCGTGTTATTTCATTAAAATCCCCGCCGTATCATATTGTTTCGATAAGTTAAATAATTATCAGATCCGTTTGGACACTAGTTCATGGACAGGTGTAAACGCGCGCGCCACACTGAACGTAGCGCGCTCGGGGCTGTAGATTTGCGTTTGAAAAGCACGTGTTATGCCTTCTGTGCGTGAACGCGGCGTTAATGCTTGAAACTCACAGAGCGGTATAGCGTCGGTTATGTATAGAGGCGGTTTTGCGGTAAAGCGAACGCGGTCCAGGGCACGTCGTACGGAAAAACTTCTCGGTATTCGTTACCGCGGTAGAGCAAAGGCGGTGTCTGTGATATATAAGGCAGTAATCGACAGTCGACAGTTTTGGAAAGATCGAAAATGCAAAACCGCCTCCGCGTATCGAGCTTTATAGTTGACATTGTAAAAAATACTCACGTTACAATAAACTTATGATGCAAAATATTATCCCGTAACAGCTTTCGAATATGTACATTCTCCTCGTCCGTATACATTATATCCTCACTTTTCGCAGGTAGCGGCATACTTAACAAATTATGCTTCAAAATCCTGAGATGCCCCCAAATTTGAAACACTATCAGGCTGAGCAAACAATCCCAGACGCACAGTCCAATACTAGTCGTGTAAGCTGTGGGGACGTTGAACGCAAACAACATCCAATATCCTTCTGTGGTTGTATAAACGCTATCAGTGAAGAGGTAGTAATAGACAGCGTGTTCAAAGGTGGTGTTCGCTGGCCGGTCCTCCCGAAACATCCCGCGAGTGTAGTTGTTGAACCAGGGCATAAATGTGAACAGGGATACTCCGGAGGCCACTACGCACATTATGTAGACCGTGAACAGGCCGGATATGAGGTGGATTTGCGAGTGTATCTAAAAACAATATTGAAAAATTATTTTGGCGACAAGTAAAAGAGTAGAAGGTCGTTTATTTTTGCAGTTACCTTTATACTTATTACTTTGATATATCTGTGATAGAGTGTTGTCTCATTTAGTTACAGTTTTTATTATTATTATTTTCACTCTTCCCGAGTAGTGATCCTCGCCTAGCTGCTAGGGCAAAGACACCTAGGGATGTGTGCTAAATGACAGACTACTTTCAGCACTTATATCAAAATTTATTTGTATTTGTAAGTTTTGTATGCTAAGTATTAAGTTTATACAAGCAGTTTACGCTATTGTTTCTTGCTTATACCCCGATTATTGGAATAAACAAATATTACATATATTGTTCCACATAACAT
This sequence comes from Notocelia uddmanniana, assembly GCA_905163555.1. Taxonomy (NCBI): domain Eukaryota; kingdom Metazoa; phylum Arthropoda; class Insecta; order Lepidoptera; family Tortricidae; genus Notocelia; species Notocelia uddmanniana. Next base: position 26,112,794 of record LR991063.1, read on the forward strand.
TCACTTAGGCTGGGTTGCACCGACATACGATCTCAGACCTATCAACGTTAAATATGGCACCGGCAGCTGTCATCCCATAGAACATTGTCAAACTTGCCATACATTCAGGCTTTAACGAACACAGCTTACGATTACAGACGGTTTGGTGCAACCCAGCCTTAAACTCAATGTCATAAAAACTTTAAATATCTTAAAATATCTCACTTTATATGTCAGTTTTTGACCTAAATTATTGTCCCATCTAAAATTATGGAGACCCTTATGTTCCCGTGTACTTGTACAAGCCAAATTGAGTTTGGAACTTTAAGGGACGATTCACACCCGGTCGGCGCGCACCCCAGAGTCAAAGGAATTCGAACCCTCCATACAGCAGTTAGTTGTCATACTTGAATGGAGCCCGGCGGGTCAGTTGCCGCCGGCACTACTCGTACTGCCACTGCCGATTAGATATTAGATATGAAGACTCTGGCTTGCTGCGTGCCGACTCCGACCGTTTGGTAAGAATCGCCTTTAAAGAAATTAATGAAAGTTCCAAATTCAAAACCCTGGACTTAATAATGCATTGTGTGAAGTAAATGAACTTTTTACACAGATTTTACTACCTTAGCAGCATACTCCGAACGGTTTCTGAAGTAAAACAGGTGAAATTCAAGTAGATAATCCCTCATCGCCTCGCGATATTTGTCGAAGCGAGCTAGCAGCAACCTTTGCTGAAATTACATAATTTAATTATAAATACCTCCCTTAGTGACAGAAGTCGCTCAATCACATGATTTAGGACTTCTGCCTGATATAGGCCGTACACTGATTTAGGCCCGAGATTTTCCTGTGGGCTTATCTAGATATTTTTTTTTGTTTAGACTCTTAACCTTAACTCATAATCTGCATAAATGGCGTCTTGTTTCCATTACATAAATGTATATAGGTAATAATAACGTCATATTAAATATAATGAAACGGGTCACTCACGTCTTAAAGGTCGAATATCGCTCGACATGTTTCAGACCGGTTCGCGGTCCTTAATCATGAGCACCTATCGCGGCGGCGGTTTTCTTCGCACTGCGTGCCCGTGCCCTGTCCGCTCGGTTGGTCGAGCGATATTCGACCTTTAAGACGTGAGTGACCCGTTTCATTATATTTAATATGTCTCAAACTCACGGGAGTTTTCTATATAAATAATAACGTCACTTGGATCCACGTAAGCCGTTAACTACCACTGGATATACGACTTTTGTTTTATCAATGCATGACTCAACTCTACATTTCATTAAGTTCCATATATGGCACAACTGATAAATTTGGGAATTGCGCACGTACATAGAAGTACATAAGGATACTATCAACGCACGATCATTACTCACTACGGCGCGTAGCCGCTAGGATTTATATATAAAGCACGAAGGAATTCGGAAGATTGAAACGGAAAAAACAATAAAGTATATATTTAATTGTTGCTGCAAAACAAACTATGAATGCACAAGATGGAACCTTAAGGATAAATTCCAGCAAACGGCTGGCATCGCATCGGATTGGAACGTATTTTACATTTTTTATTAAATCATGTACACAGTATTTAAAATCTATATTAGCAAGCCGACCCATCTCACTTCTGAGCCATGTCTACAAGCTGTTTTCAAGAGTCATTACGAACCGTCTCGCACGCAGGCTAGATGACTTCCAGCCTCCCGAACAAGCCGGTTTCCGAAGAGGCTTTAGCACCGTAGACCACATCCATACGCTCCGTCAGGTTATACAGAAGACTGAGGAGTATAACCTGCCCCTCTGTTTAGCGTTCGTGGACTACGAGAAAGCCTTCGATTCGATTGAAACCTGGGCTGTACTACAATCTCTCCAGCGGTGCCAAGTAGGCTACCGCTATATCGAAGTGCTGAAGTGCTTGTACGAGAACGCCACTATGTCAGTTCGACTCCAGGACCAGAACTCAAAGCCTATTCCGTTGCAGCGGGAAGTCAGGCAAGGAGATGTTATTTCTCCTAAACTGTTTTCCGCTGCACTGGAAGATGTTTTTAAGACTCTGGACTAGAGAAGGCTAGGCATCAACATAAACGGCGAGTACCTCACTCACCTTCGGTTTACTGACGATGTATTTAGTAGTCTTGGCTGAGACCATGGAGGATTTAAGTACAATGCTCAATGACCTCAGTAGAGCCTCCGAGCGAGTTGGTCTAAGGATGAACATGGACAAGACGAAGATCATGTCAAGTGCCCGTGTCACACCAACTCCCGTAACAATCGGACACTTTACGCTCGAAGTTGTAGACGATTACATATACCTAGGACAGACTGTCCCGTTAGGTAAGTCCAACTTCCAGAAAGAGGTTAATCGTCGAATCTGACTCGGCTGGGCAGCGTTCGGGAAGCTACGGCACATCTTTTCGTCCAATATTCCGCAGTGTCTCAAGACGAAAGTCTTTGACCAGTGTGTGTTGCCAGTGATGACATATGGCACTGAAACGTGGTCGCTTACTATGGGCCTAATAAGAAGGCTCAAAGTCACCCAAAGTGCAATAGAGAGAGCTATGTTAGGAGTTTCTCTGCGTGATCGCATCAGGAATGGGGCCATCCGCAGCAGAACCAAAGTGACCGATATAGCCCTCCAAATCGCTAAACTTAAGTGGCGGTGGGCGGGGCACATTGCACGTAGAACCCTTGCACATTGCACATGGCCGTTGGGGCGGAAAGGTTCTCGAGTGGCGACCACGTACCGGAAGGCGTAGCGTGGGCAGGCCGATGACCTGGTAAAGGTCGCTGGTGTCAGCTGGATGCGGATGGCGCGGAACCGGTCATTGTGGAAGTCTTTGGGGGAGGCCTATGTCCAGCAGTGGACGTCTTTCAGCTGACATGATGATGATGATGATGATTAGCAAGCCGCGCCTACAGTTTACCCGCGGAAGTCCTCCGTGACACGATCGTAGCCAAAAGTACGAGTATGCTGCTGTATGCGGCTTGCTAATATAGACTTTAAGTACTCTGCATATGATTTAATATCGTTTAAGGATTGTAAAATCCGTTCCGATCCGTGGAAATTATCCTTTATCCTGCCACGGCCTTCACATGTTGCCTTTTCTATTCAAGATCTTTGTGTAAAATGGCCAAAATAAGTACCTAATCATAACAAAGTCTTCTTGTGTATTTCTTTGATACTCAAATAGGTACGTTTCTCTAGTTAAAAAGATCATAAAACCTTCTACATTAGAAGCGAGGAAAGCTAATAACTAACCCACATATAATTTCTTTACTCACCAAAAACAGGAGTTCAAAAACGATGCACAGCAATATATGACCGAGATCGAAAAAGGATATCTTTGCCCGATTTATGCATATGTAAGTTGTGGCCGAAAACAACAAAGTGATTGCTATGGTGACAAGCAGTGCATTGTATTTGGACAGCACATGGAGTACCTAATCATAACAAAGTCTTCTTGTGTATTTCTTTGATACTCAAATAGGTACGTTTCTCTAGTTAAAAAGATCATAAAACCTTCTACATTAGAAGCGAGGAAAGCTAATAACTAACCCACATATAATTTCTTTACTCACCAAAAACAGGAGTTCAAAAACGATGCACAGCAATATATGACCGAGATCGAAAAAGGATATCTTTGCCCGATTTATGCGTATGTAAGTTGTGGCCGAAAACAACAAAGTGATTGCTATGGTGACAAGCAGTGCATTGTATTTGGACAGCACATAATCCAGTCGGCGCAAACCGAACTCCTTGTGTGGCCAGCAGCCTATTGAACTCATTACGAAACGCAGTTGGCCGATGTACTTGAAATCCAGAGGCGTGGCAGCACCGCTGAAATTAAAAGAGATATATTATATATAATTTTTAAGATGGGCACTGCGGAATGTCATCATCACTATCGTAACAACCGAGAGACGCCGACTGCTTGAAATAGGCCTCCCCCAAAGAGTGTCACTGTCACAAAAACCGGTCCTGTGCCACCCGTTCTCAACGGACACTCGCGACCTTTACCAGATCATCAGTCCCCCATGTTGTTGATAATGTACCTCTCTCTTGTGTTCACTCGGTAAAGGATCTCGCGGTCGTGTTCGATCCCGAACTTACATTTCATAGCCATATACGTACACTAGTAGGTGAAGGTTTTAAACGTTTGGGTTTTGTCTTCCGTAGCTGCAAAGACTTCACGAATATTGTGGTCATAAAGTTTTTGTACTCGGCACTTGTGAGATCGAAATTGGAGGCAGGATCATGTGTTTAGAGTCCACACGAGTCAACCTATACGCTTATGCTGGAAAAGGAGCAGAACTGTTTCTTGCGCTATCTTTTTAAAAAGTCGTATGGTTATTATCCCTTTATCTACCATACTGCTTATTTGCAGGGCGTTCTCGGATACAACTCGCTAGCAACGCGCAGATTGTTCGACCAGCTTATCGCAACACTTCGTATCCTGCGGGGTCGTCTCGATTGTCCTAGCCTGCTCAGTGAGGTCTGTCGCCTCTTTGTGCCCGATGGGCGTGCGCGGTTCCGTGTAGATCGGCTGCGGCTTTTCGTTGTCCCTCTTTGCCGTACGGTCTCGCGTCGTAACTCTCCTATTTGCCGCTCCTTGCATGCGCTCAATAAGCTCGACGCTGTGCAACTCTCCTGTGATTTGTTTGCGGATGGCTGGCCGGTTGTTGAAAGAGTGTGCTTGAAATTGTGTGAGGTTCTTAGTTAATAATATAGTATGTAATTTGTTGCTAATGTATTGATAATTGATGTACGCTCTTCGAGTCTAGATAAAAAATGGAATGACTTTAGGATATTTCCTGTAATGTTACTTTTTTTCTATGTTTATAATAATAATCAATATATGTTTAAAATCCAGTGCCACATCACCTCTCTACCACCTGCCCTCTGCACCGGTGTTGCCCGTAGGCCATTTTATAATGTCGCTATTTATAGGGGCCCATCTAGCAGAGGGCGAGTCACCGTCTGCCTGAGATAAAAATGGGAGACAGTTTTATTAGGCAGACGTCAGTTGTCTCACTCAATAGCCCAGCCATTAGTCCATCATATTAACCCAATAATCCGGTTCATTTAGATTCCATCAACCATCAATAGTTCCTGTACACCCTGGCGGGTGCTGTCTCTGTGTGCGTCCCATGACACGGACAGGGACAGCATCCGCTCGGTGTACCCCTTGCATTTCATTAAATTGTCAAAAGGGCCTGTACGTGTTGGCTATGTGGTACTTGTTTGGTACCTCGGTACCTCGGTACTTCGGCTCCGCGCACGCCTTCCAAAGGTCCGGGACACCATTGTCCCGTGAGCGAAAAAGACATAATAATAATAATATGTGTGCGTCCATCTATGTTTCGCCTCAGAACCTTTCCGCCCCAACAGCCATCGGTTCTACTTGCAGCCATAATAACACAACTAATTGCACAGTAGGGATGCGGGGTTGTGATTCTAGTTTCGCCAGAGCTCCCGATGAGGTGCAGCTGAGAGGCAGCTGCATCAGTTCATTATTATTGTACTGCAGTCGCAAACCTCCATAGTTTACGGTGTCTGCTTACCATAAGGTGGGCTGTCAGCTTGTGTGCCACCGAAGTGGTATAATAACCCGTATACGAGTATACTAGGAAAGGTCCCTTTTTTTTTTTAATTTAACACGCCATAGTTGACACCTATTTATCACTTTTATAAATTCGACATAAGACTGACTGTTCGTGTCGATCCCAGGGACGTTTTCACTAACTCACCTATCTTCAAACCGCCTCTTCAATATTTCATTAACCCGTGTCATAGCCATGATGACATATAAACTAATGAAGAAGTTAATTTAATATCCCCTGTTATATTTGTGAAACTACGAATGACTACAATATGCTTAGACACATGCTCCTACTTATTGTCTCCACATGTCTTCTTTCACGTATTTCTAACCTTAATTGTAGCGTTATGCATAAATAGTAGACTAAAATAATACGTAAAAGCTTAATTGTGGCAGAACAAAGGGATCCTTACTAGTAATTTGACACACAATTAGGGTAATGTTAGGTTAGTTAGCGATACAAATACGCGTCAGTAAAGGTAGGCAAACCAGTGCATTAAATGTGGTTCGAACGCAAGCGCACGTCTTTCATTAATCGCAGGCAATAAATTCTTAAGGCGACTTTCTGACTTGGCCGGGCGGGATCGATATGTCATAAGTATTTTGCTTTTGACGTGAGATTTCCCCACTCGACGAAATACTGTCAGAATTACGTTTGCGCAGTAGTAATACCATGCGCAGAAATGGGGCAGTACTTAAATGCATTCGTATCGGTTGACACTGACAACTGATAGTTTTCTCATATCGTACCGCCTCCGCATCGACAAATCAGGAAGTCACCTGACTATAAAATAGCAAAATTATACATGTTGAGGAATCTATGGGTTGTGGCCTGTAACGGGGCGGGGGAAATATATAAATAAAGGTACGCTTATTTAGAGCATTTGCAGTGCAAAATAAATTATTTTGGCAAAATAATTTATTTTACTTTTCAATCCAGGAAATGTTTGATCTAAAGTTAGAACCTTCAAGCAAGGGATCTTAACACATTCACTGCAAGCCACGCCCCCCAGCAACAAACTTGCATAGAAGTGAACGCACATTTGCGTCGGTGGCAGTGAATGCGTTATCACCAAGTGATCTCAGCACTTCATTCAATGCAGATTCAGAGACAACATGAAGTCATGAGTCGTTTTTGTTTTAAAAGGGTTGCTTTAGGATTTTTTTTATGATTTATGAGTTTTTGTAATGTTTTTAAGATAAAGATTTATTAAGAATACTGCAAACAGTAATAAAATGCAAGAACAAAGACTCACTTTTAACAACTTGTAAATAATTGCTGGCAAGCTTAGTAACCTACAAAATACCTATGACATATTGATCCCGCCCCTCCAAGTCAGGAAGTCGCCTAAGCGGGGCGGGAATGATATGTGCTATTTTGTTCTTTGACGTGAGCTTAGGGATGTAGAACAGATTTTCTCACGTGACGTGTAATTGTCATTATTACATTCGTATGGTCCTGCTTCCGCGGACTCTACGCTAGTCAGTAATTCAGTCCGTCATTTAAATGAACGCGCCCAATAAAGAAGCCGTACTGATTCGAATGTCAGTAAGTAAGTGTCGAAGGGGCCCCGCTTCGCGGGAATTGTGTTCCTCAGAGCGGAAAGTGGTTCCGCTTTGAGGCATACAAGGTAACGAAGGAACCTATCTGGGTGAAACAACTGTCAAAGAAAGTAACTAGGGAAAGAAATCTGACCTGCGAGCGAGTTACCCGACTACTGTTTCTTGTATATAATTCGATTCATGTGTGCGATGTGTACGAATTAAAACTAATAGAATATGTAAGCCAGTGCATACTAATTGGTGTAAAATGGTTCTATTATTACACCTGTATAAAGTAGGTAATATATAGCTTTTGTGTTTTCTTATCCTAAGTAATTCTATTATGCCCTTTTGATCATCTCTGTCATTGTGACATAAGATTGAAAGTGTTCAGTGTCTAGATTTCAGTGTTTACCTTATTTTAATTTGTAATTAATAAGGTTCTATTACATTCAATTTTATAAACTTGTAGCATCAATTAGGTACGCTACCCGACAGCACTGATTAATGTTATCAAAAACAAAGATAACTGTGCGCTTTTCCCAAACAAACAGACGCTCCGAAACTAAACAAATTTGTTTGTTATTTCGGTCGGTATATTATTCAAATTACACCCCATTCGTGAGAAGGGTCTAAATATTAGCATTGTCCTGTCCCGTTGAAATATATGCAGGAATTAGTAGAAATTAGGCGGCTAGTTCTACTAATTTTCTGTCCTTGGGTCCATTATTTAATATTCTAACCATAAATCGTATTAGGTTATAATTTTCTTGACTTTTAGACGCAAAACACACTGGCATTTCATTAAAAATCAAATCTTTAACGATTTTTTTACACAATAACCGTTAGAAACAAGTTTACTGGAATAAGATGGAGATACTTCCCGACTTTGGGCTGCTCCAATGCGAGACGACGTGACCCTTCGCAAGCTCATGCGGACCGCGCAACGTCGATACATGCCTCGTATGTTATACTCATTTTGAAGTTCATTTCACAATCTAATTTACATGTTGACTTACATAGAAATTAGTTTATCCCTGATAGTTTATGGACCCGGGTGTGTCCTAAAACTACGACCAAGACCACATGGGCAGCAGCTTACAGACAACGGACCTGTGTCAGTTTTATCCGCGACAGTTTCGTGCACCAAACAAGCAGTTTTTGACGAATTTATACAATGGTTGCAAATTATTTAAGAAGGGCAATAAAAACCCGAATGAAAAAAGTCGTAATTATTAACAAATAAATTATGGTCATAGTGCCACAGTATAAAAATGACAGTATAACAACTGAACTGAACCCCTCCAGAAATGGAACCAAAGTTGGTAAAATTATAAATGAAATGCTTATTACCATAAATTGTAGATATAGTAAGAGATCTACGAGTACTGCTTTGCACTTGAATATTTTTTTAAGCTGTGAGCTTCAAAACATTAATTCCGGCCGTCTTTTTTTTAATACCACGTCAGTGGCAAACAAGCGTACGGCCCGCCTGATGGTAAGCGGTCTCCGCAACCTATGGACGCCTGCAACTCCAGAGGTGTCACATGCGCGTTGCCGACCCTTTTAAAATTTATACACAATCTATCTTTCTAGCTAATCTTCTTTTATAAGATCTACCCATTTCCAGGTAGCTACCGTGTCAAGTTTGGTATCATTTTATATACCATATTGATTCTTTTGTCATCTTTATGTAAAAATAATTTCTGGTATTTATTTTTTAAAAATACGGTAACCTTTCGCATAAATAGTAAAAAAGTAAAAACTTCGCAATGTTTTTTATGCTTTGAGAGCTAATAACTTTTGACGAATAAATTAAACCACCTTAAAATATTCTGTCTGTATTTTATGTGGCACTCGGGAGGCCTATGTCCAGCCGTGGACGTCCATCAGCTGATATGATGATGATGACGATGACACGCACACGACAAATAAATATAACACCCTGTATAAATATAACATTTAGATAAAAAATTGCATGAACTATTAAACAAATCGAGTAGAGAGGTATAAGACATATTTCTTAGGTTCTTAGGTTTCATAGATTAAATAACGAATTTCAGGGTTGTACTATGAATTCTGTTTTTTTTTTCATTATAATGGATCCTACCGTAAGTTCGACTTTCAATTATTTATTTACTACCTATTTATTAAAAAATGATATCAATGACATACTAAAGTTTAATCATAATTAATGCATTTCTTAAGTCAAAATACAGTTATATTTCTATACTGAGACCAGTATGAAGCTAGCGGGGTCATCCGAGTCCACAGTCGCTTCGTCCGCGCGGGCTTGTTCACGCACCGCCAGGACAGCGCTAAATACCTACTCTCGCAGGACTAGAGGGCCTTAATCACTTACCTTACCTTTTATTACGGCTGCCGTTTTCTGTAAAGTGGAGGTACTTCCCCAGTTGGGCTACTCATAATATTAGCGAGACGACATTCCGCTGTTTCATACCTGTATGTTTTGAGCCTCAGAGCGACTTCATCAAATCGTCGGTTAACGGGTGGGTTCATGTGGGAATTCTACCCACACTGCGTAAGCGATCCCAGAAATGTAATACGTTTTCTTAACAATCATTCAATTAACCTCAATCCGTAAGTTTCTAGAAAAATATGCAAACGGCACTCCGAAATTAATCCTACCAATTCAAAGCCTTGTGAAGTCACACTATCGCTTTTATGGTAAGTACCGTGAACCGGCGCAAGCGAGGAGCAGAGGCGGATTTACATTGATGTTTACTTGGGAACGATGACACCTGTCAGTTTGCTGTCAAATGAAATATCCTAATACAATATTTAACCTTGAAACGTCAAATCTGACATAATTTGTACTGAGATGACAGCTTTCACATTACCGAAGTTTTCCCGAGGAATGTTAAGAAAGGAGTCCATAATTTTTAAAGAGTTGCCAAATTCGCATGTGACTCCCCGGAGTTGCAAGCGTCGGTAGGCTTCAATGACCGCTTACCATCAGGTGGGCCGTACAATTGTTTACCACCGAGGTGGTATAAAAAAAATCCAAACTTTTCAGTGGCGCCCAACATGGGGCCTGTGAAAGTCACGATCAAATAGTAAGAACTTCATCGATTTTTATAGGCCTATACACTCTATATTTGAATAATATACCACTTACGTATACTAAATAAATACATTCTATCACAAATTGGTAGTCTATTAAGAGTATTTTTTTTGAAATACCACTGAATTCCTTGATCTAATTTGCGTTTGAGTACTTATCGGCGTTTTGTCTCCCATTGCAAAAGGGGCAGGTAATAATATAATAGAAAGTACTATTTATAGTAATCATATCACTGGATTATTATTATCCATAATACTTAATTAAACCAACTTGAAAATAAATTGTAACAAAGCAAATTAAATAAACAGACGATATTTTAGCAAAACAAGTGCACCCGGCTAACTCTAATGCAAGAACTACCATCCCCAATCAGTAAGTATATTTATAACCCTTGGGTACAGGTAATAGTGCCAGGTGGAGCGTGACATCACAGTGGTGTGATAACTCAGGCCAGGTGGAGGTGTTGTCTACATCGATTGCACATTTTAGCTCGCAGCAGGACTATGCCGCCGTCATAGTCATCAAAATAGAGTCAATAAGCATCCAATTTCAATTTTTATTTGCTTGAAGTACCTCAAATTTGATTGTCAAAACCAACGTACACGACGTTATTAGGAAACTACGCTTTATTATGATACCGGCACAGTAATGGGCAGGTTTCATCATTCTCAGGGCTACATTTAAAAGTCATTCATTGACTTTTACAATTGATAATAGCTCGTTTAAGGCCTAAAAAAATATTAATGGTAACATTGGTAACCTAAGATTATCCTGCTGTAATCTTCTGCCTTGAACACTAAACTGCAAGGTTGGCGGAGTAGAAATTAATTAGAGAAAGCTGGCAAACTTGCCGTGGCCTCGCTTATTGGGCTTTAGGCAAAAATATATGAGACAGCCGGCCCGACTAGGTGTCAGGCAAGCAAGAATCTCGTTCATACCTCCTTTATGCCTCCTTGAGGAAAGCTAGCTGAGGATGTGAGAAGTACCGTAGGGTGTAATAATACTGTATTAGCTAGAGGCAGATTTTGGGTTAAATAAGTGTTGGGTGGGGTTTATTTGGTTGATTAAGACAATTTGAGCTTAAAATTTACTGGTAGGTATTAGAAGTTAGGACTAAACTAGGACTTTGTGTCCGATTATGGAACTTCTTTCTGTTTGTCAGGTTTTTTTTTATGATAGTACCTTTCATGGAAATCGAAAGGAAACCGATCTGAACCGGGCCTTTTTTTTAACGTTGGGGAAATGCGTTTACTCATCCCGTCCTGTCGGGGAGCACGGGTATGACGGACTAACCGCGGCTAGATAGCCTTGGACTACCGTCTAAAACCACCAACGAAGTCCAGCTCCGCCTTGTATTGGGGCGCCGCAGGATCGCTCTTGGCATTCAACCGCGTACAATCTGAACCGGGCCTAACAAAGTCTAGATTTCTCTTTGCGTTGTAACATCAGAAAGCAGTCGTTTTCGTAAATCTGGTGCCTACGCCAAATTTTGGGATGTGGTGGGAAAGCGGACTCCGAGTTCTTTAGGGATATGAGGGAAAACGCTAAGAGTATGGATAATATACACAGTCGTTTCTTGTTTCCGTTTATTCAGCCAGAGGTAGGGCGCAGCTGAACATGATCTTGATCGTATTTGGAGCAGCTTGTCCTTATAAAAGACCTTAGTCCAAATAAAACCACTACTTGCTCTTTAGGCATGTGGTGTTGTGTTCCTGGTGGTGAGTAAAGGATGACTCACATTAGGTCCGTGTCCGGGCCGGTCCGTTGTCCATGACAGGAAGGTAACAACCGGGCCGCGTCTGGGACCGACGACGCTCGGAAGCGGCCCGGCCCGGCCGCTTTTTAGTCAACACAAACGTTTGACGTACGATCTGGCTACGGCCGAGGCTCGGAAGCAGCCCGGTCTAGGCCTGGCCCGGAAACGGAACGGCCTAGTGGGAATCATCCTTAAGGTCGCCAGAGCTCCCGAGGATAAGAGTTTTGGCTGTGTTGAAAAGGGACCATATTATGGGGCATATTATGTCTCTAATCGTCGACAAAAATAATTCAGAGTCTGCAGCGTGCAGCTGATTCTTCTGGAGCTGCAGGCTGAAAGCTTATTTGCCATCATAAAAAAGAGATTCCATTCCCTCGACGACACTTCGAATAATCAGCGTGCTGTCCAAAAACGCAAGAGCATCTTGAAAACAGTCCTGATTGGGGTAGGTTGCAGGAAACTGTCTGTAATCGTAAGGAGTGTACGCTAAAATCAGATTATATGACAAGTTTCTATGAGATGGCAGATGCCAGGCGCCATATTTAATGGATGGTTCACAACAAACGGCCGGAGTCGGCGCGCACGCCACCAGAGTCCAAGGAATTCGAACCCTCCATACAGAAGCTAGACTTCGTATCCAAACGGCAGCGGCAGAGCCGGCGGCAGCCGACCGGCTGCCCGCAACCCATTCAAATATGAAATCTAGCTCCTGTATGGAGGGCTCGAATTCCTTGGACTCTGGTGGCGTGCGCGGGGTCTCCGGCCATTTGGTGTGAACCGTCCATAACATTGATCGGTCTGTAATCGTAAGTTGGTTTTTATACTGACTCTGCTTACAAAGCTGCTGGTCCCTGGTTCGAATCCCGATCAAGACATTTATTTGTCCCCAACAACTGAGATCCCTGTCTGTTTGTTCCTGAGTCTTGGATGTATATCGCAGTCATCGCCTAGTACCCATAGTACAAGTTTCGCTTAGTTTGGAACTAGGTCGATTTTTGTCATAATTGTCCACAAATATTCTCTTTAAATATCATTTAAACTATTATGCACCTTGCTCACAGGGAAATCTCGTCCTCATTTCCTATCCAAAATGCCAGGTCATTACCATAATGGAAGCAACACCGGAACGACGGTATGCTCACCTTTCATTAAAATTGCATATATAATGGCGACGGCATGCCGTCCTTGGCTATGCAAAACAACGTTCGGTATGGGCAATCGATAGGTTTATTGGTGGCGGTGTTTTCAGGCAAGCGGTTTAGTTATTGTCCCAGCTAAGGCCAGTTCCAGTAACATTTCTTTTTTTTATTTGACTCAAGCGACATATTAACATATGCCTTTTAGCCTAACATACATATATTAATAGATGATATAAACAACAATATTATTCAAAGATCAAAGATTCAAAATTTGGTAGCTCGTCTTCTTTCGTTTTTTGACGTATCTTAACGACATGTGAACGAACGGATCCCCAATTAATAAAACCGACCCCTAATTTTTTTTTTAATCAAGCCTCCCCTATACCAGTACGCCGTTTTACGTTTCTTGAAATGATATTCGAAACTTCCTCACTGCCAAATTATAACGGACTACTGGCCAAATGGAATTGAATTGAAATAAATTATTTGTTGCTAAATGGAGTTGAAATCTTTAATTAATAAAGGGTTAGCAACGTGCTTGTGTTTCTTCTGGATTCGAAAGCGTCCACAGGCTACGGTTTCTACTTACCATCAGGCAGACCGTAAGATTGTCTGCCTCCGTCGTCGTATTAAAAAAAACAGAAAGATGGTATAAGCGTTTAAGGGTTTCCCGCACGCTCGGCTGACCTCGATTCTCCATACAAACGTAGTGACGTTCTCATTTTAAAACGCCGTACTCAAATAACATAAAATTTTGTATAAACAAATGGATTCGCCATGCCTAGGCCGGAAATTATTTGGCCAGAAATTATAATAGACAGCGTATTTTTGAGTTTTTTAGGTCTTGTATGAAAATCTTAATAATGGCTGTATTTCGAGCAACAGAAACTAATTTCCAGCCTAAGATATCCCATTGTGTACACAAAGTTTCATGTTAATCTAGCATGCCGTTTTAAAATGAGAGCGACACTAGGATTGTATGGAGAACCGAGCTTCCTGCGGACTCTTGATAACCTAATGCGTTATAACCAATTCATTTCAGTTTCAACTCGATTAGAGGTATGAAAAATCTTCTGGCACCATAAATATCTCACCACTAAGTCCTGTAGTGCGATGAGGGAGACACCAGCTTCTTCTTCGTGGGGTCAACAGCCCCTGGTGAGCGCGTCAGCATCATTAGTTCGTTACGTCCGCGGTTGCGCCCTGCGATAGACCGGTAGAGGATATAGGAGCGAGCGATTAGCGAGGCGGAAAGCGGGGCGGTATAGTGTCCGTCTGTTTAATTTTTGTTCAAGATACTAAGCTAGCAGTAGGCTAATGAAGTCATCTCTTTAGCTAGGAGTCAATCCACAACCTATTTTCACGAAATTGGACGCCTCATCACACTTCAGTACTTTAGCAGTAGGGCTAAAGATGCTCCAAAGTCGTCATACCACAGTCGCCGGTAAACGAAGATGGGTGAGCGTGTAGTGCGATGAAGAAGATTTTCTCAACTATTTCGTAAACCGTGATCATTCCTACTGCGATCAGATATATATCTTAATTCCTAATAACTACCTCTAAAATAATCGTCTCACATGTATTTTTTTATTAATATTAATATGAATATATGGACACGTCAGAGGTCTGCTAGAGTCTGGTTTAGCTGAAGCGCCAGGAAGAACAGACCTATTAACAGTAGCAGTAAAATTATTTTAATCCCCGCTACCCGCTCCGCTTATAAACATATCTAACCTTTACCAGTTAATGGAGCCTGCCGGTCTGAGATACGCGGGACTCGGCCAAGTATCGGCAAAGCAGCCATTCATTGTGACTCTACTATTTCGTACGCAGCTTTAAACACTGCGGTGCGACGTGTTCATTTCGCCCCCTAGTTTGGGGGAATTTAGTTGATACTTACGGAAGTTTGTGAGAGGAAATGTGGGCTTAAGCTGGGAGTTGGGAGATTGCAACAGCAAAATAACACAGTTTTACGTACAAATATGTCGGACTAGTGTCCTGAAAATATTCTAAATGCCAAAATTTTTTATTTTATCCTGATTTAAATTCTTTTGCTGCTGAAAGCCTGGTACAGTCAGCCAAAGGAGTACTACTTTGAACCTTAGTTCACTTAGTTTTAAATAAACAGCCAGCCCCTTACAGAACCATCAAAACGTACAAAACCCACACTACCATGGTTTATTGAATCATTGGCGCTGTAACATTTATGCTACCCAACTAAAAATCCTACGAAAATTCTAGCAGAATCCTAATCGTCGCCTATTAATTTTGTACCTTCTACCGCTCATATTAACGAGCTTTATTGCGTCATCGGTGCAGCAACATTATACGTAATTTATGCCTCGACGCTGCTCACTAAGGATACCCAGCACTCATTAATCGGTGCCCAGATACGCTGACCGCGATAAGGCCATAACGTTAGCGGGTTATTATTTTATTTATTTATTTGATTTAGGTAACAAAAGGGCCATCTTGACTTACACAGACATTACAGACTTACATACATAACAATACAAAATATTCTTAAAAACTAAAATGTTTTTTAGTTTAGGCGACGTAACAGCGTGACTCCGATGCGATATAGTAGGTTGCCGCCGAAACACGACACCCTTCGGTCAGAAATTAGCGCACTCGGTTAATGTGACCTGAGTATAGTAAAACTTTTTTAAAATTTCGGCCATGCTTGCCTTAAAAGCAACGATTTCTATTAAAAAAAACAGCTCACGTCGACATGATCTGGTATGTAGGTGTAGGATGGTACTCCGTCGCCACAAACTCAGGCATGACGTCTTTTTTCTCCTTCTGAACCTCTGCGATATCCTCTAGGTATAGAGTCTAAGGTTTTGCTACTGAACTGCTTTTGACTGACTCCAGTTAGTGGGTTTTGCTTGCTCGCACTTGCTTTCGGTAACTCTAGTTAATGGTAAGGTAAAGTAAGGTAACGGAAGCTCAAATATTTACAACTTCACCCGAATTCCAAAGTAGACATTATGGTAAAACATATAGGTACCAAATAATAAATATCTAGATTTATGTACCTACTTATAACATTCCATCCTTTTTTAACCGACTTCAAAATTTCAAAAGAGGAGGTTATCAATTCAGTTGAATGTTTTTTTTTGTTTTTTTTTTTTTTTTTAATGTTTGTTAGTCCATAACTCCGTCATTTCTTAACCAATTTGGAAAATTCTTTTTTTGATTGTAAGTATATATATCCAAGTTGGTCGCGTTTTTGTCAAAACGGAGTTCTGATGATGGGATCCATGAGGAATTGAGGGAACTCCTCAAATCTTTAAGGCAAACATATAGTGATTTTTGTGTTTTTATCAACAAGTTAAGCATTTTCATCCAAAAATGTGACATTGGATGAAGTGGAACTGCTCATGATGATCAGAACAGAACACTTCAACGACGAAAAGTTCACGTTTGGCGATTTGTCCTAATAGCTGTGTTTGTTAAGCAATTTCTATTTTCACGATTAATTTTTGTCATGCTTGATTTCTGATGATGGGATCCATGAGGAATTGAGGGAATTCCTCAAATCTTAAAGGCAAACATATAGTGATTTTTGTGTTTTTATAAACAAATCGAGCATTATCATACAAAAATGTGACATTTGATGAAGTGGAACTGCTGATGATGATCAGAACAGAACTCTTCAACGACGAAAAGTTCACGTTTAGCGATTTGTCCTTCTAGCTGTGTTTGTTAAGCAAGTTCTATTTTCACGATTGATTTTTGTCATGCTCGAGTTCTGATGACGGGATCCATTAGGAATCGAGGGAACTCCTCAAATGTGAAAGGCACACAAATAGTGATTTTAGTATTTTCATGAACTAATCAAGCATTTTCATTCATAAAAGTGACATTTGATGAAGTGGAACTGCTGATGATTATCAGAACGGAACTCTTCAACGACGCGTAGTTCACGTTTGGCGATTTGTTCTCTTCGTTTTGTTTGTCAAGCAAGCAAGGTTTTTTCATGATTCCATGAGGAATTGAGGGTACTTAGTCTTCTACCATAATAAACATATATTATAGCCATTTTTATTTTATTGTATATCTATCTAAGAGTGCACCATCTAAGTATAATAATCTTTTACCGGCCTCCCCCATTGAAGTCGGTTTTTTTTTCTTATAAATATTTATTTAATCGTATGGCATTTATTTACGAACCGTGAGATCTTCGAGAAGACAAGTACGGTTGCCAGCTATTGTTGCACTTTAGCACCACCCAGGGGTCACGTGTAGGGTAACGGTGGGTACTCCCTACGGACGTGGTGCAACTTCAACTCCCCTTAGTCAAGTGAGTGGGCAACTTGACTGTTAGAAGTTCTCAAGCCGCCCGAAGGCCTCTAACTTGGCTTAACGACTGCTGTCGTAGACAGCAGCCGGGATCAACGGCTTAACGTGCCTTCCAAAGCACGGGAGCGCTCAGTTAGTAACCACTCAAAGCGGTCACCCATCCAAGAACTGACCTGCGCCCACATTGCTTAACCTCGCATACCGCACGCGGTAGACGGGTGCCGCTGGGCCACGAGCGCTCTATCCTTGATACTTTGATAAAATCTAGGTAGTTCTTTATCGTTTACGAAAACGATAGTTCTTGACTCCAATTTCTCTAAAGACATAAACCAAAGGATAACTGGCAGAAAGTTATAATATTATTAATTTCGCCTATTGTACAACTAGTTCTTGATTTATACAATAAAGTGGAAAATTATGAAGCAAATTTTCATAATTATATGGTAACTTCAATGACCTCACGTAACCAAAACGGCAAAAGCAAGATTC
The DNA here is from genome assembly GCA_905163555.1 of Notocelia uddmanniana. Taxonomy (NCBI): domain Eukaryota; kingdom Metazoa; phylum Arthropoda; class Insecta; order Lepidoptera; family Tortricidae; genus Notocelia; species Notocelia uddmanniana. The sequence continues at coordinate 26,130,692 of LR991063.1, forward strand.
AAGCTAATTGCCATTCACAAGATACGTGTGGAATAGAGGCCATTTACAAGACTAGTGGCAAACGGACGTAAATCAAGATTCTAGTTAGAAGTTTGGAATACTTCCTTCAAACTATGTAGATGGAGTACCTACCTACTTATGAGTTGAAATAGTTTACACTTCACGGCCCAGGGAGTTGCAAAGACTAAGTGTTCACAGTTTTTTGTTACTAACTGTATGTTCCATTCAAACTTACCTCCCATATTTAATGCCCTTGAATTATAAAGAGTAATGGCCATATATAAACGTTATTCAATAACATAATAATTATCAACGTTTAACTTAATGCCGTTATAATTCGTTTGTCTTTATCCGTCACTTTGACATTTGTGTTTGTGAGAATGGGATAAACACATTTCAGTTTGCAAAGGCTTGTTAAGTTTAATAAATAAGGGGGTTATTCCTTAGAGTAGCAAAGAGCAAGCCTGTTTTGTAGCAAATGATTCTTGAGATGAGGTTCAGGCTATACGTCATAATAATGGCCATGGCAGGGTAAGGGAAACTCTTGTGCCTTAATAGTTTTTCCGCCTGATTTTTTCTCTGATGATAGGCCATGCCGTTAGTACGTGCTATACTAAATTTCAGCATTCTCCTCTTCTTATTTTCGCACAAAATAAATAAATATGAAAAATCATATTTTATGAATATTTCTGCTTCAATAAAACGAATTATTTCGAGCTTTACACATATGATACACTTAGCAGAGACCCATATTATGTCACTATAATCTGCATAACATAGGAGCGTTCGTGGCCCAGCGGCGCCCGCGTACGGCGTGCGGTATGCGAGGTTAAGCAATGTCGGCCGAGGTCAGTCCTTGGATGGGTGACCGCTTTGAGTGGTTACTAACCGAGCGCTCCCGTGCTTTGGAAGGCACGTTAAGCCGTTGATCCCGGTTGCTGTCTATGATAGCAGTCGTTAAGCCAAGTTAGAGGCCTCCGGGCGGCTTGAGAACCTCTAACAGTCAAGTTGCCCACTCACTTGACAAGCCTAATCCCAATAAGGTCTAGTTTCCCCCTCGGGTTGGAAGGTCAGATGGCAGTCGCTTCCGTAAAAACTAGTGCCTACGCCAATTCTTGGGATCAGGTAGCGGACCCCAGGCATCCTTCAGGATGCAACTGTACTGGGAATAACGCTAGGAGGATGATGATGAATCTGCATAACATTCTATATAAAAAAATAAAATTTTAGGTTTTAACATTTTTAATTATTTATTTTTTATAACTTCTAAGATAGAGACACCTCCAGTTTTTTACATATAATAGCCTTTTTAATGAGCTATAACATATATTTAATTCAATCTTCTAGCATTGGTGCATCAGCTCTTAGCTCAGTTTAAGGTTGACTTTATAACCAGCGCTGGTCTTTCACAGAATCCATGAAGAATAAAGAGATTTAAACGCTAACTTCCTGGCCTAAACCTTACAGTTTTAGCCGATTTCGCTAAAACACCTAACCGTGCACGATGCAAAACAGCCTCTGAAGCGGGCAAAGTTTCCAACGGAATTAACAGAAGGAGTTTGAGCACTACCTATCGGTGATTTTCTATTGGCCTTAATTGGCCTAGTTTGGTGTGTGGCTTGAACGCCATCTGGGTGTTAGAAACTATTTCGAAATTTGCTGTTTCCTTTAAACGTTGCAAAGAAGATTTTGTAGGTTAGCGTGAGAAAAGCAGGGTGTAAGGTACTGATGTTACGATTTAATAGTGGACACTGACGCGGGAATATTTAAAATTGGTTTATACATTTATTTACTAGCGATAATGCAGCATCATGCGACTTTTATCATTCATTTGCAATGAACCCAGTCTGTTCTTCCACACATCTACATTTCGAGTCATCTTGTCATTCACATCCTTCATAGTCATAACGGTACTCACATAATCCATCCACCACTTCCTTGACCTTTTATAACCATTCACATTCTGCAAAATACAAAATATAAGAATGTTTATTATTTTTGTTTTTGAAGATCCGGCTCTATCATCGTTCGGAACTAGTAACACTACTTATTCAATATTTCACTCTATTCTAATACTCTTCCTACATCAGTACAAGCCAATTATAACCCGTGGGTCAGGAAAATCATGAAAATTCTCTTAAATAAATATTTTGTGTTACCAGATCTTCTTACTGGTCCCACAAGGAGATTCTTCGTACCAGCTAATGCAACAACATTTAATCCTTAAAATATATACAAGTATACTTAACCAAAACAACTTAAATAAAATTATAACTAAGTTAAAACGAAAAACAGGCCGTTGAGGCGTTGTACTGAGGATGCTGGTGGCATTTCCTCGCTGTATCAAAATGGTGATATGTTGTGCGAGAAAGTCGCCGGCTCTTGCTCGCTGCGACCCCATGGACCTAGATTTTCGACGCTCAAAGCTAACGATAAAATATAAAAATCATAATTTTTTATAAAAAAAGTTAAAAACGACACGATCGTGATATTTTATTGACCGATACTTTACTTGGCTTTCATCCCTCTGTATTACATGCCCATACCATGCTACGTGATTCACCATTATCTCTCTTAATTTATCGGCAATGGATGCTACTTTCAGGATTCATAAATTCATTCCTAATCCAGGCTATTGACGTTACGTTCTGTTGACATTCTGTCAGCTCAACCGTTAAGCTCTATTCGTATTAGTATCTGCAAGGTAATTTTCACCGTGTCACAGTGTCACAATAATAATAGAAGTCTGTAAAAAAGCTCGCCAACCCGCATGCCAAGCGTGGTGATTATGGCATGGACGTGGACGTCCTAGGGCTGATATGGTGGTGGTAAAAAAGCTTCTATTATTATTATTTTAGCTTTTATTTAACTAGCCCTATGAATAAGTCTGTCCATACGTGTGGGACAATATATTGCAACTGAATCTTTAACCAGTTGTCATCAACCGAAAGACCTGAAATTTCGCATAGATACTTACATTTGCTGAAAATGCATAATTATGGTACCACCGTGTTGACCTGTTGATGGAGAAAGTGGCCTTGGAAACACCTTAATTGCACAAGGTAAACCCGTCGTGTTTGGGCTCATTAGAAGCGTCACAACGACGATTTGAGGACTGTGTAACATTTTTTTTTTACATAAAATGACTTATATGTACTTATTAAAGATTTATACAAGTACCTCGGTAAATCATAATAATAATATATATAATAATATTGGGGACAATCTTACACAAATCGACCTAGTCCCTAACTAAGCAAAGCTTGTACTATGGGTACTAGACGACGATATACATACTTATATAGATAAATACATACTTAAATACATAGAAAACATCCAAGACCCAAGAACAAATATCCGTGATAAATGCACAAATAAATGCCCTGGCCGGGATTCGAACCCGGGACCTCTAGCTTCGGAGGCAGAGTCACTACCAACTAGGCTAAACAGGTCGTCGAATCACATATAAAACAATCAAGCATAAAATACAAATTAATTAATAACTAAACTAACTTACTTTGCCCAGTCATAAAAAGAAGACTCCATCCAGTAGTTCCGTCTGCGGCATGGAGCCCATAACGATGGCGACGTTACCTCTCTATTATAAGCTGATTAAATAAAATAAGTATTTTATAGTGTTTGGTATTGCTCTCTCTGGGGTAGAGTCTAGCAGAAGAACAAAATCTAACACTATGCCAGAATCCTGATAGTCCATATACGCCTAAAAAGTGTTTTATTATTGTGCGCAATATACTTAGTATTCTGTTGCACCAGTCACAATTTTCGATTGAAAGAACAGATATTTTTTCGTTAATTTTGGAGTGGAATTTGCAACAAAAATATCCTGATTCCCAAATGGCTTCAAAGACAGTCTTTTCCCGTCAGTCTCTAACAGCTCACAGTTCAACCAATATTTTTCCCTGTGACCAAATTAAAACAGCCGGAATTCCCGCGCATCCCAGAATAAAATAAAAATAAAAAGCGGCATAAATCCTTGATATTCGTCTCATTAGCCATAATTCAGTGCGAGTAGGCATTTCTCTGTTAGAATTTGAGCCATATTTCAGCTCCCGAGCGGTCGTTCAATTTAGAATACGGTGCAAGTGAGGAGCTGATAGCGGGCACTTGTCACTAGAAATGAAATTATTTGTTGTTCAAGAGACCCACTTCACAAGAGTTTCACAAGAATGGCCGGATTCCAGAGGTCGTGGGCTTAAATCTCGCACGGGGTGATTTTTTTTTCACTCCAGTTGGAATTTTAAAAAAGTTTCACAAGAGTCTTATAAGTAATAGAAGGCGAAGCCTCCTGTCAAATCATTTCATTAAAAAGAGGGTTTTGCTTGTAATGCTAATAATTATAGGCAGTTTTGTAATGGGCCTAAGGACGATTATTTTAACCCTCACAGGACATTGAATAAAATTCAAATTACAATTGTGAAAAATAAATATACCGCTCAAAGGATATTGAAAAAAATTCAATTTTCAATTTAAAAGAAAACTTAAACCTTTATTTACTTTAACACAAACTTCAAATAGTATTTTAATTTTACCCCTTACCTCCGTGTCACGCCTCCGCCTGTGTTTGAGGAGATAATTTTCTTCTAAATATATATCGTACTGAGCAACTACAGGACCAACCACTAAATCTAAAAACAAAATCCGCCACTCTATTCAAGCTTCATACCTTCCTATATAGAATCGAGAAACTTACAATTATTTAATTCTTTACAAGCTTAGACTTCTAAACAAATTTTACCTCTTTACTTTAAGTTTAATTTGTTAGTATGTTGCTTGTGAGGTTGTAAGTTTGTATGTAGGTGGTAATCTCCAAAACGACTCATCCGATTTCAAAAAATCATTTACTAGGAAGATATACGTAAGAAGATGGGAAAACATTAAAACTTGCTAATTTCCTGTTTCGTCGCCTATAAATTGGACCACCGCGTCACGCCTCCGCCTGTGTTTGAGGAGATAATTTTCTTCTTAATTAACCTGCTTTGAATGGCGTATTTAATTACGGATCGGTACGTGCAAGTGTGATGACGATGACAACTTTTTGTAATACTCTGCCGTTGGATCCTTTAATACCTCAAGCAAAGACTTCTAAGGAATTTGCCGATTGTTTGAAAAGGAAGCAGTATTTAATTGGATTTGGAATTAAAGCAATTAAGCTACGAAGAGCGTTTATTTAAGTATATGCTTCATAATACGGTACGGTATTGTAGAAGTATTTTGCACCAAAATTAATATGTTTAGAAACCTAATTTACAGTATGTAAATTTAACATAGGTGCCTAATATATTGTTTTAAGTTTCAAGCATCCTGCTGGTAACGAGCCTAATTGTAATTTACCAGAGCTCAATATGACGAAGTAACTCACTATACAACAAATCTTGAAATCAAATAAGGGTAAGCAGCGCGCTTGTGATTGGTACGGAATCGCAAGCGTCCATTGGCTATGTGTTTGAGCTCCCGAACTGTTGTGGATCCGCCCTGTGCAACCTTCAACTTCATACTATAAGTGATGATCAAGTATGAAAAGCGGGTGCAGGCAGAAAACGCCGAAATTGTAAAGCGAAATAACGCAAGGGCCTCGACAGAGAATACAATTTTGTACATTTTGGCTTCAAAACTTTAGGCCCAGGGGGTCCCAGCGCACTGAAATTGCGAAGCGTCTTGTTAACGTAACTGGTGACCGAAGAATGGCGAATGCCTCGCACAACGTACTAGTATTGCGAGACAGCAAGGAAATGCCTCCGGAGTGAATAGGCATCTTCTCGGTGAGCTCGCTTCATCGTCGGCCTCATCTTTGCCCCCTGGCTAGATGCTGGCCAAGAGCAATCCCATTTTTAATAAAAATCAGGAGTCCTCGTTGCAATGTCTCAAGGGCCTGTGTTATATTTATGTTAGTTTTAATTTATAATATTTTATTTAAGTTATTTTGGTTTAGTATTCTTGTATATATTTGCTTGGTACATAAATAAATGTTCAGTAGCTCCACGACACTTTAGCAGCTCAAATGCTGCGAGCCATTCGTCTGCCTCTTTGATACTGCAACTATGGGTCATTGTTTTGAATAATGGTACCTGTTTACCACCGTCTTACTCACCTCGTTCACGTTCTAAGTGAGTGTTTACGATTTCTGACCCCTGCTTATTTTAACATTAAACGTAAGTTCAAATTGTGTAACTTTAATGTAACTTAAATGCAAATAGGGTGCAAGCAGTAAATAGGGTGCAAGCTATCTGAGATAAACTAATTTTATTATTTCATTTATTTATTATGTATCAAAAATTAAAGTCACGGTATTGTTTTTTCTCAGACATGAAGAAATGGTCTACGTTTAAATGTACTGAAAACAGTTTCCTTAAACTTATTACATGACTCATCTAACTACATAAACATAACTATCAAAAGGTAGGTACTTTCTGGTGCAAATCACGTAGTTATTATAAGAATGTTTACATCAATAAAATAAATAACATTATGATAAAAAATAAATCACCAAGCAAGAATAGAACGCCTTGCTCCCTCACCTGACACTTTAGTAATCAAATAAGTCCTCAACTTCATCCAGCAAGTGGTAAGCACGACCCACAGAAAGACGACCCAAGTACTCTGCCACAAGTAGGAGAAATGGGTGTCGAAATTCTTTCCCCAGTAGAAGGGAAAAGAGTTAGAGAAGAGAAGATGGCAGGAGAGAGTTGCGATGGAAGCAATGCCGCAGGTCGTGATAGTGTCGCTCGAGAATTTGAGGATCTCGGTGAAATAATAGATAAAGGTGTAGATGAAGAGCGTCGCCGATGAGATGAGGAGGATTGACGATATCGGCCTGAAAAAAAAAAGAATTTTTGACGAAATTGTTAACAGAAATGTACTGTTGTTGTTCGATAGTAATGAAAAATGACTAACTTGCGGTTTAGTTAGCATTGCTTGAGGTAATAATGATAATCGTATGGCATTTATTTTTGAACCGTGAGATCTTCGAGAAGACCGGATGCCAGTTTGTGATCTAACTATTGAAAGCAATAGTAATAAATGTCAGTGAAAGTTTTTGATATGTAAGTACCTACAATATTATTTTACCAATAAACTCGTCCAATCACATAATTACCTTCGAAGATAATTATTTGACAAAACAAATATTTATTATATACTATAAAGACTTTATTAATCAGAAATCAGAAAATTTTATTTGTCAGAACACAGTTATAAATGATTTTACAGTATAAAATGTCCTTGTATTCAACATGCAAGCATGTGTACAAAATTCTTTATAAATTACGCTAGAATAGAATACTGATAGATTTCACTGATTTAAAAATAATGATAATAATAAGATAAACAGTTAGTATGTCAGTTGATTTTTATAATATTTATTAATATTTTATTCCCTTACACTGTAAAAACATGTATCCATCAGCCATTTCGTCAATTTATTTCTAAATATATTCCCCGATAATGCTTGTAAATCATTTGGTAAATTATTAAAAATAGTTATACTTGTATTAAAAACATTTCTTTTGTATATGAGTTTGTGACTGGGTGGCTTGTACAGAAGAGACATAAGATGTGGTCTTGTTAATTAACAATTTCTGTAAGAATCTGCACGGTAAGCAAAAAATCACTGTAATAAAGCCATTCGCCAACAAACTGCTCCACAGTTTGACGAAGTTTTGTAGTAGTTTATTATTTTCGGAGAATAATTTATTTAATAACTAAAAAATAAACAATGGCCACGTGTGAAATTGGTCAAATTGAACGGTGTCGTAATTAATGATGTAGCGTCGTATTCCTGACTTCATCACGTCATCCGAAGAACGTCAACTGCTGGACATAGCGAAGTGGAATAATCATGTTGTATTTCCTAATTTAACAAGAGATTACTGATGTCAGTAAGTATATGTACAGTAATATTTATAATGTGCGAAAGTATGGCGGTACGCATGCAGTAAAACATTCACACCGCCCGGAGCACATCCCGCGCCCAGCGAAGCACTCAGTCAAACTTAGCCGCACAGTAAAGCATTTATGTACCTATCATACTGACTCGACAGACAGTTGAGAGCCTACCGATACCGCACCGACTCCGCACCGCCAAATACAATCTAACTAAATCAACGTCAATAAAATAAATTAACCGCGGGGAACAAAATACATTTGTTTTCATTATCCCAATTTGTGCAAATATATTCATCAAGCAGTGGCATTAAACAGTAATCATTTCATTAGCAGAGCAATCATTACCTCTATTACCGCACCGAAACGTTATTGCCAATATCGGTCATCCAAATCCAAATTTAATTAGTTTATATTGCGTTAATACGGAACTTTGCATACAAATTTGTTTGTACAATTTCGATAAAATTACGGTTCGAAGGACCAAATATAGGTTTGTCTAACATTGGTGCGTTTTTGGTTTTAAAACGACGTAAGCGGCTAATTTCTTTATAGATTATGCGACGTTATTAAATAATTTGATTTGTTTGTAAGGTCGTTAACAGTATAAACATTCCACTTAAGTAAACTAATTAGGTAATCAGCTTATTTAGGACGAATTTTAAGTTAATTGTTCTAATAGTTTCGAGTAATGAGATAATTGTGCAATAATTTTAGTCCCGATCCTAATACAATACTTGTAAGCGCTTGTTGCTCGCATGAGTAAGGTAAATGTCCCATTGCTGGAGACTTTAAGACTGCGCAGTACGTTCGGTTCTCCAAACAAACGTATTTATGCTCTCATTTTAAAACGCCAGGCTAGAATAACATGAAACTTTGTATACACAATGGGATCCGGCATATCTAGGTCGGACCATAGTTTCTGTAGCTTGAAATTATAATGGAGAAAAAATACAGCGATTATTAAGGTTTTCATACAAGCCGTAAAAAACTCAAAAAGCCGCTGTATTTTTTTTCTTTTACAATTTCTAGCAACAGAAACTATGTTCCGACCTAGATATGCCGGATCCCATTGTGTATACAAATTTTCATGTTATTCTAGCATGGCGTTTTAAAATGAGAGCATAAATACGTTTGTATGGAGAACCGAGCCAGACCGAGCGTACTGCGAAATACACGAATAAAAATATAATAATTCGGTATATACCGAATAGTTGACACAAATTCGTGTATTAGTATTCATCATCATCCTAGCGTTAAGGATGATTCACAGTAGACCGTTCCGTGTCTGGGCCGGCCTGTTTTCTATGACAGCAAACGCAACGGCCGGCGTATTTCTCTAGAAGAAAACGGGCCGGCCCGAACACGGAACGGCCTACTGTGAATCATCCATTATTCCCAGTACCTGGGGATGCCTGGGGTCCACTACCTAATCCCAAGAATTGGAGTAGGCAATAGTTTTTACGGGAGCGACTGCCATCTGACCTTCCATTCCAAGGGAGAAACTAGACCTTATTGAGATTAGGGCTGTCAAGTGAGTGGGCAACTTGACTTTTAGAAGTTCACAAGCCACCCGAAGGCCTCTAACTTAGCTTAACGTCTGCTGTCATAGACAGTAGCCGGGATAAAAAAAAAACTTACCAAAGATTGAATTTGAGTGGGCCAGATACTGCAGCTAAGATAACACCAGTTACACCAGACACAGCAGCCCAGACACACCACTGCTTTATTCTGACTTTATGATCCTCATTTTGGACGTAGATGGCACCAGCTTTCAAACCTATTAGTGCTGTTAATATGCATGAAATTATACCTGGAAACATAAAATTAGGTATATCTTGGAGCCATGCTTACACAAATCTAACTGTTAACTAACCCCTTACTAAGACGGTTACGTACTATTGATTCTAGACGACAATTATATACTCTAAGTATGCGCATTTTTGTCACAATTGTTCTATCAAATGATGTTGTTGAGATAGAGATGAGAGGTACAAATGATTTACACGGATCCGTGCGCATATGGGGGTTTTAGAGGCCTTTAACGTGTCCACTAGCGTCAGCGTCACTCGTAAATAATTGTGAAATTATGTTTATTTAAATTTAACGATAGATATTGAAATAATTTATACCAAAAAAAAACGAATCCAATTTTGTACTTCTACTATTTCGCAAAAATTATTTCGTATGTCTGTCTGTCTGTACGGATGTTCTCCTCTACAGGTCTCATTTCTCAACCGATTCTCGTGAAATTTTATGAGCAGGTTCGATAATTATATAGATTTTTTTGTCGAGTCATTTGAAACGGAGATCCCCCGTAAAATAAACATCGTTGTCTTATTTAGCCCTCAAGTATTTTAGCTAAAATCTGTAGAAATCTTACCTAGTATCCCTTCAGTAAAAGCGTAGTGATAATGAATATAAAACGGTTGATCTCTGTTCACACGTAGTAGATTCTTGTTGAAAACTTCGCTGAACACGTCATCTTCTTGGCAGTTGTTACCGTTAGCTATCCAGGAGTTTCTGAGGTGATCGAATTCTGTATACCTACAACAAAGTACCAGCAATCAATCATCCTGATGACCTGGTAAAGGTCGCAGGAGTCCGCTGGATGCGGGTAGCGCAGGATCGGTCATTGTGGCACTCTTTAGGGGAGGCCTATGTCCAGCAGTGGACGTCCTTCGGCTGATATGATGATGATGAATCAATCATCAAGTGCCAAAGAAAGCCAAAAGTTGTGAAGTAGGTGGTGATAAGGATTTTCTAAAATTTAATCCCAGGCTCGGACCACTGAGTTTAAAAAAAAAACTTATGTACCAAATAGGTAACTTTAACAGTTTGTCAGGCACGTGTTATTTACTATCCTCTAATTGTTAACTCCTAGACTGTAGGTTATTTTTGATGTACAACATGTTTTACCATTTTAGTATAATTTGGATAACTTTATATTTATCAGGTGCCTTTCATGTACACAAATTGGATTAATTAGTATATTTTCTCTTTGCCTGAGATACAGGATCAACGTAGTTCAGGCAATTGTAATAATTTGTGAACTATGTATTAAAACGCAAGCACAATGTTAACGCTAGCAATAAGATTTTTAATAAATAAATTTACTATAAATTTATTTATTATATTATTATCAACAACTGAACACCGTGAATATCGTGAACAGAACATCGTGAGGTATCCAATCTAATCCCAACAACGTTTTGCGTTTGGGTTGGAAGGTCAGATGGCAAGTAATTCAGTCAGAAAATCATTGAAATACTTGAAATAAATTACCGCTTTCAGAGTTTAAGCAAAAAAAAATAGAATAAATATAAAACAGGTAATAATTCTGATTTATATAGCGTAATAATTTATAATTACGTATTGGTGTTGTTTAAATAAAATATGGGGAGATGGTAATGACAAGAGGTTTTAAAAAGGAAAGTCATGTCGCATTGACAGTTGTTTGTGTACATTTTTTTATCTCTAATTCCATCTCCGACCTTATTACTGTAGATACTTGCTTACCATTACCGTGCTCGCCATCAGATAGGCCATATGCTTTGCCATCGCTATAGTATAAAAATAAAATAAACGTACTGTTTACACTCAGTGTAGTAGAAGATGTGAATCGACACGATCATAATGGTTAAAAGGCATGCTCCAAAAAACCAGCTCCAAAATAATGTACCCGCAGTCCCAGTAGAGTTCTGAAACAACGATTAAAGTGAACTACCAAACCCAGCACTGACCAAAAACTTGAGATGACACGTTAATAGACGGCAACTTTGGGTATAAAGGTGACAAATATTCAGACTTTTCATCATCATCATCATATCAGCCAAAGGACCTCCACTGCTGGACGTAGGCCTCCTCCAAAGAGTGCCACGGGGAGTCTTTCAGTATTCAGTATTTTATTGCTTTCATAGGTACATTACATAAGGTGGTATATCGAAACAAGATCAGCTATGAGCCCTGCAAGGGCACTGCAATTTACATTCTTAATTAGCTTAATAACTAACTAAACTAATATAATAGAAATAATAACAAATTCTCAATAATAATAATAAAACATTAGGTGTACGAGTACATTTACTGAGTTACATGACATTTAATTTGAATATGTCATTATTGGTTATTAAATTATGAAACTATCGCCTGCTTAGACTATACTTCAGTTGCTAAGTCGTTATTGTCTTGTAGGTATTCCTCAACGGTGTAGTGTATTTACAAGAAATTGTTTTAATTTTTTTATGAACTTGGTTCGGTTGGGCTCATTTTTTATGTGTGTTGGCAATTTATTAAAAATCCTTATTGATGTGGGATAAGGTCAATTTTTATGTATTGCCAATTTTGATTTTACTTGTATCAGATTATTATTGGAACGTGATTCAAAACGACGGGGCATATCGCCAATTGTAGAGTACAGGTCTGGATAGGATTTAATAAATTTACACGATTCTAAAATGGACATGCAAGGTAAGGTGAGGATGCCAAGGTTTTAAAAATGTGTTTTACAGCTCTCTGGGTGTCTGGTGTTTGTCAGTATGCCGTATGCACTTTTTCTGTAAAATTAGCAGTTCTGGTGCGTCAGTACTGTTTCCCCATAAGATTACGCCGTAGCTGAGCTATGCGTTCGCGAAGGCATAGTACGCCGACAAGGCGGTCCGTAGATCGGTGGTCTTTATTAGTTGACTTAAGGCATAGATAAATTGGGTGAGTTTTGTTTTTATTTTTTGCACATGATCTTTCCAGCTCATGTGGCTGTCAATAGTTATGCCTAAGAGTGGAAAAGTGGAAACGCACTCTAGTTTAATTCCATTGTATGAGAAATTTCTGTCTAATTCGGTTTTCTGATGAGGCCTAAATTGCATTGTTTTGGTTTTGGAAAAATTAATTTCTAAATTATGGTCGTTCATCCAGCTTACAATGTTTGTTACAGTTTGAAATATTGTTTCGTTGAGGTTCATACTATTTTTACACGACAGTAGTAGAGAGAAGTCGTCCGCAAACATAACACAAGTTTCATTGAAAGATTTTGGGAGGTAATGTAAATTATAAATAGCACGCATCCAATTACGCTTCCCTGAGGGATTGAGTCCACTACAGGTTGGACATCAGATCTGACAACGCTGATTTCTCTGGTATGTTTATTCGCGTACTCAATGTCAACGTATTGATTCCTATTACTTAAATATGATTGAAACCATAGTCTCTACCCACGCTGCGCCTTCCGGTGGTCGCCACTCGAGAACTTTTCCGCTCCAACGGCCATCGGTTCTACGTGCAATGTGCCCCGCCCACTGCCATATAAGTTTAGCCGTCCGGAAGGCTAATCGATTACTTTGGTTCCACTGCGTAGCGTGGGCATGCCCCCCACACGGTGGCCCGGAAGGCCATGACCTGGTAAAGGTCGCGGGTGTCCGCTGGATGCGTGGAGCGCAGAACTGGTCATTGTGGAAATCTTTGGGGAAGGCCTATGTCCAGCAGTGGACGTCTTTCGGCTGACATGATGATGGTGATTAAAACAGGACTATAAGGGAATAACAGAAAAGAATACAGAAACATATTCGTGACACACCCAAAAGCTATTACGAAATGGACCCAAGTCTATATGTATCATTGCATGGTTACCAGACTTCAGCTGCTACCGCGATACGAAAATGAACGATGTTCGTCTATCCTCCCTCTCTTTCGCACTTTCACATTCGAGCGACAGAGAGGGAGATGCAAAAACTTCGATCGCGTTCGTTTCGCGGGAGCAGCTCTGGTCTTTCGTAGGCTTTTTCGTTGAGCAAACTCTAGAATGATGATGACGAACTGCCTTAATTGTAATTTGACTCTAACCTTGGGCTGGCCACGCTTGTCTGTGCTGATGATGTAAAATGCGGCGATCATGAGGTAGGATAGCGCTATGCAAGGAAGAGGGGCCCAGAGAGGAACCGATAGGTATCGCGAGCGTGGCGCTATGTTGCATATGGCGATCCCGATGAATAGTAGCACGAAGGATCTCTGTGGAAACAGAAATAATCTAGGTTAACGTATAAGGTAAACGCCCCAATTTTCGACACAAACCCAATATAAAATATTGTACACCTGACGACCACTTTGGCTTAGTTGCTACTTGCTAGTGACTCTGGCTACGAAGCCGTAGCCGTATGTTGGTTGCCATTTTATTATTATTGTTATGCATAAGATAACCCTGTCTCTTTCGAAACGCCTCCTGTTTCCTGAGCAGTATATGTGCTGTTGATCAGTGTACAATGTACATACCTATCTTGAATAAACTTTCGCCACTTAACGACATACGCTGTTTTCTTCAACAAAAGTGTAACCACCCTTATAGTCGAGTTTTAACTAACTAACGGCATTTTCAACTAAAATAGTTTTGATGAATCCTTACATCATCATCCTCCTAGCGTTATTCCAAGTACAGTTGCATCCTGAAGGATGCCGGGGGTCCGCTACCTAATCCCAAGAATTGGCGTAGGCACTAGTTTTGATGAATTACGTTATAAGTAAATTGGACTATGACTTGTTTGAGCCCTAGATTCATAACAATTAGGCCTATACAGAGATCACGTTCTGGTTCACTGGCAGCGATGCGCTCAAGTGTTGTTCATGAATAACACTGATCTTATTAAGACAGTTATATATGATGCGGGCTGCCTCTAGCCTGGCTGGCCTAAATCACTTGGCCAACCGAGTGGGATGTCTGGCCTGTGTATGTAAAACAATTTCTAAATCTCAGTACTTGGAAATGAGAATCGTAGATTAAATATTGTTAAAACGGGGTGTTGAATAGTTTAGTAGTCGGCCTGTTTAGCCTAGTTGGTAGTGATACTGCCTACGAAGCTGGAGGTCCCGGGTTCGAATCCTGGTAAGGGCATTTGTTTATCTGGTGAGCAAAAACATATGTTCCTGTGAATCGGAAACAACAAATAAGTGGATCTGTTTTACTCTGATACCTGTGGTTTGACGTGTACAACAACTACTGTCGTTCTTGTCTACTGAGGGCCTACTCCGAACTTCGCAAATCGAACTTCGTGTCGTGCCATCCCTTTCACTCTCGTGTTGTACACTATATGATGGAAAGGGACGGCACGTTACGAAGTTCGATTTTCGAAGTTCGGAGTAGGCCCTCAGGCTCGAAAACTCACAACGACTTTAGGCGCGCTTAGCGTCAAAAGGGCCAATTTCTTATATTTTTAAAGCTGGTTGACTCTTTAATACTTACCAAACAAACTACACAGAACATGTACCATTTTGTGATATCCCTTCTTGAGTCTTCTTCAAACATTATTGGTACTTTCAAGCCGATTGAGAGTGTATAGGCAAATAACAAACAATTTGCGACGGTCAACCCTCCATAGTTCTTGCTGAATATTGGGTATCCACCGCCACCGGTCGTCGCGAAAATTATTAGAATTAGTAGAAATCTGTAGAAAATAAAAACAGTTTATTATTCATCAGCCTAATTTGTGTTTTTTGCTTAAAGTTAATACTTTGATACATTTATATCGATACGGAATAAGCGACAAATATATGAGAACATGGCTATAATAAAATAACAAAAGTATACAGATACTTTGGGACTTTGGTACCTTACATATACACTACCGTCAAAAAGTTTAGGACCAAACACAATTTTTAGTTTAATTTTCATAAATTATTACGCAAACAAAACAAGGCAAAAAGATTGCAATGGGCTATTTCTCACAAGGATTGGACTTTTGCCAACTGGTTAAGATTACTACGGAGAGATGAATCAAAGTTGAGTGGATAATCAATCGATGTTGATTAATTGCATATTTTAAATAAATAAATAAATAAAAAATAAAATAAAAAATTGGTTGTTTGTAAAGTAGGTTTACGATCGAGATGTTTACGTGATAACGTCTTACTTCACTTGCACTTCACTTATACCTGCGATCGCGCTCGTGAGGTTTTGGTGTGACACAAGTTTCTGAACATGTCACCCGACTAAAACGATTTTAAAGACGTTATCACGTCAATATTTTGTGTTTGGTCTTAAACTTTCTGACGGTAGTGTCCTTATGACTTTGAACTGAAATGAAAATGAAATGAAATGAAATTTATTTGCATAAGATATGGTTTAAAAGGGTGTTTACATGTCGATATCCGTAATTGAATAAAAGTATCCGTAATTGAAACAGAGCAAAACTACTATGGATCTAATAAATGAAATAAATGAACTTTATTCTGCAAGAAGGCTGCAATGGGACTTTTAAAAGTATGGTTGCATATGAAACACATGCCTCCACATCCTCTTTGGATTTACAGTACATATGGTGCTACATAACCGCACGAGTGCGGTAATCAGCAGATTACGCGCATACGTCGAAACTTTAAAGAGCCATATGTACTGCAAAACGTTGTACGATACACGTGCGAACAGGTAATTTGCAACTCGTGTCGATTTAAAACACTCCCTTCGGTCGTGTTTCAATTTATCACCACTCGTTGCGAATTTCCTGTTCTCTGCACTTGTATCGTAATGTACTATTAATTAATGGACGTAGGTAAATTAGTGTATGCAACTGTACATAATAATACATTAAAACGCTCTTTTACCACGCTCATGTTTTAATGCCTGTCATGCAACAGTTGCATAAACTACTATAACCATCTAGTTGATTGCGTAATGTTTAAAACTTACGTTAGGTATTAGTTATAACTGTATGGAATATTAGATTGAGATTAACCTTGCGGAGGCACTTTTAAAATGCTACGTAGTCACCCTAATCACCTTTCTGCAGCTGATGAAGGCAAAAAAAGACAGTCCGATAAAAAATCCTGTCGCAACAATAGACATTTTGACAGCAACGTAAGAGTGTCACTTAGCTTCACTTTTGCTCAATAACAGATTAATTATCAACTCACGTATTCCAACTTTTACTCCATTTTTAATCCTTCGCTTAATTAATCCAAGCTCCCATTATTTTAACGACATTTTCCTCAAACCCTTGACACTGGATTAAAGGCCTAATAAAATTTCTAAACAGGTCTCCAGTTACAGAAAAAGTAATAAATACGCTACTGTACCTTTTTTACTACGTACTTACCCCCTTAAGAAGTTAAGGCTGGTCATTATATCCAAGTTATCTCTCCTAGCAGTCAAGTTTAATCCGTCGTTATATCTCTTATTCTGTCTTAGAAATAATTTTACGAGTGTTAAGATCGTGATGCCGCTTAGCATAATCAGGCTGAAAAGCAGGAGAGCTGAAAGAAGATTTTTTTATAGCTTTGTTTACTTTAGTTTTGATTTTATGTCGTGCTAGCCAATTGGTAGAGGAGGGCGGTTTCCAAACCCAAATATGTGCGTTTGGTTGCCCTGTACTGTTTGAGATTCGCGTCTTTTGCAGACATTCCCAAAGTTAAGGGCTGTAAAGGATGGCTCATCGTACAAAGCTCAATATTTTTCAGTAGTCCACCAAAGAACTACCAGATATTCCAGAATCATGTATCATAATAAATATATAGACAATTTTTTTAACTGTACATTAGCACCACTTAAGAATGCATTTAAATATACTACTGGAATTTATAACTAGCTTAATACGTAGGTACTTACGATGTTAACAGAGGTATCAATCACTCATAATTTGTTATTGTAAAAAAAACTTAAGTCTGTTCTTTTTATGTAATAGCTACGAACCTTGTTTATAACTATTTGTATGAAAGTATAGGTCTAGTTTTATTTTCTTTAAACTTTGGTCCTAAAACTATTATGTATGACTGTTTGTTTCTGAATAAATAAATAAAAATCTGAATGGGTTGTTGATTTAAAGAAAGGAAGACGACATGTATACAAAAGGAAGGAATGCTCAATATTACATTTGACATATAACCTGGCAGTAAATCGGTTGCTGTCCCAGCATTATGCCGAGGTGTCTGACACTTGCTGCGCTGGTTTTCTAACTAATTAAGTTCTAATACATACGTAACGTTTCCTGTCATTTATGACCCCCTCTCATCTCATCTTTGCCCCCTGGCTAGATGCTGGCCAAGAGCAATCCCATTTTTTATAAAAAAAAAAAAAAATTAGTTGAGGCCTGTTTCCAACAGTGGGAGGTAGGTATATACATAATTGTGGCAATCATAAAAAACTGAATACTAACGCAGGTATACGTTGACTGGAGGTACTTCAGTCTCCATCGCGCACTTCCCAACATCGAGTCTGTACACGCCATACTCTTCTAGTGTAGCTTTTAGCTCACAGAGCAGCCCGCTGTGACAGATACAAGACATACACTACTATGCGTATAGACGCGTATCATTGTCAAATAAGCGTGTTAAGGTTGGTAGAATTTGTCGGTAGATGGCGCTGTACCCTCTGCGTCGATTCCTGAATCGCGCTGCTAAGATTTTTCCTGCGTTAATGACGTCTGGCCAGGAAATTAATATTTCCGTGCAAGTTGCAAAGTACAATATCCTGTGCTACGATTTAATACATTAGTTAGATTAATAATACCAACAGATCCGTAGTGTTAAGAAAGATGATTTTTCATATAGTTGTCTCTTTGAATCCTCATGGTTCACCAAGATGAGTTAGAACGGGACAGTTAGTACAATCATTTTCGGCTGATAACGAATTGTCTCCATTTAAAAAAAGCACACCAACATTGTCAAATTCCAATATAATCCAAAAGGTCACAAACGTCACTTCAGTACAATTTGCAGTTATGAAAGCAGAGACACTGACAGGTGAAGACCTGCCAGATATAACTTATCTATCTCGCTCAAACTTACTGATCTGTGCAATAGTTAGAATAGATCAGAATGAGATCAGAAGATAGTGAGAATAGATCAGATGTATAAAAATCGTTCAACTCGAATGAGCGGATATGCTTTACTCTGATATTTGTGATTAATATAATTAATATATCATGTAATTTCTGTGAACACTGCATATGCATAGGTACCTTCTTATTAACTATACCATCGCTATCAAACTCACAAACAAAATTTGCTCCCATAACCATGCTTATTGTAAAAATTAGAGATGCAACGGATAGTGGGACCATTGACCTGTTTCGTTATTAAACGTTCGTTTACACCATAAGTTGCCTTTGGTGGATATCCAATATTAAATACAAATAATTCGCTTTTTACTGATAACAAAACTTACTTAAAATTGTTTTCTTAAAAAAACATTAAGTTTAAATAGTTTCAAAAGAATACATTAGTTCGATTATGACCGTGATTTTTTTTAGATTCCATTTTTTACCCCAAAATCAAACAAGTATACTATCCGGTATCCAGCCGGATAATACGTAGCTATCCGGATATTAAAATAAGGGCCGGATAGGCCGGATACCGGATAGGAACCGAATATTCAGTGCATCTCTAGTAAAAATGATCTAACCAATGGTTCTACCCATACGTTACCTCCTATAGTCTTGCTGGATGTAATCATCATGGACATGGTTCAGGATCCTCCACTTGGTCGGTTCCCCGGTATACACCTGATACAGGGCATTTTTGTTTGTACTGTAGAAATGGTCTTTGTCCTTCTGCAGTTTGTATGGACACTGAAATAATAATTAACTTATGTTCAAACGCGTCATAAATCTTAATTTAACTTTAACTAAAGTTTATATTTTGTATTTTGTTTATAGGTATTTCTCTTTGTAGTATATCATATGCATATTGTTAAAAAAAATATTCAAAGGTATAAATTAACTGAACAATAATTTGTTTCTATGACTTTCTATTTTAAGGTTACCTTGCTCAAACTGTGCATATCTTGCTATGCTAAATAGGTATTTCATTTCTATGAATATTGGGACAATTGTCCGGAACGTGCATATTCTCATCGAAAGCAATTTATATGACTAAAATGAGTGAGAGATCTACGGGGTACAGTCAAGGGCACCAATATATACTATAGTTTTTTTCACCTTGTTCCATTTCCATTTCCTTCTTTTAGATTTAAGTTAGTTTTAATTTTATTTATATTATTTTGTTTAAGTATTCTTGTATATATTTTCTTTGTACATAAATAAATACTAATTGAAAATAAGGTCCAAAAATGTATACATATTTATGCCCTCGGCTGTACCTAATTACGTAACGTTTTCGAGCGTACGTAAGGTAGATCTAAATGTCATTTTCCATAGAAAATATGACAACTAGATTTACCCAGCGTACGTTCAAATGGTTACGTAGGTATATACACTGCTGCATTTGTATCACAAAACATCAAATTCTCGAATCAACAATAGGTCGGAAACGCGCCTTTAATTCCATTACCCCCTGGCTTGCTTGCTACCGTCGTGGTATTACGAATTATCATTGTCTAATATCAATTTTCAAATAAGTAAATGAATTGGTTTATATTATTTTGGTTAAGTATTCTTGCATATATTTTCTTTGTACATAAATAAATCATCATCCTCCTAGCGTTATTCCCAGTACAGTTGCATCCTGAAGAATGCCTGGGGTCCGCTACCTAATCCCAATAATTGGCGTAGGCACTAGTTTTTACGGAAGCGACTGCCATCTGACCTTCCAACCCGAGGGGGAAATTAGACCTTATTGGGATTAGGCTTGTCAAGTGAGTGGGCAACTTGACTGTTAGAAGTTCTCAAGCCGCCCGGAGTCCTCTAACTTGGCTTAACGACTGCTATCATAGACAGCAACCGGGATCAACGGCTTAACGTGCCTTCCAAAGCACGGGAGCGCTCAGTTAGTAACCACTCAAAGCGGTCACCCATCCAAGGACTGACCTCGCCCGACATTGCTTAACCTCACATACCGCACGCGGTAGGCGGGCGCCGCTGGGCCACGAGCGCTTTGTACATAAATAAATGATCTCGTAAATGAAATAAATGAATTTTATTCTGCAAGTAGTCCGTCATTGCACTTTTACAAGTCAAAATCTACAAGCGTTTCTGAAAAAGAAGACTACTGTCCAGAAGAAACGTCGAAACAATAATACAGTCAGTCATTTTCTGCCATTAAAATAAGCTTATTGCAATATTAATACTTAAAAAAAGCAAACCTTAATTTATATTAAGTATTAGCTGTTTCCCACGACTTCGTCCGCGTCTTCGCTCCTATTGATCGCAGCGTGATGTTATATAGCCTAAAGCCTTCCTCGATAAATGGACTATCCAACACAAAAAGAATTTTTCAATTCGAACCAGTACTTCTTGAGATTAGCGCGTTCAAACAAAGAAACAAACAAACAAATTCTTCAGCTTTATAATATTATATAATAGTAAAATATAATATATAGTATAGATAGGTTTATTGTCTTCCACAATGATCTGCGCTACCCGCATCCAGCGGACACCCGCGACCCTTACCAGGTCATCACTCATCAGTCCACCGTGTGGGGGCCTGCTCACGCTACGCCTTTCGGTCCGTGGTCACCACTCGCAACTTTTCCGCCCCAACGGCCATCGGTTCTACGTCTAGTCTTTAATAATAATAATATTAGGGGACAATCTTACACAAATCGACCTAGTCCCAAACTAAGCAAAGCTTGTACTATGGGTACTGGACGACGATATACATACTTATATAGATAAATACATACTTAAATACATAGAAATCATCCAAGACCCTAGAACAAATATCCATGAATAATGCACAAATAAATGCCCTGGCCGGGATTCGAACCCGGGACCTCTAGCTTCGGAGGCAGAGTCACTACCAACTAGGCTAAACAGGTCGTCTAGTCTTTGGGGGAGGCATATGTCCAGCAGTGGACGTCTTTCGGCCGACATGATGATGATGATGATAGGTTTATTTGTATACAGACAAGCAAACATTATTATATATCGAAAATAGAACTAAATTCGAGGGAGAAAATAATTGAAATAACTTCCACTAGATTATAAATTAATTATTTTTGCAATAACTGTGTCAACTAGTTCAACTATAGACGTGACGTGATACAATGAAAATATACGTATATGAAACTTTACGCTATTTAGAGCTTATTGGGACCAGGAATTTCTGTCTATGGTAAAGTATAATAATAATAAATAAATAATAAATATTAGGGGACATTTTTTACACAAATCAAACTAGCCCCACAGTAAGCTCAATAAGGCTTGTGTTATGGGTACGAGACGACGATATATTTAATAGATATATACTTAAATACATAGAAAACGTCCAAGTCTCAGGAACAAATGTCTCTGCTCACCACAGAAACAAATGCCCTTACCGGGAATCGAACCCGGGACCTCTAGCTTCGAAGGCAATGAGAATACCAACTAGGCTAAACAGGCCGACAAATAATGACAAAGTATGGATCAGATATTTTTGAATAAGGCTTTGCTCAGATGTACCTACACTCGCTATGATATAATCGGGGCAACCAAAAGCTCACAAATGGACAAGACTATAATATTGTGAAGGTGTTAGAGTAACTGTTTAGATGTTCTTGAGCACTCTGAGAAGCATAAATATAATTGCGACGACTGTACCTAAAGGAAGATGGGCAGCAGCATCCCTGGAGTGTGGTGGAGATACTACGATTGCCAATCCGTATGGGAACGTGGCGATTAAGGCATTAACCCCTCATAAAATTGGAGGAGGCCTATGTCCAGCGGTGGTTGTGATACTTGTGATGGTGGTACCTAAAGGTGGTCTGCGCCGAGACACTCACATTTACGCAATATTTACGCTTTTTGTTCGTGACCGTACCACAAAAATAACGCAACATGTGTTCAAAAATATAGCCTTGAAGTTTCAGCATAAATTCTCATCTAAGTAAAGAGCCAATATCAGCTAACTAATCAAATTAGCCAACTCAAAAAAAGAACAAAGCACTCGCAAACATACTTTGAAAGAATCGGCAATAAAGAGGAACGGTGGAGGCAATCGCGGAGGGAAGGAAAATCACAGACATATGTTTAGGTAGATCACGCAAGTGCATCTACTATGCATGCAAGCATAATATGCCTACCTTTGCACAGTCAAGAGCAATGTAAGTTAACAGGTAAGTAAGGATGTAAGTTAACAGGTAACTTCATCCGTTGTAATAAATTGAAATCCTGTTATAACTTATTTCCGCTGTTATTACTCGAACCAACATAATCCACACATTTGTGCTGAAGTCAAAATTAAATTTTACAACTCAAAAGAAATAACAAAATAGTCCAAATTGATACCTTCAACTCAGCTTTATTGTTTTTGAAATTTTGAAGTATTGGACCATCGTTGAATACTGAGACGTTTACTTTACTTACTTCATAAATCGGTTCAAATGACTTAAGGAATGGAAAATTAAGGTGATGATATGTTAAGTTACCATTCTCTTACTAATTTCCTCACACCTTAGAACCTAAATGGTCACGTACGGTAAGGTTTCGAGGAATTGCCTCAGGTCGGCATTGCACATGTGACACCCCTGAAGTTACAGGCGTCCACAGGCTGCGGTGACCGCTTACAATCAGGCGGGCTCTACGCTTGTTAGCCACTGACGTGGTATAAAAAAATTACAGTAGGAGGGAAACAGGTATTGCAGAGTCATGTGTGACGTGATTTGACGCCAGATTACACGGGAACTAGTAAAAAAAGTGTGTCTAAAACTTGTCACCTACTTTTTCTTTTCAGAATGCTATACTAATTAACGTTTTAAACGAACCGCAACCATCTGTGTTGCACTCTCTATGATGCTGGCTATACATGCGGCGTCTAATATAAGTATATATCTGTGTGGGCAACCCTGTCGGATTAACTCTGTCACTCGATCAGAATGAACGCTCAATCTTTTCCTGTTCTGATTTGTAGGGCGGCAAGGGGGCATTAAGAGGAATGGAGAAAGTGTGTTTTGGGTTTCACTCGGGAGTTTGTTTATTTCTCTTTAAAACGTTTTAAACGATTCCTGTGTAGTCACACAAAAGTCGTGGTTTAAAAGGAATTGGCAGTGCACATGAAGTTTAAGAGTCCGTATATAGCCGTTTGCTGAATACGCTAAACTTTTTGAGGTCATATCTCATTCAATATTCGTTTTCCTAAAAAAATTATTGTATAATAAGAAAGATCGTTTCAATTCAAGTTGAATAAGTGGAAGAGGAATTGGCAGTGCACATACTATCTTTAGCAAGTGTAGGTTCGAAGGACCAACGTACGATTACAGGTCGATCAACGTTAAATATGACGCTGGCAGCTGGTCACCCATATCAACTTGCCAAATTTACATACAATCAGATTTTAACAGATTGTGTTTACAGACGGTTTTGGTGCAACGCAACCTTAGGGTCATTTCGCACCAAACGACCGAAATAGGCTAGTTTCCAAAAAAAATTTAACGATGCCATTCGAACCAGTTTTAGGGGATTAAATGTTTGTATGGGACTAACCACGATTAAAGCACAACTAAAGCCGCAGATGAGTGTGAAAGGTGGATTTTCTGACACAAAAAAGCTCCATACTAATTGACAGAAAATTATGACGTCACAACGCACGAGCCCCGTTACAATATGAAAAAACAAGAAAATTGCTATTTTAATCGTAAAATACTGAGTTTAAGTAGGTACATAGTTGTTGTACAATTTATTTTTATGTAAATTTTATTGGTAGCCTTTTTTACCTTTTAGATGATTATAGTGTTACTAGAGGGCCGAAAAAGCCTTTTTGCAGCTAAATAGATAACTTTTTTTGAAATGGTTGACGAATTACCACAAATAACCTTAACTCGGATGAGTCGTAATCGTTTGTTTGCCTCAAAGTCATATCAAATAGTTTGAAACAGCAAAAAACGGTAAGCTATGACAAAACCAACAAATGATATCTTTCTCAGTCACTCTCACTTTATGGTTCTATAGCCAAATGGCGAAAACGGAACCCTTATAGTTTTGTCATGTCTGTCCGGACTCGGAGACTATAAGCACAACAGTTAGGAAATTTGGTAGGAAGGTGTATTTTATGAACCGCTACATAAAAGTGAAGTGAAATTGGGAAAAAATATTAGATTAGGGGCGGCACCCTACACAAGTAAGAATTACGGTTCAAAACGGTGGTGTTCCTTGAAAATGGTGCCTGCAACAGCGCCGAAATATCGGGAACTCAATAAATATAATATACACTACCGCTCATAAGTATTTAGGCACCCATACCTTTTTCCATACATCTGCATACAAAAAAGACTTTCAGAAATACACTGCCAAGTCAATCCCTTGACAGTTTTGCGTGCATTTAGCATTTGTTATTTAGCTGACTTATTGAGCCTTAAATCGGTGCCAGAAACCCCCCTTTTAAAATGGTAGTTTTCTTTTTGCATATACTTAAATAACTACTAATTGCTGGTTCATACAAACACACTACACTTCCAAAAGCATATTATATTAAGGTTAACGATTACATCATGGATAGTTTTTTTTTCAACATGATATAGTTTATTTAAATGAATAAGTGGGTACAAAATATATATGGACACTATGAACAATAATAAAAAGTAAATTCAATCGATGTGTGGCAGGGCAGCACCGTCATCGAATCCCAGCCATTTTGCCACGGGTTTAAGTGGCGAGTTCCACGTATGCACATGCTGGTGGCACGTATGATGGCAACGCTTATTCGAGTTCTGAGGCATCCCAGTTCGGTACTCAAGGATCGATTCCAACGGTCTGCCATACCTTCTCCCATGTGATTGATGAAAGATGACATTTGGGGTGCAAAGACGCCATCCACTGACGTAACTAATGGGGTGAAAGTAGCGTGTCGAATTTCACAGGCATTTGCATATTTTCTTTTCTGTACTTTTCATCTTCGGCAGATTTTAAGACAGATGTTATTTTTACACGACCTGTTTAGCCTAGTTGGTAGTGACTCTGCCTCCGAAGCTAGAGGTCCCGGGTTTGTGCATTTTTCACGGATATTTGTTCTTGGGTCTTGGATGGTTTCTATGTATTTAAGTATGTATTTATCTATATAAATAAGTATATATATCGTCTAGTACCCATAGTACAAGCTTTGCTTAGTTTGGGACTAGGTCGATTTGTGTAAGATTGTCCCCCAATATTATTATTATTATTATTATTATTATTATAAACACACTACACTTTTCTATGAACAAGCAATTAGTAGTTATTTAAGTAATTTCAAAAAGAAAACTACCATTTTATAAGGGGGGTTTTTGGCACCGATTTAAGGCTCAATAAGTCAGCTAAATAACAAATGCTAAAATGCACGCAAAACTGTCAAGAAACTCTGACTTAGCAGTGTATAGGTATTTCTGAAAGTCATTTTTGTATACAGATGTATGGAAAAAGTTATGGCGTGCCTAAATAATTATGACCGGTAGTGGACATGGTAAATACGCCATTTTGTAATGTTAATTACCATGTTAGCTTAAAATCTTATACCCTACACTGTAACTGGAGGATGAAAAAAATAATAATGCATATAGGCGTATCTGTGGATAGGCCCTTAAAAATGATAAACTTAAACATAAGTAGCATTAATACTATGCACTAAGTTTTGTAAATAAATAATTTTATTCTGGCACTGAATGCAAAAAAAAGTTTGAGTAGTACTTATAATATAGTTGGTCGCTTTTCTATCCTTTTACGTTTCGCCCATTCACAAAATAACTGGCCGATCTCTGTCGCTATTATTCAAATTTGTATACGATCATTGCGCTCGGTATTATTATTATTTGAAGTCTACTGTGTTCACTCTTGAGATTTGACACCTCACAGGCTTGGCAGCTAGGTATCAAATGTACGTAAGTAAACATCCTCACATGTCACTGGTGAATAAATTCACTCTTAGTGTATAAAAATGCCACACAATTTCCTCAAGCTCCGATAGCGTTTGATAGCCCCTATTGAATTCTTGGCATAATAAATTATATTTGGTGGGACGTTACACTCAACGCATTTCGCGTGAACGATGTACATACTTAATTTTGCAGGCAACGATTTTGTCATTGATAGGAGCCTACAAACCGGCCTAGTGCGTGTCGGGCCACGGACAGTGTAGCGTTCCGTAGTTACCGGTCCGTCGCATTATCAAATTTAGATAAGGGCTTTTAGTTAGGAACTGTCGACATATTTCAGTAGTTTAAAGGTACACAATATTTTTAGTGCATGCGGTGTTAAACTTAGTATGTACCTACTAAATGTAGCTGTATCAGTATTAAATGTAAACAATTGTTGGTGAGCCAAATAAAATAAATAAATTGATATTTATTTATTTAATTGTTTAAAAAACCGGCCAAGTGCGTGTCAGGCCACGCGCAATGTAGGGTTCCGCAGTTACCAACCCGTTACATTACGACGACTTAAAAGTTCACAAACTTATTTTACTATATTATGTTTGACATAAGTAACAAAGCTAAATAAAAAGGTTGCTTTTCCAGGTACATTTCTTAAGTTCGGCTATTACTTGTTAACTATACCCGCCGCAGCCAGGCATGAACCCTATGACACTGACAGTGATATTTCTGATAGTGTGGTGCAAGTTTCGATACTTCTATTTTTTTTAGATTTCATTTCTTATGCACCCATGTCGGTTGACGTGTTTATTAATTTTATTGTATCTAATACATATATAAATAAGGTACAGTATAGGTATTATTATAATATCTCAACTCAAAGGATTCCTACGCGTCCGAATTCGTCTTAAACGGCTGATGATGACGACCATAGAATTCAACGCTGTCTTCTTTTTACACAATCTTGAAAGAATAAAATTGAATAAAAAACGAATTTTATTACAGTCACTTCAGTTATCGACCTCTGTTTGTCGATACACCCATTCCTTAGTCGATACAGACTAACGATATAACTTTTTCAGTACGTCACCAAAAATATTCGGTTAAGCCTATTTATGGAAATAAGGGTCGGCCGGTATGTTCGCCTGGCGACAAGCCAAACCAATAAAAAATAAAAATCAAAACAATTTTCTTTCATATTATTATTAAGTAAATGTTACGATTCTACAAAAACTAATTAGCTACATTACCAAAAGATGCTTATTAATATTTCGATGCGACTGCGACGCCGTTCCAAGGTTATATAAAGGAGCTCCCACTGTCAGTGTCATAGGATTCATGTCTGGCCAAGAAGATATTACTATACCCGCCGCGGGGTATGTTAATATCTACTTGGCTGTCATAGTTTTTATATATACATACATACTACTGCCACGAATTGACAACATTTAATTTTTTTAAGCAGGCTTTTTCCCGATGAAATCCAATAGAGGATAAAAAGTTAAATAAAACCACATTTTTAAAGTCTCAAAAATTTCCCCATTTCATATAAATTAATCAATTTCAAAAGTTCCTCATTCTAAAAGAGAGTAAGTGACAAGTAAGGCGTCACAGCGTAACAAATCATACAGAAGCCATGTTACTAAGACAAATTTACTAAAGAAAGTGAGCTGCTGTTCTTTTTGTCCGCTGTGACTGTCACAATTTCATAGTAATTACGGCATTACCACGATATGGGCTTTCTTCACATTTTCTTGAATATTTAGAAAACTGATGGCTATAAAAATATAAATAAAAATATGTTGGGGTTTCTCGTTCCCAAATTAACGAAATGAGTTGAGATTTCATCGTACTTAATGAAATGTTGTCAATTGGAACTGGCCGGTTTTTCTTCGTGTTCAGAGGTCGTAAACTGATGTGAGTTCGGTTGTTTCGCAAAGTAGAATATATCGAAACAAACTGTGACCCCAATTATTACCGTACCTACTTTGGTCCGGGAGGTATATTTTACGCGACGTATTAGTAATTAAATTGCGCACACTCATTCTGAGACGATTTTTATGCCCCAAACGATACCAAGTTAAGTCAGGGTCGAGTTAAATAAGAATATTCTGATGACATTACTTTATCACACTCGTGACCTTAATTGATAATGTTTGTTTTTACTGAGTAATAAGTTAATTGGTTATTGTTGTTGTGTCTGATAATAGAGGTATCAACTATAATGACACTACCAAGTGGTAACGCACGCGACTTCCAATCTAGAAGTCATGGGGTAGGTTCAATCTCCGCTTGAACCACTGGTTAAAAAATCTTATATTTGAAACAATATTTGAAATGTAACAGTTTTTTTTGAAATAATATAATTTCTAACTTCGAATCACTCGCTACGCTCGTGATTCAATTTTAGGATCCTTCGCTTGCTCGGAACTCAAAATCAGCACTCACAGTAAAAAAAACAACTTTGCTCTCTTGTTGCACAAATAACTAATAAATAAATTTAAAAAATTAAGACCGAACTGGTTAAAGATGATTTCATACGTAACTTCACATTTTTTTTATCGAAATCAAAACGTGTTTTAGAGACAGCAAGATTTTTCATTATACAGGATGTGGCTTGTAATAGGAGCATAAAAGTAAACGGTACACTATTCTCTAGCAATTATTTACACAAAAGCTTTTATGGATTATTTTTTATGTAAATGTACTCGTAGCTTACGTGTACTTTTTACTTGAGTGATATTAATAATTATTTAATTCAAAAAACCCAAATATACCCTTTTTAGCCAAAAATGCAACAACGATTATGAGTCATAACTAGATTCTACCTCAAAATCAACAGTGACTGCCGCACTATAATCACGTGGTGCCAAGATCCAATACTTGGAGAAGTTGGAGATCATAACTTTAGATCAAAATTTGTCCCAATTCAAAAAAGATATTATTTTTGGACACAATAGGTAACTACAGAGGCTCTAGGGAAGCGTGCTTTAATTTTTTTGTTCCTATTACAGGCCACACCCTGTTTAATGAATATTAACCACAGGTTTATCTAGGTCTGTGATATTAACATATATTTTTTGTTTAAATACTTGTAAAGAGAAGCCAATTGAGGTCCTGTCAGCGTCTTAAACATGGCGCCGGCAGCTGTCAGCCCAAAGTAACTTGTCAAACTTTCCATACAACCATATTTTAACGATCGCTGCTTACTATAACAGAAGGATTGGTGCAATCTACCCCAAATTAGCATTTTTATCTTAGCGATACCTCTAAAGATAACCTTGCATACGAAAACTTAAGGTCCAATTTAAAAGTAGAGTTACAGAAACAATAAATCTTTTTGAAAAGACATGTCTCATCTCATTTGATCTAACTGCAATAAAGTTCATACAAGGCCGGCAAGTTGCCACTATTGGATATTGTTGAACTCTTCTTAAAAATATTTACATATACAGTTAATAAAAAAGCCATTTGCCTCAAAACGAGTGAATTGTTTGTTATATTGTTTTTCACAACACCACACCGTCGCATCCGATTGCGTTTTTTGCAAAGTGAATTCGTTTTAGTCAATAAAAACTTCCACTTTTCCATCTAACGCCATTTATTGTGTTCGCAGTTTTTGAAATATTTCGGAGATAGTAGCAAACTAAAAAAAACTATTTTTTAGCAATCTATCACCTGTAGGGTAGTTTTAGGAGCGTGACGAGATCTGATTAGGGAGCAATGATTTAGACTTACCAGCGCGAGCTGCTTGTCTAAAAAAATAATATAATAATAATTCAACGATCATTGTCCCGATAGTCGTCTCCGCAACGGTCTAATAGCGAAGAGTCTCGACCAACATCTCAAGAGACTCTCGTTAGATGGCTGGGTCAGATACAGAAGGCGGTACTCCTGGACACGGCGCGGATAGTCCGGAGGTTTCTCTCTCTGTCGCCCTAACCACCGGTAGCTTAGGCACTGCCTCGCTGCCGGCGGCACCCTAGGTTAGGTTTTTTATAATGCTTTTATATTTTGTATGTATGTTTATATATTTTACTTTTATAAAGTTATTGTAAAAAACCTAGCTTAAGTACGAAAATAAATACAGAGATAATAATATAATAATAAGGACTTTGGATTTTTCTATCATCAAAATTTTAAGCTAAGGCTAGAATTAGAGAAGCAATCGTATAGTCATTAATCGTACTGAAAATCAATAATTATTGCTTGCTTATTACTATTACGGAAACCATTCAAAATTATCGACAATCAAGTTAAAATTATGGTATTATAATGCATCTATTGAAAAGTCATCTGCCAACCCCAACAGTGACATAGCGGTCACGAGTGTCGACCTCTAGTGTTGAGGGACCGACTAATTATTTGGATTAAATTTCACCTCATCGAAAATTTCATATAGGAGGAAATATGAAAAAACTTCACAAAGTTAGTGTTTGATGCCTACTTACATAATTTTGTTGTTTTAGGGTTCCGTACCTCGAAAAAAAAAACGGAACCCTTATAGGATCACTTTGTTGTCCGTCCGTCTGTCTGTCTGTCAAGACCCTTTTTCTCAGGAACGCGTGGAGGTATCAAGCTGGAATTTATATCTAACACTCAAGTCTACCGTCCCTTGGTGCTGTAAAAAATCAAACTTGTAAGACTACGCAATCAAAAGATACAGCTGTTTAAGCCGCAAAATTTCGCAAGTTTCCGACACTCGCAAGGGAATAAAAACCTACATCAGAACCTTGAAATTAGGCACAAGCAACGTCTCATAGCACAGATAAAGCAAAAATTGCGAAAACCGTATTCGTTACATCATATTATAATAAAAATATTTTTACGGAACCTTCGGTGCGCGAGTCTGACTCGCACTTTCTCGTGCACGGAAGACATACCATCACATACAGGTGCACCGGGGCGTAGTTTAGAGGTATAAAAGATCGAAGCATCCCCTTAACTACTTGAACATTTTGGTGAAAATATATAGTAAATGACAATACGAATATATTATGTCCCAAAGCACCGTGGAAATGTTACGCGATCACCTCGCGAAGCACGACGACAAGATTTTTATGTATAAAATATTATCATGGACTATATAATAGTCATTTTTACTGTAATAAAGAAATTTACTGTAAAAAGAGCGCTCGTGGCCCAGCGCCACCCGCCTACCGCGTGCGGTAAGCGAGGTAAAACAATGTGGGCGCAGGTCAGTTCTTGGATTTGAGTGGTTACTAACTGAGCGCCCTCGTGCTTTGAAAGGCACGTTAAGCCGTTGATCCTGGCTGCTGTCTACGACAGCAGTCGTTAAGCCAAGTTAGAGGCCTTCGGGTGGCTTGAGAACTTCTAACAGTCAAGTTGCCCGCTCACTTGACAAAGGGGGGTCGAAGTTGCACCACGTCCGTAGGGAGTACCCACCGTTACCCTACACGTGACCCCTGGGTGGTGCTAAAAGTGCAACAAAAACTGGCAACCGTAATTGTCTTCTCGAAGACCTCACGGTTCATAAATAAATGCCATACGACAAAAAAAAAAAAAAATCCATGTTTTACATCATTTCTGATGGTCTCCAGTTGAGTTCATAAAGTGTTATTAGGAGTGTTAATAAAACCATATGGTATGGAACGAATATTTTAATGTTTTCTAAATATTTGCAAGGTTAGGGGGATGGTTAGGCAAATAAACTAGATTGTCCTCTGATGTGGAATCACCGCCAAAGGACTAAATCCCTGATTTCAATTGTATAGATATGTATATAGTCGACAGCAATCAGATTTATTTTTTTAAGATATTCGTCGTCATTTTAGTACCTTGTCACTTTCACTAGGTACTTTGACGCATCCCAACTATCGCAGTATTGCTACGTTAGTGCGTTCTGCATTTGCTGTTGACTCTACTAACACCGATTTGACCATCTTAGTTTTCTTTGTGAAATAAATAAAAACAAAATGAAAAGTTGCTTAATTCATTCGTAAGTGACGACAATTAGTTATTAAGTAAAGAAAATTTCGTGGCTCACTGATATTGTAGACGATTTCATAATTTTATTTTTTAATCCACTCCTTAGAATTGGCTTTGCCTTTTCCCTAAACACCACTTCGCGTCACCAAAATCGATAATACTAACATCCTCGGCACAATGCCTCAAGGGCCCGTTTTAGATTTAAGTTAGTTTTAATTTTCTTTATATTATTTTGGTTAAATATTCTTGTATATATTTTCGTTGTACATAAATAAATGATTTTTTATCTAGACCCATTAGTGAGATACATTTACGATGTCTAGTAATAGATAATCTTTTTTTAACCCCCAACGCGGAACTCAAAATAGGGGAATTATAGTATAAGTTTAACGTATGTATCTATGTTTGTGTGTCTGTCTGTGGCATCGTAGGTCTCAAAAAGGTAAACATTAATTTCACTGTACTTCCAAATGAAATTCTATTTCCCTCTTCATCTTTCGCAACACCTTACCAAAACAAAGTTACACCAAAGTTGTACAATATTATCAACACACCCTAAAAACGTCAGTTATTACTCACTTTATAACAATCTTCGCTGACACTGTAAACTCCAATATGATCAAAGCTTGTGTTTAAAATCACATAAGCATAATTCAAAGGTAAAAAATTGATATTAATACTATTGTATATTTCAACACTTGGCTTGCCAAGCCACGACGCCATTTTGTTTACGTTGCGTCTCACTCCAACGCACGACTACACGATTACCGAAAACGAAACAGCAAATTGGCAATGCCAAGGTCGGTTGTGAATTTCAAGCGGATTTTGACTTTGACGGGAAATATTTATAGTAGATTTTTATTTGGAATTTTTAATTAACAGTATGAACTGTTCACTTGTGAGTTCGATTCTATACTGAATCGAATTGGAAAGAAGTTTTTACAAATAACCTGGCCTGATAAGCGAAGATAAATGTGTAATCACGGTTCATTCGTATGATGTTTACATACATCAGTTTCTTGGTGGCGGTAAAAGTGTTTGTAGTAAAGTTGGGAGATATTTGGCTTTGTTATCGATCGAGCTAGTAACAATCATTTTGCATTCCCGTTGTATCTCTACCTAGGTAAATACATAAATAATAGACTAACAGAAAGAAGGAGAAATATCCCGATTGCTCTTAAAATTAAAAATCGGCCAAGTGCATGTCGGATCACTCACAAAGAAGGGTTCTGTACCGATAGCTACGTTCTTGTGGCCCAGCGGCACCCGCCTACCGCGTGCGGTATGCGAGGTAAAACAATGTGGGCGCAGGTCAGTTCTTGGATGGGTGACCGCTTTTGAGTGGTTACTAACTGAGCGCTCTCTTGCTTTGGAAGGCACGTTAAGCCGTTGATCCTGGCTGCTGTCTACGACAGCAGTCGTTAAGCCAAGTTAGAGGCCTTCGGGTGGCTTGAGAACTTCTAACAGTCAAGTTGCCCGCTCACTTGACAAAGGGGTTCGAAGTTGCACCACGTCCGTAGGGAGTACCCACCGTTACCCTACACGTGACCCCTGGGTGGTGCTAAAAGTGCAACAAACATTGGCAACCGTACTTGTCTTCTCGAAGATCTCACGGTTCGTAAATAAATTCCATACGATTAAATAAAATTAAATCCAAAAAGGTCGTATCTTCATAGGGGAACTCACGGCACTTTAGTTACGTCTTTTTGTTTGGGCAAGAGAGTTTTGCAGCGATAACTAAAAAAACGTTAGAAATATCTTGTTCAAACCAAAAATCGTTGAAAGTATATAATAATGTACACCACCCCAATTTTTTTCAGAATTTACTTATTTATTTATTATTTATTTTTCAGACACTTTTTACGACTTTGACAGCTAATATCTCACCAATCTCACCGAAGTAATGAAAACATATCATACCATTTTTGAGAGAATTCAGAATCAATATAAATTAAAAATGAAATGCGTTTGTTACGTGTCACTACATTTTTTTTGAAATGGCTAACACATACCAGGTCTGAAAACTGATTCTTGATCCACGACCCCGAAATCATCCTGTATATACATACCTCTCGCCTCGGGTTAACTGAGTTGTTATACATACATAACATGCATATGTAGCTCGGATTGCGGACATGAGTTTAACACTATGCGGACTTTGGACCATGTGTCCACAACAGATTTACAGTTTTACTGGCGTCATGGCTTGTGTTCAGTAAAAATCAGTCATGCCTTTCGTGAGAACCTACCGGGTAAAGTTCAGAAGCATTTGTACCATATCGGCTTTAGCGTAGCATTCATAAGTTCGTTAAATTACCTTAAATTAGGTCCAAATTATAATTTTTTTATCCGACTGCGCCGACGTACAAAAGGAGTGTGTGTTTGACCTGTTTTTATCTATCTAAGAATGTATGTATTTATGTATGCCCGTTCCTTTGTTCCCTCGTAACTACTCAATGGCTCAACCGATAGGATAAATATTAAAGAAATAAATAAATATTGGGGGACAATCTTACACAAATCGACATAATCCCAAACTAAGCAAAGCTTGTACTATGGGTACTAGACGACAATATACATACTTAAATAGATAAATACATACTTATTAGGTCATTAGATTGGTCTTTATGGCGCGAGTGTACATACAAATTATAAAAAATCAAAATGGCGGTATTGTACGATTTAATGTGAATCCGAATTTCACGTACATTTAAAGACGTGCGGAAATAAACTTTACTTAGGTATACACTTAATACTTAATACGGTATTTCACTGAAAGTGAAATCAGTAACTTTTTACGTAACGTCAAAATCACTCGGTTAGTATGAAGTTTATACCACAGAATAAGGAATAGTACAAGTACAGAAATTTCATTTCCTAGCAAAAACGGAGTTTACGCATAAGAATCATGCCTACTCTGTGCATCTTTGTCTATCGTGTAACTTGTATTCATTCACACGCAACACGTGTAGCCCTAAGGCTGTCAAGCCAAAAAACTTCAATGAGGTGAAAAATGTTCTAGCTCACGGTGAAATCACAATAGTTATGAAATCTTTGTTTATAGGTATTCGGCTTTTACAGTCTCCCTCAAACCACTCTCATCTCATCTCATCTCATGACATGAGCATAATAATGTCAATATGTCAATTTATTTGTCAAACCCTCGTCAAAATTAAACCCGGCGAAAAGAAACTACACTACACCACAGAATAAAAAATAGTACAAGTATTTATACTAATGAGCCACACTTCCCTACCTCTCACACACCCGTCATTACGTCACAATTTTCTATGGTCAAACTATGTTCTTTTTCATGTTTGCGTTTAAAAATCTTTAAAATTGCATAAATTACCGAAATTTGATTTTCTTCAAGTATTTTTGTATGATTTTGTTTATTGGTAACGTAAAAAAATATTTTTTTATATTTGTTAAATACTATGCCGTGCCGTATCGTAACGGGCATTGGAACCAGAACCCAGAAGGTTTATGCCACGGCTGAACAGTTGAAAATCGTGTAAAGTTTTCAAGTTAGGCTTTAAGTTGCAGTAAGAGTCCTGTTGGCCCAGATACGTGGATTACCCTTATTTGCCAAAGTTAAGATTATCAATTAAATAGAGATAATTAGGCTTAGACGACTTCCTGACTTAGCGGGGCGGGATCAGTGTGTGCTGGTATACCACACACTGCAACAACACACTATAGAACACTATAATGTTCTTTGACGTGAGATTACCGATGTCGCATAGATTATCTTACTTGTTAAGATACTACGAGTAAATGGTTTTATTTTAATAAGATTTATTTCTTACTAGCTGGTACACGTGACTTCGTCTGCGCAGTATTAGTAGTTGGACAATACACACAATATCTTTATAAATTTTAGCCTATGTGTTATTCTGATGTATAAGCTATATTATTGTAAAGTTTCGTTAAAATCCATTCAGTAGTTTTTACGTGAAAGAGTAACAAACCATACTTAAAAAAAGTTTTGTGCTCTGACTTGTTGTACACAATGGCGGCAAAAAGATATAACACGTCCTCATCCTCATTGGCCTGTACATGTACATCCATAATACTCCGCCACAGCCGATGACATGGTGAAGTACGTTCGCCAGAAGACCGGCTACTCGCTGAGGGTGTTCCAGCTGCGCTTGTGCCACTACGTGCACTTCAGCTCGTTTGTGGTGCGCGTGCCGCGGCCGCTGCAGGCGACCATCGCGTGTGCTCATTTCTGGCCGCAGGGTGCCGTGTTCTGGCAGTTTCGGGGCAACCTGCCGAATCTTCACCGGAGTTAACGCAGAGAAGTCACGCTGTTACATCGCCTATGTGTTTTAGATAAGAATATTTTGAACCTTCACGCAAAAAGAGAGGGGTGTTATAAATTTAACGAGTCTGTCCGTGTATCTGTCTATGGTATCGCAGCTCCCAAACGGATGAACCGATTTTCGTTTAGTTTTTTTAGTGTCATAGATAATTGTATTATTGTATTCATGAAAATCTTTTAAGCCGTTTTTGAGATATTGAGCTTTGAAATGAAAATGTCGGGGTTTTTTCTACTTTTCTAAGTTTTACTATTGATATGTTTGTTGATCTGTATGGTATTATGTTGCCTGAATCAAATAAAATAATAAAAGGATGATTTTTGCAGTGTTTACATTATGGTGGTGTAGCACTTAATACGCACATGACTCGTGAGTCCGATTGTTATGAGGCGTTCGCAGGCATAACAAGGCGTTTTTAGACATATCGAAGCGATCTTAGACATAACTAAACCGAAAACTGCCGAAGCTTCCCGAAGACTGCCTCGGCGTCTTTAGGTACGTACTCCTTGCGCTGTCGAAGCAACCCGAAGTATGCCGAAGCAACCTGAAGCCTGCTAGGCCGTTCTCAAGCATACCAAGGCTACCGCGCCGTGCTGTGCCTTTTGGGCTCCGGGGCTTTCTGAAAATGTAAAATGATGACGGAAGGAGTTGTAGGACTAATAGAGTCCTATCAGTAATTTATGCGCACCTGGTTAAAATTGGCGGATATATCTAAATATAGAAATATGACGGAGACAATGTTACTCAAATTGAACTAACTAAGCCCATTGTAAGCTCAATACGGCTTATGTTATTGGTATTGGACGACGATATACATAGTCACACCTCCCGTACCCCGTACAGAATTAGACCTGTAGGTGTTCGAACCCAGAACCGTCAGCTCCATAGCCACACTAAACAGGTCGGCCATACTATATGTACAATTACTGCTATTATTTATTCTGTGCTTACACCCCGTATATCCTCCCCACATTACCGATGCATGTTTCGCGAACCCATAAACCGCGCCAAGTCCCAAAACGGCCCAATAACAGGCGGGAACAGAATAAACTCAGGTGATCAAATACACTACACTACTATAAACAAGGGGGTGCTCAAATTGAAGATTCTTCAGCGGGATGTAGGGTTTTTGGATACGGCATTAATATTTAAATAAGCTAGAGTTTACATCTTCTATTTATTATTTCAACAAATCGCCTTCAGGCAGCCTGAGAACATCCAACAGTCAAGTTCCCCAATCACTTGAGAAGCCTAATCCCAATAAGGTCTATTTCCCCCTTGGGTTGTAAGATCAGATGGCAGTCGCCTCCGTAAAAAGTAGTGCCTACGGTATTTTTTTTAATACACGTAGGTGGCGAACAAGCGTACGGCCCGCCTGATGGTAAGCGGTCACCGCAGCCTATGGACGCCTGCAACTCCAGGGGTGCCACATGCGCATTGCCAAGCCTTTAATAGTTATTTGTTCAACAAGAGAGCAAAGTAGATTTTTACTGCGAGTGTTGATGTTGAGTCCCGAGTAAGTGAAAGATTCAAAATTAGAACCTTGAGCGTAGCGAGGGACTCAAAAGACACGAGTTGCAAATATCTTTGCTCTCGTGTGATACATACAACTTTTCACCTCAGCGGCGAGAACATATAACGTAAAGGAATAGTGATAGAGAGAATGAAGTTACTTAAAGTAACCTACGATATGAAAAATTAAAAAGTTAGGTTTTTTCACGCTCGCAGCAAAATTGCATTTTGCTCACTGGTTTCAAGCTGGAAAAGTCGTTTTCACGCTTGCAATTTTGCTCACTGGTTTCAAGCAGCAAAACCGTCATTTTCGAGCCGCTGAGGTGGAAAAATGTATACACTGTAGACCCTCGGGAAAACCTCAGCAGGGAGCACTCATTCCACAGTCGGAGCGTCCGAGGGAGGGGAGTATCTGGCGATATTTTTGGTTGCACGGCCTTAACAACCCCGGTCCCGGACCCGGGTATGTCCTAAAACCGTAGTTTTGGTCGTTACCAAGACCACCGGGGGATGGGCAGCAGCATCTCTGCAGTGCGGTGGAGCTACTGCGATCGCCAACCCGCATCAAGCGTGGCGATTATGGCATTTACCCCTATGAAATTGGGGGAGGCCTGTGTCCAACAGTGGACGTCCTACGGCTGATATGGCGGTGGTGGTAGCCTTAACAACCAATCAAAATGTAATAAATACATGCTGTCGTCATACTGGCTCGTAATTTCAGCAATTTCAGCGTTTGTTACACGCGTAGTCAGCGTGTTTCAACTGTACTTGTAATTCTTAATTTCCCTTGTCTATCCAATCTTCCTGCATCCGCACTAGTGCGACAATATTTACATTACTTGAGGGAAGCAAATAATCCAGCGTCGCACTTGCGAAACGTACGATCTTCAAATATGTATATATTCACTGTTTTGCACCTAATATCGTTGTAATAAGGCGAAATATGTTTACATACCTTTGACGTCGAACGTACGATCGCGAACGTCGACTGAAATGTGAAATCTTAATATCGTTTGATGTGTGAATTATAGTCATTCTGTAGACTGTTGTTTACAACTGGCGTTCAAATCAACGTGATGTGTAAAAAGATATTTAATAAAATTAGCAACGAGATAAAATGCCATAGTTCTGGAAACATCTTCAACCACCGTCTGAAGACGTTCTTGATAAAGATATAGATACTCTTTAAATGAATTCCTGCATGACAAAAATGATAACTTGAATAGAAGTAATCACTTGAATTAAATATTGTTATTAGATAAGTTAGTATACAGGGTGATTTCGGGGTCGTGGATCAAGAATAAGTTTTACGACTTGGTATCGGTTAGCCTCTTCAAAAAAATTGTAGTGACACGAAACAAACGTTTTTCTTTTTTAATTTATTTTGATGACAAAAATACAAAATCTCAAAAAAACATGGTTACCCTTCTCTCTTTGACGGATAGTATGGAGAGATGACAGTGGGGTAGGGTGACCAAGTTGTATGAAAAAGTATTATTTCCCATTAGAATTTGAAGAAAAAGAGAATTATTTGAGTTATAAACCGTCATACCAACTGTAATGTTGTCTTCTTTGAATTCTTGACCATGTACAATCATTCCGGATCACGACCCCAAAATCACCCTGTATAAGTACTATTGTATGCCCTGGCAGGGCGTCATGTACAGGTTTTCTCAAAATGTAACCAAACACCAACATTATTGTACCTACATGACTATACAATGAATAAATGAATATGAAAATAGGAGTAGCGTGTAACGTAGATGATCATAAATCTCATAATTTATATTCTTAACTGGGTAATTACAAGTATCTTGTTACAATGAATGTTTTTGTTATCCACAAATTTCGGTGAAGAAAAGCTCCATAACTTCGTATATCTGCCCCGTGTGATGCCAGGTTAGTACCACCCCCTTTTCCCCTTGGGTGTGGTAAGAGTCGACTGTGGGAACCAGGTTGAAGTGTGTTGTGAGCGATGGGCTAGCAACCTGTCACTGCAATATCACATTTTCTCCATCTATAAACCTGCAATAGCTAAAACCGACACTGATGAGTAATTTTCATGTGCTCCGCCTACCCTTCTTGGGAATATAGGCGTGAGTTTATGTATGTATCTGCGAAGAAACTCGAAGGTGTAAGGTAATGGACGATTCACACCAAACGGCCGGAGACGGCGCGCACGCCACCAGAGTCAAAGGAATTCGAACCCTCCATACAGAAGGTAAACCTTGTATCCAAACGGCAGCGGCAGCCGACCGGAGCCGACCGGCTGCCCGCAACCCATCAAATATGAAATCTAACGTTCCAATTCCTTTGACTCTAGTGGGGTGCGCGCCGACTCCAGCCGTTCGGTGTGAATCGTCCATAAATGTCCCAGTGCTTGACTCTGACCCAATCCATGACACTTTCAATCTTATGTCATAATGACAGAAGTGACCAGTAGGTCTCATCTAATGCTCTATTGGGCATTAAAGTGTCGATCATTGGGACCTTTACCTTATGCGAAGTTTACTTCTACTACTGCCTTCTGGTTGCTGGGCTGGAATAACCTAACGACGCA
This sequence comes from Notocelia uddmanniana, assembly GCA_905163555.1. NCBI lineage: Eukaryota > Metazoa > Arthropoda > Insecta > Lepidoptera > Tortricidae > Notocelia > Notocelia uddmanniana. The sequence goes on from LR991063.1 coordinate 26,171,628, forward strand.
GAGAAATTATCAAGCCTTCCATTGATTAATATGCGGTTCTGAAAGCCTCTCTGTAATTTTAAAAACTATATGACCAATCTCTAGAACTATTCATTCGTTTGCTATTCTGCTGAAGGATGAAAAACCTTTCCCGTTTTAAGTCGGTTAACTATAGATCCTAGATTTGAGTTCAATTCCCACCACAGTGGTTACGTAGTTTTTTCGCCTGTACGTAAGCTTGATCTAAATCTAATTCCCATTTTAAAAACCGGCCAAGTTCGAGTCGGACTCGCACACCGAGGGAAAATATTTTTATTATATGGTGTAACTAAAAATTTACGGTTTTCGCAATTTTTACTTTATCTGTGCTCTAAGACGTTGCTTCGTACCAAATTTCAAGATTCTGAGTTCACTGGAAGTACCCTGTAGGTTTTGATTCCCTTGCGAGTGTCGAAAATTTGTGGAAATTTGCGGCATAAACGGCTGTATCTTTTGATTCCGTTGGCTTTTAGAAGTTTAATTTTTTCAGAGCTCCAGGGGACAGTAGACTTGAGTATTTGATATAAATTCCAGCTTAATACCTCCACGCGTTCCTGAGCAAAAGGATCTTTGACAGACAGACGGGCGCCGTGATGAGTTCTACTCTTTATTTAAAACGTACCGGTACATTCATGGAGAGAACCCATAGTATCTACTTAACCCGTATTAAACAAAATGAATTTGCTTTATGTGTGGTGCTAATTAAAAAAACCGGCCAAGTGCGAGTCGGACTCGCGCACGAAGGGTTCCGTACCAGAAAAAAAACGACAACAACTACTCTGTTGTAGGTTGTTAGGAGCCCCCCTTAATTATTATTATTATTATTTCTAATTTTAGTATTTGTTGTTCTAGCCACAATAAATATACATAGCTTGCTATTACGGTTCTTGAGATCTAGCTCGGCGAGTGGTAGCCATGAAAAAGGGCTAAAATATCACGTTTTTTGTATGGAAGCCCCCCTTAATTATTATGACTATTTTGTTTTTAGTATTTGTTGTTAGAGCGGCAACAGAAATACACAATCTGTGAAAATTTCAACTGTCTAGCTATTACGGTTCTTGAGATACAGCCTGGTGACAAACGGACGGACGGAAGGACAGCGAAGTCTTAGTAATAGGGTCCCGTTTTTACCCTTTGGTTTTTACAATTAGGAATAAGTATTATACAAACACACTACACTTATCTATGAACCAGCAATTAGTAGTTATTTAAGTCATTGCAAAAAGAAAATTACCATTTTAAAAGGGGGGTCTCTGGCACCGATTTGAGGCTCAATAAGAAAGCTAAAAAAAATGCAAAATGCACGCAAAACTGTCAAGGGACTCTGACTTGGCAGTGTATTTCTGAAAGTCATTTTTGTAGAGGTACCTATATACAAAGATACAGAAAAATGTATGGGCGCCTAAATCGTTTTGAGAAGTAGTGTATAATATTTTAGTATCACTTAGTTTTATTTTGATAAGCACTTTAGTGGGAGATACAAGTATCCCTGCCTACGTAGCTGGGGGTCCCAGGTTCGAATCCCGGTAAGGGCATTTATTTTTGTGATGAGCACGCATAGGTGTTCGTGAATCTCGGATATTTTCTATCTATTAAAGTATTTATCTATCTTTTTTTAATACCACTTCGGTGGCAAACAAGCGTACGGCCCGCCTGATAGTAAGCGGTCACCGCAGCCTATGGACGCCTACAACTCCTAGGGGTGTCACATGCGCGTTGCCGACCCTTTAAGAATTTGTACACTTCTTTCTTGAAGAACCCCATACAGTAGTCCGTCGGGAAAACCACGGCAGGGAGCTCATTCCACAATCGGAGCGTCTGAGGGAGGAAATTCCTATGAAACCGTACCGTACGCGACCACTTGGGTTTTAAGGTGTGAGGATGACTGCCCTGCCGGCGAATGAACGGCGAGCTGTGCGATGGTAGAAAGCGGCCGTAGGCATCATGTCGAACAGTTCTTCGGAGCACAATCCATTATATAAGCGATACCATCTATACCTAATATCGTCGCCTAGTAGGTCGATTTTTGACTGATGCGTATGTCATAATTTAGCGTAACTTTTCCCAATCTCGCTATGAAAATTACATTGCTTGCAATCACCATATTACTTTCTACGTGACAAGTTGACAATACACACTAAGTTCTGTCCTTACTAATTAACAGCTCGTCGTTAACATCTCTCAATTTAGAACCGAAACTAGTAGTGCAATATCAGTATTAATTCAACACGCGTCCTAATCAATTCTGTAGGTATGTCAACCGCTTCACTAATATAGGATGGGTATTGATCGCACTTTTACATGGTTATTATTATCATGCAATACATTCATATCACGATACGTATCACGTGGATAGTGAAGCAAAATCCATACAACTTTTAAAATCGCGATAATACTGACACCCCAGTATTGTGATAATATTAATCGTATAAAGGGCCCCAATAAGGAATACGTAGGACAAATACTTACATACTCGTACGACATGGTGGGAACAAGTAACCCGACAAACTTTAATTGTGTATTCCTGAGCATTTGGGGGCTAAAATATCATACAAAGTTTCCTCGTTTCGGTCTTATTGTTGAGATGTTATTGATTTTTATGTAAACTGTTTTAATTTCGTAACTCGGTAAAAAGCACTTTTTTATTGTGACATAGCCACAAATCGCACCGTTAGGCTGGGTTGCACCGACTTACGATCACAAACCGATCAACGTTAAATATGGCGCCGGTAGCTGTCATGCCATAGAAACTTGTCAAACTTTCCATACATTCAAATATTAACGAACACAGCTTACGATTACAGACGGTTTGGTGCAACCCACCCTTAGAATTACAGTGACCTAACAGTATATTACAAGTTTTTGAATCAGGTCAGTATAGTTAATTCTACGAGCCTTCCTGATTTATCGATGCGGAGGCGGCACGATATGAGAAAACTGTCAGCTGTCAGTGTCAACCGATACTAATGCAATACTGCCCCAGTTCTGCGCATCTGACAGTATTTCGTAAGGAAATCTCACATCGGAAAACTCACGTCAAGGAGCAAAATACCTATGACATATCGCTCCCGCCCCGCCAAGTCAGGAAGTCGCCTAAGGGTGCGAAATGTAGCCAGGTCTCACTTGATATAGTAATTCATACAATATCAAAATGGAACAAAAAAAACTTTTATAGTTTGTTTAGGTGATGTTATACTACGACGGTGGCAAACAAGCTTACGGCATGCCTGATGGTCAGCAGACACCGTAGCCTATGGACACTTGCGACTCCAGAGGAATCACAAGTGCGTTGCCGACCCTTTATTGACTTGGGGATGCGCTGTGTTGAGAGTTAGGGACCCGCAGATGATGTATTTCTACAAAGTGACATTAACTATATTTATATAATTTGGATTATTAAATGTCTTTTCCGCTCACGGGACAATGGTGTCCCGGACCTTTGGAAGGCGTGCGCGGAGCCGAAGTACCGAGGTACTGAAGTACCAAACGAGTACCACATAGCCAACACGTAGAGGCCCTTTTGACAATTTAATGAAATGCAAGGGGTACACCGAGCGGATGCTGTCCCTGCCCGTGTCATGGGACGCACACAGAGACAGCACCCGCCAGGGTGTACAGGAACTATTGCTGGTTGATGGAATCTAAATGAACCGGACTATTGGGTGAATATGATGGACTAATGGCTGGGCTATTGAGTGAGACAACTGACGTCTGCCTAATAAAACTGTTTCACATTTTTATCTAAGGCAGACGGTGACTCGACATTTGCTAGATGGGCCCCATAAATAGTGACATTAAAAATGGCCTAAGGGCAACACCGGTGCAGAGGGCTGGGGGTAGAGAGGTGGCACTGGACTTTAAACATATAACCAACTCGCCACTTAGGTGACCACATCCACCCCCGAGCAACAGCTCTAGCGACTCCACTCTGGACAGCCGGTTAAGGCAAGCCAGAGGCGGGGGGCCTGTTCATACAACCAACCCACAGGACACCCCCAGGAGCACTCAGGTAAGTACCTCAGAGGCGTGAATATGCCCCTATTAATTAGTTGTTCCGGAATCACCCCCTACGCGGAACTTAAGGTAAATTCAGTACGACGATTAACATAACATGTTGAATGTTGATATCTATGTGTTCCGCTTACTCATTCAGACACGTTTATCTCGGAGCGTGGGGAAGCGAGCGCGAATAACTTCGATATAATATTGTTATGCTTATTTGTTGAGCCAAATGAACTTCTTTCTAAGTTTACACATTTCGCTAGTTTGCTTTACTTTAAGACGGCGCAGTACGATCGGTGTGGATCGGTTCTCCATACAAACGTATTTAGGCTCTCATTTTAAAACGCCATGCTAGAACAACATGAAACTTTGTATACACAATGGGATCCGGCATACCTAGGTCGAAAATTAGTTTCTGTTGCTAGAAATTGAAAAAGAAAAAAAATACAGCGGTTTTTTGAGTTTTTTAAGGCTTGTATGAAAACCTTAATAATCGCTGTATTTTTTCGCCATTATATTAAGCAACAGAAACTAATTTTCGACCTAGGTATGCCGGATCCCATTGTGTATACAAAGTTTCATGTTATTCTAGCATGGCGTTTTAAAATGAGAGCATAAATACGTTTGTATGGAGAACCAAACGTACTGCGCCCTCTTAAGTGCTTAATGGGAAAATTTTATCACGGTTTTTAGCTTATATGATGGTTTAAACCACCACCGCTATAGGTAAAGACTTAAGAAAAGGACCTGTTTGTATGTACTTATGACGTGTTTGAATAGATATTTATTTTGTTTCTGTTACCGTTAAATGGGGTGAGTTGGGTGAAATTTGACTTTCAAACCTCAATAAAATTTTATTTTTTCGTGGGGAATGGGCAGCAGCATTCCTAGAGTGCGGTGGAGATACTGCGATCGCCTACCCGCATGCCAAGCGTGGCGATTATGGCATTTACCCCCCATGAAATTGGGGGAGGCCTATGTCCAGCAGTGGACGTCCTAGGGCTGATATGGTGGTGGTGGTGTGAAAACTGAATGGTGTATATAATAAGTGGTTCGGACGTTTGTATTTTAGTTTGTATTTTATTTTGGGTAGTTCCATTTTTTAACTTTGGCGATAAAGAGGAAAACCCACCTCACCCCGTAGTGCCTCGTATTTGGGGTGAGGGTTTTTCATACAAAGGTGATTTTGGAAGATTGTTGGATCAATTTTTATTAAATATGCGTAGAACTATAGCCCCATTTTAAATTGGAATACATTATTTATGTAGCAGTAGCCTTAAAATCCCTTCTCACCCCCCTCTCAAACCTTCTCTCCCCATTCATAACCCAACTCTCCCCGCGAAACCTACTCACCCCGTTTTACGGTACACATTTTAAATATGTAATGTCTATTCGAAAACGTCACAACTACATACAACAGGTCCTTTTGTTAAGTTTTTTTACCTGTAAGTAAATAAATAAATATTGGTAGACAATCTTACACATGTCTTACACAAATCGACCTAGTCCCAAACTAAGCAAAGCTTGTACTATGGGTACTAAACGACGATATAAAAAAAAAAAAAAAAAAAATAGACAAGACCCAAGAACAAAATCCGTGCTAAATGCACAAGTAAACAGGCCGTCCTATAGCTTACTATAAAACGAATACGTTCACAAGATGTCTGGCATTTGTAGTAGTTGACATAAATCTGTTAAAGCGACAATGAAGTGCCGAGCGCGCGACTTGCTAATTAGCATTGCTCCAGAATCAGCTCCCTTTAGGAGTGTTCTACATATAGGTTAACACGTTTAGGACAAGCAGTCTTTTAGACTGAACCTATTGAATTAGACTCAGTATTGTTTTTTTTTAATACTATGACTGCGGCAAACATACATACGGTCTGCTGATAAGCAGGCACCTAATATGGACGTTTGTGACTGCGGTACAATCCCAAGCGCGGCGCCAACCCTTTATTGATATGAGAAATCGTTTTATTGATACCTAGAGACAAATGCAGCTCTACCGCACAACATAGCGTATCTTCGGGAGCTCTGGGAGACTTTACTCACTACCTGTATTTCTTTGACACGCTTTAATATTTTTTTGTAAACCGTCATTCTTTGTTCTATCCGTTGTTCTTTTGTATACTATTTTAACGAACAATAACGGTTAATGAAAGAACGTCTGTTTTGCAGGAGCATAGGAAGATTTGAAGAAGAATGCGGTGCGGGAGCGCTGCCGGTACTGTAACCCCTAGCTCCAATGAAGGGGAATTGGGCTGAATGAACGCCTGGAGTGATCGACAGCCCGCCTGACCGGCCAGGCGTCCCCCCCCCCCCCAACAACAACAACATAATGAAAGAACGAAATCATTTCGGTTATCGGTATACGAAACGAACGAAATTTAAACGATCTGATAAACCGGTAACCGCGAAAAGTGTATCATCCTGCTGCTGCAATCAAATTCGAGTGAAGTGACTTATTAAGCCACCCTTTTTCCGAGAAGCTTTGTTGAATTAAAAACAACCGGTTAATTTCGTCCAAAAGGAACGAAATCCATTAAGATAAGATATAAATTTGTTTTTTCAAATAGGATTCGTTGAACCGCTTTGGCATCTTCATCAGCTACTACAATCGTAAAAAAAGGTTTTTCTTATAAACCGGTAACCGAAACCAAAAACGCTAACCATTTCGATTTATGGTCAATGGCCAATACTGGTTTGAAAGAAATACCGGTATAGGAACCATGGATTCACGTTCATACCTGATATGCTAGTAAGACGCTGTACACATATGTAAGTACCAGTTAAGTATGAGTAAGTGAGAGTGGCACTGTGTGCCTAACACATATGATCTACTTTCAGTGTAGTGGGCTAAGTATGGTTAGAACTGCGTATTGAGCGTACTTGAGGTACGTTCAGATGCAGAGAAACCTGACCCCCTGTATACAAACTTCTATCAAAACGAATATTTATTCTGCAAATATTCCACAATGGCACTTTTACCTACAAAAGTTAATCTTATAATTATATTTTAAAATAATAGCAATTTCAAAAGTCCACACTAACTAAATGTCATTAATTAGGAACAAAACGAGTGTATGAAGGAAGAGTGGATGGAAAAGTTGGAAGGGGAAGACCTCGGCGAACGTACTCCGACCAAATCGGAGACATTCTGCAGAAAGGCCAGGTCAGGAGTACCCTAAATCGGCGCGCATGCATGAAGAATGTTATGGGAGTTCATGAAGCGAAAGTTGTATGTCAGGATCGTAGCAAATATAAATCCGTGATCTCTGCCTACCCCTCTGGGTAACAGGCGTGATTGTATGTATGTTTGTATGCAATTAGGAACAAAATTACAAGCTCGTGAAAAATACAAATTAAGGAATCTTAGAGATGTATAAAGTCTCTTTGATAACGTGACTCTTTCTTTGAAGCTGACTGTACATGTGAGCTTACACGTTTCGATTTACTGTATTGAATTGAACTATGTTATATACTCGCATTTTTATTCCATCCAAGCTAAACCTAACCTATTAGAAAGAGCGGGTTTCAATTATCAGGTGTTAGGTTAGAACTGTGTCCCCAACAAAAACAAACTGCTACCCGTAAATATACAACATGCATCTTGACAGTGTTCCAAATAAATAAATAAATCAGGCCAAGTGCAAGTCGGACTCGCGCACTGAGGGTTCCGTACTTTTATTATTATTATATGATGTATATTAAATATAATGAAACGGGTCACTCACGTCTTTAAGGTCGAATATCGCTCGACATGTTTCAGACCGGTTCGCGGTCCTTAATCATGAGCACCTATCCTAACCTAACCTATCCTAGGTTGTGCTAAGAAAACCGTCGCCGCGATAGGTGCTCATTAAGGACCGCGAACCGGTCTGAAACATGTCGAGCGATATTCGACCTTAAAGACGCGAGTGACCCGTTTCATTATATTTAATATGTCTCAAACTCACGGGAGTTTTCTATATAAAATTATATGATGTAACTAAACATTTACGGTTTTCGCAATTTCTCTTCTATCTGTGCTATAAGACGTTGCTTCGTACCAAATTTCAAGATTCTGAGTTCAAGGGAAGTACAAAGCAGCTTAAGTGCATTCGTGAGGATATGACTTGAATTGTGACTTTGGTTGTTAAAGATAAACCTAAATAGTGGGTGCCAGGCACAGTTAAAAACTGAGTACAGTAAAATAGCTCTATTTTCTGTGATAATATCATCCTAATAGAGGAATAAGCATAAGAAACGAACTTTTTACGTTATATTTCTAAAAAACATTAAGTTATTCTAAATTTGGTTACTTATTTTGTGCTTAGTGGCCTCAAATTTATGAATATTTTACTAAGTTTGCCCAATTACAAACAGTGGGTTTCTGAAGAGCGCGCAGACTCTAAGGTTGAGCCAATAAAACTTTACTTTATATGAAAACCCCGTTGTTTAAATGTTTTTCACAACTGACTACGTACTGTGCACTACAGACTCATATTTTCGCTCGCAAATATTTTATCATTATTGTATTTGTAGCAAGGCAATTCAGTAAAAGAAAAACCGGCCCGGTAGTGCGTGTCGGACTATGCACAATGAAGGATTTCGTACCTACTCCATATTTAAAAGCACTACCATGTATTTTGAATTAGGGAAAGGTCGTACGTTCATAAGAAAAGCACGACTCTTATGTAAAACTTTTCACAAAGAAAGAAAAAACACATTTTTTGTTTCTTTGTTTATTAAGAATTTTTACATTTAACCCTTTTATTGGATATGCCACACGATATAGTTTGCAAATGTTTTTTTTTCTATTTAACTCCCCAAAAGTGGCCCCCATTGACTGTGACAGATGGACGGGCAGACAGACACACGAGTGACCTTATGAAGATTCCGTTTTTCCTTTTGAGGTACGGAACCCTATTAGAAAACAATACCTACTTTTTGAAAAATCTGTACTAATATTATAAATGCGAAACTGTGTTTGTTTGTCTGTCTGTTACTTCTTTACGCTTAAACCGCTAAACCGATATAAATGAAATTCGGTATAGAGATAGTTTGAGACCCTGAGCAGGACATAGGATAGTATTTATGCTGAAAATAATTTCTTAGGGGATAAAAAGGGCGGCGGAAGTTTGTATAGGGAGTAATAATTAAGCCTGCGCCTACAATTATTTCTCAGAGGCGATAATGAGTTCCATGCCGACGAACTCGCGGGAAAAAGCAAGTATATAATATAAATATTTCATTCATTAAAAAGGTAGATATTTTTGGATGCGCGCGGTAATATTATAAACTCAAGGACAATCCAGCATTTCGTGGAAAGCAAATTAACCTAAAAAACAGTGTATTTAAAAGCAAGCACACAATATTAATAAAAATAAATGATTTACTGTCGCAAAAAGCAGAAAAATAAAAAATACACAGAGGAGGAACGCAACTAAAATAAATGTAAAACAAAATCGGTGCGACAAAAGGCTCGGGCTCAGAGTTTGCTGTGAACCACAATTAATCGCAAAACTATTCTATCTACACCGTAAAAATATTTCCCTTAACTGTAGTGATGTACCTATACTCATTGTACCGGTATTTAGCCCAACCCTACCAGGCGGCCCCTGAAATATCATGTCGGCGCGATGATTTATATCTGGCGTGATTGGGCGCCGTTTTTTATCGCATTGACATATACTGTTTATTACTAGTGTGTTGCGAGTTGGTCGTATTTTGGGGGTAAGCGAATAAACAGAGTACAAAACCAAACTAAACTAGTAAAAATTGACATTAAAATCGCAAAGCATGCATGTTTGTTCTTTTAAGTAAGAAGTTTTTTGAAACTTAAACAAACTTGAGTTCGCACGCGAAATTCTGAGCAATATTGGATTTTTATTACTTAATGCTCTAAAAGACAAAGCTGACATTTTCTACTGTTAAATTCAGTACATCAAAGTTCGCGCCTAATGCGTTATCTATCCATAAAGGTATAACCGACGCCGCCCTGTGCGTCATATTTCCATAAAGGGTTGACCAACGCCACCTGATGCTTCACCTATCCATAAAATGTTTTTTTTAATACCACGTCGGTGGCAAACAAGCGTACGGCCCGCCTGATGGTAAGCGGTTACCGCAGCCTATGGCCGCATGCAACTCCTAGGGGTGTCACATGCGCATTGCCGACCCTTTAAGAATTTATACTCTCCTTTCTTGAAGAAACCCATACTGTAGTCCGTCGGGAAACACTCGGCAGGGAGCTCATTCCACAATCGGAGCGTCCGAGGGAGGAAATTCCTCTGAAACCGTACCGTATGCGACCATTTAGGTTCTAAGGTGTGAGGATGAATGCCATAAAATGATACTAAATTCTTGAAAATGTAGTACCTAACGAACACGAGTAATTCCAACATGGCCCTTATTCCAGTGCGTAAACAATGAGACTTACAAATATATTTTTTACATTTATGGCTGGGTTGCACCGACTTACGATCACAGACTGATCAACGTTCAATATGGCGCCGGCAGCTTTCATCCCATAGAAACTTGTCAAACTTTCCATACATTAAAATTTTAACGAACACAGCTTATTACAGACGGTTTGGTGCAACCCAGCCTAATTCAATATAAGAACGATAACGATCGGTCGGTCAGGCTAACGTTCGAAATCCTTAAGGAAATAATACAACAACACAGATTTAAAAATCTGATACCCGCACCAACGGCACATCTGAAATATCGCTTTCGTTGCCACTCGCCAGATACGATAAATAATAAATAAATAAATATTAGGGGATATTTTTTACACAAATCGAACTAGTCCCACAGTAAGCTCAATAAGGCTTGTGTTATGGGTACGAGACGACGATATATTTAATAGATATATACTTAAATACATAGAAAACATCCAAGTCTCAGGAACAAATGTCTCTGCTCACCACAGAAACAAATGCCCTTACCGGGAATCGAACCCGGGACCTCTAGCTTCGGAGGCAATGACACTACCAACTAGGCTAAAGAGGCCGACGATAAATATTTACATTTAATATAAACTTTTTGTAACACATGTAACGGTTAGAATTTAAAAGATTTTAAAATCTGACAATATAATCGTCTTCATTATCAAACAAAGTATAAAATGTTTCATACAATTCAATGTTGGACTAATCCTCTTTAGGTCAAAAGCAAAAACTAGCAAAATGCTTCCCTTGAGGAAGTTAAAGCCAACTTTAGACGGCGCACTAAGTGAACAGTGTTTTAAATAAACATTAGCTTAGCACCAACTTTATGTTGGAAATTACACTACGAAAGCATTTTTCATTCTGTAGACATTCTGTGGACGTGTTTATTTCCTGCATCATGCATTTAGCCAGTAAATATGGATTTGGTAAACTGCAAAATACGGTGCTAAACCATGACGATACGCTTCACTGGATGTCAGTTTAATAAACATTTTTCATAGTTGAGCATTTAAAAAAACACATAGTTGAGGACCTTCAACTGGTGAAATTAGTTCCAGTATGACTAACTTAGTATAGCTAGTAATAGTAATAATAGCCACAAAAGTTACCAAATACATTTTGAGGATACCAAGGGTCCTGAATTCCGACACACTCATCATGAAGTCAAAGGCGATTTGTATACTTTACCTATAGAACCATCATTACCAAGCCCACCGGCGCATCACCCTAGACGATTTAGTTTAGGCCATTGAAGAAGATAAAATCTGGCTAGTAAAAGCGTATATCATGAGCTCTCAGATGATTGACATAGCGTCTCCTTGCAAACAATCTTAGAGCTTACTCCCCAGCACGGCAGCCCTTCATCGAAATTTTAATTGATGTCCGCAGGTGGCCGGGTCTTGAATTCGTCACGATCGTACTAATACATATAATAAAGAGGTAAAATTTATCACTTTACAAGTTTGTATGTGTGACCAAGGCCATTCCCTGCACCTATGTACTATTTTTAAAAATATTTCATCAGTACATCTGATGAAAGGCTTTCGAGTTGGACATGACTTGTTCAGTCGGGTAGTTCCATACCGGCATCCAGCAACTGACAGATAGAACGCCCAGCAAAAAAACTACCCGAGGCTGTGCATTGTCATCATCATCATCTGCCGAAAGACGTCCACCGCTAGCCGCTAGCTCGGCCGAAAGATTATAATTATAACACTTTAAACTCTCGCGCTTTGTACACATTCGTATACGAGTCTAACGAGAAATTTATTTATTAAAAAAAAATGATTTATTGCCACATCAAAAAATACACAGCAGTACCACACATCTAGATATATTTACAGGTTATTGATTCTGCGACAACGGGCTCAGGTCTCAGCATATGCTGCGAGCTGGGTCAGCTGCGCAGCGCTGGTTTTCAGCCTGCACCCATCTCTCAGTTACATTTTTGCGAGTTACAAGGGAAACATTACACGCTGCTGTGCCTATCCTATATTCACCTTAATTGCCGACGTGTTGACATGGGTTGCTCCGGCCATGGTCGCGGCAGAAACCATGACCGGTGCAACCCATGTCGAAACGTCGGCCATTAAGGTAATTTAATTAATTTCTTGTTAGACCCGTATAAGAATATTTTAAGAATGTGTAATTTACGAATATTTTTAAGAAAGAAAGATTAAATTCGAAATCAGCTTCATCTAAATATATAATACCCACTCATAAAACCACAGCGCATGATTTGGTAATGGAAACCCACATGAGTTTCATGGTTAATATATTTTAGGTTAGATTGTCCTAATAGGATCGTTATTTCTTTAATGATAGAATATATTATTTTACTCCAGTGCTTTGTTTATATAGCCTATAAAGGTTTTATTAGAAATCGATACACTTTACGAGTACTAGCAAAGCAGGAATATAAATAAGCATATAACCCATATTAGATTCGCAGATGGTTTATACTGGTGCTAACTTGGCTTATAGCATACTTCATTGGAGGAAACTTATTTTCTGGAAGCATACTAAGCTGATTCTGCTATCTTTCAGTTATCCCATCAAAAACATAAATGTGAAAATGGCAGCCAAGTTCACCGCCAAAATAATTGAGATCTAAATGGGCGCCAAGTTCCGTAGATTATCTGAAAAGTTGCCAAGTTTGGCACTAGATTGTTTACAGTAAAACTAATTTACTGCGGCTTAATGCATTTTGAGCCTTAACTTGGCAGTTTTCTATGCAGTATGTTATAATACCATAAAAGCTGTTGGATATTTAAGAAAACTGCCAAGTTAAAGCTCAAAATGTATTAAGCCGCAGTAAATTAGTTTTACTGTAAACAATCTAGTGCCAAACTTGGTAACTTTTCAGATAATCTGCGGAACTTGGCGCCCATTTAGATCTCAAATCTTTTGGCGGTGAACTTGGCTGCCATTTTCACATTTATGTTTTTGATGGGATATTACTTTTTTTCAAACTTCATCCAATGGCGCTTTCCCAGAGCGAATGCCTCGTGCATTTATTACTATACAAAATACCCAAACCGCTATAGGTGCACCTAAAATATTTGAAGAGTTCCCTCTATTTCTCCAGGACCCTATGATCGGATTCTGACCCGATGACAATGGGACCACCCCGGAAGTATACCGTTTCAAACAAAAAAATAATCCAAATCGGTTAATAAATGACGGAGTTCTGAGGTAACTAGCATAAATAATAATAATTATAAAACTAATAATAAAATCACTGTTTTCTGTTTTTTCTGGTGTATACACATTAATTACCAAGCTGCATGCCAAATTTCAGCTTTCTAGGTCATCTGGAAGTGGGTTAGGTTTTTGATTACTAGCCAGTCAGTCAGTCAGTCAGTCAGTCTGTCAGTGGTAAAAATGCCGTATTTTTGAATTTATTATCTCAATAACTATTAAACCTATATTTGTGAAATTTGGGGTTCTAGTTTTTCTAACGGATCTCAATATTTCATGTTTTTATGTTAGATAGATTTGGAGTTATTGGGGGGGTCAAAAGTGGCTCCAAACGGTTCGTGTAATATAACACAAGGCTGCTGTATGCCAGTTCCTGAGGTGAACTTGGACGCGCTGCCGCGTGTCTAGATATTATTCATTTAAATTGACATAAGGAAGGAAGTTAAAACTTCGTTTTTATATGGTTATAGCGTTTTATGCTTATTAATTTTATTGAACCGTGCTCGTCGCCTCTCTATAAGGATATTTCAAAGGGCCTTATAGAGGCTTCTGGTGATCAGAGGGCTGGCCACTAATTCGCCCAGCGGCTCAGCATTGCTATGCAACGGGACGATGCGGCCAGCCTTCTGGGTACACTACCTAGCTCTGAAGACCTAGGGCATTTTTTTTATTTATAAGTTTTTTTTTTCATATTTATTGTTTACTAGCTGTTGCCCGCGACTTCGTCCGCGTCTTCGCTCCTATTGGTCGCAGCGTGATGTTATATTGCCTAAATCCTTCCTCGCTAAATGGACTATCCAACACAAGAAGATTTTTCAATTCGAACCAGTAGTTCCTGAGATTAGCGCGTTCAAACAAACAAACAAACTCTTCAGCTTTATAATATTAGTATAGATTAGCTAAGTGGTAAAAGTAATTTAAAAAACTAAATCATTCAACTTTAATAATCATAGATCATTTACTACTAAGTACAATATTAAAAACAGACAACTACTTTACCTTTTTCATATCACACTATATTACACTTTGGCTCTATTTATGTATACTCGTATTTACTATCGCACTATTATTTCACTTTATCTGGTTAGGAGAGTATAGTTCATCGCTTTCGTCACTCGTTTGTATCTCTAACTATGCCCAAGTAATGTCTTCGCACCTAAGATAGCTATACCTATCAATTTATCTCTTCATAGCAATTGAATGTCTAGTACACATCTCTTCATAGCAGAATTTCTTCAAGTTCTTGGCACTTTGAAACCTAAGTTTGCAACAAGTTAGTAAGTCGCCGGTTAGGTATTTTATTTTACCCCATTTGGTGGGCACAAGCTGCATCTGTCAAGCCTGCGAGAATAGCAACCAAACCCATTTCTCGTTAGCACTCCGTTCGTTAAGTAAGTATACTACTTAATTTGTTTTACTTTAAAGATATTTAGAAACTTTGACCATTGACGTCAAAGTCAAGTGAAAATAATGTAATGTCAATTGACAAAATGACAGCCCAGTAACGTTTTGGTTCCGATACTTCCCGTTTTCTCAATAAGAGTTTACAAATAATATTTTCTAATTTCACTTTATTGGTTTTGCTTTAGTATTTGTTTACTTTACTTATTAATAACATGTTTCTGATAAATGTACTAAATACTTACTATATGGCGCCATTTCGACAATTTAGAATGAGTTTTATTTTGACGTTAGCTCCCACTGACAGGACAAAAGTGACAGCAATGATGACGGCAGACTTAAAGAAAAATAATAGCAAAATCCAAAAAGGTCACATATTTCGGAATAATAATTAAATGCCGGAATCCAATTTAAAGTATCCTATAACAAGGCCAGTATAATAATCTACGTATACAACAAAAATTGTTCAAATCGATTCAGCGGATCCTGAGATCCTTCGGGACACAAAATCCTCTCTCATGGAATTTTAGAGATTTATTATATATATAGATTATAAATAAACAAATAATAAATTCTTATTTTTCTTTCTGGTATGGATGAGAGGGATGTTGCAGTAGCAATGCTTAAAAAGCGTTAAATATTGTTACGCCCCCTTTCTAGAACATTCTACTCATCCCAGAATTGAGTCTAAAGCAATCCATAATCGGTTTGGTATTCAATTCGGTTCTGTTTTGAACAGGGGTTATTACGTAACGTTTTTGAGCGTGCTGAAGGTTAATTTTAATCTCAATTTCCATTTTCCATACTAGTATTACAGATTTCGAAACGTTAGCATAAGTAGTTCCTGAGATACACGACACAGACACACGGACCTACAGATGGAATGCCGGAGTCGCACCATAAGGGTTCCTTTTCAGGGTTCCGCAGTAAACATGACAAATTAATTAATATAATCACATGTTATAACTGACGATTCGAAAGTGCTTGTTGCTAGGCCTATTTGATTAAAGAATATTTTGAAAAAAAAAACAAGGAATCCGTAAGCTTCGGTCTAGCTATCGCCACGCACAACGCTTGCGCAAGCGTCACCATACAAATTAAAATTGACGCAGACTTGTATGGTGATGCTTACCGCAGCGGTGTGCGTGGCGATAGCGCGACCTAGGTTTTATAGTTTCGCCATGTCCGTCTGTCCGTTCGCGGCTGGGCTCAGTAACCGTTACTACTAGAATGCTGCTTGACATGGGTATACGTGTCATATTAATTACACCGACAAAATGGTAGAATAAGACAATAAAAATAATATATTTTAAGGGTAGCCCTACACGTACTCGTTAAGTAGGGATGCAATTTATTCTCTTTCATAACCCTTCATGCGGGTTATCGTGGATAGCTCCTTTAAAAATATTGCGGGTATTCTGAAATCATATTTTGATTCAGGAATGTTTGAGTGCTAATAAGCTTAAAAATGTAATAGTCAAGTGCCCGCCTTCCCGCCACCTTGCCAGCTAAAGGTGGTGTATTACTTTATTTAACAAATAATAGGCGAGCATAAGAAATTGACTTGAAAAAGGAAACTTTCGTACGATTTCCATTGATTACTTAAATAATGTTGTTAGCTATGCCAAACACAGTAAATATAAATTTGTGAGTAAAAGTAAGTTTATGTAAGTTCGCATTAACATAACTAATGTAATTTTGAAACATTACGAATCAACTAAGTAGCTTTTTTTGCACAAAATTTTCCCACCACAAAAAATCCTGTCGAGCGATTCAACCGGATTCTCTTTATGCGACCATTCACCTGATCTGACAATGGAGTCATAAATCAAACAGTTCTTTCATACTTTTCTGTGGACAATGGGTGTTAAGAAAATAACAATAATTCGTTGGGACGCCATTCAATTTGTTGGCCACAATCCGTTTCCGATTGCTCTGTCATGCAACTGATTGATGGTGTTTGTGTAAAATGTCTTGGGCCACTGACTGGGTCGTTGCTTCTCGGTTTTTATCCGAATTTCTTACACCGGTTCCAATTGGCTGAGGTTTATTTTTCCAAACTGGTGGCTGTCTGTTGACCGTTTGGTTATCTATTGATATGTAACGTGCCTAAATTAAAAAATAAAGGATTGTAAAGGTTGTCCTTTCTAAAGGTACTTGCACTGTCTGCACTGTTCTAGGTTTAATTAAAAATATAAATGTTTGATCCGCTAGCATCATGTACCTATTTTTAAAAGAAACATAGTATTATTTTAAAATGCTGGGTTTAAAGGAAGTAAAGGTGTTAAAGATAAGAGTAGATCTTTATTTTCAAAGTAGATTTCAATACCTAACATTGGCATCGAACCAAAACAGTTAGCACCTATGCTTTGCTTAGTACAATATAGTTAGTTGAAAATGAGCATAGTAAATTACATTCAATAAAAAAAATATACGCTACATAGAAAATGATGATAGATGATAGAAACTACAAATATAAATAAATAAATAATATTGGGGGACAATCTTACACAAATCGACCTAGTCCCAAACTAAGCAAAGCTTGTACTATGGGTACTAGACGACGATATACATACTTATATAGATAAATACATACTTAAATACATAGAAAAATCCAAGACCCAAGAACAAATATCCGTGAAAAATGCACAAATAAATGCCCTGGCCGGGATTCGAACCCGGGACCTCTAGCTTCGGAGGCAGAGTCACTACCAACTAGGCTAAACAGGTCGTCAAAATATTTCAGCCTAACCCGGCTTTTAGCTTTCCCAACAGACAGTAGTAGTGTCTCAAGGGAGCAAAATGATATATTTACGGCGAGGGCGGTATATTGAAATTATTGAATCCTTAGTGAAATGAAAGATTCTACAATAGAATCCTGAACGTAGCGAAGGATTCAGGTGTTTACACCCAAGACGGAAATAATTTGCTACCGTGTGACACATTCTGCTTTTCACACCGCCCGTAAAAATATGAAATGTCTAAAAATAAACTTCCTCACTCTCAACACAGCGCATCCCCAAGTCAATAAAGGGTCGGCAACGCATTTGTGACTCTAGAGTCGCAAGTGTCCATAAGCTACGGTGTCTGCTTACCATCAGGCAGGCCGTAAGCTTGTTTGCCACCGTCGAAGTATAAAAAATAAAGTAAAACTGCCGCGTTCACCGAATCCAGTGCGTAAGTACGGGTAACTAAACATGAATTTGTCTTACTTTCCACCAACAATTGTAGAAAAACAAAGCCGCACAGATTGTTTGCTTTCAGCAACAAGTCTGCAGAAAATGTATCGTTTGTCAACTTCGTCCTGACCTATATAGACCGACGAATTTGTTTTGTGATCATTCCTAATAATAAAATTATTTGTTCAATATTGTACACTTTACACAATGTCTTTATTCGTTTTCTTTTACCATTTTTATACCTAACTAAGCAGTTTTATGGGAAAAATATGCAAACACATCATTATACTTGTTTCCCGGAGTAAGTCAGAGATCAAGGATTTCCATATGCTGCAATTTCGATACACTTTTTAGGGTTCCGTACCTCAAAGGAAAAGACGAAACCTTATCAGATCACTTCGTCGTCTCTCAAGGCCCTTTTTTCTCAGGAACGCGAGGAGGTATTTAGGTGAAGATCTACAATCCTTTGGAGCTGTTAACAAAACAAACTTCTGAATTAAGGCAAACAAAATGATGGTGGTATGATTGTGAGTATTGGTTAGGCGAAAAGAATTAAAAAGTTAAAATAAATGGTAATTTCACGTATTTGATCATTGTTGCGAATGCAACCCTTATTTTTGTATAGCTTCATACATTTTGTTATGCAGTAGCGAAACGAGCCCATCGGGATACTACCACAGAATAAGTAATATTACAAGACTACAGTCAACTTTCCATCGAAGTTTTCGTGTTCTATCATCACAGGTGGCTACAATCATAAATTTAACTAAATGTGTTATAACTATAATTAGTTTAAAAATCGACTTCGAGTGAAAACTATAGTGTAAATAATTACTTACCGCTTTTCAGAGAAGTCGTACCTAGGAAAAGTGTTTTTAGCTAAATGAAATAAAATTATCACGGCGATATTTAGGCATGTTGTTGTTCCTTTCAGCTATGAGAGCATGCCTGTGTCCAGCAGTGGGACATATCGTACATAGGCTGATGATGATGATGACGATGTTTTAGGCATGTCATCAAATTTGGTTTTGCAATTTCTTTGCATGTTCCATGTATTATCTTGGCGCCTTTGACGGAAACCGGTAAAACCGGGATTGCCTGACGAGGCAGCTTAAACAGTAGAGTCTCCTGCAATATCTGCCAGCATAAGATGCTAAACATACTTAAGTGAGATAACTCTCTAACGCTATACGTCGACTAGATTTCCTTACTTGGTACACTGCCATAATGAAATTTGGTTGGTCGTGGTTGGCTGAACGTAACCTCTTTCGTAAGACAACTGTGTTTATATTTATAATTATGCATGTATATTTCGGATTCAAGCCTCACTCGAGTCACAACCTCAAACTCATTAGCTCCGAGGAGGATACCCCACGCTATTATGAAAGTCGAATTTAGCCGTCCCTCATAATAGTTCCTGGGGGTATTATTTCATTTCTGCACCCCCAGCTGGCTCTTATTCCACGCATGATGCACTTGGAAAACCAACCGTATCATGTGCAACTTAATGTTCAATTTCTAATGCGCTGGAAGCGAGAATTATGAGGTTTGGGAAGTAAGTAACTTGTTTCCGGCTCAAACTTAACACTGAAGACAATATGGTGCATTTCTGTTTAACATAAAGTATGGATACCTACATTATAAGTAGAGATATGTCATATGTCTAGATTATAAAATGCTCAAACACTTGTGGGTATACTTTGTGTATGAAGATTATTCAAACTGCACTTTTAGTGAGCTGATGGCAAACGCCGGGAAATATCTTCATACTTTTGATTGAAGTAATGTTTTTTTTCCTGGCCCAGCGGCGCCCGCGTACCGTGTGCGGTATGCGAGGTTAAGCAATGTCGGGCGAGGTCGGCCCTTGGATCCCCCTCGAGGGTGCCCGCCTTGTCGGGGCGGGGGGGCTTAGTAACCGTGGACTGGTCATCCACGGTGTTTGGGCTGCCGGCTGGCCCGAGGAGGGCGCTCCCAGCGGGATTGGGTAGCCCGCTGAGGATGCGTTGAGGATGGGCCGCAGAAGAAGAGGAGTGCCGGTATTGCGGTGAGCCGTTCTCCCTATCTTTTGTGGCTGAGGCGAGATCACAGGAGGAGAGGCGTGTTGGTATTTCGGTGCGCCACACTCCCTACCCCCTGCGAACTTGGCGGGGCCGTTCCGCAAAAACGGCGTTGGTGGGGTCGCAGAGAAAGAGAAATGTTTTCCCTATCCTCTGCGGCCGAGGTGTGGTTCGTGGCGGAATCACCGACCTGCTCCACCACCGGGTGCCGGAAGATTTTCGGCACCCATGACCTCCGAGTAGCGGACTCAGGGGAGTCCGCTACTGCACAAAGTGGAGATCGAGGAGGAAGGCACGCCAAAACATCTGGCGTGCCTATCGTGGAGGGCCTCCGGGTGTCCGCGAACGAGCCGCTTGGGAGCGGCTGCCGCCGGCAGGGTCGCAGGTGTGTGCGCAAGCGTTCCCGTGACCTCTCCACAAGGCGGCGAGGCGGCTGATGGGGGGGTTTTTAGTGGGAACACCGTGAGTCTCATTAGCCTATACGGGAGTCCCACATAACCACATAATGCATTTTCTCCCCTAAACAAAAAAAAGGTCAGTCCTTGGATGGATGACCACTTTGAGTGGTTACTAACTGAGCGCTGCCGTGCTTTGGAAGGCACGTTAAGCCGTTGATCCCGGTTGTTGTCTACGATAGCAGTCGTTAAGCCAAGTTAGAGGCCTCCGGGCGGCTTGAGAACTTCTAACAGTCAAGTTGCCCACTCACTTGACAAGCCTAATCCCAATAAGGTCCCCCTCGGGTTGGAAGGTCAGATGGCAGTCGCTTCCGTAAAAACTAGTGCCTACGCCAAATCTTGGGATTAGGTAGCGGACCCCAGGCATCCTTCAGGATGCTGATGTCTAGGAGGTCTAGGAGGATGATGTTTTTTTTCTTATATTTTCTAGTAAATCATAACAGGTCATTGAGCAATCTGTGATGAATGATGATGATAAAAGAGACATTGATATTTACGTATGCAAACAAAATGCCGAGGGCACCGACACTTGAACGTTATGGCAATAGATCAACATCTGAAAATTATAACGCCTTAATAATTAGACACTTGGACCTTGGAGACAAAAGGTCATTCTAGCATCTGGACATTATAATTATAACCCCTTGATAATTCTGCACACTTGGATATTATGGCAAGAGGTTATTGTAGTATCTGGACATTATGACCCCTTGATAATTCAGACACTTGGACCTTATGACAAGACGTCATTCTAGCATCTGATCATTATAACCCCTTGATATTTCTGACTAATCTGACACTTGGATATTATGGCAAGAGGTCATTTTAGTATCTAGACATTATGACATGACCCCTTGGTGATTTTGACATTCGGACATTATGACCGCTTAGGAGGGAACCGTGTTCTAAAGATGATTAAAATCTAAAAACCCCTATGATTTAAAAAACCTTTGAACCGTATAATTAGGGTTCCGTAGCGGCGTACGTGGCGGCGAAAACCTTTATAATTTCGTTATGTTGGTCCGTCTGTCCGTATGTCACAGACGATTTACTCGGATACTATAAGCATTACAATACAATTATGACATTTGGTAGGAAGGTATATTCTATGATTTGCTATATAAAAGTGATGTGAGATTACGAAAAATAACATGAATCCAAAAAAAACTATGCATATAGGCGTGTGGGGTGCCTATATGCATAGATTTTTGCCTATCTATGAATAGGCCTTAGAAATGTAATATAAAGATTTCTAAAAATCTTTTCCGTTTAAGTCAACCGTCAGTGAGAAAGTGGTAAAAAGTGTGTCCTCCTCTAGTTTTCAAACTACGAACGAGAAAAATGAGGTGGTGTACATTAATTAAATATACTTTTAACGATTTCTGTTTTAAACGAAATAAGTCGAACAGTTTCAAAGTTATCGCTGAACAACTGCCCCAATGAAGCAAAAAGACGTATGTGACGTGAGTTTCTTATGGAGACACAAGCTTTTTTAATTCACAGTATACTGTAGTTGTTTTAAAAATAGTACTAGTAGTAGTAGGGACGGAACCCTTCATTGACGTAGTCCGACGCGCAATCGTTTTTATTTTAATATCGCGAATATTATTGTCAGCAAGCGCAAAACACAATGAAATTGCAATGCGAAATACAAGTCTCTTGTTGACCGCGTGGTTTACGATATAGAAATTGTACGTCGTACACGTATTCTTGGCGAATATGTTCCGATGAAGGTTCCTTTCAGCGTCTAATCAGGGTGCCAATCTCGCGTCGGCAAGCGACTGTGATTGATACAGGGCAGAATTCACTGAGGTTTTCGAATTTTTTCGTACATGTGCGGAGCGTATTCGAAACCCTCATCATTTATTTATTATTTATTTATTTATTGAATCTAAAGTAATGATCTAAAGTAATCATGAATTTAAGAGTAAAACTCTTTTCGGTGTAGCCGATGAAGTATGCAGTTCTCTCCACCTTATCCTATCCTATCCAGGGCCAATTCCTTGGTTTCCTTATACGACACGACTTCTATTTTCTCTTTTATTTGTTGTTTCATGTAGCTTAATAAGCTCGAAACCCTACTTCTTATAATAGTAGTAGTAACGCCTGAATGTCGTTTTTGAAATGGCATGGCTCTTAAATAAGCCAGCGAGTTGTTCTGAAAAATGAAGTTGTACTTTACTGCGGTACTTCCGGGCCGATACGACCTTCAAACATTCTAGAAAAGAGCTTACTCCTATCTAAAAGGCCGGCAACGCACTTACAACCCCTCTGATTTTGGGTGTCCCTGGGCGGTGCTAATTGCTTAACATCAGGCGATTCGTCTGCTTGTTTGCCTCCTATTTCAGAAAAAAAAGGTTAGACTAGGGTCAAACGCAATTCCATTTTTAATTTAAAAAAGAGCTTTGCGGGTCCCTCACTCACAACACAGCGCATCCCCAAGTCAATAAAGGGTCGGCAACGCACTTGTGATTCCTCTGGAGTCGCAAGTGTCCATAGGCTACGGTGTCTGCTTACCATCAGGCAGTCCGTAATTTTGATTGCCACCGTCGTAGTATAAAAAAATAGGTTATGCATAGTAATTTCTGATGCTGACTGTAACAATGGTCACATATGACGCCATCAATCTGTGAAGGCATCGGAAGTAGTTAGGAGTATACTGTTTCTGCGGCACCCCTGCGGCGCGGCCCGAAGGGCCGAAATTTTTTTTGGTTTTTTGCTGCGGCAGGTTTTTTTGGGTGTCTTTTTCGTGTGAATTTGAAATGCAGCTATGTGATATGTGACCCCCCGTTGTTTTATGTTTATGACAGGTGTGGGTGCATTGTTGTTTTTTTGCTGCGGCAGGTTTTTTGGGTATCTTTTTCGTGTGAATTTGAAATGCAGGTATGTGATATGTGACCCCCCGTTGTTTTATGTTTATGACAGGTGTGGGTGCATTGTTGTTTTTTGTTAGAAGATTGCTGTTTTGAGACGATTTGTGTATTTTATTTAAAAACGATTTATTTGATTAGGATCAACAGTCTGTTTTTGCTCTATTCCCACGCAAAGGTAGGTAATTAATTACATTCTGTGAACAGCAATATATTTTAAAATTAATGTTGACAGAAATGATCGTGAGAATGACATGGGTTTTCTATTTGATTGGGTATAAATAAAAGTAAAGAACATTTGAAGCTAAGCAGGTTCAAACACGCCCCATCCGTTGGAATATTGCAGTAAAAAACTAGTTGTTTCGTGTCGTAACATGCAACGAACAGATGTTCATTTTTATGGGGGTAACATATTTATTGTCTTATCTGTGACATGTGAGCGTGTATTATATTTGGGAAAAAAACGATAAATATCAGCAACTATTACGAAATGTCATGCTTGCCGTATTTTATTGGTCACTAAACTACCTAAAGATCATTTAAATCTATGCAGGTTCCATTTCCAAGAATATTGCAGTAAAAAACTAATAAAATTCCACGTCTTGCTACAAGTTAGAACGTGTTGTATCAAATGAACAGGTACCTGTTTTATTAATAGATTTTTTTCTCCTAACCGCTACGTGTGTCCCGGTGTGTGTGTGTGTGTGTGTGTGTGTGTCTGTCGTGAATAAAAGCAAAGCTCAAATCCAGAGGGCCGCCATTCGCTCAGATTAGTTTGTCTGAAAACCGTGTCAAGTGTTAAATAAAAGTGTACTAAAGTAGATAGTTGTCAATAGTTTTAATTTTTCTTGCTACGAGTTAAAATGGAGGTAAGTCCCACATTAACTAATTAATTATGTGCAAAAATTACATGTTTCCATTTGTATCAAGCATCTCACATGTTTTTTTGGTTGTTTTAGATATCAAACGAGAATTCCCTTGAGTACACTATGAAAAATTATTATTATAACAATTTGAGTGACGATGAAGCCCAATGCTCAAAACCACTTATAATTCAAGCACAAAAACGAACCAACAACATTGATGTATTTTTTGATAAGCCTAAAAAGAAGCAGGCTACAGAATATTCATCTACTGTCGCCAAGTCTACAAATGGAGGCACTAATTATATATCTTCTCGCGTAGATGATGTTACAAAGATCACTCATGTCGTTAAAATTGACGTCTACGATATAAAAAAATTGCGTGGTATCCCAAACGATCAGCACTGGAAATTCGCGGATACTAGAATCAAATACTATACGCAGGGTGAAGAAGATGACTTTTATTCTAACACAAAAGAATTGATTTACAATATTACGAAAGATATTGCAACAAAAAACGATTGCAAGAAATATTTTATCAACGCTAAGCCATAAATTATATCTTACTCCACCCACAAGCAACTCTCCCCCCACCAACGAACAAATGATTTTTGGGGCTATATAAAGTTCGACACCGCAAAAGAAACCATACCGTATCTCTATTAACACCCGTGAAAGTCAAGCTGCACAATGGATCTACAAAACTCACAATACGATGAAGAGCTTTATGAACGCTGCGAAGACGTCTCAGACCTCAATAAGTCCCTTTTTGATGATGAACTCTATCAACATTGTTTGGAAGTCGAGAATCAACCGCAAAATATGTGAGTACTCAAAATTGAAACATGTTTTAACCAGTTATATTTGTTGACTAGCAGTGGGGAGGAGATCCCAATATAAGTGTTAATTCTCAACGAAATACACCATATTATTCACACCATCATTATGGCGACTACAAGTGAGGATATTAAAATGTTTAGCAAGCCAGTGTTATTAAATAGTTTTCATAAATATTTAAGGCTGTGGTTTATCAGTGGAAAACTCGATCCTACTATAGCTTGCGATCCAGATATTAAACCATATATCACGCCTTGCAGTGGACACGTAACCGTTTTACAATCAATGATTTCACATTATGATGAGATAGATGGCGTATTACCCATGGAAGCGTATTGTTCTCTTTGTCAATCAAATAAATCAGGTAATACGGTGCTTCAAGTGACTCTGTTGAAGTGGCTTGTAGCTAAGTATTTTTTGTACAATTAAATGAATTTTTTACTCATTTTTAGATCTATAACACGTGGAGTTAAACGAAAACGGATATCAGATGATACTTTGCAACCTTGTGATTCGCACACTCCAACAGATGTCAAGGAACCAAAACAAGACCTTAGATCGCAGCAGCAACCATCAACTTCACGAGACACAGCTGAATCATCATCTACATCCGACGTTTGTGATACCATCGAGTGTAAAACCTGCAAACGGAACGTTTCCAGAAGGTACTATGCCCAGCACTTAAGAAGTAATATTCATAAAAATAACTGTTTAAGATTTCAACATTCATATCCTAATGTTGAACTTATTGAAGCTGCTTTTGGAAATAGATTGTTAACTTATAGAATAGTATCAGCCCAGGAAACTACTAACCTTGAATTTGAAACACCTGAACTTTTTTTTGAGAGGATAAAACCATCTCTTAATAAACTAATAGACGACACCATTAATCAGCTAACAATTTTCAAGACTAGTTTTATCTTACACGCTGAATTCGTACAAGAATCCAAGGGAATAAACAATTTTTTTGATTTTAACGTCTTGAGTTGGACCATTTGCAAAGGTGATGACAGAGAAACATTTTTAGATAATCTAAAAAATTCTATTATGAATAAAATTTCAAACTTTGAAAAAAAAGACAGTGGATGGAGTCTTAAACACATAAATTACTTGGATATGAATATAAATCAATTTAACCCATTACGTGGTTCTTCATATATTGATTTACCACACGATATCAAAGCAAAAAAAGCAATTGTTAACGTGCAAAATCGTGACCACGAGTGTTTGAAATGGACAATACTTTCAGCATTGTATCCAGTTAAGGATAGTTCACAGAGAGTATCATCCTACGTCACTCATCAAAACAAATTAAATTTTTCAGATGTACCATTTCCAGTAAAATTAACAGATATTCATAAAGTTGAAAAGCTAAATGATATAAGCATTAATGTTTTTGGATTACATTACAATAAAACTTCTAAATCACATGAAGTAATCGGTCCACTCTACTTTACCAAATGCCGTAAATCAATACACATAAATTTACTTTACATATCTAGAGGTAGCCAGGGGCATTACTGCTATATAAAAAATCTTTCTCGATTAGTAAGCCGACAAATATCAACAACCAATTATAGCTTTCACATTTGCGATGGTTGTTTATTAGCATTCTATTCAAATGAACAGTTAACGAATCATCAAAAAAATGATTGTACTCACGTTGTTATTGAACTTCCAAACCGTGATAAGACAAGAAAAGATTGGCTTGGTGATGAGATCTCATGTGATAAGATTTATTTTGATAAATATCAACGAAAGCTTAAATTACCGTTTGTTGTGTATGCAGATTTTGAGGCATATTTAAATCCAATATCATCTTGTGATCCAGATCCGTCAAAATCTTACACAAAAAACATTCAACAACATGAAATGTACAGTTTTGGTTATTTTATAAAATGTTCATTTGATGATAGTCTTTCACGGTATTATTCACATACAGGTCCAGATTGTGCTAAAGTTTTTATGGACACCCTTTATAATGATTTAGCAAAAATAATTAAATTCATTCACTTTCGGAAAAATCCAATCCCATTAAATCAGAGTGATTTAAAAAGAATTGGGGATGCTAATAATAAGTGTATTATATGTAACAATGTCTTAAAATCCCAAAGCGTTTTCAGCTATGATTGGATAACGGGAAAATTTCAGGGTGTGGCACATAAGTCATGTGATTATAAATTCATACCTCCCTCATATGTACCAGTATTTTTTCACAATCTGAGCAACTACGACGCACATTTTATTGTAAAAGCTTTGAACTTCCGTGAAGGACCTATCGACATTATCCCACAAAATAAAGAAAAATATATTTCGTTTAGCAAACAACTGAAATTTGATAAGAAATGCTTATCACTGAGATTTGTTGATTCCTTTAGGTTCATGTCGAGTAGTTTAGATAGTTTAGCTAGAAATCTTCAAGAAAATCAATTTCATGAATTAAGGAAGCAATATCCTACAGATGGAGATTTTAAACTTCTGAAGCAAAAGGGGATATTTCCATATGAGTTCATGAAATCGAGTAAATCGCTTGAAGCGTCATCACTGCCTGAAATATGCCACTTTTATAGTTCCTTAACAGATAGCTGTATAACAAGTGAAGATTATCAACATGCACAAAACGTCTGGACTCATTTCAATTGTAAAAAAATGTTAGATTATTCTAATTTGTATTTAAAAACAGACGTACTCTTATTAACAGATATATTTGAGAATTTTCGCTCCGTTTGCCTTGAAACATATAGCTTGGATCCAGCTCATTATTTTACGGCACCTGGTCTCAGTTGGGATGCTATGCTTAAAATGACCGGGATTAAACTTGAACTTTTAACCGATTTTGATAAAGTTTCATTTATTAAAAAAGGGCTACGAGGTGGTATATCACAATGTAGTAATCGATATGCTAAATCAAATAATCACTACATGGCAGAATTTGATCCTGATAAGCCGTCATCTTATCTCATTTACCTTGACGCTAATAACTTGTATGGTTGGGCGATGTCGCAATATCTTCCTGTAGGTGAATTTGAATGGGTTGATCCTGCTACGGATTTTAATATTTCTAACGAAGCTGACATTGGATACATTTTAGAAGTCGATCTTGAATACCCTGATTCATTGCATAATTCCCATTCAGATCTACCATTTTGTGCTGAGCACATAATTGATGAAAGTAGACAAAAAAAATTGGTTCCAAATTTGAAAAATAAACAAAAATACATTATACACTATAGAAATCTTATACAATGTTTACAAAATGGATTAAATTTAACTAAAGTTCATAGAATCTTAAAATTTAAACAAGCTAACTGGCTTAAAAAATATATCGATTTGAACACAACATTAAGAATAGCTGCAAAAAGCGACTTTGAAAAAGATTTTTACAAACTTATGAATAATGCAGTTTTTGGAAAAACAATGGAAAATATTGAGAAAAGGGTCGATGTTAAGTTATTAACGCATTGGGCAAATCATGGTCATATCAAAGGAATTGAAAGTTATATTGCTCGACCTGAATTCCATAGCATTTCAATTTTTTCGGATAGTTTAGCTGCAGTACAATTAAAAAAAACTAAACTAATTTATAACAAGCCTATCTATTTAGGCTTTTGTATTTTAGATTTATCAAAAACTTTAATGTACCAATTTCATTATGGGTACATGCAACAAAAATTCGAGAAAAGGCTTAAATTGTTGTATACTGATACAGATAGTTTCATATATCAAATTTTTACGGAGGATTTTTACGATGACATAAGAAATGACTTAAAAAAATATTTCGATACATCTGACTATGCGCCTAATAATATTTACAATTTTCCATGTATAAATAAAAAAATAATTGGATATTTTAAAGATGAAAATAAAGGTAAAATTTTAAAGGAATTTGTAGGATTACGGTCTAAAATGTACGCTTTAAATGTTGAGGACTGTATAGTGGCTAAGGCTAAAGGTGTAAATAAATGCGTGACTAAAAAGTTTCAGATTCAAGATTATAAAAGTTGTTTAAATGAGAAAAAATATGTATTATCGGAAATGTACCGATTTCGTTCTATTAAGCATGTAATTTTTACACAGAAGATAAATAAAATCTCGTTATCATCTTGTGACACAAAAAGATATCTGTGTAAAGATTCATTTGACACTTTAGCTTGGGGTCATTATAAATTAAGGTAGATCTAGAGTTACAAATATTTAAGTATCAATAACTATAATTCATAGTATTTAAGTATCAGTAAATATAATTACAAGTTGACGTATTAACTGTTTAAATAAAATAAAAAAAA
The DNA here is from genome assembly GCA_905163555.1 of Notocelia uddmanniana. Lineage (NCBI taxonomy): Eukaryota > Metazoa > Arthropoda > Insecta > Lepidoptera > Tortricidae > Notocelia > Notocelia uddmanniana. Next base: position 26,201,231 of record LR991063.1, read on the forward strand.
TGTTCGTTGCATGGGAGGTTTTAGATTTAATTTTGTTTATATTAAAATAAGTTTTTATTTTTAATTTTAGTTTTAAGAACTTTTATTTTGTAAATCGTGTATTTACATCAAATATAAATATATCAGAAAAAGAAAAAGTTTTATTTTTAAATTATTACATTATAAGCAAATGTATGCCAATCATATACCATATGCTTATATTAGATTATGGATACATATATATATATATCTATAGCCTCATAAATGTATTTTATTTTATAGACAACCTTTAGTGAGGAAGGACAGTTTTTATAATGTACCATTTCATTCATCCATTTACAGCTATTATTGCTGGTCCAAGTGGTTGTGGAAAATCAAACTTTGTCACAAATTTTTTGAAAAATGTAGCACATATGTGTAATATAGATTTTAATCAAGTGCTGTGGTGCTATGATGAAATGCAGCCACTTTATAACTTGAATGGTGTTGATTATGTTCAAGGTATTCCCGATTTAAGTATGTTTGATGGGAAACAACCTAAACTGCTTATAATCGATGATTTAATGAGAGAGTCAGATGGACGTATTGTTGATATTTTTACTAAAGGTAGCCATCACAGAAATTTAAGCGTTTTTTATATAACTCAAAACTTATTTCACCAAGGAAGAGGACAACGTGATATCTCTTTGAACACAACCTACATTATTTATTTTAAAAATCCTCGAGACAAAACTCAAATACGCTACTTGTCCCGACAAGTTTATCCAGAAAATACAAAATTTGTTGAAGAAGCATATAAAGATGCCACTATGACAGCTCATGGATACCTGATGATAGATTTGAAACAAAGCACTGATGATATATGTCGTTTTAAAACTAAGGTATTTCCATTCGATAAAGGTTGTACAGTATACATTCCAAAAAAAGGGTTTAAATATACCAGTAGTCATTCTGTTTTGGTCAGTTCTAGATAATGCCTGACAGAGTAGCCACATATCAACATTTACTTAAAGCATTGCATACGCTCAAACCAAAATATCGTAAAGCTTTACTGAAAGCATGTGATGAAGATGAAATAAATATAATTTGTGAGTGCATTTACAACGTTTTAAAGGGAAAAGTTCCATTAGACAATTTAGAAAAAAACAGGTTAAATAAACATAAGAATATATTACGCAAATTAGTTTCTAAGGGGAAACAAAAATTAAGGAAGACTATTATAGTGCAAAAGGGTGGTGCGTTTTTACCAATTATACTGGGGGCTGTATTAAGTAGTTTATTAAGCTCATTAACATAGTTAAAATGGAGAACACGAAGAAAATGATTTTAGTAGAACCAGACTTTATTGAGAAGCTCAAACACAATGAAAATGCTCCTTTAAATTCCCTATCTCGCTTAGATGAGGACATGCAAAAAATACTGAAAAGTAAAATAGAGGATCGCGAAAAATGGGCATTGTATTCTCAAGCACTACAACGTTTTTTGCATTTTACTGAATCAGATCGAAAACCGTTCAAGGTGCCAATAATGATTGATGATACAAATAATGTCCACCAAGAATATTCTGACAAATCGATGGTTAAAAAGGAGGAAACTGAACATAATGCTACATTACCACATTCAAGACCGTTCGAAAGTGACGCTGCGAGTACTCCTTCGAATCATACTTACCCTGAGAAGTTTACTCCATCTCACATCATAAACAAAATTCCTAAAAGTTATGTGAAAAAAGGACAATCTTTGATTGACAATATTTTAAAAAATAAACCGAAGATTTGGTGGAAAGAAGGAGGGGAAATCGTAGTAAATAATCAAGTTATCCCAGAAAGCAATATAACAGAATTGATAAGTGACACGCTGAGACCTCTCAAACGTCCCAAACCGATTGGTTGGAAACAGTTTGCTTTAGTTTTAAAAGATATTGAAGTTCCTATATCTTGTATAGGTAACCCAACTAATCTGGAATATATAAATGGTCTTCAGATCGACGAGGTTCAAGAATCCCCAATATACAAAAATACCAGATCAACTTCGATTCAATCAAAAGGACAATCAACACCAATTTCATACAAAACTCCTGAATCATCAAAAAAGAAAATAGATTGGGAGAGATGGACCCCCTATTAGACATCAGTAGGATTTACTATAATGTTTCTGATCCAGCTGGCTACAGTAGTATTGATAAGTTAGCTAAAGCAATGCATGGTCGAATGAACAAAGATGAGGTAGCAAACTGGTTACGGTCCCAGGAAACATATACATTACATAAACCAGTTCAAAGACGTTTTACACGAAACAAGTACATTTTGTCCAACTATAATGAACTTTGGCAAGTAGATTTAAGTGATATGCGTACATATAGTAAATATAATGATGGTTTTAATTATATATTATGTGTTATTGATGTCTTTAGTAAATATGCTTTTGCTAGGGCAATGAAAAAGAAAAATTCAGAAACAGTTAAACAATGCTTTGAGGATATATTTACCGAGGCTCGAGCAACTCCACGTCACATCCAATCCGATAAAGGTACTGAATTTGTTTCCAAAGAGGTAAGACAATATTTTAAGAGTAAAAACATAAACTACTATACAACGAATAATCCTGACATTAAGGCGAGTATTGTAGAAAGATTTCAAAGAACATTAAAAATGAAAATGTGGCGCTATTTTACACATAAAAATACTTATAAATACATTGACATTTTACAAGATCTCCTTTATTCATATAATCACAGTTACCATTCAAGTATTAAAATGCGTCCGATAGATGTTAATTTTAACAATATTATGACTGTTTGGACCAATTTATACGATACACCAAAAAATGGATTAAAAAAAATTAGTAATAGTACTTTAAATGTTGGTGATCATGTCAGAATAACGAAGTATAAACACATATTTCAAAAAGGTTACGAAACTAATTGGAGCGATGAAATCTTCGTAATCGAATCAATAATTAATAGGTCGCCTCATCTTGTTTACACATTGAAGGACTTACAAAATGAACCAATCACTGGCACTTTCTATTCTAAAGAGTTACAGAAAGTTACTTATAACCCCACCATGATATATAAAATAGATAAAATAATACGTTCTAGACGCGTAGGTAACAGAAAGGAGGTGCTTGTGAAGTGGAGAGGTTATCCGAATAAATTTAATAGTTGGATACCTGCTTCTAGCTTAGAAGAAACATGAGTGATGACAGTTTTTATTTAACTTTGTTAAGTAACAGCTCTATGCAATATTTCCCCGAAAATACAACAGCAAACTTTCTCACCAAACTCCCAAAGACAATAAAACTAGAAGGAGAATGGGTTGTCGGATTAGTGGAGTTTCACTACCCATGTTCAATGTACAACGTTCAAGAACATGAAAACGCAGTCTATGTAAAAAAGATGGTGAAATTACCAAACGAAGTGTCGCCTGTTAATGTTGAATTTAAGTCACATATTCCAGCAACGACATATGACGACATGGATCAGTTTTTATCTGCTTTTAATGAAAATTCCTTATTAAGAAATAAGGTGAAATTTAGCTATGATGGAATATCGAAAGTTATCAAGGTCACTACTTCACATAAAGACATAGTTTCCGTACGTGCAACACCAATACTAAACCTCCAGCTAGGTTTCAAACCGAATACGAACCTTATTCAATGTCAAATTGGAAAATTTCCTGCTAATTTATATTTGGGTCTACCATCACAATTGTTTATATATTCGGATATCGTTCAACCTCAAATAGTAGGGGATGTTATGACATCGTTAGTAAGAATAATACCACTTGATCCAACTAAATACATATATGGAGCATATAAAATGCATAGTTTTTCTCCTGCACATTACATACCAGTTTTACGTAGAGAATTTGATACTATTGAAATTGATATAAGAATGCATACGGGTGGAAAGGTTCCATTCCAGTTTGGAACTTCATGCGTGAAGCTACATTTTCAACGAATAAAATGAATTATAGACGTGAAAATATTCCCTGCCCATATGAACATTATTATACTCATCAAGCTGGTTCAGGAGTAGGCATTGTTTATAAAGGTGTTCCTCACCAGCGAGGGCATGGCATAGGAAGTTTTTTAGGAGGCTTGTTTAGATCGGTATTTCCTCTGTTATCTAGCGGATTTAGAACGGTTGGGAAAGAAGCATTAAATGCTGGTGTTGGTCTTTTATCCGACATGATGAATTCGCACCCTATGGACGAATCAATAAAGTCTCGTTTTAAGAATGCGAGCAGTAATTTAAAAAGAAAAGCTGATGAAAAAATTGATTCTTTAATGTCAGGGTCTGGGTATAAAATGATACGAAAAAGACGAGAGCGCACCATTGCATCCAAAGCATTACGGGGGAGAGGTACAAAAAAAAGTAAAAAATATACAAACGATATTTTTTCTAATTAAACCATGTCATTTTTACATCATCATTCATGTGAATGCGCTAAGTCAGAGTTAGATTTATTTGCACTGCCATCGACGCAAACAAGTATAGAAAATGGGCAGTGGATACATTATAAACCTATTTCGTCTCTTAGTGATGATGGTCCTATTGAATTTCAAGTTCCAGGATCAGGCGATGACTATATTGACCTGTCTCACACTTTACTACATATCAAAGCCAAGGTATTGAATCAAGACGGTACTAAGATCAAATCCGCGGAAACTCATGTTGCTCCAGTGAATAATTGGTTACATTCACTGTTTAACCAGTTGGACATATATTTAAATCAAAAACTAGTTTCACCGCCTAATAATACATATGCGTACCGTGCATATATGGAAACCCTACTAAATTATGGACCTGCAGCAAAACAGTCCCATCTTACATGTGGGCTATGGTATGAAGACACTTCGGGTCATATGGATGGAACTGATACGGCTAACAAAGGCTGGACTAAAAGACAAGAATTTATTAAAGATAGTAAGGAAGTTGAAATGATAGGACACTTACACGGTGATATTTTTAATCAAGAAAAGTTTTTAATAAATGGCGTTGAAGTTCGAGTTAAATTAGTACGATCAAAAGAGTCGTTTAATCTAATGTGCATTCAAGATAAAAAACTTAAAGTACGCATAATGGATGCTAGTTTAATAATAAGAAGAACAAAAATTAACCCAAGTGTTTTGCTTGCACATCAAAAGGTTTTAGCTTCAACGACTGCAAAATATCCCATCACAAGAGCGGAAGTTAAAGTACTTACAATACCATCAGGGGTACAAGGGAAATCCCTTGATAATATATTCCTCGGTCAAGTTCCAAAAAGGTGTATTGTAGGTTTTGTTGATAATATAGCATTTAATGGAAGTTTAAAACATAATCCCTTTAACTTCCACCACCACGATATGAACTTATTTAGTTTGTATGTAGACGGTCATCAAATTCCTTCTAAAACACTACAACCATCTTTCAATACCGATTTAATGGTAACAACATATCACACTCTGTTTTCTGGAACGGGTATTCATTTTCTTAATGAAGGGAACTCAATAAGTCGAGAAGATTATGGCAACGGTTATTGTTTGATGTGTTTCGATTTAACACCTGATTTATCAGCGAGTTCTACTTCTCATTGGAATCTTGTTAGACATGGTAGTGTACGGTTAGAAGTTCGATTTGAAAAAGCTCTTACCACGACCGTTAATTGCGTCGTCTATGCAGAGTTTGATAATATAATTGAAATAAACAAACATCGAGATGTAAGTGTAGATTATAACAGTTAATTAGAATGATGTACATATATAATAATACGTTTATGAGAGATTGTACCACTTTTTACCAAACCTTAGCAACGAATTCATCGGTAAATGCAATACTTTGTAATGGACACTAAGGAATTGCAATTATGTATGAAAAAAATTTGTCCTACCATTGAATCGCATGTTTTTGCGGCAAATAGAATCCCTGTTTTCATGGATCTTCCGATTTATATCATAAGTAATTTGGACCCTGACTCAAAACCTGGCTCTCACTGGGTGGCAATTCATATTGATATTAATGGTAATGGTGAATATTTTGATTCATTTGGTAGAAAACCTTCTGGTTATCATAAGTTGTTTTTAAAACGGAATGCAAAAAAATGGTTTTATAACCATATAATAATTCAAAACCATCTTACTTCAGTTTGTGGTAAATACTGTTTAGTTTATATATATTTTAAGTTCAAAGGTAAAACAATGTTTGATTTTGTAAACTTATTTTTTGAAAATACCATGTATAATGATTTGATTATAGAAGATATGTATAGATCTATGTTTTTACGAAATAAATAAATATTTTATTAAAAGTTGTCTTTTCTTTCCTTCACTAATTCTTAGTAAACATATACAACATTATCAATTCATCAAAAATGCAAGAGGATCGTTGAAACCATTTATTTCACATACAAGTATTTCATACATTAAAACAAAAGTAACACATTAAAATAAAAACAATAATACAGAACGGTTTTCATTTTATTACATCAATAAGCTGAAATCCTTATTGCATATCACACCACTTTTCACACTCCATAAATAGTTCATCACTTTTAAATGCAGGCAAACGCAATGTTTTATATGCTATGGGTTCATATGCATCGCCACTTGGAGGTCTCGTCTCCATGTCATACATTTCTGTGTCTTCTTCATCTTCCCATTCTATCAAAAGAGGGTTACCGACATACCCCGAAAATATAGGTTGCAAAGCTGGTGAATAACCGTTTGATGACGCATGGAGCATTTCAGCGTCGTCGCAGAGGTTACTCAAATCTTCGTCGTAAAATGAGTTATATAGATCCACGTCTTCGCAGCGTTCATAAAGCTCTTCATCGTATTGTGAGTTTTGTAGATCCATTGTGCAGCTTGACTTTCACGGGTGTTAATAGAGATACGGTATGGTTTCTTTTGCGGTGTCGAACTTTATATAGCCCCAAAAATCATTTGTTCGTTGGTGGGGGGAGAGTTGCTTGTGGGTGGAGTAAGATATAATTTATGGCTTAGCGTTGATAAAATATTTCTTGCAATCGTTTTTTGTTGCAATATCTTTCGTAATATTGTAAATCAATTCTTTTGTGTTAGAATAAAAGTCATCTTCTTCACCCTGCGTATAGTATTTGATTCTAGTATCCGCGAATTTCCAGTGCTGATCGTTTGGGATACCACGCAATTTTTTTATATCGTAGACGTCAATTTTAACGACATGAGTGATCTTTGTAACATCATCTACGCGAGAAGATATATAATTAGTGCCTCCATTTGTAGACTTGGCGACAGTAGATGAATATTCTGTAGCCTGCTTCTTTTTAGGCTTATCAAAAAATACATCAATGTTGTTGGTTCGTTTTTGTGCTTGAATTATAAGTGGTTTTGAGCATTGGGCTTCATCGTCACTCAAATTGTTATAATAATAATTTTTCATAGTGTACTCAAGGGAATTCTCGTTTGATATCTAAAACAACCAAAAAAACATGTGAGATGCTTGATACAAATGGAAACATGTAATTTTTGCACATAATTAATTAGTTAATGTGGGACTTACCTCCATTTTAACTCGTAGCAAGAAAAATTAAAACTATTGACAACTATCTACTTTAGTACACTTTTATTTAACACTTGACACGGTTTTCAGACAAACTAATCTGAGCGAATGGCGGCCCTCTGGATTTGAGCTTTGCTTTTATTCACGACAGACACACACACACACACACACACACACACCGGGACACACGTAGCGGTTAGGAGAAAAAAATCTATTAATAAAACAGGTACCTGTTCATTTGATACAACACGTTCTAACTTGTAGCAAGACGTGGAATTTTATTAGTTTTTTACTGCAATATTCTTGGAAATGGAACCTGCATAGATTTAAATGATCTTTAGGTAGTTTAGTGACCAATAAAATACGGCAAGCATGACATTTCGTAATAGTTGCTGATATTTATCGTTTTTTTCCCAAATATAATACACGCTCACATGTCACAGATAAGACAATAAATATGTTACCCCCATAAAAATGAACATCTGTTCGTTGCATGTTACGACACGAAACAACTAGTTTTTTACTGCAATATTCCAACGGATGGGGCGTGTTTGAACCTGCTTAGCTTCAAATGTTCTTTACTTTTATTTATACCCAATCAAATAGAAAACCCATGTCATTCTCACGATAATTTCTGTCAACATTAATTTTAAAATATATTGCTGTTCACAGAATGTAATTAATTACCTACCTTTGCGTGGGAATAGAGCAAAAACAGACTGTTGATCCTAATCAAATAAATCGTTTTTAAATAAAATACACAAATCGTCTCAAAACAGCAATCTTCTAACAAAAAACAACAATGCACCCACACCTGTCATAAACATAAAACAACGGGGGGTCACATATCACATACCTGCATTTCAAATTCACACGAAAAAGATACCCAAAAAACCTGCCGCAGCAAAAAAACAACAATGCACCCACACCTGTCATAAACATAAAACAACGGGGGGTCACATATCACATAGCTGCATTTCAAATTCACACGAAAAAGACACCCAAAAAAACCTGCCGCAGCAAAAAACCAAAAAAAATTTCGGCCCTTCGGGCCGCGCCGCAGGGGTGCCGCAGAAACAGTATACTCCTAACTACTATCGGATTACGTTAAGAGTGCGGGTGACTTATTACGTCATTCATCAAGTATGGAGGGATTTTTGAAGCCGTCACGTGCAACGTTGGCCAAGTTCATTGTTACGAATGCTTCGAGATAGTAATTTGGGAGATCGATTACGCTCGACATTTTGCAAATGTGTGGTAAATGAGTTTTTATAATTCTATTTAAGTATTCAAATCGTCAACTAGTACGTTTGTGTTCTTATTTCATCATCACGATTTGAATACTTAAATAGAATTATTTAATACTAGACGAACCCGCGGCTCCGCCCGTGTAAATGAAACATGAATAAATGTTCCGTCGCGGGCGTTAATGACAGAACGGAAAGAAAACTCTAGTTCCACAGACTACATGTGTTTTTTTTTAAACCGCGCGCAGACCGACCAAACCCGTACTTGGCGGACTGCCTAAGCTATGTAAAAGCGTTTACGCACTGCCTGAGGGCCTACCGCGAACCGAAAACGAAGTATGTCCCTCTCTGTCGCTCGAATACTCAAGTGCAACAGAGAGAAGGACATATCATTTTCGGTTCGCGATAGCGCCTCTGATCCGATAATCCATCTGTTTCGCATTTGCATAAGATATCGTAAGTGCGAAAGAGACGGACGTGACTAAATTGTAGACGTCAAACATTTAGTGGGGCCTGTTACACAGTGATTATTATAACACGATACACTCATATAACAATACGTGAATATTGAAGTTAATTATTATCATAATACTGGGATGACAATATTATAGCGGTTTTCAAAATTGTATGGTGTTTACTTCAGTATTCATCAATATTCACATCGAAAAGGGCATTATTTACCTACAAAATTGAATTAATACAATAAATAAAAGACGAAAACGACCTGTTTAGCCTAGTTGGTAGTGACTCTGCCTCCAAAGCTAGAGGTCCCGGGTTCGAATCCCGGCCAGGGCATTTATTTGTGCATTTTTCACGGATATTTGTTCTTGGGTCTTGGATGTTTTCTATGTATTTAAGTATGTATTTATCTATATAAGTATGTATATCGTCGTCTAGTACCCATAGTACAAGCTTTGCTTAGTATGGGACTAGGTCGATTTGTGTAAGATTGTCCCCCAATATTTATTTATTTATTTATTTATAAATCCCGACCACAATATACAACTTGGCTGAATAGGACATTGCCTTCGAAAACTATTAAATGATAACTTCGATTTTTCCCCCATCACAGAATTAAAACGCAACTCGTAAAAAAATCTGAAGGAAGGCTCAAAGTACGCATTTTTCTATGGAGATAATATGTTAGTTTAACTTGTTTGTACCAGATGTCACTCGGTGCTATCTCTATCGCACTTGCATATTGGAGTGACATAGATGCAGCGGTCGTGCGGTTAGTTCTTACTAAATACCACGGCGGCGCTACTATCTATGTGCAGTATTTCACTGAAATCTCTATATCAGTACCACGGATCTATACCTAAACCGGATTGAGTACAAACTTTTATGAGCCAGTCAAACTTGAACCTTATTCCCGCGTAATACAGTTAATATCCTGTTAATACAGACAGACTAGAGAAAGCGGTCCGAGCGAGAGCAACCAACTGGAGGGCGGTGTCCCACTCGCACAAGTTGCCAGTGTAAAAAAAAATATGTTGTGGTATTTTAGATTACTGAAAACAATAACTTGCTTGTACTAACTAGTACTGCATGTTTATCAGGCATAATTTACATTTGACCACATTCGTAATTGTATAAAATATCAACATTATTAACTGACTAAAACCTAGTATTGCAATAAATATAGTAGTATTTTTCTTATATTAATTGGCATCCCCAACGTTAATGGTGTCAAATTTGAAATTATGAAAATAAGCGGCTGATGAAATTAGTTGAAAATAGTGAAAACATGTTGTGTAACGGGTTGTAAAAATGAAAGTTTTATTAATTGTGGAATATCATTTCACAGGTAAGGAACAATTGGTTATATTTTACGATAAAACGACAAGACAAATGTCAAACTGATTAGGGTGACTATGACTTGGGCTGGTTTTGCAGAAATATTTTTCTTTTCTAAAGGTCAGTTGAAATACAATCTTTTAACAATTTTGTTATCATTACGAGCTTTTGTTTAACTTGGACTGTATGTGATTAAGCTGTGCAAGTACTTAAGTTGTCGTTCCAATTTTTTAACCATTTTACAGCTACTTTCCGGTATTCAATTGAGCTGAAATTTAGCATGCTTATGTACAGTATGCTAATTTTTACGCATACTGTATATAAGTATGCTAAATTTCAGCTCAATTGGATACCGGCAAGTTCGGTAAAAATGTTATATTGTATTGTTACCTACCGAACTCGTGTATCATGGCACCACCGTGCTGATCTTATGATGGTGAATTAAAACTTGTCCTAGTCTTTTTTTTAATTTACGCATGGCCCATCACGGGAAAACACATTTGTTAAGAGATTTGGAAAATAAAGTAGGGCCTAGGCAAAAATTACACAAGACTATATTGTTTAACAATGTATGGATAATTGGATACACAAACAATACACAATCATACAAAAGCGCCCTGACGGGATGTCTTTAATTCCATGGAGGATGGGTCGCGCTCTAGTGTGGGACGCCACATCTGCCGACACTTTGTCTGCATCCTACCTCCCATCGACCAGCAGGCGTGCCGGGGCCGCGGCAGACGCTCGAGAACGGCTTAAGGCCACCAAATACGAGTGTCTCGGCACCCAATACGAGTTCGCTGCATTCGGTGTCGAAACTCTCGGCTCGTGGGGCAAAGGCGCGCGTGGACTTCACAGGATGCTCAGCAAACGTTTGCGGGAGGCAACAGGCGATCCTCGTGCGGGCAGCTTTCTCACACAAAGAATCGCTATTGCAATTCAGCGCGGGAATGCTGCCTGCATGATGGGCACCGTGCCTAAGGGGCCAAATTTAGATTTTTTATAGGTTAGTTTTAATTATTTTTAAGTTAGAGTAATTTCTTTTTTTTTATTCACATATTTTTCTGAATAAACTACAATCTAAATAAAAACTTGTGATTAGCGAAAATAAATATTTCTTTGAAAAATATTCTTATTTTATTTACTACCTAATTTAGTTTAAATTTCATTGTACATAGAACCTATATTAGAAATAATCCTCATATCCACAGATGTACTTGGTCACCCTAATTAAAACGAGATGCAATCCTCGAGTTTGGCTTCTCTGTCGGTCACACTTTTTCGTCACAGTACTCAATCCGGTTTAGGTATAGATCCGTGATCAGTACATATACTGTACTTTGTGGTAGTCTGTGGCTCAAAGCCGAGACCCACCCGACGTTAGACGATCGTTTCCGAAAAATGGCCGCAGCTCGAAACTGTAACTTTTATATAGGTGATTGTAAAAGGAATGCGGTACGGAAGCGGTAGCTTTTATGCTCTTATTCTGGAGCAATATCCAGAGAATATATTTCGATAGTTATTTTTCGTGTTACGCGTGCAGTTTTCGAGAAACGTGTCACCGGAGATCATGCTTTTTGTAAGGCGCTATCTCGTTCGCTCCCCTTACTCTTTATCCCTTTCTGTTTTTTCACTTTTATATAATAGATAACTGTGAATTATGCTCTCCATTTTAATTTACGTTCATAAGCATAATCATTTATTCGTTTTAAGTATGGTGTGTACAGAATGTTCTAAATCTAACCAGTACAAACATGGACCCTATGGTTCAAGGTAGGTAATGGAAAAAAACGATAGTCTTGTTGTCTAAAAAATTGTGAAAATTAAAAAGTTATCACTTAATGCAATCCTAAGATACAATTGCACGAATAAAAAGATTCCTAAATGATTCGAGAAGTAGTACGACTTGCCTTAAATGCCACCACACAAGGATAGAAACAAGTTTTTGGTCAAAAGTTTCATTTTTGGTACAAGCTTTTATTGCCGACTCTACTTTTTCCACAATCATATTGTATTGTCATCCGTCATATCATTTATACATGCATGCAAAATTTCAGCTCAATCGGAAACCGGGAAGTGGATCAAATTTAACTTGCAAGATTTGATTACAGACCGACAGACAACGGGACAGATGAAAGTAAATAAAAGCTTGTAAAATAGATCCCTTTAAACATAATTTTGGATAGCAATCGTAAATATTACTTACACAAAAAACATTTTAAGCATATTAAGATTCAGCAGTTGTCGATAATGCGCAATAAGAATGAGTAGCTATATTTTACTCTTGGAATAAGCCGTTATATAACTTATTTTACACCACACCTTGCCAAAAAGCGCGTTTATCTGCACGCTGCGCGTCCGGAAAAACCCACTTTTTGGCCAAGTGGTGATGTAAAATTGTGTTAGAAACACGGGTAGTAAAACAGAAAGCCCTCTCTCGCATATTTATGACCCTCGCCTGCGGCTCGGGCCTCAAACATCTTCGATATCGGCCTTTCTTTGTTTTACAACCCTTGTATCGAAATGTAACAGGAAATTGGCAACGAGTGGTGATAAATTGAAACACGACCGAAGGGAGTGTTTTAAATCGACACGAGTTGCGAATTACCTGTTCGCACGTGTATCGTACAACGTTTTACAGTACATATGGCTCTTTAAAGTTTCGACATATGCACGTAATCTGCTGATTACCGCACTCGTGCTGTAAAGTCGCACCATGTGTACTGTAATAGTACATTACGATACAAGTGCAGAAATTAGGTAATTCGCAACTCGTGTCGATTTAAAACACTCCCTTCGGTCGTGTTTTAATTTATCACCATTCGTTGCGGATTTCCTAATTTCTGCACTTGTATCGTAATGTACTATTACAGTACACATGGTGCGACTTTACCGCACTCGTAAAAAAATATTTCCATGCAAATTGCTCGTAACACCTGTAATCGGTACTGAGTAATCGGGACCGTGAAATTGAAATAAAACTCGATTGCGAAATCCGCAAATTCATCCCGGAATTATAAATTGATTGATAACCGGCTTTTATTAGGGTTTATGATTCGGTTTTTTTCCAATGTCCTGATTATAAATGCTTTTTAAAAATATCTTATACGTCTAAAATATAAAAATGTGCGCCTACGAGAAAGGGGCTGCGACCCTCGCTCCGGGTTGTACTTGGTTCAACAGCGAGCGTCATTTTATCACTTACCGTCGTGGATAAGTCATTCGTCACGTTCTGACAAGTATGCGAGTGCGGGAGTGACGGGTGTCTTATCCACAACGATAAGTGATCATTGTTTTAAACCTAGGGAAGCGCGGTGCCTCCCAACACAAGCTTTCTTTTGCTTACCGGGTGGCTCCATCCCCTGTATCATTATCACGTATTTTTAATGAAATAAACTATTTTGTATTTTTGTATTTTGTGATAAAAATGGCAAACATTATACAGTCCTAGTCTCCATCATCAGGGGGGTAATAAATGCTGCCGGCATCATGGGGATCTTTAAGCCAGGTGCGATGCGGATCCATATATTTAGTAATAGTTCTATTCATTTGTATGTTTTTATATATTTCTTTAAATGTAATAAAAATAAAATTGTATGCATGTGCTTAAGAATATTTAAAATGGTTGTTGATAAATCAGTTCATGCGAAATTTTCGGGCTCTCCTGTCACACGAATATGTTTACTTACTTGAAGGGTCCGACCTTATAGCATATTTTTTATTTTCAATTATAAGTTTTGTGACAACGGATAGTTGTTTATCTTGGTCATACAGCAAAAGATGAAACACCATTGATAGATATAGACATTTATTCAACACACCTTAGTACCCTGGTGCTTAGGTCGCCCTTTGGCGTGGGACGCAACCTGCGTTGACACGCTGGCTCCATCCCACGTCGAAGGGTCGGCTCGGAAGTCTAGAACGGCCGCAGACCAAGCTCAAATGTTTAAACACCGCAAGTACGCATTTCTCACGAATGAGTATGAGTTTGTGGCACTTGACTAGAGACTTTGGGCCCTTGGTCGTCCGACACCAAAAAGTTCATAAAAAGAGGTGTCGGTACGTTTAATAGGCATCTCAGGCGACCACAGGGCTGGTTCCTTCTTTGCCCAGCGGCTTAGTCTAGCGGTGCAAAGAGGCAATGCCGCCAGCGTCTTAGGGTCCATGCCACAAGCTTGTGAACTGGGTGGGGTTTTCTATATATAAGTGGTTTTATTTATAAGTCTAGTAAGTAGTATATATATATGTTTTTTTTATAATTATATAGATATACACACATAGTGTTACGATTTTTGCATCTGGTACAATCTTGCATTCAACGAGACTTCTATTGGGTAATGCTTTCGTTTCATATCTCTGACCGTTCGACTTACAAAAAGAGATGTTTCCTTTTTAGGTCCCCTGTTTCGTATCTCTGCCATTCTCATTGAAAAACACAAACATGAAAATACCATTTGTACTGATTTCTTTTGTGCAATAAATAAATAAAGTGGCAATACCTGTGAAATGCCGGCGGCCTTTTAAGAATCGAATATATCAGCTCAGAAGCGACAGTATTCTTCAGTATGTGTATTGTATGTATGTCAACAATTGTCTCCTAGTGAACCTAAATGGTCCCGTACAGTTCACTTTCAGAATTTCCTCCTTCGAACGCTCCGGTTGTGGAATGAGCTCCTTACTGAGATTTTCCTGAGGAATAACAGTATAAGGCTCTTCAAGAAAGGATTGTAGATATACTTTTTTAAAGGATTCGCATGTGGCACCCCAGGAGATGTAAGTGGCCACACCGTCACCGACCACTGACAGTAACAGTTGTGACCGCTTAAGGCGACTCCCTGACTTGGCGGGCCGGAAACGATATGTCATAAGTATTTTGTTGTTTGACGTAAGCTTACTGATGTGAAATTTAGGCGCCTTCCTGACTTGTCGATGCGGGGGCGGTACGATATGAGAAAACTGTCAGCTGTCAGTGTCAACCGATCCTAATGCAGTACTGCCCCACTTCTGCGCATGGTATTTCTACTGCGCAAACGTTTTACTGACAGTATTTCGTCAAGTGAGGAAATCTCACATCGGTAAATTCACGTCAAATAGCAAAATACCTATGACATATCGCACCCGCCCCGCCAAGTCAGGAAGTCGCCTCTCACTTGACGAATTACTGTCAGTATTACGTTTGCGCAGTACTAACACTATGCGCAGAAGTGGGGCAGCACTGCATTGATATCGGTTGACACTGACAGCTGACAGTTTTCTCATATCGTACCGCCTCCGCATCGATAAATCAGGAAGGCTCGTAGGTGCCACCAAAGTGGTAGAAAAATTAAATAAAAAGGGAATTCCTGAAGCATCATTAACGGGTAGTTTAAACCATTTACGTAGCTGCCCTCGTCTAGAGATCACTCCCGTCTAACTAAATTTAGCCCGTGCTAAAGGAACAAAATTAAAATGTAAATTTCTTTCCTACTTACCGAAGAAGCGATACACATAACGGGGTTCGCAAAATAAGGAATTTGGTTTGAAGACACGTTCGGAAATAGTACGAGTGTATCGAGACTATCAAGTCGGGTCTTTTTTAACCGACTTCAAAAAAGGGAGGAGGTTCTCAATTCGTCGGATTTTTTTAATGTATGTTCACCGATTACTTGGTGACTATTGGACCGATTTCAAAAAATCTTTTTTTGTTTGAAAGGGTATGTTTTCTAGTTGGTCCCATTGTCATCAATTCTGGATCTGATGGCAGGATCTTGGAGAAATCGAGGGAAACCCTCAATTATATAGTAGGTGAGGCCGAATAAGAGTGGAATAGGATGGAGTTGTTTTTTTTTGTTAAAAATTCACTTGTTGTTTCTTTTTGTCCATCTGTCAAAATGTCGTAAGATGACCTAAAAGAAAATTCGTGCCGTTAATATTGTAGCAGTTTCATGACACTGTGTCATACCTACAAAAATACAACCATATACCTAGTGAAACAGTGGGGTAATCATTTATTTATGTACAACTAAAATATATACAAGAATACTTAACCAAAATAATATAAAGAAATGGGATTGGGATGCGACGTGTGTAAGTACGTTTGCCCCGTCGCATCTCAACCTCACTTTGCGAAAAACCGGTGCAGCTGCAGAAAGCGCAGCTAAGCTGAAGCACGCCAAATACTCGAACCTGGAACCTATGTATGACTTCGTACCGGTTGCTGTAGAGACGTGTGGCCCCTGGTGCTCTGAGCGAAATTGTTTTTAAAAAAATTAGGACAGAGGTTGAGGGAAAGTGGTTGCGATCCCAGGTCCGGCTCGTACCTGGTTCAAAAAATATCGTTGGCAGTGCAGCGGGGCAATGCCGCCAGCATATTAGGCACATTTACACCAGGTGCCTGCCGTTCTGGGATCTACTAGATTATGTCAAAACTTTTAATAATTGTATTTATTCTAAGATTTGTAAATAAAATTTAAGAACCGCATTAAAACGCTCTAAGGATGTCAAAAAAAAAAAAACTAACTTAAATCTAAAACGGGCCCTTGAGGCATTGTACCGATGATGCTGGCGGCATTTCCTCGTTGTATCGCAATGCTGATACGTTGAGCGAGGAAACCGCCAGCTCTTCGGTCACCAGTTACGTCAACCAGACGCTTCGCAATTTCTGCAAATAACGAAGAAATAATGATACAGTTATATTTTTCACTCTCTGTTATAGGTACTCAATATTTGTAAAAGTTACCAATGTTAAATTATTATACCTCTTTTTTTATACAACAGCTATGGCAAAATTGGCAAACAAGCCTACGTAGCCTATGGACGCTTGCGACTCCAGAAGAATCACAAGTGCGTTGCCGACCCTTTATTGAGGATGCGTTGTGATTATTTATTTAATCGTATGGAATTTATTTATGAACCGTGAGATGTTCGAGAAGACAAGTACGGTTGCCAGTTTTTGTTGCACTTTTAGCACCACCCACGGGTCACGTGTAGGGTAACGGTGGGTACTCCCTACGGACGTGGTGCAACTTCGACCCCCCTTTGTCAAGTGAGTGGGCAACTTGACTGTTAGAAGTTCTCAAACCGCCCGAAGGCCTCGAACTCGGCTTAACGACTGCTGTCGTAGACAGCAGCCGGGATCAACGGCTTAACGTGCCTTCCAAAGCACGGGAGCGCTCAGTTAGGAACCACTCAAAGCGATCACCCATCGAAGAACTGACCTGCGCCCACATTGCTTAACCTCGCATACCGCACGCGGTAGGCGGGCGCCGCTGGGCCACGAGCGCTCTAAAGCGAGCTGCGTTGTGTTGGCAGTTAGAGACATAATATACACTATGCAGGTCTCCCACTTTCAACACAGCGCTCCCTCGGGAGCTCTGACGATCTTACTCACCACCAAGAACACAACACCACTTATAAGAGCCACCACCACCACCACCTTATCAGCCAAAGGACGTCCACTGCTGGACATAGGCCTCCCCCAAATTATATATGCCATAATCGCCACGCTTGGCATGCAGGTTGGCGATCGCAGTATCTCCACCGCACTCCAGGGATGCTGCTGCCCATCCCCTGGTGGTCTTGGTCGTAGTTTTAGGACATACCCGCGTCCATCACACCAGGTCCGGGCACATATAAGAGCAAATGGAGCAAAGTGGTGTTGTTATGGTTGTGGTCCTCTGTTAGGTGGAGGTACTTCCCCAGTTAGGCTTATCTGAATATAAACGAGAGGATGTTCCGCTGTGATAGGACACAATGTTCCGATGTGCCTGCCTTACCTCTCTTTGTTCCGCTTTGCTCTACCTGCCTCATTGTTCTGATGTGCCTTACCTCTCTTTGTTCCGCCTTGCCTTACCTCTCTTTGTTCCGCTGTGCCCTACCTCTCTCTTTGTTCCGATGTGCCTTACCTCTCTTTGTTCTACTGTGCCCTACCTCTCTCTTTGTTCCAGTACCCTACCTCTCTTTGTTCCACTTTGCCCTATCTCTCTTTGTTTCGCTGTGCCCTACCTCTCTTTTTATTCCACCGTGCCCTACCTCTCTTTTTATTCCACCGTGCCCTA
Organism: Notocelia uddmanniana; assembly: GCA_905163555.1. Taxonomy (NCBI): domain Eukaryota; kingdom Metazoa; phylum Arthropoda; class Insecta; order Lepidoptera; family Tortricidae; genus Notocelia; species Notocelia uddmanniana. The sequence goes on from LR991063.1 coordinate 26,219,815, forward strand.
CCTCTTTTTGTTTCGCTGTGCCCTTCCTCTCTCTCTCTTCCACTTTTCCCAACCGCTCTTTGTTTCTCTGTGCCCTACCTCTCTCTTTGTTACACTGTGCCATGCCTCTCTTCGTTTGTCGTTCCTCATTTCCAAACAGGATGTGACCGGCGACTTGAACGCATTCGGAGGTATTATTCACAAACCGACAGGTGAGGACGAGTCAGTTTCTAAATAAGAGGGCTAGCAATAGAATCGAGTGGAGAGGAAGGGAGGCCTTTGCCCAGCAACAGGACACCTAAATAGACTAAAAAAACATGTCGTCAAGAAGTAGACCGGCACTATGCCAATAATATGCTCACCCTTAGCAGTGTTAGTGAACCGGGTGGCACCTTAATTCCCGTCAAGATTGCAAAGTCAACGTTTTATCTAAAACAAACCAACGGATAACGGATTGCTTTATCCTCCCTAGCTAAAGGCCCTTCCTGTTTTTCTAACTTTTTTGATGAAACTCCGCAAAAAGTATTTGATTGTTAGGAGAAAGTTTTTAGAAGTGACTGCGCTCTTTTATTAGGATTTGCGATTAAGTTGTGAGATGTGGCGAGGATGGATCAGCGTCATTATATTACGGAAGAAAAAACTAGCTTTACCAAACAAGGATATTAATGCATTTGCGATAAGAAGAGGAAATTAAATTACATAATTTTGTATTAAAACAAAACGTATTCTAACAAAATATTGACGACATGACATTCATAAGGCAGTGGGCAGGGATTAAGGGAGAAGAGCTGAAGACCGAGTTCAGTTGCGTACCATGGGAAAGACCTATGTCCAGCAGTGGACTGATACAGGCTGATGGCTGATGGCTGATGGCTGGTAATGTCTTCTAACAAAATTGTAATCTTTAAATTGACAGAAAAAAAATTGTGCCGAGCAGAATTCGAACCTGCTGCAGCCAGTCACTGCTACCAACTGAGCTATCGGAACCAATTACTCGGGAAACGAATTTTTACGTATGTAATTAACTGCTATTGTAAACAATCGTGCAATGCGATTAGGAAGTAATACTTTCGTGTAATGTTTAGACTCATCCATATTTTCCGCCTCCAGTAATCGAGCTTACCCTAAGCCCACAGATCACTAAATCATCTGTGAAAAGCGATATTTGACCGCCATTACCTTCCCAAAGCGACCAAAATCAATCAGCCGTGTAGCACTTGCAAACAAAAAGGATTTCGACAGACCTGCGCCTACATTCTGTGACAAACATTATGTACGTAATTAAGTAGTCAATACGTTTTACATCTGCAGAGTAATTGCGTAACTTGACGAACGGGGGTTTACGATTATTTAAAAGTGTTTTTTTTTTGTTCATCTCCTCTCATTTTTTTCGCATTTGAATATGTTTAGTGCCCTAGCTTCAAATTCAAAAGGAATATTAATGAACCAAGGCAAGTGCCTATACTGGAATTATTATGATGAAAACGAAATTACCTGCACGTTCTTACTCGCTTTGTTAAGTAGTTACAATGCATCAAACATGCATGAGCAATAGGGAATGTCTGAAACGCAATGACATTGACAGTTCAAGTCATACGACCAACCTGTGATGAACTGTCAATGTCATTGCGTACCACAGATTCAAGCAGGTGTTTTATTTTTAAATACTTGACGGACTTAGAAATGTCTTATTAGTCCGATACGGGGCAGACGCGACCTGATATAAAATGTTTGTATTTTTACAAAATATATGGCGCAACCGAAAAATCTGAAACTTTTTTCTTTTAATGGCGACGGTTATTCCTACCATTAGAAAAATAATCAAGGACTTTTAAAATTTTCAGGCATTCCTCATTGTTGCCAATAGTTGTAGCTATACGCATACGCTCAAAATCGCTACGTAATCACCCCTTATTCGTTGGATACATGTAAAATGTAATGTTATTCATAGAATACAGACCCTGTTTATTTAATAAAAACCTATCCATCAATTCTATTCATTGGAAACCTTTGTTAGGAACGTTTTGTCACTAGATCAAGAATGAACCTTAAACCTTTGTGATTTAGGATAGTTTTCCAACGCTTTTATATCAAGCTTAGCGGAGTTGAAATTTGAGGAATATTGATAGGAAATATAGTATTCTGTACAGCAGACACCTGGTACCGAAATAAAGTTATTAATAGGATGAAAATATCAACATTATCAAGGAGACTGACGATGCCAACATGTTTTAAAGGATTGGTGGCCAGTTCTAACTAATTAGCATTGGTCATCCTCTAACTCGATAGGTTGCCGATATTATGAAGATCGTAGGCCTCTTCTGGATAAGATTAGCGTAGGGCCGGGACATCAAGAGAGGCCTAACTCGGATCTAAACTTTCGAAATCTTAGAAGAGCGATCAAAAACTAAACGAATCCTCAAGCCTTCTGGAGACCCAAGCGTCCATAGGCTAAGGTATCTGCTTACCTTACAGGCCATCAGCTTGTTTGCTACCGTTTACATAAAAAATCTAATGACAAATGTATGAATAAAAATTTGAATTTACTCTTGATCTAGAGCACCTAATTCTTATAGTAACTTCATATCTCCTGAATTTTCGACAACCACCTTAGCTTAGCAAGTAGTAACCATGCTCATGAAGCTGGTAATCCCGGGTTCAAATCCCGGTCAGGACTATTTTTTTTTTATTAAAAATGGGATTGCTCTTGGCCAGCATCTAGCCAGGAGGCAAAGATGAGGCCGACGATGAAGCGAGCTCACCCAGAAGGACTACTACTAGGACTATTGTGTGATGAGCACGCTGGTCCTGAGTCTTCGATGTTTCCTATGTATTTAGATATTGATCTATTTAGATAAGTTTGTTCCCGTAGTACCCATAATACAATCTTTGCTTTGCATGGGACTAAGTCATATTTGTGTGTGTTTGTGTCCATAATTATTTATTTATTTGATTTCTTTCGCACACGTCCAAAACATATCTAACTTAGTTGGTAACTCACATGATTAGAGAACTAGGCCGATCTCGAAAACGTCGATTCAATTAAAGGGTGGGTCACGGCAACTATTCCAACTTTGATGTGTAGTGAGCCTTTGAAAGATTTGATCGGGGACCGTGACTAGAGTGGGAACGAAAGCGACTTTCTATACACAAATATTGCCGATTTCATGTTAAGTCACATTAACTAAAACTAGAAAGCCGCGTACGGTACAGCTTTTCCTCCTCTGAGAAATTTCCTCCATCGGACGCTCCGGTTGTGGAATGAGCTGCTGACGATATTCCGAGGGGTTCTTCAGAAAGGAGATACAATTTTATTTATTTATTTAACAAAATTACATTAATAGACTTACAGTATGCACCAAAACGTCTACAATGTTTAAATGTACACACAGATATGACTTATGACTAAACAAAATAAGTTAAGAATACAAATTGCACAAGGTAATTATTTTATTAAGGAGAGTGTGCCAACTAGCGGCAAAGACGTCAGCATCCTGCCTCGAACACGAGTTCATTGAGTAGCGCCGGCGCTCGGGCGCCGGGCGCGTTACTGGCGCGGCTTGTGCGCGGGCCCGCCGCCGCCGGCGCCGCGAACAGCGGGCGACGACGACGCCCCGCACGACTATACTGTTCGGGAACAAATAGTCGGATGCCTTCCAGCGCTATCGGATTGTCGATCTGCCCTCTGAACATAAGGCTGAAGTGTACTGCGAGATGTAACTTTATACGACGATTGACGACCACTTTGGCTTAGTCGGTGGTGACCGGTCCGAATCCCGGTCAGTGCTTTTTTGAGCATTTACCACGAATTGTTCCTGAGTCTTGGATGTTTCCTGTGTATTTAAGTACGCATTTTTCGTCGTCTTGTACCCATAGTATGAGCTTTGCTTAGTTTGGGACTAGGTCGATTTGTGTAAGATTGTCCCCCAATATTTATTTATTATTATTAATACATACTAACGAGTACTACTACTATCAGCCGAAGGACGTCCACTGCTGGACATAGGCCTCCCCCAATTTCATGGGGGTAAATGCCCCAATCGCCACGCTTGGCATGCGGGTTGGCGATCGCAGTAACTCCACCGCACTCCAGGGATGCTGCTGCCCATCCCCCGGTATGGTATTAGTCTTAGGTTTAGGACATATCTGGGTCGGGCTTATACATGAGGGGTTCCCAAAGTGGTCCAGGTGGACCCCCAGGGGTCCACAGGAGACTCGACGGGGGTCTACGTTGGCGTGATAAAAAATAGTGGTTTTGGGAATATGGTAGAAATGTGGCGTTGGGGGTCTACCAGAACCAGTTAACTTTTGAAAGTAGTCTTTGAGAAAAAAAAGTTTGGGAACACCTGTTTGTTATACATCATAATTGTTGCCTCTGAACGCCGTCATTTATAGACCGATTTGGATTTTTTTGGTTTAGAAACCTCCAAGCTAGTCCCATATAATTTTTGTGGAGATCTGATGACGATCCACGAGGAATCAACGTAAATTAGCGTAGTCACGTAATTTTTTTCGTTACATAAAGATCCGCCGGACTCTTATGAAAGTTATGTCAAAAAAAACGTTCTGTTAGATATCTAAATTTTAGCGTAATCGCCTGAGAGCACCATCTTACGCCTCCGCGCTTGTCGTCTGTCCATAAACAAGGCCTGACTGCTTTTTTAAGACTACGACGGTGGCAAACAAGCATATGACCTGTCTGATGGTAGATGGTAGATGGTAGATGGCAGACACCGCAGCTGTAGACTCTTCCGACTCCAGAAGAATCACAATCCCGTACTGACCATTTATGGATTTTAGGAATTGTTGTGTCCCTCAAATGCAGGTCCCTCACGCTTAATAGTCTCAATCCATTACCTTAGTCACCACTAGGACCACAACACAGACACCACCCAACCACCAGACAACACCCAACCAGACAACACCTACATAGCAAGTCGTGGTGTTATTGCTGACAGCTGAACTGAGAGATCTGACAGTCGGGTTTGCGGGCTTTAATGTAAACTGGATGCAAAGCCGATGATCCTGGTTATTGTTTAAGTGCAGTTATGTGTTTTCGAAGGAGCGTTCGTGGCCCAGTACCGCGTGCGGTATGTGAGGTTAAGCAATGTCGGGCGAGGTCAGTCCTTGGATGGGTGACCGCTTTGAGTGGTTACTAACTGAGCGCTCGCGGGCTTTGGAAGGCACGTTAAGCCGTTGATCCCGGTTGCTGTCTATGATAGCAGTCGTTAAGCCAAGTTAGAGGCCTCCGGGCGGCTTGAGAACCTCTAACAGTCAAGTTGCCCACTCACTTGATAAGCCTAATCCCAATAAGGTCTAGTTTGCTCCTCGGGTTAGAAGGTCAGATGGCAGTCGCTTCCGTAAAAACTAGTGCCTACGCCAAATCTTGGGATTAGGTAGCGGACCCCAGGCATCCTTCAGGATGCAACTGTACTGGGAATAACGCTAGGAGGATGATGATGATGCAGTTATGTGTTTTCTGTGGCCTGATAAATACTTGACTGAACTTGTTATGATATTTTCACTGTCTTCGCATTTTATCACTGTGGTTGCACCCAAACCTGTTGTAATTGGGTGAGTTTTCGGTAAAGAAGTTCGTAAATAAGTATCCCAATATATCACATCTAGCTTTGACATACAATCTACCTACAGAAAAGGTTTGTGTCTTTCTTAATAAAAACTATAAAAAAAAATATTTTCGATGACCTAAAGAATGCGGAAAAAGCTGCGCAATTGTGTATGCGCCGTTTTACGCTGCTTTTCTACCAGCAACGTAATTACGTAACTTGTCGAACGAGTGTTAGGGCCTATTGTCTGCCATTTTCACGTACTAAAATTTAACGGTTGATATGAATGTGCGTTCGAAAAATGTTACCGGCAACTAAGAACAATAATCGTTTCAAGGCCCTGCAAAGAAAAATATTAAAATACCACGCCTTTCTCACATAAGGATTGACTCTCCCATATATAATCGGTTCTTCGATTAGAGCCTAAACTTGATTGTTTAAAATAGATGGAGTATTGAGTGTCAATCGAGTCAGTATGTACGCGGGGACTCAGGTAGACTTTACCAGTGCGCATCTTAATCGCTGAATAAACCTATCGTTGTGCACAGAGGTATTTTAACTCACGCTCGTAACAATATGTGCTCCAACTTAAATGATCATTTTATCTCGACATCATTATTAAAGTCAATCAATCTTGTACCGCCCGGGGCTAAATATCATTTACTCATAATCAGTTTAATATTCTCGGCTTATGTGTTTACCGTGATAATAACTTCGTTACTTGGTAAGCCGATATAGCCTGATAATATGTTATGATACATCTAACAGTACTTGTGTTTAGACCAACGATCTGGATTCTGGCTAATAACATTGTGCTGAAAAAAATCTGCTAAATATATCTGTAGTAAGCACTTTATTGTAGAAAGTTCTCCACGCGGGTCCGCCCGCGTATTATACAAAGAACGCAAGCGATGCCGTGGGATCATATATGTCCAATCTACTGACTGGTTTTGGAATCGGATGAGTGGTTCCGGAGATTATCGCTTATTCCCAGAAGTTCCGGGGCAGTAGTTCCGTGGCGGAACTAGCGAGACTTTTTTCCCAATAGTTCCGTTCCCAATGTTCGGTTGTGGCGCTTCACCGGCCGCTACCGTGGCACGCTAGCTTCGCTCGCTCGGCTCTACTAACACTCCACCTCGTTTCGCTCGTCGTCCTACCTAACAACCACTCTGTACCGTTGACGGAACTATTGGGAAAAAAAGTTTCACTAGCTCCACCACGGAACTTCTTGCACGGGACTACTGGGAATGGACTGAGATTATCCTGTATTACAAACTTCTAGTACAACCTCACTACATACATATTCACCAACAAAATAACACTGAGGCAGACTTCGGTGTGTTCTATGTATATAAGTATAATATCTACTAGTTCTCTGAGCTGTATACCGTGCAATTTTTTTTTTTATTTCGTAATTTCCTAAATCTGACACGACAAAAACTCGATATAATTATCGAACCTGCTCACAAACTTCATGAGAATCGGTCGAGGAATGCGACCTGTAGAGGAGAACAAAGATTAGATAGCCAGACATACGAAAGAATATTTGTCGAATGCTAAAACGAAGACGCTTCGCTCGCTCGGTCAATAACACAAGTCTTATTGAGTTTTCTATAGAACTACGAGTATTTCAATTTGTGTATAAAATATTTATTTATTCATACTTTTGTGAGGTTGTAAGTTTGTAGTGCGGGGCGTAATTTTATACGTCACATCACACAAGATTAAAGTACTGACGTGAAATCTCTTCCAACCAACCTTTTAGGAATTGAGTGGAAAGTGGAAAAAGGGAAACAAAACAATATTAGTGCATGTTATATTTATTTGGGGTTTTTGGAAGCGGATGTTCGAATCGAAAATCTCTAAAGCCACTTTACAAAAAAATGGTTGTTTGTCATCCTGCCTGGTCTTGGTTGCACTGTCGCATTGTACACCGGCCCCAATTATCATCATCCTAGTGTTATCCCAGTACAGTTGCATCCTGAAGGTTGCCTGGGGTCCGCTACCTAATATCACGAATTGGAGTAGGCACTATTTCTTACGGAAGCGACCTTATTGCGATTATGCTTGTCAAGTTAGTGGGCAACTTGACTATTAAGAGTTCTCAAGGCGCCCGAAGGCCTCTAACTTGGCTTTACCATTACTGTCATAAACAACAGCTTGAAGCATCTTCCATAGCACGGGAGCGCTGTTCTAGTAACCACTTTCATCGGTCACTCATCCAAGAGTTGACCACGACTTAAGCTTAAGCGACTCCAGACTTGGCGATGCGGGAGCGATATGTGATAGGTGTTTTGTTCTTTGACGTGAGTTTACTGGTGTGAGATTTACTCACTTGACGAAATACTGTCAATCTCTCTGATCTCTGTCTGATTGAGGTGTGCAATAAAAAGTTTTTCCATTGTATTGTATTTTACTGTCAGTGGGACCCGGGTATGTCCTAAAACTACGACCAAGACCACCGGGGGATGGGCAGCATCATCCCTGGAGTGCGCTAGAGACACTGCGACCGCCAACCCGTGCCAAGCGTGGCGATTATGGCATATAATACCCCTCGTGAATTTGGAGGAGGCCTATGTCCAGCAGTGGACATCCTTTGGCTGATATATATATACCAGGTGGTGGTACTGTCAGTGTTAGGTACGTTTGCGCAGTAGTAATACCATGCGCAGAAGCGGGGCAGTACTGCATTCGTATCGGTTGGAGTGCCAACCGACAGTCAGTGGACAGCTGACAATTTTTTCATATCGTACCGCCTCCGCATCGACAAATCAGGAAGGCGCCTTAACCTTCCATACCGTACGAAGCCGCTGGGCCACGAACGCTCCCGAAATTCCTAAATTGATTCCTGCAAATCCTGCATTAACACAGCGCGTTCCCAAAGCTGCATTTGTGCAACACACCTGAGCCCACACGAGTGCTCAATCTAATATCCCGTACAGTCAACACGAATTTAAACGTCGATTCCGCTAAAACAAACAGGCAATTCGAAACAGAGATACGAGTGTACACCCTGTGTTAAGTGCGAGGGGAGGATAGATAGATTTGATGCGGCATTTGTTTTAACACGTATAATGGCTACAAGAAGCTCAACTCAAATCCTCCTAGCGGTTAAATCCCAAATACCATACTCTACATTTGTATGTGTAGTAGTAAGACACTTTTAGGCTCATAAGAAAATCGCTCAGGTAGTGAAAGCTCAAATGTCATTTGCAAGTTCAAATGACTGACTTACTAATACCTTTTTTTTTTCTTTTGAGGGAATGTCTTGACGCACCGTCCACCCGGACGAAGCCGCCCTGTGTAACCCGAACTGACGCACCACTTCGGGGGCTGTAATATTGCGAGCCATCCGACTGTTTGTTGGATTACTGCGCTTGAACTACACGTCATTTATTGCTTTAACTAAGTTACAGAGTTTGGAACACCGCCGTCGAGTTGCCTGTTTGTCTGTGTTCTATCGGATACATTTTGGAGAGTGTGCACAGGAAATACATGAGATAGTTCCACCTTCCCCGTTCCATCACCGGACGTCCAGGCGTGGTGAGCGGTTACATCCTTACGTTGTCAGTCTACCATTTATTCGCACGAAGCGATTTGCTTTTGCTTTCCTAATGCGAACAGCTAAGGACTGGAATTTGCTGCCGCCGTCTGTATTTCCTGATACATACAATCCGGGTCTCTTCAAGATCAAAGTGAATAGGCTATTACTGAACCAGTGAGCAACATCTTAGACCTTTTCATCGCTCGGGTCAGACAAAGGCCAGCCGCTGGTCAGTCTATCATAAAAAAACCAAATAGGTAATCTATATTAATAATTCCGTGCAGGGGTACGGTAGACCCGAACGACACCTGTCTTAAATTGAAGAACGTATAAAAATAACGATTTCGAGTTGAACATATGTATCCGCAAAATTCGGATTGTCGCGTATTTTGCGTTAAAAAGTTTTAAATATATGACAAAAGGTCGGCCATATTGTAAACTATGTTTGCGTCCGGTGTGTTTGCCAGGTTGCTGGGCTGCGTTCTGGGTGATGGGCCATCATCGCCCATTGTGTGAATTCGGCTAGCCGCGTCTGCAGCGTTTTGTTTTTGTAGTTTTCAAGCGTTCTATACACCTATCAGCCTAGCTAGCACGATAACTTATACCGTCACGTTATAAGGCCGAAATGTATTAAAACGTCACATAAAACGTAACGGTATAATCTATCGTGCTAGCTAGGCTGATTGTCACAACAACCGCCTTCAAAGCGAATGTATGGGGCCTGTTACATGGTTATTATTATCACGTGATACATTCATATCACGATAAGTATCACGTGAATATTGAAGCAGAATCCATACACATTTGAAAACTGCGATAATATTGACACCCCAGTATTGTGATAATATTAATCGTGTAAAGGACACCACTTGAATGTTTGCTGATTCTGTCCGCCATCTTAAAGCTGCGTCTCTATTTTGTTGTGACAAACTACTAGGTGACTTATGGCTTTTAAACGTCTAGCAAAATTCTATCCCTATCTCGCTCTATCTTATAACTCAGTGGTACTGGGGGTCTACTCCGAAATTCGAAATCTGAACTTCGTATGGTGCCGTCCCTTTCACTCATATAGTCTATGACAGGAGAGTGAAAGGGACGGCACCATACGAAGTTAGGATTTTGAATTTCGGAGTAGACCCCCAGCTCATGCCGTTCGCCGCGCTCGGACGTTAGAGGCGCTACCGTGAACTGAAAACGAAGTATCTGCCTGTCTCTCGCACATGTATATTCATATTCATATTCATATTCATTTATTCATTGTATAGTCATGTAGGTACAATAATGTTGGTGTTTGGTTACATTTTGAGAAAGTCTGTACATGACGCCCTGCCAGGGCACACAATAGTACTCATATACTAACTTATCTAATAACAATATTTAATTCAAGTGATTACTTCAAATCAAGTTAATATGCAGTGTAGGTAGGTACAAAATTGATTTATTTATTTATTCATTTTTGTCATCCAAGAATTCATTTAACGAGTAATAGCTCTTCTTTATCAAGAACGTCTTTAGATGGTGGTTGAAGATGTTTCCAGAACTAAGGCATTTTATCTCGTTGCTAATTTTATTAAATATCTTTATACACATTACGTTAGGGCTATTACTATGCATTTTTAGTTTCGATAATACAGTGCGTGCTAGTTTATTTTCTTTATTTTTATACCTGGTCTTGTATCGTCGCGGTTGGTCGGCGAGTCTATTAAATAACTGAGGGTAATTTCTAACAAATTTGCAAACTTCAAATATATAAATTGATGTTAAAGTGAGAATACCGTACTTTTGGAAATAAGGTTTACAGCTTTCGGTATTTTTAATGTTTGCAAGTATGCGTATGCACTTTTTTTGGAGTATGAATAAATCATCTACATTTGTGCTATTTCCCCATAGTAATATACCGTAGCTAAGGCGGGAGGAAACGAACGCGTAATACGCCATAAGAGCAGTATTAAAATCTGTGGCTTTTTTTAATTCTCGCAGGGCGTAAATAAATTGAGAAACTTTAGTTTTTACTTTTTGCACGTGTGCCTTCCAATTGACGTTGGTGTCAATATCTAAGCCTAAGAGCGTAAAATTATCTACACACTCTAGCGCGATACCATTAAATATGTAGTTTATATTTAAGGGATTTTTCTGGTATGGCCTAAACTGAATTAATTTTGTTTTAGCAAAGTTTATTTTTAGGTGGTGGTCTTCCATCCATTCCTGTGCATTAGATAATGTCTTGTCTAGGGTTTGGTTTAGGTTTTGATCGTCCGGACATGAAAATAGAAGAGATACGTCATCTGCAAACAGCACGCAAGACTCATCTATTACTTTAGGTAGGTCGTTGATGTAAATTATAAATAGGATACAACCAACGACACTGCCTTGTGGAATTGAATTTTTTATAATTTGCGTATCAGAAGTTGTAGATATAATTTCTCCGTTATCATGATCATAATACTGTACTCTGACGTAATGTTCCCGGTTTTCCAAGTACGATGCGAACCATTTAAGGCTTATGCCCCTTACACCTATCCCATAAAGCTTTTCTAAAAGTATTTTATATTGCACAGTGTCATAGGCTTTGGACATATCAAGTAATATATATTCGAACGACAGAGAGGAAGATAGTTCGTTTTTGGTTCGCGGTAGGCCCTTAGGCGTCAACTTTAAAACGAATATGGTATTTTACTATAAGAGAAATAAAATTCAAAATGTAATAAAAACCAGCCAAGTGCGTCGGAGTCGCACAATGAGGGTTCCGTACAACTAAAAAACAAATGTGATTTATCAATATATTGATATTTTTGGTAAAATATACTTCATAATAAACATTATCACCTAATTTCAAGTTTATAGGTCGATGGGAAGTTAAAAAAATGTTCTTTGACTTTCTTCGACCGTCCGCCGCGCTCGGACTAAGGTGCTACCAACCAAAAACTAAATATATATGCCTCTCTGTCGCACTTGCATATTCGAGCGCGGAGAGGGAAATACTTCGTTTTCAGATTACGGTAGGCCCTCTGGTCTGACGGCTCCTATTCCTGGATGGTGCGCGTATCGGAATGTGAAATACCTTTGACAAAACGGAACAAGTTGTTTAATTGGCTATGTGCACGTCAGAAACGTCAAACGTCACGGGTCCCGGGGCAATGTCAAACTCAGAGATGTCAAATTAAGACACATGAATATTTTATTTATATTAGTAAGCGAGAAAGACCCCTTACTGGAAATTTGACTGAAATAAATAAGAAAATAAATAAATAAATACAAACGAAACGAATCGTAGGAAACCAATAGGAAACGTCGAAGTAAATTTGACATATAAGTCCCCGGAAATTGCACATTTCTGCCATGGTGTGCGCTGCGATCGCTTAGTTTACCCCCACCACCTACTTCGCACATAGCCAATAGCTTCCATTAATTGGAGAAAATATTACAAACTGTTATTATTATCACGCGAAACACTGAATATTGAAGCAACATCCATAGGCGCCTGTTACATGGTTATTATTATCACGCGATATACTCATATCACGATCCGTATCAAGTGTAATGAATATTGAAGAAAAATCCATACGATTTTGAAAACCACGATAATATTGACACACCAGTATTGTGATAATATTAAGCGTGTAACAGACTCCATACAATTTTAAAAATCGCGATAATATTGACACATAATATTGAGTGTAAAGGGCCCCACTTAATAGAATTTGGCGGAGAATAGAGAGCTGCTACCGCGAAACGAAAACGAACGAACATCGTGTATTTCCCTCTGTGTCGCTTGATTTTGCAAGTTTGACAGAGAGGGAGATACACAAACTTCATTTGATTTCGTTCGCGTTAGCAGCTCTGACTTCGCACCAAAAATACTGACTGGCACATCAATATTTAACAATTGCAAATCTGAACTGAATTTTAATGAACGATTAGTATTTTAGCTATACAAATCAGTACTGATTACGGTGTCAAAATTTTTATGTGCCTTTAAATACTACCCTTATAAAAATGCTTAGGATTAACTTGCAAAGATACTAGCCTTTGCCCGTGACGTCGTCAGCGTAATCTTTTACTATATTCCATATGTTAATCCAGACTACAGACTATATTTATAAACGAAGTTTTTATCATAATCCGTTGTTGTAAAGTTTTTATTTTATACATTTTTGTACACTATTTGTTTCGTCGTTTGCATAACTGTCACGAATAAATGTTTACTTTATTTCTTTCTTATTTATTTCACCCGAGCGAAGCCGGGCTTTCATCTAGTGTTCAAATAATGTCGTGTCCATTCGTCGGCGCTCCCTACCAGGCACCAGCCCCGATGCGACGCAAATTGAAACGTCTCACGTATACCGCGGGGTGAACACGACGTATTGAGGCTGTATCAACTAGTCCCCTTCAATATACGCATTTATATTAATACTACACGTGCTAAAGTGTTCTGTGACTAGTTACGTACAACAGTTAGCAACGTAACAGTATTCACAGCGCACCCTTGGGAGCTCTGGCGACTCTACTAACCAACAGGAACGCAATACCACATAACTACAGAAGCTTATTATGGCTGCGGTCTTTTCTAAGTTGGAGATACTTCCCCAGTTGACCCGCTTCAAATATGAGTGAGATGTTCCGCTGTGCCTTATCTCTCTTAAAGATGTGCGAACAAATTGCAATGGAACAGATTGTTTATTACATGGCACATAGAACCGATGGCCGTTGGGGCGGAAAGATTTTCTAGTGGCGACCACGTACCGGAAGGCGCAGCGTTAGCAGATCCCCAACAAGGTGGACTAATGACCTGGTAAAGGTCGCTGGATGCGGGTGGCGGAGAAACGGACATCGTGGCACTCATTGGGCGAGTCATCTCCAGCAGTGGACGCGTCCCTTTTTTTTCCTGCGGAAATGCATTTACGCATCCCGCCTAGCCGGGGAACTAGGACAGGTATGACGGACTCCCGGGAACCGCCCGGAATACAGTCTAAAACCACCAGGGTATGCCCATCACACAGCATTAGTGGCGGTGACACGGGATTGCCAAGACACACAACCGCAAACACCGCCTGCTGCGACAGCCATCCACGACCAAAGGACCTCCACGCCAGGAGAGAATGAAAAACCCCGGATTCACTCTCTCAGGTCCCCTTGTAACTTTTTATAGAGGTTTTCTGCCTCGCAGCCACCACCCGGCCCCGGCCTGACGGTGACAGCCCCCGCTCCCGACTATAGCGGCCCTCTGCCGAAGTCAGGGTTACGGGTCCGTAATTCTTTAAACAGGCATACGGCATGGCCTGTCCGTCTCGCCGCACCTGGGGAGTCTTGCGACTCCCTGATGCGGAACCCCCCATCCCACCCATTGGTCGCATCTGGAGTGTCCTCCGCTAAACAGAGGAACACCCAGAGCGACCCCGTCTCCGGGTTATTGGTAGCACCGGTAAATGATCCCTCCGAAGATGAATCACTTACCGTTGCCTCCAGGGCGCACCGGCCAGAACCCTTGCCCTTCCCCCAGACCCGCGAGGGTCCAGAGGAACTGGAAGAGCCCAGACACTCGTGGAGGTTACCCGACTAGCGCCCCAGTGGACGCGTCCCTGGGCTGATATGATGAGATCATTTATTCGTATACTAAAAACTGGGGCGTGCTACCAGTCTTCATTTAGCATTGCTCAAATAAAATTGGAATTCGAAATTATGTAACATATTGACCCTTTATTTGTTAATTGAAACTTTATTATTTTTCTAGGAATGGATTTGACACCGTATTCTAACATGTATATTTGTTTATACTGTGACGATGGCAAACAAACATACGGCCTATGTCTGATAGCGAGAAGACATCTTAGTCTATGGACGCTTCCACAACAACCGACCCTTTTGTTTCGAGGATTCGTTGTTAACAACTGACAACTTAAAAAAGTTGAAAAACCCCTGACATTTTCATTTCAAAGTTCAATATCCTAAAAACAGCTGAACCGAATTTGATAAAACATATCTAAGAACCATCGCTGGGACATCTTAGGCCTTGTCATCGCTTTCCCTCAGGTGAGACTAAGGCCAATCGCTGGTCAGTCTATCATAAAAAAAACTTTGCTTTCAAATAAACAAAACCACATTCAGATCGGTTCCCCGTTTAAGAGCCACGATGCCACAGACAGACACACAGATACACATAAACACATGTTAAACTTTAAACAACCCTCTTTTGCGTTTTGCGTCCGGGGTTTTAACCCCGTTGGTTTTTAAACCAATACGGGGTCGGGGCCCTGTCTCAACACAGCGTATCCTCAGAAGCATTCAAGTAATAACGGGATTAAATAAGATTATACAATACACACAAACCAATTATAATCCTCAATTATTTTTTCAATAACACTATAAGTCTGATAAATAATGGCAGCACAGCAATATACAACATTGCATCAGCAATTATATTCGCGCCCAATCGACCATTGGATTGCATGGCATTGTAGCTAGACATCCAATAATCGGGCCCATGTGCGGACGAACCTAGGCATAACTGCGTTATAACATAATATCCAGTTTGAACTAGTGATGCCCAGCTCGAGTTCGAGTTAAAGTCTAAAAATCTGAATACGTTTAAATATCAACACATCATCATCCTAGCGTTATTTCCAGTACAGTTGCTCCTGAACGATGAGGTCCGCTACCTAATCCCAAGAATTGGCGTAGGCAATAGTTTTTTGACGTGATAACGTCTTTAAAATCGTTTTAGTCGGGTGACATGTTCAGAAACTTGTGTCACACCAAAACCTCACGAGCGCGATCGCGGTTATCACGTAAACATCTCGATCGTAAACCTACTTTACAAACAACCAATTTTTTACGGAAGCGACTGCCATTTGGCCTTCCACTGCAAGGGGGAAACTAGACCTTATTGGGATTAGGCTTTGTCAAGTGTATGGGCAACTTGACTCTTAGAAGTTCTCAAGCCACCCGAAGGCCTCTATCTAACTTGGCTTAACGACTGCTATCAAAGACTGCAGCCGGGATCAACGGCTTAACGTACCTTCCAAAGCACAGGAGCGCTCACTTAGTAACCACGGCACCAACAAAAGCGGTCACCCATCCAAGGACTGACCCCGCCCGACATTGCGGTAAATCGAAAGTCGAGACCGAGCCTCAAAACTCAAACCTAAATTCCTCTCAACTCACAACTCGAGTCAAACTCGAGTCTGTCTGTTGTCATTCCATTTCTTGGCACTCTAAACGAACGGGAATGGCCTTATAATCCTGTATTGCGTATTTATCGCCGTTTTGGGCGTCCATGTGCTGCATTAGGGTAAATGTGAACATATGTACGAGTACACACCTGTGACATAAGGGGTGCGACATACTGGGCAGTGCAGTGGGGAGAGTTAAGCTTGTAACACACTTTCTGTGAGTGAGACTGGATTAAAAAATAGAGTTGTAGAGTTATGAAATAGAAAACAAGAAAACTCCCGTAAGTCTCAGACATAATAAAAGATAACGATACAAGTCACTCACGTCTGTTAGGTCGAATATCGCTCGTCATATTTCGATGCGATCCATTATGAATGGTCAAGAATCTGGAGAAGTTTTTATGATACTGGAAGACCTGAGGAACTTCTAATTCAATTTTTTTTTCTTTACTGGGGAAAAAAACAAATACAGACCAGAAATAAATACGGTAAGAAGATATACACAAGTAGGTTCAGCCTATATCCTAATACAATTCCCACTAAGAGGTATAAAATAGTATGTAATGAGATGGCAATGTTATCGGAACAAAACAAAACATACATCCTTTGATAAACCTAAATTAAACTAAGCGATATAGACAAAACACAAAATAGGAGAAAATTATTAGAATCACAATAAAAGAAATAGAACTACACCGAGGATATTTAACAAATAGACTATATATTATTCTATTCTTTTTATTGTGCCGTAAAGTTGAACTTGACTATTTTTATTGAATGTTCTTCACATTTTGTCGGTTCATAATTACGAGTATTGTTTAATTTACTATCAGATAGAAACTAAAATTTGAAAAGAATACGCATAGTACATACAGTACATCAGAAACCTCAGACCAAGTAAAAAATATATGGACCCGGGTATGTCCTAAAACTACGACCAAGACCACCGGGGGATGGGCAGCAGCATCCCTGGAGTGCGGTGGAGATACTGCGATCGCCAACGCGCATGCCAAGCGTGGCGATTATGGCATATACCCCTCGTGAATTTGGGGGAGGCCCATGTCCAGCAGTGGACGTCCTTTGGCTGATATGGAAGTAAAAAATATAGACGGAGCGCCACGAACAACAAAATGAAGCCACTTTTCTAAAGATGTGTGCGTATCAGTGTTGCTACTGGAAGGAAAAAGTCCCTATAAATGGGGTAATTTGTTTAGTTCTCTATTTTATTCGTAGAGGGTACAATAAACCAGGATATGCTAATAATTATGATGACTAATACTAGTAACCGTTAGTCACTAAACCTAATGGGATACTCAGCATCCTATTTTGAACCCCGGAACTATTTTGTATGAAATTGAAAAATAAAACCTTCCGATTTGGTAACAGAATTGAACTACCTATTGAAACTGCATGCATGCTGCATTGCATTGCAATTCGCAAAAAGCAATGTTAAAATTTCTATTCAATATATGACAGTATTGTGTCAACCTTAAACGGGTCACAAATTAAAGTCACAAATCAAACATTTAATTAGACGAAACTACATTCAGTCAATAGTTTTTGTTACTTGAAATTATAATGGAGAAAAAATACAGCGATTATTAAGGTTTTCATACAAGACCTAAAAAACTTTCATGTTATTCCAGCACGGCGTTTTTAAATGAGAACGAAACAACTCCTGTATGGAGAATCGAATTTAATCAAGCGTGCGGGGGACTCTTAAAACAAACTGTTCTTAAATACAAGAAAATGATGAAAATGATTTCTGGTTCTTAATGTTTTTTTCATACTCATTGCCATTTTTAAGATCACCTAAAGCCCACTTGATTTTATTAGTTTTATTAATACCACATCTCGTACAGGCTCGCTAGGCCGGTTACGCGACTAGCCTCAGTTTGCGACCACCTGAAGAACAAAGTTATTTTTTACTTGGTATGAGATCAGAAACTTCAAAAATATAAACACTTTTGTGCTGTCACATTGAAAATAAAATCGGAAAAGTACCAACAGTATTTTTTAAAATCGAGGACGGTATGACTGTTAATTGGCTCTAAATGTATTGCAAATGTCCCTCCACCTGTACCCAACCTAATCGTTTGGCACACGACCTACCAGTCAGCAATACAGCTAATTTGTTGTGAAACCTGTGTTTATCTTAAATGCAAGGCTACATTATGTAATGCAAGGTAAAAAAACTCGTTATCCCTCCTAACTTTAAGATAAATTTGTTCCATATCCCGCTCAGCCACTAGAAAAGTTACCAAATCTGTTAGGTTTCGAAGTTGGTTGGAGAGCTATATGTTTTGCATGCGAAATGCATAATATTGCATAATACGCTCGTAAAGAGTCCATGAGGCTGGGGATGCAGCCTAGTTGTCCTCTGTCACACCGTAGTGTTAGGTACACTACAGAATTAAAGCCGAGACACACCGAATGCGTGCGCAGCAGTCGCAGCACGTGCGCATGCGCGTGGCGTGCGCGTTTTATCGTATGAAATGTCATAGTAGATGACGCTTGCAAGTCACGCGCACGTATACGCCACGCAAGCGGTGTGTCATCTACTATGATGGTGTGTCTCGGCTTTTATCTTTTTACACGACTGCCAAAAGAAGGAGTGTCATATTTTAACATATAGGTACCTTAAGTACCGATCATATCAGCCGATGGACGTCTACTGCTGGACATAGGCTTCCCCTAAAGAGTGCAACAATGACCGGTCCTGCGCCACCCGCATCCAGCGGACTCCCGCGACCTTTACCAGGTCATCAGTCCACCTTGTGGGGGGCCTACGCACGCTGCGCCTTCCAGTACGTGGTCGCCACATGTGTCGTGTGCCCCGCCTACTGCCACTTAAGTCTAGCGATTCAGAGGGCTATCTCGGTTACTTTGTTTCTACTTCTGATGGCCTCATTCCTGATGCGATCGCGCAGTGATACTCCCAATATAGCCTAAGTAGAATAAAGCCTTAAAATGTAGAATGAGCGCCACTTCATTATTTTTCACTCAAATCTGACGTAAGAATATAGGCGCAATAAGTAAGTCACACATTGAAACCTACTAAGAGAGGGCAATGGCCTTGAGGATTTATTACTAGCTGCCCGCCCCGGCTTCACAAGGGTGTATAAATGAAGAAATTAGATCTAAGCTTCCCTTTACAGTCCCAGTCTTCTGTGGTCACTCACTTACTTAAATTTCATATGGATTTTTGAACCCATTTTTTTTCGATTTTCCATACAATTTGTCAAACATTGTCCTGACTATCATAAACGAAGAATTAGCCAGCTAGGCTATATACGAGAATAGATTTGTATCTAAATAGAACATGGTTGATTTAAGCAGCGTGTAGTGTGAAACTACTCAATTATCATTCAGTATTCGAAGTAATATTAGTCAAAATATAAATAAATAAATATTGGGGGACAATCTTACACAAATCGACCTAGTCCCAAACTAAGCAAAGCTTGTACTATGGGTGTAGACGACAGCCAGGCGCGATACAGTAAATAGTTATAACTATAAATTTAAGTACGCAGCGGCTGATCACGGCTCCCGCGTGTTGTTTCTCGAACCATCGAAGCGTGAACGGCGAGCCGTGATTGGCCAAACCGCGCTCGCTTTTGTTATTGTTACTTCTCGCCGCTCGGGCGATGCGAGCTTTTAGTTACCACCGAAGATCCGTCGCGCTAACGTATAAAGTTTTTTTTATTACAAGTACTTGATCAAATCGATCGTAGTTTTCTTTGTTTTCCGAACTATGAAAGTGAGTACGCCGTGTCGTAGCTCCGCTAAGAATATCTTTTGCGTTTTCGAGCTCCCGGCGTACCCTCCGGAATCGTGGAGGTACGTTCGCGACCTCGAGGAACTTGATGGAGCTATCGTGGATGCAAATGTTAGTGGCCGTAGCTAACAATGGGTTAGCACGACGATATACATACTTATATAGATAAATACATACTTAAATACATAGAGAACATCCAAGTCCCAAGAACAAAATCCGTGCTAATAATGCACAAATAATGCCCTGGCCGGGAATCGAACCCGGGACATCTAGCTTCGGAGGCAGTGTCACTACCAACTAGGCTAAACAGGTCGTCAAATTTCGTCTATATTTTTCTCATTGTATTTAATCATGGTATACTTAAAGTACATAGTTCTTAAAATTTGGCCAGTACGAACTGGGGGTCTACTCCGAAATTCGAAATCCGAACTTCGTATGGTGCCGTCCCTTTCGCTCATATGGTGTATGACAGAAGTGTGAAAGGGATGGCACCATACGAAGTTCGGATTTCGAATTTCGGAGTAGACCCCCAGGGCGAAGCAACATGACTAAATTAGACATAAAAATAAGAGTACCTTGTTACAAGTACATCCACCACCATATCAGCCAAAGGACGTCCACTGCTGGACATAGGCCTCCCCCAAATTCACGCGGGGTATATGCCATAATCGCCACGCTTGGCATGCGGGTTGACGATCGCAGTATCTCCACCGCACTCCAGGGATGCTGCTGCCCATCCCCCGGTGGTCTTGGTCGTAGTTTTAGGACATACCCGGGTCCACCCGGGTTACAAGTACATGCTCTGCTGGAAATGCTGCACATAGGACTTCGCCAAGGACCTTTAGATCTAAAATAAATAAAAATAAAATAAAATTTGGTTTATTTGCAAGAAAAATTAAGTACATTTACAAATTATCCTGCGGCCCCACACTAGGCTAAGCCTGTATTGTGGTGACCAGATTCGAATTTAAAATAAGTTAATTACCATAAGTTCTAGTATTACTACGGTTACATACGTATACACAGTTAATATAATCAAAGATCGCCGATTTAAAGAAGATACCAGAAAAATATATATATATTATTATGATGACCAAACTGTAACTAGAAAGTAGAAACATATAACAACTCAAAGTAAAAGGTATGTGAGTGCAAGTGTGTGTGTGTGTGTTGGTGAGTGTATGTATTTTTGTCTGAGTGTGTGTAAGTGGGGATGCACGACGTGGGTGTGAGGCTACAAGATTAAGGTAGTGCCAAGACTAAGTAATGATCTTCAGGAGTTGCTCGGTTTGCCTATAGTTAAGACCTTTTAACCAACTGAGAATCTTCGCTTTTGCTTCACGAGAAGAATTTCCTGCAATCCTACAGATCCTTACCACCGTGTTGTAAATATACGGATGCAAAAAAATTGGGAGACGCCGTGCAAATGCTGTTCTTGTGCGGGGGATAGGGATTTTAAAAACTCTCTTACGGATTAAAGCAGGATACTCCTCCGAATTAATAACTTTCGCGTGTACTTGAGTTGCGACCCGCAGAATCATCAGCTGCCTCACACTGAGGACGTCCGCAGTTTTATAAAGAGCAGTTGTAGAGAAAAACCTGGGCTTTCTAAGCATGACCTTAAGTACAAACCTCTGGGCCCTTTCGATGGGCAGAAGTGCAGATGAACTGGTGCCACCCCACACGCTTATACAGTACGATAAAATTGACTCGCACATTGATGTGTATCCTAATTTCATCAAGTCCTTCCCAGCAGAGTTTCTTAGTATTTTCATTATAAAAACCATTTTTCTGACCCTTCCAGACATCACTTCAATGTGCTGTTTGAAATTGAGATTCTCGTCCAACGTAATACCCAAATACTTTATGGTGGAACAGTTTCTAATAATATTACATACACTATTAGTATTGGTAGTTGTGTTGTCCATAGAGCGATTGAAGATAAGTTGAATATCTGGTCGCGTAAGAGGAGCAGAAGCAGCAGTTTTGTGGAAGCAGAGATATTTTGTTTTTAATATGTTAAGGGAGAGTAGGTTATCTGCCAACCATTTAGCGATCATTAACAACCCGCTCTCCACATCCTCGAAACAACGCTCCCAGGAAATATTATGAAAGACCAAAACAGTGTCATCTGCGTAGCAAATTATTTCTGCCTGTCGGAGAGGCAGAGATATCATGTCGTTGAGGTAGACTAGGAAGAGGGTGGGACCGAGAATGCTTCCTTGGGGTACACCAAATGGTATCGGTACTGGATTACTGACCAAGGCGCCAAGTCTGAGGCTCTGCTTCCGATTTGTAAGGTAGCTTTTGAACCAGCTCCAGGCAGTGCCTCTTATCCCTAAAAGTTCAAGTTTTCTTAACAAAATCGGGACTGAGACTGTGTCAAACGCCTTGGCCAGGTCCAAAAAGACGCCCACGCATGACTCATCGCTGTCAAGATAGGAAGAGACAAGTTTTACTAACAAGGTGGCAGCCTGCTCCGTAGACCTGCCCTTTCTGAAGCCAAATTGTCTTTCGGAAAGCAAGTCTCGTGATTCAAGATAACCGATCAACTGTTTATTAATGATCTTTTCCAAAATTTTAGAAAGACAGCTAAACAAAGAAATTGGGCGGTAATTACTGGGGCAGTCCTTAGCACCTCCTTTGTGGATCGGGACAATAGCGGCTAATTTCCAGCTCTCCGGAAAAGTGCCAGTTGATATGCTCAGATTGAAAATATAGACGAGCGGCTTGACAATGTAGTCTTTCAAATCTCTAATAAGACGAGTACTTATTTCATCGATGCCAGAGGCGCTTTCCGGATTCAAACCAAGAATTATTTTCTCTACCTCACTTTCGTCAGTCGGAGATAAGAACATAGACATTTGGGGTGAGTTCGGGAGGTTTGCCTTGGATGAAAGTAAAACCTCGGTTGTATTATTTTGGTCAAGAATATCATTTGCTAGGTTTTTTCCTACTGACGAGAAGAACTCATTGGCGTGATTTAGGGAGTCGGTCATGTTAGGCTTAATGGAGGCTAGTTCATGTGGTGTGTGCTTATCCTGATTTAGATGGGTAATAGATCTAATGGTTTGCCAGAGCTTCCTGGGGTTATGTTTATTTTCTACAAGTTGTGTCCTATCATAGTCATCCTTGGTTTTACGAATAATTGCTATATAAAAATTTCTGTATCTGGTGTATAATAATAATAATAATAATTTATTAATTTAAAACGTATTTTACAGAAATTTGAATATGTACATACTAAAATTAAATATTAAGGGATGAATACAAGGGCCTGAACTAGGGTTCCCTGTGTTTCAGGCAAAAGAAAGGACCAATATAACTATTTTTAAACATTAAACTTTCAAATTATGATTAAATATTTTAATAATATTCTATTCTAATTAACTAAACATGGTTCTTATCTTACTACTAAAACAGTGATCATTTTACGACTATTAATAGGTTCTCTGTGTCTTCGTATGACATACATTGAAGGGCTTCTCGGAGAATTTTCTTACATTTCGAGTAGCTCTGAGGGTATAAATCTAACTTAGCATTTAACTTATTGTACAGGAACATTCCCAAGAAAATGAAAAATCTAGAGGAAAATACACATTTTCGTTGTATATTATGAGTGCAAACCACATCTTTGCGCCTTCTTTTATTATATTCAGCGCTGTATGGTGAAGCGACGTGCTGTTTTAAGACTGTGCTCATTATAAATAGTTGGCGAACAGTTAGTACTTTACACGACTCATAAAGAAGGTTGGTGGGGTACCGAAAAGTACGAAAAGTTGAAACTTTTAAGACAGCTCTTTGGGCTCTTTCTAGGCTAAGTAGTGTTGTTTTAGCTGAGCCACCCCATGAAGAAATGCAGTATGTTAATATCGATTGACATATCGCGAAATATACTTTTTTGATTAAATGCGGCTCTGCCATCGTGCGAAGTTTCTTGAAAACGAAAATTAACTTGCGAACTCTATTGCACAGAGCTTCAATGTGATATTTAAAAGAGAGGGATTCGTCAATTATGATTCCTAAATATTTAGTTTTATCAGTGATGTTTATAGTTGGACATTCACACTGGTTGTTTGTGGGGTTAGGACAATTATGTGCATAGATCTTATGGTTGCTTGTGGTCAAATTTGATTTGCGCATCGAAAACTTTATATAGTTAGTTTTTTCCGAGTTGAGCGTTAGTAGGTGATGCTGAAGCCAGTTAGTTACGATATTAAGTCCGCGTTGAGCATGTGCATATACTTCATCTGCTGATTTTGCAGAGAAAAGTAG
Source organism: Notocelia uddmanniana (assembly GCA_905163555.1). NCBI lineage: Eukaryota > Metazoa > Arthropoda > Insecta > Lepidoptera > Tortricidae > Notocelia > Notocelia uddmanniana. The sequence goes on from LR991063.1 coordinate 26,244,127, forward strand.
GGCGGTGTCGTCGGCGTACGAAATTATTTTGCCATTGTCTATTTTTAGATTGCACAGGTCGTTTATGTAAATTAAAAATAGCGTCGAAGATAAGCAGCCCCCTTGTGGGACACCGAAGGGGGTATTTTTTAGATCTGAGCTGATCACGTTATCTATTTTTACGCATTGAGTACGCTCGCCTAGATAATCTGCAAAGAGTTTGAGCTGAGTTCCCCTAATACCTAAAGTCTCTAGCTTGTGCAGTAAGATGGGCGTGGAAACTGTGTCGAAAGCTTTGGCAAGATCCAGGAATATCCCAATTGTCTGGTTGCCTTTGTCCAGTTCCTGAACTATGTTGTTAGTCAAATCATGGACAGCGTCGGATGTTGATAACTTAGACCTAAAACCAAACTGATTTTTTGACAGAAAGGTGTGTTTCTCTAGAAAATTGACAAGTCTATTATTAATGATTTTTTCGAGTAGTTTAGATGTCGATGGTAATATAGAAATAGGTCTATAGTTCGTTATTTGTTCTTTATTGCCAGATTTGTAGACAGGGACGACAACGGATTTTTTCAGGCATTTGGGGAAGATTCCTTCGGAAAGGCACTTTTGGAAAACATGAGTTAGCGGTGGAACTAGGATGTGTCTAAAATTCTTTAGGATTTTGTTTGATATGCCATCCCACCCAACAGCGGAATCGTTTTTTAGGCTAGTGATGAGCCTGTCTACCTCTGCTTCATCTGTGTCTAATAGTACAAAGGACTTGATACAATTCTTATGAGTCGAGTGAGAGATGACCGAGGGCGTAGACAAATTTGTCTGAATTTTTTCAGCTAGGTTTTTTCCTATGTTTACGAAAAAGTCATTTGCACTATTTGCAGACGACAGCCGAGAAGAACATGTTTGTAACAAGCCTGAAGATGTTTCACGTTGTTTTGCTATGTATGTTACATTTTTCACACACTTCCATACTAATTTACTGTTTGTTCCAGCACTTTCTAGTTGCTTCTTATCGTAGTCTGTTTTAACTTTTTTTAATAAGTCATTACAAAAGTTACGATACCTTTTATAAGTTAATTGCAGTATTAAATTATTTGGGTTTGCCTTTGCTTTTACGTGCAATTTATCCCTGTGCCTCATGCAGCGAACAAGCCCAGGTGTGACCCAAGGCTTGATATTATAATATTTATTTTTTAAACATGTTTTCGTTGTATTTTGTTGTATTGCATGTTGAACCTGATTGATTAGGTATTGCATGCTAATGTCTGCGTCAGTAGAGCTGTAGACAGGGCTAAAATCAATGTGTCGTAAATCATGTTCAAGTTTGTTTATATTTAATTTAGTGACAACACGCGTGTTTGTACATGAATCGTGCGGTTTGCGGAATAAGGCAAGTAGGGCAGCACTGTGGTCGGTCACTGCTGAGTTAGTAATTAATGCTAGTCCTGGGAAAGTCGATTTAAGCATTATGTGATCTAGGCAAGAGCCGCTTTGGTGAGTAGGAAGCGTGTGTGCGGGGAGTAAGCCATGGAAGGAGCACAGGTTAAGGTAGCTCTGGGCGGATGAGTCGAGGCTCTGAGGAAGAATATTGATGTTTATGTCTCCTATAAGTACGATATTTTTAAAAGATGAAAGGTTACTCAAATTTTCATTTAGGGATTCTGTAAAACCACTGATACTCTTAAAAGATGGGGGTCTATATAACGCTAATATTACAAGATCTGTCCCGATTTTGATTAAAAGCCGACTGCATTCTGTCATATTAGGCTCTTCGATGGAAGCATTTAAACTATTTTTAACATAAACTACTATGCCATCATTTTGATTATTATTACACTTACTATGATACATATTATAACCAGGCATGTGAGGCAAATTGCTTTGATTACCAAGCCAGCATTCCGTCAAAATATATAGATCGCAGTTAAAATCTAGTCTCTGTAAAAAAACACTAAAATTATCAAAATTTTTAAAAATGCTGCGTATATTTTGGGTAAGTATGACTAATGGATTACGACTGGGATATATATGTTGTTTACAGTTTTCGACGTCACATGTTTTAGCCTCAGACACAGAGAAACTATCTAGGTCAGAGAATAAAGTATTACTCATAAGTACCTAATATGCAATAGACTAGGGTATTCAATAAGATAGTGCTTAGATATATGTAAATAAGTTGGCGCTCTTAGGCGCCTTCATAATCAACAGAGTTTATGTACCTTTTTTAAATGTACTTAAATGTACTTAAATTCGTTTTCTTTATGTAAGTTTAGCGATTTCACTATGAGGAGTTTTCCGGTAGAGGGCATGTAGTTTATCCTTGACTCTAGAGCATCTAATAAGGCCTGGAGTTAATATAAAACAGTTTGGCTCTTTTGTGTTATTTTTAATAAAAGATTCTAAAGAATGAATAAATGGGGTAGGATTAGTAAAAGAAGGAGAGCGGTATAAACCCAGCAAAGAGAAGCGCTCAGGCACCTTTATGAAAAGACTATCTGAGTCCTGGATGAGTGGCTCGGTGACAGTCACATTTAAAGATTTTCTTACATAAGCAACCACTCCGCTCGCTTGGTTGTGTAATCTTAACGTGCGGAAGGATGTATATCCCTCTATGTGCCCAACAACCGATCCCTCTCTCAACCAACACTCCGTAAGAATAATGACGTCGAAATCAATGTTTAGCCGGTTAAAAGTCACTAAAAATTGGTCAAAATTATGCTGAAGGCTTCTGATATTAAACGTGAGAATTTTGGTAGGAAATTTAGGCCTTATGATTTCGCAACAGTGCTCTGCCGAATCAACAACGTGACAGTTTACAGGAAATAATTCATCAAGTTTAGTCCCGGTATCTAGTCCGGCCATGGCGTGATAGTTTGGCGGCTATGTGGGCAAATTGAGTGACGTTGTTGGGACAGATGCACTTGTTGTGTACTATAGTTGTAGCCTGTTTCAGTATGGTCGTGCGTAATAGCTGGTGTGTGAGTGTAGGTGAGTGAGTGAGTGAGTACTGATTTTGGATTATAACTAACATGCATTTAATAACTGAGTCACTATTGTGGGAATTCGTCGCTAGGATTCCCAGTAATACGATCCAGATCCAAAGGATTTCGAATGTGGATTGCAGGAGCTCCGTCGTACTTCCTGACGTATACCGCGCCTGATGACGTCCAGCAGCGCTTAAATTTGGCGGCTGTTGCCCGTTGTCTAGCGGCACGAAAAAGCAGTCGATTTTCTCGTGTCAGGCGTTCGTTTACATATATCTTCTGGGGATTCCCGCCACTTTGAACAAGGTCCTCCGATGTGACGTTGCGCCTAGCTTTCGCTGCCTTGAGAAACTTCTCGCGTGTTGCACGTCGTGTAAAACGGACAGCTATTGACCGTGAGTGTATGCGGTCATTAACGCCTTCCATTTTTGCGGGTCCGGTCGAGGCCGCTCGGGGGCCCGCCCTCCAGGCAGCATCTATGTCATTTTGCGTGATAGTTACACCAATTTTTGCTGCGGTTGTTAGAACTATGTGCATTGGATTTTCGTTTGGGCTTTCGGGGCAACCGACAATTTCCAATTCGTTCTTCAAGGCCGCTTGTTCCTGTTTATTTAGCTGATCTTGAAGCTTGGTGACGGTCTCCTGAAGAATGGTTGTCTTTACTTGATTGTCTTCAAGTGACTTGAGTCTAGATTCGGTGGCCAATAACTTACTAGATACAGCGTCAAGACGTTCTGTGCAATTTGTGATAGTACTCAGCAACTCTGTAATTTGTGACTGGATTAATAATACCTCACTACGCAGGCACCTGATTTCCTCAGTTAATTCTGAGGCGTCTGGGTTGCTTGTCAAGGCAGTCTGTTGATTTTTCCTACTACGTACACTATCTGGTTGCGGTTGTGACCCTTCCACGACTACAGGTCCGGGGTTAGTGGTGTGTGCTCCAGAGGCCGGTTGTTGTGTTTTTTTATTTCGAACCGTGACGTTGTCTGACTGCAATTGTGAACGGCCCATGTCTGGGGGCGGGGCTGCGCGTACTGGTGTATGGGAGTTATCTCCTCCCTTTTTTGTTGCCGCTTTGCAATCTGGGCATATCCAGGATTTTATTTGCTCAGGAGTTAGTTTTACTGTCGTAATACATTTGGTGTGGAAAAGTTTCTGGCACTTTGCCGTTTTACATTTCATTGTGTTTACTGGACTCTCTGGTAGTTCAGCGCAACAGCCCGCGCAATGCGACTTGGAAACTGTAGGCGGAGTCATCTTATTTGAAATTGTCTGCCGTTAACTTAACACTAAGTAAACTAGTAGAAGTATACAATACAATGGACTCACGCGTAGCTTATAAAACTCGTAGCACTTGCGTAGCACCAGTATTCGTAGCGTGTGACGTCACTGTGGCGCGTAGCTCTGGACACGTAGTCGATATTCACCGCGGCGTTTAAGTTTAGCCTGGTTCGGCGGTAATGACGCTTGCTTCCCACGCAGCCAACCCGGGTTCAAATCTCGGCCGACTCACTGACAAACAGCAGCTGTTTCTCTCTAGACACTCCCACTGGGCGGAGCAATTCGTATGGGCACCGCAGGAGTGACAAGGAAATGGCTTTACGACTCCTGGCCAATCACGAATTTCAAAGAAGTAAATTTACAGTGCAATCGGCCCGGGAGCCATTGCCAGCGACCGCACGCAACCGAGTCGTGCATCCGAATCTTCACGAAGACCAGAATTTTCCAGCGGTCATGAGTCTCTTATAAAACTAGGTGTAATGAATGTCGATACAAATCGTACACTAATTATTTTACCGAGTGTATATTTAGATAGATAGGAATATAGCATTTTAATCGTACCATGTGCCTCAGAGTAAAAGTTCTCAAACACTTCGGTGTGACAACCGCCCGTTTAGAATTTGCGAGGGGGCCTAAATATCCAGTAGGGGGAAGGAGGTGGAAACGACCCCGTCCTTAAGTTATTATCGCCTAGATCATCATTATGCGCCGGAGGCATTTTTACCGACTGCGCCGAGGTAAGAGGGAACTTTATGTTTAAGAGTCGTTAGGGCTGTAAAATATGTTTTACAAGGGCACTTTTTAGAGGTTGCTTCTAGAGCCGAGCCTAAGTTGAAGATTTAATAAAAGAGAAATGTCTAGGACAATGGGTCTTTGCCATTGCGGTAAAAATCGTGTAGGACTAGTGATAATGCAATGTACCCACTTGCGTATTTTTGCATGCAGTTAATGTTCCTACCCTCCCTCCGCACGAACAAACATGCAAAGAAAATTGTTCTAGACATTTATCATGGAAGTCCGCAATGTAACACCATCAGGTCAGGTCATCCATTTAATATATAACTATATATAAGTAATATATAACTTTTGACTTTTTACATTATTATTATGTTCCTTCTTCTTCTTCGCCTAGCCTTATCCCATTTCAATTGGGGTCGGCTCTCCTCGTCATTCTTCGCCATACGCGTCGGTTCTGGGCCGTCGTGTTATCCACTTGGGCTTTCTTAAGGTCATTGTTATCAACAGACATCCAAGTTTGTTGGGGTCTCCCTCGATTTCTCGGGCCGGTATTTATACTTATCGGGTCCCTTTCTGGAGGTCCATTTACTTGAGGTCCGTGCATAGTGGTAACCACGAAATAAGACGCGGTAATTGTAGTTTAGGTGTGTATTTTCGATGGACAATATCAATCATTTCAAAAACTTAATCGATTACAAAGATGTAACTGGATTAGACTACTTTAGGTTAGAAACGTGGTGTGTTCGTCGCAGAACTAGCTTAACGTCTATCTCGATTCAACACACCATTAAGACTGTGGGCATGGCCGCCATCGGCGCCATCCCTCCTTCTCCCCCACCCACTTTCCTCTCGTCAGGTGAACTGTCACTTTTGACAATCAAGTTAGCCAACTTCCGGTACTAGTTCTGCGCCGACCGCACCCAAGCCAATCGCTTGACGTTTCTAAGACTCACATTTCAACTACAAAAATCACAACAATAATTTCAATCGCTACATAAGCATTGAAAATACATGGTGCTGACGCAACTGCAATTCCAAAATTTGCCACGAGCACCTTAGTTGACTTCCTGCGACATACTCATGACTTTTCTGGTCATGTGATCTTCAGGTCTTCTCATTCCATGTCCATACCACCTGAGACGTGTTTCTGAGAGCTTTTCCTCGATTGGTCGCATCTTAACGCTACCGCGGATCTGTTCGTTTCTTACCCGGTCTAAGAGGGTGACACCACCTGACCATCTCAGCATCTTCATCATCATTATTATTATGTTCCTGTTTGGTCGAATAGTCAAGCGGATGCTCCCCTTTCAGCCAGCTATTCACTTCTTTTTTTAACCCCCGACGCAAATAGAGAGAGATGTTATACACCGTGACCGTTAATAACCCGAAAGATTTAAACCACATATTTTTGACGACTGTACGAGTAAATAATGTTATATCAACATGGGTCTAATTATGTGTCTTAATTAAATTACTATTTCAGTACGAATTAAATCTGATTAATTGCCCGCTTCTTTGTGAACAAGCCTTTAGGTGGGAACCTCAAGTTGAAGAACAGAGAGCGAGCATGACACTTCACTTCATTTGTAATGTGTCATTTTAGTGACAATCAATTTCAAACTAGCCAGTTATAAGAAGAACCACTCTCGCGACTTAGAACAGAACAAACATCTCTATTCTCAGTGATAACATAAAAGCTACTTGAGATTGAAGTATGTAAGATAAGATATTATAATTATTCGGCTTAATACACTACACTGTATTTTAGTTGCATGTTATATCCTTTTATCTCGTGATGAAAATATTTTCGGTACTAAAAACTTTTTGTAGATAGATACCAAACTTCTTTATGAAACTGGCTAACAACCATACAGTTAGTGTATCTACGTGTACAAGAAATAGGTGGCTACGTCATGCTCACGCCCTTAAGGTGTGTTACACTGGAGATTTTTTAACTTTTGATTTGTTGTAAATAATTAATATCTCCTTAATTATGAGTTTTTGGACCATATGTTACATAACTTTATATACTCTAATTAGGCTCTAGTATCGTTAGCTTAAATCTTTCGGGTTATAAACGGTCACGGTGTATATAAGTTTAACGTGTCTATCTGTGTATCTGTCTGTGGTATCGTAGCTCCCAAACGGATGAACCGATTTTCGTTTAGTTTTTAGGGTTCTGTACCTCGAAAGGAAAAAACGGATCCCTTCTAGGATCACTTTGTTGTCTGTCCGTCCGTCCGTCTGTCTGTCTGTCAAGACCCTTTTTCTCAGGAACGCTTGTAGGTATCAAGCTGGAATTTATATCAAATACTCAGGTCTACTGTCCCTTAGAGCTGTAAAAAAATCAAACTTCTAAGCCAACGCAATCAAAAGATACAGTCGTTTATGCCGCAAATTTTCGACACTCGCAAGGGAATCAAAACCTACAGGGTACTTCCCGTGAATTCAGAATCTTGAAATTTGGTACGAAGCAACGTCTTATAGCACGAATAAAGGAAAAATTGCTAAAACCGTAAATTTTTAGTTACATCATAAAATAAATATATTTTTTACGGAACCCTCGGTGCGCGTGTCCGACTCGCACTTGGCCAGTTTTTATTTTTTGTGTCATAGATCATTTTATCCCGAGTGTTCTTAGCCATGTTTCATAAAAATCTGTTCAGCCGTTATTGAGATATTGAGCTTTGAAATGAAAATGTCGGGGGTTTTTCAACTTTTCTAAGTTGTACTTATTGAACTGTGAAGTGTGGAGTAGGTGCGGGCTGAAAATGAGTAGGTGAGAGCTGTAAGTCCGACCAGGCTCGCAGCAAATGCTGAGCCCGAACCTATATTGTCACACTGAATTTGTAGTAATTTTTAATTTAGTTATGTTCTCCTCTGTTTAATTTTTTTTTGTTTTGCTTTTTGCGACCGTATATCATGTTTATTTATTTATCCACTCAAGTGCTCGCGTTAAAAAAAAAGGTAGTCTAAAGTGCTCAAGATTCACCGAGCATTAGCAGCGCATTGTCTTGTGTTGTTAATAAATCGGTTGCCTGGCTTCGTCTAAACTTTATGCTATGATTCTTTTTATGTTATAAAGCTAAAGGAACAGGCAATTTGTTTATATAATTAATTACATATGTCACCATAGTAAAATATTTTTTAAAAAAGTCACAAACTTTACATACCGTTTCGAATGAGATCTTTTGCAATAAATATATTTTTATTTTAAAATCTAAATCGATAACATATGTAAATGTTATGTTTATTTAAAACTGTAATAGTTTACGCTTCGATTGATACCAAATAAAGTATATGATCCCGGGGAAATATTTTGCATAAAACCTTTTTCATTTGCAATGTTTACATTGTCAGTTTTTCAATTCGCCGCAAAACAGTGTAGTTTGTTTGTGATTTTTGTATGAATAATTTAGGCAAACGAGTACAAAAATATTGTCAGACGTAAATAGAGACACTATAAATCTTTAAATAACAAGTGCCAATTTTGTCAAAATCGCAACAATTTCTGTCACAAATTATCAATAACAAAAAATAGCCTTACATACCTAACGTAATGAGTGCCGCTTTTGACGCCCGATTAAAAATAATTCCATACACTTCAAACCACATAAAACTCTTAACACATATACTACACATGTTACACTTCACAACTTAATAGATATTCGACCGATTACAACTCGATTTATATTTTTGTTCTCATTTCAAAAGTATACAAAAACCCACGCAAAGGTCCGGACTCAAACTAACGGACATACTCCGGCGGACCTGCGCTGTCAAAATTTAATCATGGCGGCGATATAGGACGGGATACACTGGTGCGCAACGAAACCACAGTTCACGCAGTGATCGTCAATATTGAAATTACGAAATTTACATTTCTTATTAAATCAATTACGAATAGTTACAGATCCTTAACTTATGACTTATACAATGCTAATACGAAATTAACAGCGGTACACTCATGGTGACTTTAATTACTTATATATTCTTGAAGTAATAATAACGTTTGGCATTTTATTTTAAATATCATTGGCTGTCGTGATATAGAATAACTGACAAAGTAGAAAAGTTGGAAAACCGCCGATATTTTCATTTCAAAGTTATATATCTCAACAAAGGCTGAACCGATTTTGATAAAACATGTTTTACTAATATTATCGTTTCCCGAGAGAAAAGTTATGTTATTAACTTATTATAAATTCGAGGAGTTAAAAATGCAGTATTTTTTATGTACACACCATAATAGTTGCAACTTCTTGGCTCGACATATCAGATCTCAATGACCTCGTGTTTACGCATTTATAGTTGCTTCAGTCATATTGATCCACGGCTATAAGATACTACTAAATTTCTCTTGGAAATCCTGCTCTGAAAAAAAGACAACCAAATAGTTCACCAGTTTAAATAAAAGCTACGATGCCATAGAGAGATATACACATTAAACTTATAACCCCCCTCTTTTGCGTTGCGTAGTATAGTAGTAGTAGGTACGGTACCAGAACTGACTATATTGTAATTTCATATGTCAGCCGAAGGACGTCCACTGCTGGACATAGGACATATATTTATTTGGCACCCCAACAAGTTTTTTTTAACTCTAACAGGTTCTCATTGCTGAGGTGATAAGTTTTATGTGATGTGGTATGTGTGTGGTACACGAGAGCAAAGTTACCTATATGTATATCGTGTATTCAAATCCCTTGATACGCTATAAAATCTATCATAGAATCACTTGCCACGCTCCCTAGTGATTCGACTAAGGCATCCTTCGCTACCTCGGGATTCGAAATTATTACATACATACATACATACATACATATAATCACGCCTGTTTCCCATAGGGGTAGGCAGAGATCACGGATTTCCACTTGCTACGATCCTGACATACAACTTTCGCTTCATGAACTTTCATAACATTCTTCATGCATGCGCGCCGATTTAGGGTACTCCTGACCTGGCCTTTCTGCAGAATGTCTCCGATTTGGTCGGAGTACGTTCGCCGAGGTCTTCCCCTTCCAACTTTTCTATCCACTCTTCCTTCATACACTCGTTTTGTCAATCTTCTTTCATCCATCCTCTCTACATGTCCAAACCATCTTAGCATACCTTTCTCAATTTTCGTCACTATATCTTCATTCACTCCACACCTCCGTCTTATAACGGTGTTTCTCACTCTATCTCTCAAAGTAACGCTACACATACTTCTCAGCGCTCTCATTTCCACTGCATTCACTCGACTCTGATGTTTCTTCTGCCACACCCAACTTTCACTACCATACATTAGTGTCGGCACCAACACTCCTCTATGCACGGCCAGCCGCGCCTTTTCTGACACTTTCTGGCTACTCATAAAGGCGTGAAGTGCCCCATTCACTCGATTCCCAGCTATCACTCTCCTTTCAATATCTCCTTCATGCTTACCGTCTCTCGTGAACAAAGTCCCCAAATACACAAACCCATCCACTTGCTCCAACCTCTCTCCATCTACAGCAATTTCACAAACTGTCATACACTCATCTCTTTCAAATACCATCACTTTCGTCTTGCTTACATTCATTTTCATTCCTTTTCTCGCAAATAATCTGTGCATGCTAGTTACCATCTTCTGTAGCTTCTCAGCCGATGACGCTAATAAAACCTGGTCATCGGCGTAGAGTAGACATTTGATAAGCAACCCATTCATTTCCAACCCACATTTATTTGCAAACAACTGTCCAGAAATAGATTAAACAGCCACGGTGACGCTACACATCCCTGTCTAACACCCTTTTCGATGCTAAACCATTCAGTGTAGGACCCGTTTACTCTCACGCAAGCAGAGGAATCCTCGTAGAGAGATTTCAGAGCTTGAATGAGATGGTCGCTCACTCCATATCCGGACAGTACCGACCAAAGTTCATTCCTCACCACTCTGTCATAGGCCTTCTCCAAATCCACGAACGCGCAATAGACCTTTTGACCTTGGGCCAAATATTTTTCGGCTATGCATCGTAAAGAGAAGACCTGATCCGTACATCCCATACCTTTCCTAAATCCCGCTTGTACATCCCATATTTTCTCATCGGTTTCTTGCATTACCCTTTCAATCAACACTTTCGCATATAATTTGCCAACGATGCTGAGTAAGCTAATGCCCCTGTAGTTCTTGCAGTCAAGTTGTGAGCCCTTTCCCTTGTACAGTGGCACGATGACCGCCTTGCACCAATCTTTTGGAACTATGCCGGTATTAAAACATAAGTTGAAAAGGCGATACAACTGACTTGCTACGACGCCTTGCCCAGCCTTCAGCATCTCGACTGAAATTCTATCATACCCCGCTGCCTTTCCTGGTTTCATTCCTTTCAAAGCTTTTACAATTTCATCCATACTAATACTACACTCCTCATGTGGCAGTGCATTATCATTCACTCCTGACGTATTTTCCTCTTCTCTCTCAAACAAACCTTCAAAATATTCCTTCCATCTCCCTAATATGCATTCCTCATCATTCAATAAACTTCCATGCTGGTCTCTAATCGAGGTTAGCTCTGAGGTCTGAGTTTTACCTCTGGCTAGTCGAATGGCTTTCCAGAAAAACTTTATGTTTGCCCGGAAATCCTGAGATAACCTCTGATCCATCTCATCATTCTGTTCATCTTTCTTTCTTTTAACTACCTCCTTTACCAGAACATTCAACCTTTTATAGTTACTTTTCCTTTCACTCACGTCTTCAAGCGTGGCTTTTTGACTTCTTTGGTCAGCTCTTATCGCCAACCAATCTAGCCACGCTTTCTTCTTCTCACTTACTGCCTTTTGTACCTCTTTATCCCACCATACATTCTTCTTCTTCTTCCCTTTGCTCCTTTCTTTCACACCACATACATCCCTGGCTGTACTTACAAGCTTATCTTTAAAACCATTCCATAGTTGATCAATCTTGCATATATCATCTATCTCTCTAAGATTTTCCTTTAGTTTATGAATATACTCATCAGCCACACTTTCCTCTTGCAAATTTTCTACTTTTATTCTCTCCAGAACACTAGTGAATATACGAGGTCGATGCCGCCATCCTTGAAACAGCCCTTTCATTCGGCTCATCACCAGGAAGTGGTCTGTATTTATTCCGGCCCCGCGATACACCCTAGTGTCCAGAACATTCTTCCTCAATCTTTCGTCCACTATCACAAAATCAATCATACTCTTTCTTACGTTCTCCGCCTCACGCGTGTACAAATGAATCCATTTGTGGGCAAACATTGTATTTGTCACAAAAAGATTTCTCTCGAGGCAAATATCTAACAAACTCTCACCATTCTCATTCACTCTCTCGTCACCGTGAGTACCCAGAACCTTTTCAAATCCATCTCGCTTTACCCCTACCCATGCATTAAAATCACCTAACATAATCAACCTTTCATTATCCTTACATCTACGAAATTATTACTCGTCGTAAAAAAACGACTGCTCTCTTATTGCACAAATAATTATTGAATCCTTGTCTGACACATCCCATAACCACTAACGAGTAAAATTACAATGAAAATTTAAGAAATTAAATTAAATTAATATTTGAAAAAAATACATCACAAGTAACAACAAAATTCATACACTTATTTTGTGAGGTAAGTATTTTTTATTGGTACGTGGTTTTCACTGCAAATTTTTGGGTGTTAAGTTAAAACGACTATACAATAGTTTATATGCGAGCTACAAATAACTGAGATAACGGTAAATACGAGCTAAAATCAGAACTGGTTTTTTGAAAAAAGAAAACCATACATTCTTATTTGAACCATTACATGGAATATGTGAATTTTATAAATTTATATGATCAGTTGAACAAGTAAAAGTGAACCCTACCTCGACTTCATACATTCATAAATAAAAGGTAAGCAGTTACATTGGTAATGGGCCGCCACTTAGTATGCGTAAAAGAACCTATCAAAAATGAATAAACTAAATTAAACCATTCTGCGACAATAGCCCAGTGTGCACCACGCCTTATGACATAATACGTGGATCCGACGCGAATCGGCGGAAGTGCCTTGTGCAACCACAGTTGCGTACAATAGTATTTATAGACGTCACAAGTTCATTCACCTAATCCTGCATAGAACATACCTAATTGTTCATTAAAAGTGGATTTATGTTGATTTGAATAGACGCATTTATTGATTTTAATAGCCTAGTACAGAAATATGGCATAATCACATAATAATGTACGATTTAAAATTAACCTCTCAAAATTTTCATCACTCAACGTACTTTGTTGGAAGAATTTATTACATTCCATTTTAATTAGTATCGAAATATATGCTTCGTCTTATGAAGCAGTAAACCAGCATTAATTTGGTATATAATACCAATTAAAAAATGCACAATTGATTGCTCACAGCATTTTTTAATCGCGAGCTCTCTCGCTGACGTACCGAACTTCGATGGTCATGAAAACAACTTTTATATTTTATAAAAATTGTTCCTTAGACTGCGGTTTTAATTTTTTTTATAGTTGCCACATTCATACTCTATCTATATAACTTAATTAAAAAGCGTTCTTTGCATGTTCCGCATAGCAACAATTTAAAAACCGTTGGAACTCCAACTCGCAACTAGTGTTGCGAGAGCACTGTACGTTTTCCCAAGTCGCAACCCTAGTTGCGGAGAGCACGTGAGTGGTTATAAAGAAAGGTAAATTAGCATTTAAGTCTATATAAACGGGAATATTTGATGCATCAAGACTAAATATAGAATAACTAAGCATGAAAAAATAAATAAAAAAGAGGTATCACAGAAAACAGGTACACTTTGGGCGACAAGCTGGTTTCGATCGTTATTTTTAGGGTTCCGTACCCAAAGGGTAAAAACGACCCTATTACTAAGACTTCGCTGTCCGTCTGTCCGTCCGTCTGTTACCAGGCTGTATCTCAAGAACCGTAATAGCTAGACAGTTGAAATTTTCACAGATTGTGTATTTCTGTTGTCGCTATAACAAGAAAATACTAAAAACAAAATAATAATAATAATTAAGAGGGGCTCCCATACAAAAAACGTGATATTTTAGCCCTTTTTCATAGCTACCACTCGCCGAGCTAGATCTCAAGAACCGTAATGGCTAGACAGTTGAAATTTGCACAGATTATGTATTTTTATTGTGGCTACAACAACAAATACTAAAATCAAAATAATAATAATAATTAAGGGGCGCTCCCATACAACAGAGTAGTTGCCGCTTAAACAACAAATACAAAAAAAAAAAACAATAAAACAAGTGTTTAATAGCACCAGCTTTTAGCCTTTTTTCTGGTACGGACATTTGATCCTCTCTAAAAACTGGTTCGGATGGCAACTCTTTGTAACACTTAAAACTTGTAACAAAAATAATCAAAATAAAGTAGCAGGTAACTCCCACAACAATAATATTTAGGGCCTTATCTCACTTGAGATTTGCGGGCGAGTTGAAAGCGAGGCGAGCGCGTCACGATTTCGCCGCGAGCGCTCAACGAATTCGCTGCGTACTCGCGGCTTTAAAATCTCGCGCTTTTTACACACCTATACTTACTTAAATACTTTTGTTGTTGTTGAAACGTCGGCAATAAAGGAAAATGAATGAATATCGCGTCAGATCAGACAAATATTTTTAGTAAAAAACATTGAATATCGTTGGGAAAAAGCAAAATGCAGCTATCTCCAGATAATGAGGTTCCAAAGTAATTCTGAGTCAATTGGAACCCCAGTCTTTCGTATCGGAGAACTTTAGTTCAATAGTCGTCGAGTTACGAAGTGCCTGCAATATTCAATACCAGTTTCGTTGCAATCAGAAGTTGAGTCTAGCAACTAGCTTGGATGAATTTGAATATGAATCGGTACGCTAAAACTGGATCCCACTGCAGCACATGTCTAAACTTTTTTTATACTAATAAAATACGACGGTGGCAAGCAAGCTTACGGGCCTTTCTAATGTTCAGTGAGTCGTGGTGTGATTATGGCTGCCGTCGTCTGTGAGGAGGAGGTACTCCCCCAGTTTCGCGCCTCCAAATTATAAGCGGAAGTGGATCTCATCTTCGTCTGCAGTCTGCATCCGCATAACTCCGCATCGTATTCCAATTTACCATTTGTACGGATCGCGACCCGTATGCGAGGAACCCTCACTATTTTTGTTTTTATTAAGGCGCCTACCTTTGGAGGCCCCTTTTGGGCGGTCAATCAGAAAATTAAAGTTTTGCTAACTATATTGTGTGACCTATTAACTCAAATGGTTTATTGTAAGAATCTCAAATACGTGTATTTATAATTTTGACGTAAATAGTTTTGAAGTGAATTTTATTATCATTTATTCAACAAACATGAAAATTTTACCCCTCCCTCCCTCGCTATCGTCATTGTGCGTGGTCCGACACGCACTTGCCTAAGTTGTTTCAAAGTACTATGTGTATATAATTATAACTTGTGGTTTACAAGTGGTAGCTTTGAAGTTGCAAACGGCCATACATATTATTTTTTTCGAGTTATTGGCTTATTTAAGCGCCTTAGTGTGTCAAAAATATGGTTTTACTAAGTTTAAAAAGGAAAAGAAACTAGTGGCTCTGTGAGCTGTACGTACACCTTGCAAAAAAAAACAAATTTCAATATTTCCAAAAACTGACTCGACGAAAAAAATCTATATATTTATCGAACCTGCTTACAAAATTTCACGAGAATCGGTTGCGAAATGTGACCTGTAGAGGACAACATCCAGACAGACAGACATAGGTACGAAAGAATTTTTGTCGAAAGCTCAAACGGAGACGCTTCGCTCGCTCGGTCAACTAAAATTGCTCAATAAATACGATGGCTCGACTAAAATCTGTGTAGCGAACCATCGTGTGATTCTTAACCTCTGAAATCTCCCAAATTAGTTTCCTTCCGTCTTGTACCTCTTAATAAATGTGTACAGCATTTACATTATACATATTTATACAATTATCCCAGCAAAGTCCCCGCTAAATACGTTTTGAAATAAAACAACTTAGAGATAGATTTACAATACATTAATTAGATTTTCACCCCGCATATGTTTTATGCGAAATCCTTGTCTTACACCTCAGTTTAGTGTGGGGCCACTAACTGAGCGGGTGGAGTTCGTTGAACTTGGACACCATTTGAGATGATAATTTTACTTTTTTTATGACATTGGAGGCAAGCGAGCAGACGAGTCGCCTAATTGGTAATGGTAAGCGATTAGCGCCGCCCATGGACACTCACAACACCAGCAGAGGGGTCGTTAGTGCGTTGCCGGCCTTTAAGATGGGAGTACGCTCTTTTCTTGAAGGTTTGAAGGTCGTATCGGTCCAGAAATACCGCAGGCGACAGTCCATTCCATAGTTTAGCTGTGCGAGGCAGAAAATTTCTGGAGAAACGCACAGTTGAGGACTGACCATCTAAGTGGTGAGGATGGAAATGTTGTCGCGTTGGGCGATAGCGAAAAGAAGCGGCAGGTATTAATCCGCACAATTCTTCAGAGCGCTCTCCGTAATACATGCGATAGAAAATGCAGAGCTCCGCTCCGCTCTAATGCCACATAACTTTAACAATGTCATAAAATTAAATAAAGCATGGAAAAAATACTTATAGGTATAACTTTACATAGTACTTTATAATATTGTGATCAAATTTTTAAAGAATTGTGAAATTACCTAAGTTTCTTTCACCATTCACAATTTAGTGATGCATATTCAGCTGCATTTGGCAAACATACATTTGTAAACTTTTAGTTATTTTGCTTCTCAGTATTCTTGTCGATAACTCCATTATGCTGGTCTTTGTTAGTACATTATGTTTATTAATCCATAACCCTATTCAAGTATTTTCTGCCGTGGCCCCAGCATGTTGGAGATACCAACATAAGCAATGTACCTACGGTCTTACACCGAGATTATTGTTATCTGTGGCACAGCGACCTCTGTGCTCTCTTCTTGTGCTATCCTTCATACTACATGGTCGCAATACAGTTTTTCACAAAATGACTTCGTTTTAATGTGCTGCCCATCCACGAGAATCAACTGCAGGTCTGCAATACAGTCCACCGACGCAACAAGGCTACGTTTCTACGCAGCGTCAATGATTCAAGTCGATCCGAAACACGCTGGCAGCCGACAATTCGACTTCCCTGGTACTGCGCAACTGTAATACTGACAGTATCTCTGAAAGAAATCTGTGCGACTTCAGTAAGATCAAGTCAAAGAACAAAATACCACCTATCGATTCCAACAGTCAGGAAGTCACGTCTTATACTGGTCCGTCCGGAGTAGTTTTATTTTTAACCAACTTCAAACAAGCAGGAGGTTCTCAATTCATCTGTATTTATTTTATGTTTGTTACCTCAAAACTTTCGACTGAGTTAACCGATTTTGCTCATCTTTTTTTATTTGAAAGCTGGTGCTTCCTGTCTGGTCCCATATGAATTTGGTCCAGTTCTAACAATGGCATCCATGAGAAAACCATAGAAAGTCTTAAAGCATTAAGTATGTGCACGATAAATGGACGAGTAACTCTGTTGAAGTCGTTGTTTCGTAAATAAATATATCATCATGTCAGCCGAAAGACGCCCACTGCTGGACATAGGCCTCCCCCAAAGACTTCCACAATGACCGGTCCTGCGCCACCCGCATCCAGCGGACACCCGCGACCTTCACCAGGTCATCAGTCCACCGTGTGGGGGGCCTGCCCACGCTACGCCTTCCGGTACGTGGTCGCCACTCGAGAACCCTTCCGCCCCAACGGCCATCGGTTCTACGTGCTATGTGCCCCGCCCACTGCCACTTAAAAAGTAAAGTAAAAGTAAAAGATTTGTCTTGAGACACTGCGGAATATTGGACGAAAAGATGTACCGTAGCTTCCCGAACGCTGCCCAGCCGAGTCGGATTCGACGATTAACCTCTTTCTCGAAGTTGGACCTACCTAACTGGACAGTCTGTCCTAGGTATACGTAATCGTCTACAACTTCGAGCGTAAAGTGTCCGATTGTTAAGGGAGTTGGTGCGACATGGACATTTGACATGATCTTCGTCTTGTCCATGTTCATCCTTAGACCAACTCGCTCGGAGGCTTTACTGAGGTCATTGAGCATTGTACTTAAATCCTCCATGGTCTCAGCCAAGACTACTATATCGTCAGCAAACCGAAGGTGAGTGAGGTAGTCGCCGTTTATGTTGATGCCTAGCCTTCTCCAGTCCAGAGTCTTGAAAACATCCTCCAGTGCAGCGGAGAACAGTTTAGGAGAAATAACATCTCCTTGCCTGACTCCCCGCTGCAACGGAATAGGCTTTGAGTTCTGGTCCTGGAGTCGGACTGACATAGTGGCGTTCTTGTACAAACTTTTCAGCACTTCGATATACCGGTAGTCCACTTGGCACCGCTGGAGAGATTGTAGTACAGCCCAGGTTTCGATCGAATCGAAGGCTTTCTCGTAGTCCACGAACGCTAAACAGAGGGGCAGGTTATACTCCTCAGTCTTCTGTATAACCTGACGGAGCGTATCGATGTGGTCTACGGTGCTAAAGTGTTCGGGAGGCTGGAAGTCAACTAGCCTGCGTGCGAGACGGTTCGTAATGACTCTTGAAAACAGCTTATAGACATGGCTCAGAAGTGAGATGGGTCGGTAGTTCTTCAGTAAGGAGTTGTCACCCTTTTTGAAGAACAGCACCACCACACCTCTGTTCCATGCCTTTGGAGTTTTCCCTTCCAGTAAGAAGGAGTCGAACAACTTCTGAAGGGCCCTAAGGACCGGTTTTCCACCCGCCTTCAGGGGTTCAGCTGTAATTCCGTCTTCACCGGGTGCCCTGTTGTTCTTCAGCTGCTTAAGAGCCATTCTAATCTCGTACAGGCTGATGTCCGGGATATCTTCGGTATAGTGCCGGGTTAATCTAGCTCTAGGGTCTTCCGCCAGACCAACTTCGGGTCTGCTAGTTGACGTGTATAGCTGTCCATAAAAGCACTCTATCTCACTCAGAAGCTCAGGTTTGGACGAAACGATTCTACCATCCTCAGTTTTTAATCTGGCGAGCTGGCTCTGCCCAATAGACGGATCTCTTGAGAAAACTTTAGAGCCCTTATTCTGCTCGATGGCCTCTTCAATCCGATTTGTATTGAATTGGCGCAGATCGCGGGTAAGGGACTTAGAGATCTGTTTATTGAGCTGCCTGTATAATTTCGCATCGGCTGAAGACTGCAGAATCATCTCATTCCTTTCCAAATAAATATATAAATAAATATATTGTGTGACAATCTTACACAAATCGACTTAGTCCCAAACTTAGCAAAGCTTGTACTATGGGTACTAGACGACGATATACATACTTATTTAGATAAATACATATACGTAGAAATCATCCAAAACCCAGAAACAAATATCCGTGCTAAACGCACAAATAATGCCCTGGCCGGGATTCGAACCCGGGAACTCTAGCTTCGGAAGCAGTGTCACTACCAACTAGGCTAAACAGGCCGACTTTTTGTAAATATGTTCAATTATTATAGTACACAGCGAGTTTTGAGGCCCGATTTAAACCATTTACTTACACAACAGGCGACACGGTGAGAATATTTCACCTGTTCGCATTGTTAAAGCTCGTTGGATAAAGTTAATTCTAAATACATAGATAGTACAGTCAACAGCAAAAGTAGATGATCATTTTAGTACCTTGTCACTTTCAGTACTTTGACGTGTGGCAACTGTCGCAGTATTGTTACGTTAGTGCGACAAAGTACTAAAATGATTGTACAATTATACATGTAGTGAATAATGCTCTCTCATCGGCCAAACTCTGAATACGATTAGAGCCGAAGTGGGTATCAAGAAGAAGAGAAAATGTGATATTACAGTGACAGGTTGCTAGCCCAATGCCCACAACACACTTCAACCTGGTTCCCATAGTCGACTCTTATGACACCCAAGGGGAGAAAGGGGGTGGTGCTATTCGAGCCAGGCACCTTGTAAAATATTGTTTAAATATTATGGGTATCATGCAGTAATCGTAATCATTTATTTATGTACAACGAAAATATATACAAGAATACTTAACCAAAATAATATAAAGAATATTAAAACTAACTTAAATCTAAAACGGGCCCTTGAGGCATTGTACCGAGGATGCTGGCGGCATTTCCTCGCTGTGTCGCAATGCTGATACGTTGAGCGAGGA
Organism: Notocelia uddmanniana; assembly: GCA_905163555.1. NCBI lineage: Eukaryota > Metazoa > Arthropoda > Insecta > Lepidoptera > Tortricidae > Notocelia > Notocelia uddmanniana. The sequence continues at coordinate 26,264,282 of LR991063.1, forward strand.
AACCGCCAGCTCTTCGGTCACCAGTTACGTCAACCAGACGCTTGCAGTAATTAATTTTCTTTTACATATATATATAAAGGTCTGCAAAAAATATTACTGTAACGGACTTTATTATGATCACGCAAAAAGAACATGTACGGGTAAATTACTTTTTAGACACTTTTGCATTTGTATTAGTATTTGTATATTTACAGGGACACACGTTGACGTCCACAGACACACGTATGTGTGTGTGTAACCTCTGTATGTAACAAGTATGTAACCTGCATATAATATAAAAATAACCCTGTTTTGGTGGGCTGTGTAGTGAACGTTAACTTTGCTATCGATCGTTACACATCGTCATGAGATGAAGTGGACGCAAACTTGAAATTTGCGTGAATCGCAACATCAGATTGCGTGGCGGACGAGGTTTCAATTAAATATATTAATTGACCGAGCGAGCGAATCGTCTCCGAGTGAGCTTTCGACAAAAATTCTGTCGTACGTCTGTCAGACCGGATGTTCTCCTCTACGGGGTTTCTCAACCAAATCTCGTGAAATTTTGTGAGCAGGTTCGATAAATATATAGTTTTTTTTTGTTGAGCCTGTTTTTGGAAATTGTGAAATTTGAAAACAGATTTTTTTTTGCGAGGTCTACATACAGCTCACAGAGCCACTCGTACGGTGGCTATTTAATGGGAATTCGTTAAAACAACGAGAGAAATTTCTTTCAGTTCGTCAAGTCGCCCATGTGGTTGCAAACCGACACGCCAAATTATCTGGTTGCTAACCGACCTATGGCCTTCCTGACTTGTCGATGCGGGGGCGGTACAATATGAGAAAACTGTCAGCTGTCAGTGTCAACCGATACTAATGCAGTACTGCCCCACTTCTGCGCATGGTATTACTACTGCACAAACGTATTACTGACAGTATTTCGTCAAGTGAGGAAATCTAACATCGGTAAATTCACGTCAAATAGCAAAATACCTATGACATATCGCACCCGCCCCGCCAAGTCAGGAAGTCGCCTAAGTGTTGAAATGAGGAAGGCATGTTTCGGAATTACAATACAATACTTGTATAACGCAATATATCGTGTTCTATTGTCAGGTATAGGTATAACAGGCTAAAGATCGTTCTTTTTGTTAAAGAGGTAGAATTTTCAGCTATAAGTTTTAAGGGATAGTAATTTACTCACCCTCATTCAGTTGTTATTCTACAATGTGATTTTGGGGTCGTGATCCGGAATGATTGTACATGGTCAAGAATTCAAAGTAGACAACATCACAGTTGGTATGACGGTTTATAATTCAAATAATACTCTTTGTCTTCAAATTCTAATGGAAAATAATATTTCTTCATACAACTTGGTCACCCTATCCCACCGTCAACTCTCCATACTATCCGTCAAAGGAAGAAGGGTAACCATGATTTTTTGAGATTTTGTATTTTTGTCATCAAAATAAATTAATAAAGAAATACGTTTGTTTCGTGTCACTACAATTTTTTTGAAATGGCTAACAGATACCAAGTCGTAAAACTTATTCATGATCCACGACCTCGAAATCACGCTGTATACGTACTTAATACAAATCCTATACGCCCATCATTTTCGTACTTATAGAAAAGAGAAATCACCGAACAATGCACTCGTACGTCGGCCTCATAAGTAGCTGGACACTTTGAGACTTTGTCGCTTTCGCCAGTTGGAAATTCAGTATGACAGTTTAAATATGACATTAAAGCGACACGGTTCAAAGGTATTCAGCCCCTTGTGAGGCCGACCGCACAACAAAAGTTAACTATTGGTAATGATATCCAAAGATCTCTGTATTAGTAACCATACCTATTCCATCTTCCATTTTCAGAGCATTGTACCCTAAAGGAAATCCACAATAATTCTAGGTATTCAGCGTAGCAAAAGAGACGTAAATTTCAATAGCTAGTTCTAGGCCCGTAAGCCGCGGTGTAAATCTCTCTGGCGCATAATATCGCGCCATTATGGCCGCTGCTAGGGATGCTGCACTCTAAAACGAATTATACATTCATACATGGCTCTGTGAGCTAGCTGTAATAGACATCGCGTTAATTTTTCAATATTCAAAACTTCCAAATATTCACTAAAAAAAAAACTATATACTTATCAAACCTGGTCAATAAATTTAACTAAGATATATTAATCTTAAGTCTTAAAATTATAGATACAAACTTTATTCATTCACAACACATAAATACATATTCTTAAAATACTGTTCAAAATGGGGTATTTACCAAGTATGTTCATATTGTTGAGAAGAGGGTAGATCGCTATGGAGTGTGGGTAGACCACAAAAACAAGTCGCAGCACGTCAGTTAATCCTTGAAAATGGTGCTTGCAACAGCGCCGAAATATCGGAAACTCAACAATATTAACATACATGGTAAATACCCCGTTTTGAATAGTAATTCTAGTGTTAGGGACCATATGAGTTTGAAATCGTATACATATTGTTAAAGTTAAGCAAAAAGAGAGAAAGTACAAAGTAAAAAAATCTCGAGTCTTTAATAACAACACACTCGCTGAGCTCGTTTTGTTACAGCGAGCGACTCTCGAATTTTAAGAACCCTTATCATGTAACTGTTGCATAAAATACTATTATAAAATTGCTCGTTGGCACAGCCCTAGATCTAATAGCTACAACTAGCTTCCGCCTTGGGCGCCGTCTGCATCGGGATCTTTACAAATAGACCCGGATATACTCGGGATTGATTACCGGCTTGCACTGCGCATAAAGTGTCATACAATCCTACTAAGTACTTTTATTTTAAATGTACGCCAAACAATTAAATAAATGAAATCCTAGACCAAAACCAATGTTAACCCTTTTCTTGGCAAATTAAAAAAAAACGTAAGTACAAGCCTCATTTGCGCCTCGTAGAGCAAAAAAAATGGTCTAGAAAAAAAGTGCAAAAAGAGCATCCAAAAATGTGTATTAAATAATTATGATACAGTTCCAAAAAAAAGCGTTAAACTGCATGCACACATGTACGTATGCAATATATATAGGTACAGTCGACTACAAATATATCATCATCATCATCATCATCAGCCTGTGTCAGCCTGCGTCTGCGGACATAGGCAAATATATGTATACACTTTTTCACCTATTTCATTTTAGGTAATATTCCAAAAGTGTATACATATTTTTGTAGTCGACTGTACAATACGCAGAAACTCGCACGTTGATGATTACAAATCTGCTTCTTGATGCTTTTTTGTGAATAATATCTCACCTCACATCCCACCCTTTTTATATGGAAACTGTCAAATGTCATTTGTCAAATTTTGGCAGTTTCCATATAAAAATGGGTGAGGTGTTAGGTGACAGGTGAGCACGAGTCGGTTTGTGAATAACACCCCGAGTCTGAACAAAAATATCGCTGTTATTGATCGCACGCCCTTAATCTGAGTAAACAAAGTTCTTGATATCTTGGATTAAACTTTATTCTTGGTTGGACGGTGATACTTAGCGTCTGTTCTACAAAACAAGAATGGACTAATCCAACATTAGTTAGTTAACACAACTTTCGCGTAAGCGTTTTTAATCTTAGGATTTTCGTTACTCCTCTTTTAGTTTGCAAGAAGCCGCTTAACGCTGAGTAAGTAAGTTGTACTATTTGGCATGTATGTGGTGTTTTGTTCCTTGCGATAAGCAACATTTTTCATAAAAAGTTGCTGATTTGACTATCAGCCAACATTCCAATTCATGTCATCTACTTTCTGTCCTACTTTAACATTAATCAACATCATCATCATCAAAGTGTATTAACTCTGACCCGGGTATGTCCTAAAACTACGACCAAGACCACCAGGGGATGGGCAGCAGCATCCCTGCAGTGCGGTGGAGATACTGCGATCGCCAACCCGCTCGCCAAGCGTGGCGATTATGGCATATACCCTCCGTGAAATTGGGGAGGCCTATGTCCAGCAGTGGACGTCCTTCAGCTGATATGGTGGTGGTGGATTAACTTCTGCGTTGTTGGGATCTATAGGTTTTTTTTAAGATTGGATGGTAATAAGAAAAAGACACTCGTACGCCTCAGATATTGATAGTGTATACGCCCCACATGTCTCTGGTAACGGACGTATGAGAATCTGCCGATTTGGGTGGTGGGGGATGGCCGTACAGTCACCAGCATTAATATGTGCTAAAACAAAGGCAGCGAAAATATCTGACACGTCCTAATGGCCCTAGAAATAGAGTCGTGTCAGATATTTATGCGCGCTTTGTTGTGGCAGATATTGGTGCTGGAAAAAAAACGAACGCGCCAGATATTCACAGCGGATTTCAAGAAGACCCGAAAGAAGCCGTTCAGTAATCTGACGATTACTACGATTAGATTAGATTATTTTTTGCTCAATTCCTTCGGTGAGGCGAAAATTAGCATATCAATTTTTTTACAGTGTCAATTCTCCTATCTAATTTTTGAATCTCCAGGATTGTACTTAGCGATTTTTCAGAATGCAACACTTGATCATGCGCTGTTTGTGTGTTATAGTTGCAATGCAACTTGTATTAATTGCATTGAATGTAATCTTTTGTTATGCTTAGTAATTAAGTTGTGTTACTTTTTCCTATGCACTCCTTTTTATCAAGTAGAACCTAGTGTCACATAGTGCGAAAGTGGGCGCTACTTTTGTTAAATACTTTTAACTTTTATTTAATTTCTATCTGTGAGTTCCTTTAATTTGCTGTGTTGCTATTCAAGACTTTATCATGTTTTTGCAGCTGTTGGTACTCCTTATGTATAAATAAATAAATAAATAAATAAATTAGGATATGATGGGAGCCAGTGGCAATTTTTTCGAGTACGCCACTCACCCCGGTCTCTTGCTGGTCTCATCCAGGTGTGACCCGCGGTCTCTTTGATGTCGTGAACCCATCGAGCCGGTGGACGACCGACGCTTCTTTTACTTGTAGGTGGCCACTAATCTGTTAACGCTTTGGTCCACCTGCCATCACTCTGATTTTGAAGAGGTAGGGCACAGCGAAACGTCATCTCGCTCAGATTTGGAGAAGCTAACTGGGGAAGTACCTCCGCCTTACAGAAGACCACAGCCATAATATTCACATTTACGTAATATCATCATTAACCTAAATACGTCCCACAGCTGGGCATAGCTTTCTCATGAATCTCTTTTTATGAATGATCATCCGTTATCCAAGAACTGGCGAAGGCACTAATTTTTACGCAAGCGACTGCCATCTGACCTTTCAACCCAAAGGTGAAACCAGGCCTTATTGGGATTAGGCTTGTCAGTGAGTGGGCAATTTGACTGTTAGAAGTTCTCAAGCCGCCCGAAGCTCTCCTGTCACTCTGACTTTGCTTAACGACTGCTATCATAGACATTTAGTAGCCGGGATCAACGGCTTAACGTGCACCAAAGCACTGGAGCGCTCAGATAGTAACTACACAAAGTACGAGGGGTGATCCATAAGTTTTGATAATCGGTATGAACCACAGCCATAATAGCATCACTACTCGGCCCTTAGGTAGGTATGTGGTGTTGTGTTCCTGGTGGTGAGGAAGGTCGCCAGAGCTCCCGAGGATGCGCTGTGTTTGGAGTGAGGGGCCTGCATATGTCTCTAGCTTGACAGCTTAAGACATCTGCTCAAGACAACGCATCCCCAAGTCAATAAAGGTCGGCAGCGCACTTGTGATTCCTCTGGAGTCGCAAGTGTCCATAGGCTACGGTGCCTGCTTACCATCAGGCAGGCCGTAAGCTCGTTTGCCACCGTCGTAGTATAAAATAAAACTGCCTGGCAATATGTATTATGTATGTATTCATATTCTATCCCCTCTCAGCTCCCTATTAATTCACGTCCTTCCTATATCATATCGTATCTCACACAATCCATCTACCTTTTCATTGACCTACCTCGTTTCTTTAATGTAGGGTTTAAACATGGTAAGCTAAATCATGTTTCCTAATAATAAAAACAAAAAGCTTCCTGTTTACAATTAAGTAAGAAAACTTTTCAGCTAAATAATACGAGAAAAGAATTCGTAACTTGACTTCCGGAAATGAAAATATAAGAATCCATTTGCATTTTACACGGTACGAATTAACAAGGGAGCTACCTAACCTAGCTCTGATAAAATGACGTAAGTACATGTGTTTTTATAATGTCGCTTAAGCCTTTTTTGGGAAACGGAGTTCAAAGCGCTCATGGTTTTCTTTCTCGGAGTTTATGAAGGCATTGTTTTTAACTTTATTATTTTTTAATTTGCTTGAGAGGCATTCCGTTCGGTTTCTGTGAGGTAAAATGTATCGGAGGATATTGTGTTTGATGAGAAAGTAGAAACATAATTATACAGACTTCAAACTTCATATTTTATTTTATTTACTAAGGTGCCTTCCTGATTTGCCGATACGGAGGCGGTACTATATGAGAAAACTGTCAGCTGATAATAATACTAATGCAGTACTGCCCCTCTTCTGCGCATGGGATTACTACTGCGCAAACGCAATCCCATCAAAAACATAAATGTGAAAATGGGAGCCAAGTTCAGTACTTATTAAGAATATGCGATGCTTGGTTGTCGTCTTCACCGACAAAAGAATTGAGATCTAAATGGATGCCAAGTTCCGTAGATTCTCTGAAATGGTGCCAAGTCCGGCACTAGATTGTTTACAGTAAAACTAATTTACTGCGGTTTAATGCATTTTGAGCTTTAACTTTTCAGTTTTCTTAAATATCCAACAGCTTTTATGGTGTTATAACATACTGCATAGAAAACTGCCAAGTTAAGGCTCGAAATGCATTTATCCGCAGTAAATTAGTTTTAATTTCAGATTTTGAGTTATTAGGGGGTCAAAAGTGGCTCCAAACGGTTCGTGTAAAATAACACACGGCTGCTGTCCGCCAGTTCCTGGGTGAACTGTCTAGGTACTGATAGATTTTCGTCAAGTCACGAAAACTCACATCAGTAAGCTCACGTCATCATAATCATCCTCCTAGCGTTATTCCCAGTACAGTTGCGTCCTGAAGGATGCCTGGGGTCCGCTGCCTAATCCCAAGAATTGGCGTAGGCACTAGTTTATCAGTAAGCTCACGTCAAAGAGCAAAATATGTGAATACAGGCAGTAAAAAGTCGTTAGTACCAATTCGCTTGATTGTAAAAACTTTCTTAGTTCCTACAGCTACTGAAAAATTACGATAAGCCAGAAAAAAGGGAACATTAAAAAAAATCTAACCAAATGTATGGTAGTATAGAAAACATACAATTTTCAAAGTAAAATGGTGCATATCTTGGAAACTAAGAGACTTTATGCTAAAGCAAGTTGTGACTAAAATATCTAAAATGACCTCCACTATCATCCCTGAAAGTATTTGCATCCTGTTACCAAACACCCTATATGCATGTATATATTAATGTCTTATTTTCAGCAGTCTTTTTTCTATACCTATCTATTGTGCTACTTTAACATACACTTAGCATATATATCTATCTTGCTTTTCTATATATATCATATCTGGTTCTAAGAGAGCGTAAAGTGAAATAAATCGCTGGCTTCTAAGCCACCGTAAGCCCGGATCAGCTGAATGGGCTCACGATGTGACTAACAGATTTTTCAAATAAAAAAGTATGGAGTTTTTTCATTGTTTCCTTATTTTCTGATTTGTTTCTATTTATTTTAATTTTATCCCAAATCGGCTAGATGATTTTTAGGAGTCCATACCACGAATGAATAAATGAATATTCCAAAAAACAAGCGTAATTTCAATCATAAAGGTGGTAGAAAAAACATAGATCGCATCTTGTTTTGCTATTACTGGCGTACAAATATTATATGTATAAACAGAATGATATTTAACTACATTATTAATACTAAACTTTGACATATTTATATTAGCATTAGTAATAATTATTATCTACATTCATCTATAATATTTGCACGCTTGCTTGCAAGCAAAATACACTGGTAACATCCTACCACTGTATTTTTGTAAATAAATATATTTGATTGATTGATTGATTGATATGAATTCATTAGTCGAATAATAACAATTTTGAATGAAATGACAGATTTTTTTTTCTTAAATATAATGTTAAATATTTCAATAGCCATACAGTAAAAAAAATCCGAGGTAGAGCTAATCTGGTTATAGGTACTTCAGTGTAATTCATTTCTATACAACACCCTTTTAGAGTTAGTGATTCTTATTTCAAATAGTCAAAAGTTTTTTTTTTCAAAAAGTCATTTAGTATATATGGAAAGACGGGAGTGGTAATATGTTTATTGCTTGAAACAGTGGTCTACACTAGGCTAGAAAGTTAGGTATACCGTGATTTAAGAGGACTGTGTTTCCGAGGCTCGCCATAGCACAATTGTAACTTTTGATGATTCATAATAATCAGAATACTTAACCAAAATAAGATAAAGAAAATTAATACTAACTTAAATCTAAAACAGGCCCTTGAGGCATTGTACCGAGGATGCTGGCGGCATTTCCTCGCTGTGTCGCAATGCTGATACGTTGAGCGAGGAAACCGCCAGCTCTTCGGTCACCAGTTACGTCAACCAGATGCTTCGCAATATCTGCAAATAACTTATGCGCGCTGGGACACCATGGACCTAGAGTTTCGAATTCGAATTCATAATTGATATTGATATATTGATTGGTAAATATTCACATTTACGTAATATCATCATTAACCTAAATATTTCACACAGCTGGGCCTAGCCTTCTCATGAATCTTTTTTTATGAATGATTATCCAAGAACTGGCGAAGGCACTAATATTTACGCGAGCGACTGCCATCTGACCTTTCAACCCAAAGGTGAAACCAGGTCTTATTGGGATTAGGCTTATTGTCAGTAGTTTTGACTGTTACTGTACTGCAGAGAGCAATTTGACTGTTAGAAGTTCTCAAGCCTCCCGAAGGTCTCCTGTCACTCTGACTAGGCTTAACGACTGCTATCATAGACATTTAGTAGCCGGGATCAACGGCTTAACGTGCACCAAAGCACTGGAGCGCTCAGATAGTAACTACACAAAGTAGTCACCAATCCAACAGTTGATCTGAGCCTTGCTTAGACTCGGCTACCGCGCGCGGTACTCAGGCTCCGCTGGGCCACGAACGCCCTTTCGCTTTTTATAAATGTAGGGAGGGCGGCGCAGGAAATAAAAAAACCGGCCAAGAGCGTGTCGGGCCACGCTCAGTGTAGGGTTCCGTAGTTTTCCGTCCGTCACATTAAGTTGACATATTAAGTACAGAAACACAAAACCCTAAAAAGCACGTCATTTCATTGTGATTTTGTAGAAATGACAGGTACAATAAACACCTGTTTATACGGTTAAATTACAAACTTAGTTCAGAAATTATTTTTGTAATTTTTTCAAAAACTATTCAACCTATCAAGTTCAAAATAATTTTCCTACAAAGTTTTTATAAAGTTCTACTTTTGAGATTTTTTTCATATTTTTAAAACTTATGGTTCAAAAGTTAGAGGGGGGGGACACATTTTTTTTTACTTCTGGAGCGATTATTTCCGAAAATATTAATATTATCAAAAAATGATTGTAGTAAACCCCTATTTATTTTTAAATACCTATCTAACAATATATCACACATTAGGGTTAAAATGAAAAAAAAAATCACTCCCCACTTTACGTATAGGGGAGGTACCCTAATAAAATATTTTTTTCCACTTTTTATTTTACCAATTTGTCGGCGTAATTGATATACATATTAGTACCAAATTTCAGCTTTCTAGTGCTAACGGTCACTGAGATTATCCGCGGACGGACGGACAGACGGACGGACAGACGGACGGACAGACATGGCGAAACTAGAAGGGTTCCTAGTTGACTACGGAACCCTAAAAACGTCCTCAAAATAAGAATCTTCTAGTTTGTTCACGATACAATATTAAATAATTTATACCAAAAAAAACAACTCCAATTTTGTACTTGCTATGCCACAATTTGTGGTTTCCGTGAGCCAATACCATGCAATACAATGCTTGGTTACCTACAGAAAAATACTGAAATCGGCATATGCGTGCCTATAAAATTCGAGGAGTTCCCTCGATTCCTCCTAGATCCCATCAACAGACCTTCACCAAATTTATATGGGACCAATGTCGGGGTACCTGCTTTAAAACAAAAAAAGAATTATTAAAATCGGCCAACGTGGTCAAGAGTTATCGGATAACATACATACATAAAAAAAAGAACAAGAAGTACCTCCTTCCTTCTATTGAAGTGGGTAAATAAAACCATTTTCACTCTTCCAGCTCTACTTTCACACTGCGTCACCCGTCAACTCGTTCGCCGTTCCAAACTAATTCAAACTCCATTCGCGCGTTCCTTATTCATCATCTAGCAGCCAGGACCTCACACAGATATCAAAAAATACCAATCCTACAGAAATATGTGATATAAATTAGAAACTGCTGACATACAAGAAATCTTATCTCTAAACCACCCACAATCCAAGTAATCTATTTATACTTTTCTATTTCAGTTTTCCCCCTCGAAATCGGATCGTGCGAGGAAAAAATATGACACGAAAACTTTGTTCGCCCTTCTCCCTCGCACCCCGGAAGTATTTCGCGCGAAGTTTTGATCACACGTCAAAACCAGCGTAATTCGTGATTCGATTAGGCTGAGAGAGTTCTAAATCGGGTTGGCGGCGCAGTGAATTAGGACTGGGTCGCACGAATAGTGGCATTACGTGACTTATGAGTTTGTGCCAGTAGGTGTCTTTCTTGGGAGTTGTTTTATCGGTATAAATAAAAATAACAAGGGGATTCGTGTTTCATGGCGTTTTGTTTTTAACAACAAATTTCTGCTTGACCGCGTGCGTATTTCTAATTTAACAATCTTCTAATGACTAATAAATATTAGTCATTAGGTAAATGTCCAAGTAATTGACACTGCACGGACCCAATATTTGACATTTTCAGTCTAAGGCTGGGTTGCACCAAACCGCCTGTAATCGTAAGCGGTGATCGTTAAAATCTGAATGAATGGAAAGTTTGACAAGTTCCTATGGGATGACAGCTGCCGGCGCCATATCTAACGTTGATCAGTCTGTGATCGTAAGTTGGTGCAACTCAGCCTTAATGTAAATATTTTTACAAGCGGAATTATAATCTGCCCACCCGCCGCGACGGAAATTTATCACCCCGGGCGGGATTTGAACCCACGACCTCTGGAATCCGTCCATCGCTCTGTGCGTTTCAAGCGTCTATGATTATTTTCCTAGAATCACAAAGTACAATATACAGGGTGTTCGGCAGATGGATCGACATACGTGTATTGGGGATAGGTGAGGTCATCTGCTACGTGGTTAAGCACAAAAAATAATAATTGGGCCCAAAGTTTTTTTTTTTTAATTTTTTTTTTTTTTTCAAATACTCTGTTTTCAAATAATTGAATTTATAAGATTCTGGAAATAGTCTAGAGTAGAATAATTTTTATTTTTGTCCGTTTTACCATTTTTTTTAAGATAAAACCTCAATGGTTTTATCTTAAAAACAGATTATTAAAACTTGATAAAACAGAAAACATTTTTATTTCATATAAATCTAGACTAATCCCAGAATCTTCTGAATTCATTTGTGACCGTCCATGGCTATAGGGCCCTTATGGCAGGTATTGAGTTAAGCACAGATCCTAAATCTACGTTAAATAAGCTATCTAATACAAAAAAATCATGACCCTAAGTCCCATACTTTAAAAAAAAACCTGAAATTTACACATTCTAAAAATGCAGTTTTGAGAAATGGTCAAAAAAGTTTGAAACTAATTTTAAGTATGTTCCCATTGGAAGTTACATAGATTATGATTGATTTTGTATCTTAAGGTGTTTTTCTTTGAAACTCCGCCATAGTTTTTATAATGTGACTGATGTAATGACGATTTTATAATGTGTATAATGTATGAGCAACACGCTCATAAGAATGAAATTAATAAAAATATTTTTTTTGGCTTTTTCTTTAATATGTTGTAATCTGAATCATTGTATATATATAGTAGAACATATTTGAACTTACATTTCACATTAGAAATAAAATCACATAGTAAACGAAGTATCTTTATTTTAATTAAAATGTGATAATTATTATCAGATACATCTTCCCTAGAACAATAACAAATTTGTTATATTAAGTTCTAAATTATATTTAATCAGTGTACAGGAGTATCACAAAAATCTTATTATTATTCTACAAGTCACACTTCTTTATTTGTACACGCTTAAAGTTACGTAAAAATCACAATTTGACTCCCATACATTTGGGAAAAGGGCCCTTATGACCAATCACAGACAAAACATATTGATAATTACGATATGGCACAATATTAACATAATTTATTTGCTAATCTTGTATCAAAACAGTAATCCGAAGAAAAAATGTTATTATAAATTTTCTTAAAATATTGACCAGTAATGAGTACCTACCTAGTGATCCCGAAAGAGAACACAATATCTGTACTGTTAACAGTCCGTTACCACTAAGGAACCATTCATAAATCACGTAAGGATATTTTAGGTGATTTTGATCCCCCTCGCCAGCTCGGGTAGGGGTGTGTAAAAATCCGCCCCTTCACCGCGTGAAGAGTTCGACATGCAAATTGTCGCGTGTAAGTGAGAAAGAGACGGTAATAGTGGCGGTATAACGCAAAGGAAGAATGGTTACATTCCACGCCGCCGAGAGATGTTTTGACGTCAGCCAAAAAATGTAGTACCTACCTACACGTAAAGTAAAATTTAAAATGACCGTAGGTACTTAGGTACCTAAGGCACATTTTGTGATTATACTTATGTATATAACTTAAACTTGCTTTTAATATCAGATATGAGTCGCATTTATAGGCTACAGTGACTGCTTACCATCAGGACGGCCGTATCCTTGTTTGCCACCGCCATAGTATACAAATTAATAAGCAAAAATTGCAACTAAATACTTGTAAACGTTGAGCTTTGTCATTTTTGTATGCGTTTTCCCACAAGGGCCCTTTTCTACTAAACTTTGAACTCAAAGAAAGAATTAACGTACACAACTGACACCAAGGTACAAATATACATCTATTTGTATATTTTACTATTTTGCATAAAACAAAAAAAATATATAATTTTGAAGGATTTTACATAAACGCCTATATCTCCGTAACTAGAAAATGCCATAAGGGCCCTTTTCTTATGGACGGTCACATTTATTAGAAAACCAAGAATTTCAAAAATTCAAAAAAAATATTTTGACCCAATTATTTTTTTTGTGCTAGACCACGTAGCAGATGATCAGGGAGCGAAACTTTGGTGCCGTTGACAGACGTATGACGTTAAGCAACATACGGAGTGTTTTTATCTGGATTATTGGAGGAATCGATTTTGATGATACAAATACAAATGCAAATACAAATACAAATGTTTTATTTCATTTAACAAAAATGGGGTATAATTTACAGTAAGGTTGAGGTCTCTTAGTAGGCATAGAGATACCTGTATCAGGAGATCTCGCTCTTCCAAATATAGTACATAATAAAAACCTATAGTTAAATTTAGTTTTAACTTAGATTAGGTAGTATTACAATATAATTTGCTTATGTTTTTAAGCTTTAGATAAAATTATAAATTAATTAATTAATTATTCATTAACTTCCTGTTCATTTTAATACAGCATAGGGAATTTATGTGACACTGTATATATATGCGTGTGTGTGTGTGTGTGTGTGTGTGTGTGTGTGTGTGTGTGTGTGTGTGTGTGTGTGCGTGTGTGTGTCATGTTTTACCGTGATGAAAGGTTAACTTACAACAATATTTGTTCTAGTTGTGATTACAGGCATTATGCACTTTTTTTTATAAACGGTGGGAGATGCGAGATTTACTTTGTTCAGAATGTACAGTATATGTTCATATGTAGGTATGTATTTAAATAAGAAGATGTGATGTTGTGTTTGAATTCTTAGCGTTCTGCTTATTTTTCGACAACCCACGATTTAGCTGTTTTTCATTTAATCCGAAATAATTTATTTTTTACAAATACTTACTTAGTAAAATATATTCATATGTACATTATTTTCAATATAAATAGTCATTTTCTATTAATAAATAATAAAATTTACATTACCATTATTGCATTATTAATAATCATTGCAGTGTCGCAATGTTGTTTATATAAAATCATCCTATATATATGAATTTGCGTCATAATGATGTCACCGGCACCAAAGTTTCGCTCGCTGCAGATGACCTCATCTATCCCCAATATACGTATGTCCATCCATCTGCCGAACATCCTGTATATACTGAGATAGAGATATCAGTGAAATACTCCACATAGATCGTAGAGCCGCTGTGGTACATATTTAGGCTAGGTTGCACCAAACCCTCTGTAGGTTACCTAATCGTAAGCTGTAATAAGTCTTTTTTTTTCCTAATAAAATAAAACCAGAACTGCTGCGACAACAATTTAATTTCAGTTCACTTAAGTTCTAGTTACCATCACTTCGGTATATCTAGATTTATATTAAATACAATTTGGGTCCGGTATGTGCAATTGGTCCTGGCTAAACCTGACGAGGATGCCTGGGACGAAGGCCTACTGTCCCCGGTTAACCCAGTTTCGCGCCTGGGTTAGCCCGGGCAATAGTCCTCGCACAAACATATCCTACACTCCCCACGTTAACCCTTAATAAGGCAAGGGGAATACTATTCCCACATAAATTTGGATGTCATGAAAGGCCAACTTGAAGTATATTCCCACAAAATGTCAATGTCACTTACTTTTGAATACGCTATCTATAACCCTACCAAATTTTACTGCAAGAAACGGAACGCAAAATGAAATGTCACTGTCACTGTCAAATGTGTCACAAACAAATATGCCGGTTGTTGTTTTTTTGCTCTGCGAATGTTATAAATTGTAATAATGTGGAAAAAAAATATGGTAAGTACGGGTTTTTGATAATTTTCATTACAATTTGAGTTAGTTTATACATTTATAGAATTTTATTGACTAAACACATAATCATATACCAGTTTCGTTTCCTCAAAGTAAGTGGGAAATATTTGACTGTTGCCCGTTTAGAGTATCTCATGGTAAAACTTGTGGGAACTATTTTCATGTTGCCCGTTAATGTAACGTTATGTTAAAGTCCGTTACTAAAACATTTTTTTCAATCACCGCAACAATTAAGCAAGGAATTGCTTAACTAATATATGACCATTCTAATAAAACCAGATGTAATCTGAGCTGCTCTAATTTAATGTTATTTCAAGCGTATAACGATATATGTTTCATTTCAGAGACCTCTTCGTGATAGTGAGGTGGAAAATGCACTGTCTACTCTTATATTTTCATCTGAGGATGAAGACTCTGACGATGAGATGGGTGCTACAGATTCTTATCAAATGAATTTAAATCATCGCTTGGATGAGTTGCAGCAAATTTCAATCGAAGATTTACACAGTTTATTGGGGAATGAATCTGAGGCTGTAACAGAAGTTCAAGAGAGTGTAGATCATCCAACAATTAATAATTTTTTGTCACAAATTCAAGAAACCCAATCAAGTAGTCCAGCTCCTTCCCTGACACAAGATGTTTCTATGCCAGAAGTAGAAGTGTATACCACACCAATATTATTAGATCAAGCTCAAACAAGCTCTTCTTCCTCAGTACCAGACACGGCTGTATCAGATTTACATGTACAAAATATTACCGAGCCAACATTGCCTTTCAATAGACAGATATTTGCTCAGTTACAAAACAAAACAAGGAACTGGTCCTCTCTACATGAAGACATCACTTGGCCTGTTTTTCAGAGAGAAATGCAGTTAATCAAAAACTACACTAATCGAAGTCAACCTATTGATTACTTTGTTGATTTATTTCCAGAAGAATTGATTGCCATTATGGTTAATAATACAAATATTTATGCCAATCATACACAGTCTAAATCATGGACAAATATAACAACAGAAGAAATGAAAACATATTTAGGCATGATTATACTTATGAGCATTAATCCCCTGCCAGATATAAATTTGTACTGGTCATCAGATGAATTTTACAAGAACCCAGTGATAAGTAGAGCTATGCCTGTAAAGAGGTTCAAGAAAATAACAGAAAATCTCCATATTTCAGACATTACAAGTGAAGCTCCACGCAGCTCTGCAAATTACAACAAATTGGCTAAAGTTCAACCCGCTATTGACATTCTCAACAAAAAATTTAAGGAAAATGTATTAGTGTCTGATTGCAACTCTATTGATGAATGCATGATTAAATTTAAAGGCCGAAGCAGTATGAAACAGTATATGCCAAAGAAGCCAATAAAACGAGGCTACAAATGCTGGGCTAGAGCAGATTCCGTGACAGGCTATTTGTATGAATTTCAAATATATACTGGCAAAGTTGATAGCACAACTGAAGAAAATTTGGGGGCTAGAGTAATATTGGATTTATCTGAATCTTTGCCACGCCACACTTTGGTGGCTTTTGACAATTTCTTTACTAGCCTACCTTTACTGGAGATTCTTTATGAAAGAGAAATTTATGCTGTGGGAACAATAAGAACGAACCGAAAAGGTTTACCAGATTTACTAACAGGAAAGAATCAAACTCGCGAAACCAAGAAAGAAACAGCATTAAAACCAGGGGAATTTATTTATCAGTATTGTAATCCAATATCTGTGCACAAATGGAAAGACACAAAGGATGTTTTTGTTGCGTCTACTGCCTTTGATCCTCGATCAGTAGAGTCAATACAAAGAAGACAAAAAGATGGCACACAAAAGCAAATGTATTGCCCCCTTGCCATCAAGAACTATACCCATTATATGGGAGGAGTTGACCATTTTGATCACTTCAGGGCATCATACCCTCTCGGCCGCAAATCACGTAAGTCTTGGCACAGACTCTTTTGGTTCTTGTGTGAAGCAGCAGTAGTAAATTCATATATTATATATATGACACATCATTCCGAAAGAAGAAACACCCATAAAGAGTTTCGCCTTAGACTAGGCAGGGGGCTGATAAACAACTATTCCAGCAGAAAATGTCTACCTCCCATCTTCAAGACAAAAAGAGGTGGTATAAACTCGGTACCAGATGAAATTAGAAAAGCAAATGTTGGAATGCATATGCCTAGTTTGGGCAAATTTAGGAGATGTAGAGTGTGTAGCACCCGAGCTAAAGAACAAAGAACAAAATACTTTTGTGATTTATGTAATGTTTCTTTATGTGCAGCTCCTTGTTTTTACAATTTCCACAATAGTGAATAAAAACATATAAAATCTATTAATATTTTATTACTTTATCAATTGGCAATCTATATAATGTCACTGCTATCAAGTTATCATGCAATATGAAAGTATATACTTCACAATGAATTAGAAACAGTTTCTCATATTAAACTTACAGGTGTAGTTCTTACAAGGCAACCGGATATATGTTCCCACATGTTTTCCTGAAAAACTGAAACTTCCTACAATATTACAGATATGCTTTTCTGAATCCCTTAGGACCCTAATTGCTAAATTTGCAGTAAAAGTTAATCAGGCTTGCATAGTTCTACCATGCCCTATTAAGGGTTAACACTATAAAACTGGTACCTGGTAGCACAGCAAACCTGCGCCCAGAGGTCTTCACCCCGGCTGGTGTAGCCGAGGAACAATATTTCGCGCTACTGTCCCTCAGCGCCGCCAGAACAGTCCACTAACTCCGGAACGCTGTCCGCCTCCTTTTCAATCCACAGCAGTTAAACACCACCAATGGTAGCCTCGGTAAGACGCCTCCTAAAAGCAATATCTATGATTAACTAGAATACAGCGACGTAGGCATATCCCACCCGCCAACGTGGCATCTACGCGATGACTTGACTAGGTTAGCATACCCGAGAAGAATGCAGGGCATACAAGATGACCGCTACGCTGCCGAGCTATCAATCCTCGAAGAGGCGTCCAATGGCCACCAGCAGAGCCTTCATGTCCACATACTACACCCTCAAATGAGGCAAGGCATCGGCGTCGTTACCGCTCCACCCAACACCAAACGAAGAGAATTTTAATCCAACATGAGACGACAATTTCTAGTAAAAGGCTATAGAGTATAGACCAACTCGACAAAACTCTCTGCCTAACCTTTTTTTTTTTTATTTGAAGACTGAGCCACAACACACAGGAGTTTGAGCAAGGACCTTCTGCCACCTCCTTATTTTTTATTTATTTATTTTTTACTTTACATATACTTGTCCAACAATAAAGACTTTTCTTCTGGTTATAACATTTAATAATAATGAAAGGAAAGAAAGTCCAGTAGCTACATCCGCCGAGTTAAAATATTCGACTCGAACGGTGTGACAGTGACACTCAGGTTTGACAGCCGTCAAAGTCTGTCAGCCAACAACATTACAAAGCAGAGTTCGTTAAAATCTGACTGTATGAAAAATTTGACCAGTTTCTATGGGATGACAGCCGCCAGCGCCATATTTAACGTTGATCGGTCTGTAATCCTAAGTTGGTGCAACTCACCCTTAGTAAGAAGAGATAGGACACAGTTACATCTGTCACTAACAAGTTAAACTAACATTTCCTTAGAAAAATTCGTACCTCGAGCTGAAAGGCCCCTGCCTAAAATTTAAATAATATTCTAAATTTCAAATCCTGTCTCAGAATAGGGCATTTATTTTAGGTATAGTCATAATTATGGTAGATTTCATGACAAGAATGACATACCTAATGTTTACTTTTTTTGCTCGTCTACTGTTTTAAGTTTTATAAAACAGACCCTCTTTCAAGTGAAATTTCCATTCTTACCTATGACGAAGTGTTTAGCATCCAGCATCAAAACTCATTCAGAAATTTAGCTTATATCGGGTATAACCGGTCGTCCGTCCGCAAATCTCTCTTGAGATGACAATGAGTAGGCCATAGCTAAACTAGGCGAGTACGCGAGCCATAACAACACCATAACATTATTATTGGTAAACGGGACTTAAGGTCGAGCCCCGCTCACCACTCACCGCTTACGGAAGCGGTGTGTCATCTACTATGACATTTCATACGATACAACGCGCACGCACACGCGCACGCGCACGTGCTGCGCACGCATTCGGCGTGGCTCGGCTTTTAATCGCGTACAAAAATTATTCACCTGAGGTGTGCCCAACGTTTCGAATGTATAAGTCTGCCATAGCCAAGCATTTACTAGAGTCAGGTCAGGACCAAACCACTGGATTGAGCTTCATAAACCGAAAGTCCTTTCTACGGAACGTCATTTTTACAGTAGAAAGGTACGTGAAGCCGTTGAAATCAAAAATCATCGTAATTTCAGCCGGGATGAGGGTTTTAAGATTTCATCTTCGTGGAATCCAGTTATTAGCAAGTTCAAGCGTCAAAATACGTCTTCCATTACATTAACGGGTGTTGTTAGTGTTGTGTGTCGGGCGAGTGACAACCCTTGTGTAAATGTGAATAATAAAGACCAAGTGCGGGTAGTTCGGAAAACCCGTGCGGCTAGAAGATGTTGATACCCGCTGAAGCCAGTCAGCTCGTGACCACGGATGTTGCAATACATTCGAAACGTCGGGCACACCTCAGGTCAATAATTTTTGTACGCGATTAAGTCCCGTTTATAAATAATAATGTGTAAAAATCGTGCAAGTTTAAATCAATATAACACCATCACGTGCTCTGTGTCGGGCGAGTGACAACCCTAGTGTAAATTTGGTTAATAAAGACCAAGTGCGGGTAGTTCGTAAAACCCGTGCGGCTAGAAGGTGCTGGTACTTGCTCAAGCCAGTCGGCTCGTGATCACGGATGTTGTAATACAATCGAAACGACGGGCAAACCTCAAAAAACAGGTAAGAAAATTTCAGTTGTACGCAATTTAGTCCCGTTTACCAATAATAATATTAAATCTAATTCTAAGAAAGGCCTTTGAGGCATTGTGCAGAGGATGCTGGCAGACTTTTTTTATTATTAAACATGGGATTGCTCTTGGCCAGCATTCATGTCGCAATCGCAATGTCACTAAATAACTTGTGCAATAATCTTATTCCTACTCATGTATTTTTTCTCATTTAATTTAGTCAATCTGTAATTTTGAAATTATTATGATTACTTTACGTTAAATGTAAGTAAGTAATTAATTACCTCTTCGTGTGTGAAAGTGGTCTCGTGGTCTATTTACAGTATCAGGCCAAAAAAAACATAGATGGAGCATTGCCTACGAACAACTGAGTCAAGCCGGCTTTCAAAACTATGCCCAATAAGTAAGCACACGCTCATACACACACACACACACACACACACACATACAAACTAAACCATGTCATAACCATAAGGAACAATCAAATGTCATTTACTTATCGAATTTAAAGTTTCCATATAATAATTTTTAAGAAAAAAATACCGACTTCAATGGGGGAGGCCGGTAAAAGATTATTATACTTAGATGGTGCACTCTTAGATAGATATACAATAAAATAAAAATGGCTATAATGTATGTTTATAATGGTAGAAGACTAAGTACCCTCAATTCCTCATGGAATCATGAAAAAACCTTGCTTGCTTGACAAACAAAACGAAGAGAACAAAACGCCAAACGTGAACCACGCGTCGTTGAAGAGTTCCGTTCTGATCATCATCAGCAGTTCCACTTCATCAAATGTCACTTTTATGAATGAAAATGCTTGATTAGTTCATGAAAATACTAAAATCACTATTTGTGTGCCTTTCACATTTGAGGAGTTCCCTCGACTCGTAATTGATCCCATCATCAGAACACGAGCATGACAAAAATCAATCGTGAAAATAGAACTTGCTTAACAAACACAGCTAGAAGGACAAATCGCCAAACGTGAACTTTTCGTCGTGGAAGAGTTCTGTTCTGATCATCATCAGCAGTTCCACTTCATCAAATGTCACATTTTTGTATGATAATGCTCGATTTGTTGATAAAAACACAAAAATCACTATATGTTTGCCTTTAAGATTTGAGGAGTTACCTCAATTCCTCATGGATCCCATCATCAAAATCGAGCATGACAAAAATTAATCGTGAAAATAGAACTTGCTTAACAAACGCAGCTAGGAGGACAAATCGCCAAACGTGAACTTTTCGTCGTTGAAGAGTTCTCATGATCGGGTGCTGTTTGTGGAGTCCGGTCTGTTCATGCTTGCAAGGGCAAAGTAAATACCTTAATACTAGTGTTATTTTATTGTATGTAGATTGACGAGAGACATAATCCTGTTCTGGATTAGTTTTATTGTTATTGACGCTTAGAGACCTTATACATCTCTAACAATATTAAGTTTACTTATTTTAATTTTAGCGCTTAGAGATCATTTACATCTCTAAGGACTTTTAAATAATTGTATTTGGACGCTCAGAGACCATATACATCTCTGAGATATTAAATTAATTTTATGTACTTTTTGTTTATTCGGACAGATCGTATTCAATACGTCCTTAATATTTGTAAATTTATTTTTATATAATTGTTAATCAGTATATTTTTTTAATCATTATTATCACAAAAATCACTATATGTTTGCCTTTAAGATTAGAGGATTTCCCTCAATTCCTCATGGATCCCATCATCAGAAATCAAGCATGACAAAAATTAATCGTGAAAATAGAACTTGCTTAATAAACACAGCTAGGAGGACAAATCGCCAAACGTGAACTTTTTGTCGTTGAAGAGTTCTGTTCTGATCATCATCAGCAGTTCCACTTCATCCAATGTCACATTTTTGGATGAAAATGCTTGACTTGTTGATAAAAACACAAAAATTACTATATGTTTGCCTTGAAGATTTGAGGAGTTCCCTCAATTTCTCATGGACCCCATCATCAGAACTGCGTTTTGACAAAAACGGGACCAACTTGGATATATATACTTACAATCAAAAAAAGAATTTTCCAAATCGGTTAAGAAATGACGGAGTTACGGACTAACAAACATTAAAAAAAAAAAAAAAAACAAAAAAAAACATACAACCGAATTGATAACCTCCTCTTTTGAAATTTTGAAGTCGGCTAAAAAGGGGTGAGGTGTGAGGTGAGGACGAGGTAGTTTGTAAATATCACCTCAGTACGTGTCGCAAAAATGTTAAAACCATTTAAATACCGACTTCGCTAGACGAGTTTTGAAGGATTTCTGAGCTTGATTGAGTCCGTGGCTAAAGCGTCCTCAGTGGCTAAAGCGATTGGCCGCGTATGCCAGATGTCGCAGGTTCGAATCCTATTCGGAGCACTAAATTTTTCAATATTTCCCTTTAATTTGAAATTCGGGTCCGCTAGGTTGTTTCGTAATGCTCCGTCTATATTTTTATTGGTATGAGTTTGCAGTATAAATATATGATTTTTATTATGTTCCTGGTGCAACGTAACCTACGTTGCACCAGGAATGGGATGACCTGCAATGGGATGACCTGTAGAACCTGTATTAATATAGGAAGAAAATATTTTTTATGAAAATTATATGGATCTGCTCATGCTGCATGTTAAAATAATTATAAATAAATAATGTTCCTGGTGGTGAGTTAAGATCGGAAAAACGCCCAAGGATGCGCTGTGTTGAGAGTGTGGGATCTGCATTTCCATACAATGTCCATAGGCTACAGTGTCTGCTTACCATCAGGTACGAATCCAAAAGAATTTCCTCACATATACGCTCCGTGCCGCTTTATTCCCAAGAACCTACAGTATGTCTACAAGAAAGGAGTTTACAGGTTTTTAAAGGGTCAGCAACGCGCTGGAATTGCAGGCGTCTATAGGCTACAGCAACTGCTTACCAACAGGGATGGTTACAGTACCGTAAACTGGGTTTACTTTGATTCAAGGGGTGATTTTGATCAAACCAGTTTTTCACACGAATTGGTTTGTTTTTCCTGTGACCTGCGACAGTAAAATAATTAGTACATTATCTTGGTGTTTGCATAATTAAATTTACGAAATTGCTAATAGTATTGCTTGTATATTACACCCTAAATGATCAAAGTAGCCCCATTTTTCATATTTCCACGGTTGCTTACCTGCAATTTTTACAGCGTAGTATAAAATATCAGGGATAAGGCGCATGGTCATTTTTTATACCACTTCGGTGACAGACAAGCGTACGCTAAGAGTTCACCGCAGCTCTAGGGGTGTCACATGCGAAGAACCCCATACTGTAGTCCCTCGGGGAAACCTCGGCTAGCTAATACCACAACCTGAGCGTCCGAGGGTGGATATTCCTCTGAAACCATACCGTACGTAACCATCAGAAGCATAATTCATTATTGACTCACGAACACAGCACCAGAGCAATATCCAAAGGAAATTTTGAGGTACTAAGAGTTACCAATTATTACGGTGACAGATGTCTGCTATACATGCTTAATAGCCTTCCTGTGGATATTAGATCTGAAAAGAAAAAACCTAGGTTAGCTACGTTGCTGCATAAGCACTTATTGAGTGCCTACTGTACTAAGGTGTTCGGTAGGAGTTTTTGTGGTAACTTCTAAAGCCGGGTCCACAGCGCCATGTTTTTCGTGTTTGCAAACATCAAACACGTTTTTCGAACACAAAATAGGCGTGCCCTCAATGTTAAGGCCGGTCCACTGCACCAAAAATCCAACAAAACATGTTTGATGTTTGCAAACACGAAAATCATTACCAGTACATTATACGTCCTACCTGCCTACATATTTTTAGTAATTATTATCTATATATTTTAGCCAGTTGTGTTTAACAAATGATAGAGACTGAGATCGGCAGACAAACTGCAGTGCAGTTTAGCGGGTCTGATGACTAACAATGTTTGTGATTCTCTGTATTTAATAATTATAATAAATAATAAATTCAGGTTCTAAGGTGTAAGGATGAATGCCCTGCCGATGGCGAGCGGTGCGATAGTAGAAATTAGGCGGCCGTGGACATCATATTAAACATTCGGCGAAACCTGCCGCTTCAGTAAAGGAATTTTCTACTGCCTGATGTTATCTATACTGTTCCTTACCTGGGTGCGCCTGCCACCTGCCCATGTTTGCGGTGAGTTGCTAAACAAACAAGCATGCTTAATGCCATCAAAACAAGACGAGATTTGAGCGGCAATGTCAACACGTGATGGAGTTAGCTTGTCGTACATACCTTTATAACAACGTAGGAACTTAACATGAGTTACAATAAACAGATATAGAACAAATTAATTTTTTGAGCACCAAAAAAAGTACACACATGTAAACAAAAATAAATTGAACTTAAGAGTGCGCAGTACGTTCGGTTCTCCATACAAACGTATTTACGCTCTCATTTCAAAACGCCCTGCTAGAATAACATGAAACTTTGTATACATAATCGGATCCGGCATATCTAGGTCGGAAATTAGTTTCTGTTGCTTGAAATTATATAGAATGGAGAAAAAAATACAACGATTATTAAGGTTTTCATACAAGCCGTAAAAAACTGAAAAAACCGCTGTATTTTTTTTCTTTTACATTTTCTAGCAACAGAAACTAATTTTTGACCTAGATATATCGGATCTCATTGTGTATACAAAATATCATGTTATTCTAGCATGGCGTTTTAAAATGAGAGCATAAATACGTTTGTATGGGGAACCGAGCATACTGCCACGTACTGCGCCCTCAGGAGGACACTGCAGTCTTACCTCTAAAAAGCGATCTCTTAAAAAAACAACTTTGATATAAAGATGATGAAAATTTGAAATGATTTGAGTTAGTAGGTGAAACAGAATAAAGTTAATATTCTTTTTAACCGACTTCAAAAAAAGGAGGAGTTTCTCAATTCGTCGGAATATTTTTTGATGTATGTTTACCGATTACTCGGAGACTAATGGACCAATTTCAATTTTTTTATTTTATTTTAAGGGTATACCGGGTGTACAATCCAAATGGGACAGTATGGAGAAGTCGGAAACTATGAGAGATAGCTAGATCTGTTCTTAGGAACCATGACTTCGATTTTAGATTTAATAATAATTACATTCAAACTATTTTATTAAATCTCATACATAACCGGGAATCGAACCTGGTCAAAATCAATGTGTATAAATTTTAAATGAATTGGTACGCCCGCTGAACAAATGCGTTCTAATTTTAAATAAACACTATTTGTAATGCATAATACCGATGCAGATAAGATATGCATAAGTGGTCTCTTCAGATAATTGATGATCGATTCATATTATTCACGACTTTTTGCACATTAATAAAACTGTGGGCATGTTAGTCTAATTTACTGTCAGTTATGTTTACACAAGATTTCATAGCCAAATTTGGTCCTTTTTACTTAACGCGGTTACAAAAATATTGACCAGGTTCGATTTCCGGTTATGTATGAGAGTTAATAAAAAAGTTTGAATGTAATTATTATTAAATCTAAAATCGACGTCATGGTTCCTAAGAACAGATCTCGCTATCTCTCATAGTTTCCGACTTCACCATACTGAGCCATTTGGATTGTACACCCCGTATATATTTTCTAGTTGGTCCCAATGTCATCACGTCTGGATCTGATGACGGGATCGTGGAGAAATCGAGCGAAATCCAAATTGTATTGTAGGACAGGCCAAGTAAAAATGGAGTAGAGTATGGAGTCGGATATTTTTGTTAAAAATTCACTTGTTATTCATTTATTTTATAACAAAAAAAAACCACTTACTTATTCACTTTTTGGCGGAGAAACTTCGCAATTCTTTATACATAAACGCAGGAGTACCTCAGGGGTCAGTGCTGGGACCTGATCTATACACAATTTACACAGCAGACTTACCAGGCCCTCCAGGTCTTACCACAGTGACTTTTGGTGACGATACTGCAGTACTGGCAAGACATAATAACTCCATCTTATACCCTACAAATGGGCCTGCAAAAGGTTTAAGACTCCCTAGAGAAATGGAAAATAAGAGCTAGTGCCGCAACAGCCACCCAAGTAACGTTTACCCTTCCCCAGGGAAACTGCCCCTTCGTTAAACTCGGAGACAATACGCTACTGCACAGCGACTGTGTAAAGTACTTAGGAATGCACTTCGATCAACGCATGACCTGGAAAAACTATACTACATACATACAACAATAAACTGACGCCTATATTCCCAACTGGAGGAAGCCTTCACCCTAAAAGGGGTCTTTAAAGCATGACAAAACTTTGATTTTATAAAGTTTTGGTATAATGTAAAAAAGAAATCAATTATCTATGGAATTGTTAATTATTATTTTTAAATTGTATGTGAATGTATTTATTTTAGCAACAATGAAGTGATTTGATAATTTTTATTAGTAACTAGACGTACCCGCGGCTCCGCCCGCGTAAATGAAACATGAATAAACGTTCCGTCGCGGGCATTAATGACAGAAAGGAATGAAAGCTCTAGTTCCACAGACTACATGCGTATTTTTTTAAACCGCGCGCAGACCGCCCAAAACTGTACTTGGCGGACTGCCTAAGCTATAAAAGCGTTTACGCACTGCATGAGGGCCTACCGCGAACCGAAAACGAAGTATGTCCCTCTCTGTCGCTCGAATACTCAAGTGCGACAGAGATGCAGATATATCGTTTACGGTTCGCGATAGCGCCTCTGATCCGATAATCCATCTCTTTCGCATTTGCATAAGATATCGTAAGTGCGAAAGAGATGGACGTGACTAAATTGTAGACGTCAAACATTTAGTGGGGCCTGTTACACGATGATTATTATAACACGATACACTCGTATAACAATACGTGAATACAAATTATTATTTTAAATAGGTTTTTCAAAATTGTATGGATTTTCTTCAGTATTCATCAATATTCATATCGAAAGGGGTGAGTAAATCATGTAAAAAATATTCTTTTGTTTTTTACACGGGGTAATAAACTTAAAATACTTTTTACGGATTAGGCATTATTCACCTACTAAATTGAATTAATACCATAAATCCCGACCACAATATACAACTTGGCTGAATAGGATATTGCCTTCGAAAACTATTAAATGACAAATTCGATTTTCCCCAACACAGAATTAAAACACAACTCGTAAAAAAATCTAAAAGAAGGCTAGAAGTACGCATTTTTCTATGGAGATGTTAGTTTAACTTGTTTGTACCAGATGTCACTGGGTGCTATCTCTATCGCACTTGCATATTGGAGTGACATAGATGCAGCGGTCGTGCGGTTAGTTCTTACTAAATACCACGGCGGCGCTACTATCTATGTGGAGTATTTCACTGATATCTCTATCTCACAACTACTTTGTGGTAGGCTGTGGCTCAAAGCCGAGACCCACCCGACGTTAGCCGATCGTTTCCGCAAAATGGCCGCAGCTCGAAACTGTAACTTTTATATTGGTGAATTGTAGAAAGAATACACAAAAGAAGCGGTAGTTTTTATGCTCTTATTCTGGGACAATATCCAGAAAATAGATTTTGATAGTTATTTTTCGTGTTACGCGTGCAGTTTTCGAGAAACGTGTCACCGGAGATCGTGCGTTCTGTAAGGCGATATCTCGCTCTCTCCCCATACTTTTTATCCCTTTCTGTTTTTTCACTTTTATATAATAGATAAGTTTTTGCATGAAATTATTATAAGTATATGAATGTTAGTAACCCGTTTTCAGTTTTAAGGAATAATAAAGGCTTTTTTCTTTTTATTTTATTTATATTCCCAAAAGAGGTAGGCAGTGCGCACGAAAATTAATTTCAATACCACTTTTAGCAATTGTAGGTTTATAAGGTGGAGAATATGTGATATTGCAGTGACAGGTTGCAAGCCCATCGCCCACAACAGACTTCAATCTGGTTCCCATGGTCGACTCTTACGACACCCAAGGGAAGAAAGGAGGTGGTGCTATTCTAACCCGGCACCACGCGGGGCTAAACTATATTAAGACGAGAAGGAAAGAAACCACGATCAAATGTAAAAACTTATATTGGATGTTGGGAAGAAACTCTAAGTCATTGGGCAACAAAATTCTTACCTATAACGTTCCCAAACCGACATGGATGTATGGCGTGCAATTGTGGGGTAACGCTAGTGACTCAAACATTAAGGCGAAGGGGTGGGCAAGCTCTTTCCATACAAACTTTGTGCAAGTTTTTCTTCGTTTGTGTTTGCACACCAGTTACTATTTTTGATCCATATGCTTATTTTTTTGTTAGCTATGTCTTGATGTTTTTCTTTTTTAATTTTAATTATTTTTTTATTTTTATTTTTTTAATAATAATGCAAAATTTCAACATCACGTTCTGCGTATATCCAATAAAAACCAATAAATTAAATGCTGAAGTGCCAGAACTAACGCAAAAAACTTGCACAACCTTTGTATGCAGAAAGGCTTGCCCTACCCTGCGCCTTAACAACATACAAAGAATACACAACAAGATCCTGAGATTAATAGCATATGAACCACGGTGTATAATTAACAGGGAATTGCATCAACACCTGTCAATAGGCACGGCAAAGGAAGAAATCCGAGAAATATCGGCAGGATGCAACTGTACTGGGACAACGCCTGGATGATGATGACATATTAATCAGTCTGGTACTCGAAATAAGGCATTAATCATCTGCCGACCACCTGCACTGCGCTGTTGCATTTATCGCTCTCAAATAACGCCTTATTAAGACCTGTCTGCGGCGCATTTCTCTTGATTACCAGCGAACGCATCAAGTCGTTAAAACTTATATTATTATGAAACAATACCATTTCCTATATTAAACACGGAAGAGCCCGCAAACACGATTATATCTCTATCTCGCGCTGCAGAAATGAAACTAAGTTCTGGCCTGTTCCATTGTGGCACTGCACCGATTCGACATAAAAAAAACCGACAGCAAGTCGAGGACAAGTGCGAGTGAAACTCGCGTGGAAAGGTTTCCCCATCTACGACGTCTCACCTACAGGTACAACTCTATGGTCGCCTTTAATACTCTCTCCCCCATGCATAAATTGACTTGACCTCTTCTGAATTGTTGATAAAGAAGGAATAGACTCACGGTAAACATAATCCCTTTCTATTTTTATAGCTTTTTTATTTTTTACCTGTTTGGTCAAGAATTTTATTACCGCTCGGTGCTCTAATTTCATAAACATTGAAAAATCGCCATACCGATCACGTTTGTTCGGTAGTTGCAGAAAAACAAAAGAACATCGCCGTTTGAATTTTCCTTTTTGTTAATATTAATGAATGACTCTTATCGGCCAGTTTAAAAAAGGTACTAAAGAGGTTAAAAAGATGTCAATACCGAGAACTTATTGAACACCCCTCGTATGTTATTGTAAATACCATATATAGACTTCTTATAGGGTTTCTTGTAATCTAAAGGTAAAGAAAAATCACTAGGCCCAGTAGTTGCGGAGATAGGATAGGGTTATTGTAGATCGGTAATAATACCCCAAAACTATTTATTTTAATGTTATAAATATATATATTTAAGATTAACATAACCAATCCCGTCATTTGGAAGAGTCATAGTTAACAAAACATCTTTTTTTAATTTACCTCCCAGAAGTGGCCCCCATGTATAAATTAAAATTTATTTAGATATTTACTTTGCAACAGGTAGACAGGTACAGGAGTGATCCTATATAAGGGATCCGTTTTTTCCTTTTGAGTTACAAATCCCCAAAAATTGTGGTTTTTGCCCTCCTGTAAAATTTGCTAAATATCTATTTCTCGTTTTTGACTAGCTTTCAACTTTCACACCTTACATCTAACGTGTCAATTTTCTGAATGTTAAGACTGCTTGTAAACTAAAACTAAAAATAAAACTAAACTATAATAAAATAGTTAAACTAAAAGTAAACTAAATCTAATAATGGCCCCTGCGGCATCGTGCCGAAGATGCTGGCGACGTTTCCTCGCTGAATCGCCAAACTGATTCTTTGAGCGAGGAAACCGCCAGCTCTCCGGTCGCCAGTAACATCAGTAAGCCTGTTCGAGATGTCTTTGAAGATGCTTAGTGCGCTGCGGCCCCACGGACCTAGGCTCTCGACGCCAAAAGTTATAAAATTGTATTCAGCGCCAAGACCACTATATTTGTTGAATTTTATGCCTTCAGCCGCTTCTGCCGCTGCTCCGGCCCTCGTCGATGTTCTATGGAGATGTGACGGGGTCACCCTGCATGCTTGCCGATGTGTGGGGGGCGCAAGTCTCAACCGAGAGAAGACAGCTTTGGCTGTCGCAGCAGGCAGTGTTCGCGGTTGTGTGCCTTGGCGATCCCGTGTCACCGCCACTTATGCTGCGTGATGGGCATACTCTGGAGGTTTTAGACGGTAGTCCGGGCGGTTCCCGGGAGTCCGTCATACCCGTCCTAGTTCCCCGGCTAGGCGGGATGCGTAAATGCATTTCCCCAGGTTAAAAAACCATTGACTGACGCAAGAGACCGACGGGTGATGTCATTCAGAGCAGCGTGTCTTGAGAAGCGGCCCACACTGCTCCGGCAGGAAAGTCCGTGGTGGCCCAGCCTGTCTATTTCTTTGCCACAGGGGCATCTGTGTGGAGCGCAGACCGGGACCCCGAGACAGAGACAAACTGCAAGTCGGAGGGTATTTGGTTCAAGGAAAGTACCAGTGTTCACGGAAGGATGTGCTTGGAGCCAGTATCCAGCCTCTTTGGTACCTACTGCTATAAGTTTCGCTCGGTCTTCCATGCAGCACTGGCTTAAGAGGGAATCTATGGTCAATTTTCACATAATGTCGTCCCAGCTCCTTTGTGATTTAGAATTTTCAGGGTAATTTTGGCCGGGGCAAGCAATTGACCAAGCAGTTTTTGAGTCTTCCAAGCCCATAGTTAATGGGGTAATGCCCTTAGGATTTTACCTATGAGATTATTTAGACGAGCTTAAATTTTATTTATTTATTTATTTATTATTATTGCAATCCATGCTACATAAAGACACAGGTGTTACATTAAGATTAGAACAGCATGGACCCTGAATAGGGCATAGATAAGATATTAAGTATTTACTATTAAAAATTTAATTTTATTTTTGCGGATCCCTAGCCCACCGTAAGTTTAGTTTTAGTTTACTATAAGTCTTTTTAAATATTAAGGGGAGGTTGTCAAGCGAGTTAGCGTTTTCAAGTTTACTAAAAACAATCTGAAACGTAGAAAAAGGGTTCTAAAAATTTGAAAAAAAATATATGTTTTACTTAAGGATCTAGTCTAGTCAAAGTTGCACTCAGTTACACGATCTAATGAATTTCGCTCGATAGAATGATACCCCAAAGTTACTCCTTTTTGTAAAGCATTTACAATCTGACGACTAAACTATTGATGTTTTAAATAAAGTTTTTGAACTAAACTAAAGCCATTCAATATTTCTAGTCATTTTTGCAGAAATTAAATAGATAAAATAATTGTATTAATTAATATGTTACAATACCTACAAAATGCGCGAGCGCGGAGGCTCGGCAGGCCCGATCAGTCGCGCGCTGGCGCTTACGGACAACGGACCTGTGTCTGTTTTATCCGCGACCGTTTCGTGCACCAAACAAGCAGTTTTTGACGAATTTATATAATTGTTGCAAATTATTTAAGAAGGGCTATAAAAACCCAAATGAAAAAAGTCGTAATTATTAACAAATAAATTATGGTCATAGTGCCACGGTATAAAAATGACAGTATAACAACTGAACTGAACCCCTGCAGAAATGGAACCAAAGTTGGTAAAATTATAAATGAAATGTTAATTACCAGAAATTGTAGATATAGTAAGAGATCTACTGCTTTGCACTTGAATATTTTTTTTAAGCTATGAGCTTCACCACATTAATTCCAGCCGTCTTTTTTTTAAATACCACGTCAGTGGCAAACAAGCTTACGGCCCTGATGGTAAGCGATCACCGCAGCCTATGGACGCCTGCAACTCCAGAGGAGTCACATGCGCGTTGCCGACCCTTTTAAAATTTATACACTATCTATCTTTCTAGCTAATCTTCTTTTAAAAGATCTACCCATTTCCAGGTAGCTAGTGTAGCTACCGTGGCAAGTTTGGTATTATTCATATACCATATTGGTTCTTTTATCATCTTTATGTAAAAATCATTTCTGGTATTTATTTTAAAAGAATACGGTAATCTTTCGCATAAATAGTAAAAAGTAAAAACTTCGCAATGTTTTTTATGCTTTGAGAGCTAATAACTTTTGACGAATAAATTAAACCACCAAAAAATATTCTGTCTGTATTTTATTAAAAAAAAAACCTACAATCTCTCCAGCGGTGCCAAGTAGACTACCGCTATTATCGAAGTACTGAAGTGTTTGTACGACAACGCCACTATGTGAGTCCGACTCCAGGACAAGAACTCGATACCTATTCCGTTGTAGCCGCGAGTCAGGCAGGGAGATGCTATTTCTCCCAAACTGTTCTCCGCTGCACTGGAGGATGTTTTCAAGACTTTGGACTGGAGAAGCCAAGGCATCAACATAAACTGCCAAGTTAAAGCTCAAAATGCATTAAGCCGCAGTAAATTACTTTTACTGCAAACAATGTAGTGCCGGACTTGGCACCTTTCAGATAATCTACGGAACTAGGCACCCATTTAGATCTCAATTCTTTTGTCCGTGAAAACGACAATTGAACTTGGCTCCCATTTTCACATTTATGTTTTTGATGGGATAAATATAACACCCTGTATAAATATAACACAAATATATAAAAATTGTATGACCTATCAAACAAATCGAGTAGATGTATAAGGCATATTTCTTAGGTTCTTAGGTTTCATAGATTAAATAACGAATTTCAGGGTTGTACCACGAGTATGAATTCTGTTCTTTTTTCATTATAATGGATCCTACCGTAAGTTCGACTTTCAATTATTTATTTACTACCGATTTATTAAAAAATGATATCAAATACATACTAAAGTTTAATCATAATTAATGCATTTCTTAAGTCAAAATACAGTTATATTTCTATACTGTGACCAGTATGAAGCTAGCGGGGTCATCCGAGTTCACAGTCGCTTCGTCCGCGCGGGCTTGTTCACGCACCGCCAGGACAGCGCTAAATACCTACTCTCGCAGGACTAGAGGGCCTTAAAGACTGCTTGTCGATAACGCAATGTATCAGACATAAAAAATCTTCATCCAAGCAATTTCAAGTTAGATTATTAGTTACGTCTGAAATGTTACGAAAGAATGACCCTCTGTTAATATCTATCGAACATAAAGTCAAAGTCAAATTATTATTTATTCAAATACCTAGGCCTAGCAACAAGCACTTTCGAATCGTCGTTTATAACATTTTATTAAGTTAATTATTTATTATAGCAATTTATTGATGCTTTTAGTATTTTTTTTTAATAAATATTAAATTGCTGTAGATATGTCAAAATTAAGAAATTATTACGTAGTTAAATTCACAATAGGATCACAATAGTACATTACGATACAAGTGCAGAGAACAGGAAATTCGCAACGAGTGGTGATAAATTAGGGGACTAAGGGGGGAACGGAGTATAACATCTATCCGGCCTGCGGCCCAATTGTCAACCTCACCTGCCCGCGCCGGGTGACGGCGACGACCAAAAGGTTGTCGTGGTGGTCCCTGCTAGACAACGGACGAGGCTCTGGCGACCGAGTCAATGGCGGTATAACCATACCCCCCAGCTGGGCAACCACCTGGAAGAGGCTTCAGTGGCGTAGGAGCCCAAATAGCTCCTAAAAGACTGGTGCAGAAGGCAATGGGAAACCACTGCACTAAACTCCCAAGAAAACATCATGCCAAGTACGAATGACAGTAGAACGATGTCCTGCGATCCGGCTGACCCCCGGCGCCACGGCACGTCCGGGGTGTCTGGTGTGAAATGGGCTACCGGCCGCTGTGCTGTGCAGCGTCAGGCAGCCAGTGGAAATAATGCTACTGATAAAACCCATCATCCACCGTCATTAAGGAAAACGCTACGAATAGGAACTTGGAATGTCAGAGGTCTGCAACAACCGGGAAAAGTGGACATTATCGATAAAGAAATGAGAAGACTCAACATTGACATCATGGGGTTGAGCGAAACGCATTGGCGCCACTCTGGGCACTTTGACTCAAATAATGGAAATGTCATATTCTTCTCTGGAAATAACACGCAGAGCCGGAACGGAGTTGGTTTCATAGTTCCTCGGCACCTTTATGCTACGCTTACGACACTAAGTCTGATCGCATGATTAGACTCAGATTGGAGGCTCAGCCAAGCGCTCTAAACGTCATCCAGGTATATGCACCTACGTCGACATCAACAGAGGAAGAACTTGAAGCCTTCTATTGCGACCACGAATCAGTGTTGCACACCATCCCAAAATCGGAAATTAAATTAGAACATCCCAAAAAAATTTACGATTGCGGGAGCGATCATCAGTTGCTTGTTGCGGAGTTTCAACTTCGGCTTAAGAGTATCCGAAAACGACTCATCAGGAAATGTCCGAAACTAAATGACCCTGCCTTCCAGGCGTTCGCCACAAGGTTGCCGGCCATGATAAAGGACGTCGTTAGAGATCCTTTCGACGAGACAGAAACATCTTGGTGTAGCTTCAAAAATATAGTGGCAAAAACAGCAAAAGAAGTCACTCCTCTTGTAAAAACCCCAACGACGCGGAAGTCTTGGATTACGGACAATACCTGGGACCTTATTGAACGGCAGAGGTATCTTAAAGAACAGGGCATCAGTACAAAAACGTCTAGGAAGGAGTACTCTGAGCTACATATTTCCGTCAAAAGGTCATGCAGACGCGACAAAAATAATTCGATCCACGCCCTATGCGACGAAATCGAAAGCCATGCGAAAAGTTCTCATACCAAAGATATGTTCAAGAAAGTTAAATTGCTTACTCGAGACTTCAAACCCAGAAGCTGGCAGATAGCAGATACGGATGGTCAAACCATATCGGACTTGAGTAAAGTACTGGACAGGTGGAGAGACTACTCGGATCAACTCTATAGAGAAACCCCTGAATATCTGTTGGTACGGAATGATGCTGAACATACTCTGGAACCGGACATTCTGATTTGAGGTGGAAAATGCTATCAAGCGCCTGAAAGAAAATACTGTGGGATCCGATGGTATATGTGCCAGCCTTCTTAAGAAATTAGGCCCTGAAGGTACGCGGTTTTTGCATGAAATCTGTTGCAAAGTGTGGAGAACCGGACAGTGGCCGAAAGACTGGACAGAGTCATTGGTAATACCTCTCCACAAGAAAGGTTCAACGCTGAAGTGTGATAACTACAGGACCTTGTCAATCATTTCTCATGCCAGTAAGGTGTTCCTGTATATTATTAATGCGCGACTGGCTAAATACCTGGATTGGCAAATAACCGCGGAACAGGCTGGCTTCGTGACTGGGCGCGGGACGCGCGAGCAGATCTTTAACGTGCGCGAGATTATCGAGACATGCCGTGAAGTCAACAAGCCACTTGTTTTATGCTTCATAGACTACGCTAAAGCATTTGACTGCGTGAGATGGCAAAACATGTTGAGCGTGCTCTTGGAGATGGGTGTCCCAGTTCATTTGGCGCACCTTATTAAAAACTTATACGCGGAAAGCACTGCAAGGGTTCGTATCGAGGATGAAACGTCGACCCAGTTCAAGCCCGAGAGAGGCGTGAGACAGGGCTGCATATTGTCTCCCAAGCTTTTTAACATTTACGGCGAGTATATCTTGCGCAAGGCCACCGAGAACTGGGACGGCGGCATATCGATCGGAGGGAAAAGGATTTGCAACCTGCGGTTTGCTGATGACACAACGCTGTTGGCTTCTAGTGAGGCTGAGATGAGTCAACTGTTCCAACGAATAGAAGCAGAGAGCATCAAACTGGGACTTCATGTCAACCATGCCAAAACGAAGCTGATGCTTATCCACAGAGACCTTTTTCCTCCTCGTAGTTTTGAGCTCCAAAACCTAGAATGTGTCAGTTCCTTCACCTACCTCGGCTCACTTATATCCAACGACGGTAGCTGTGACAAAGAGATCATCCGAAAAATTCAAATAGCTAAGGGGGCGATGAGTCGGCTAGATAAGATATGGAGGGATCGCGTTATACAGAGACAAACTAAGATCAGACTTGTACGCTCCCTGGTGTTTTCGATCTTTCTATATGGCTCAGAGACATGGACTATTCGGGCCAAGATGAAAATAATAATAATATAATAATAAATCATTTATTTCAGGCAATGCCCATAAAATGTTAGTGTGTACATGTGTCAATCTCTTACACAATTAATGTTAGTAAAATACAATAATAAGAATACGCCAAATGAGTTAAAACATCAATAAAAAATATCATCAAAACAATTAAATTAAATCAAATCAAATAAATTAAATAATTAAATGAAATTAAAAAACAATATAAATTAATAGACTTACTAAATACAGTTAAAAATTAAATTAAATTATATATTATTAACTGAATGTGCCAATGCATCAAAATAATGTCACCAGTTAAAATCCACATGAGTGGAGTGTAGACCGATCCATCTCCTCAACATGGGCGAGTCCCATCTCTCAGCGAACACCCTCAGGACGCTACTGGGACTTCTTCGGAGCCTATCCAATAAAGAGGCGCATCGCTTTCTTATTATAGCATGAAAGCCGTCGACCCCCGCCTCAGCACACATCCCCGACGCGCTGCACCTCCGTTGAAGACCCAGCAGAGCCCTGAAGGCGTTGTTGTACTGCACACGGAGTGCGCTATACGTCCTCTGCGTAAAGTTAACCCAGAGATTGCAGGTGTAGAAGCATTGGCAATATGCCCTAAATAGGGTGATTTTAACTTCTCTAGTACAGCCTGCAAATCTCCAAGCCACCATGTTACAGCGAACAGATAGCGCTCTCCGATCCCTCTCTATGTCCATGTTATCGGATAGGTCCTCAGTGACCCAGTGACCCAGATACTTAAAATGCTGAACTCTGTTTAAATTGGTGCCACATAGTGATACTGACGGCACAACCTCGTAGGTCTTTGCACCGGCCTTGAAAATTATGAACTCACTTTTCTTGGCATTGTATCTGAGTCCATGGTCCACTGCATACCTCTCACAGATGCTGAGCAACTTTTGTAAAGCGCCAAGAGATGGTGTGAGCAGTACCATGTCATCAGCATAGCTGATGTTGTTAATACAAACTCCATCAACCGAGCATCCGACACGGGCACTGCTCAACTCCTCTATCAACCCATTAATGTACAGGTTGAATAGCCGGGGAGACGTAAGCCCCCCTTGTCTCACCCCGCACTCCAACCTATACTCCTCCGAAAGAACACCGCCCCATCTTACACAGTTTCTCTGGTTGTGGTACCAATATTTTATAAGAGACATTACCTCTGAAGGTACCTTTGTCTCATTCTCAAACTTTTGCCACAGAATCCTATATGACACGAGGTCAAAGGCCTTAGAAAAATCCAGGAAACATGCGAAGACCGGCGTCCTTCTGGAGGTATAATACTGGACGGTCCGCTTGAGACAGAGGATAGCACTTTCCGTTGAGAGGCCGGGTCTAAACCCAAATTGGGCATCGTTCAATCTTATGTGCTTATCCAGCTGACGATCAAGCAGAGCGTCCAGTATCTTAGCTATAATATTAGCCAGAGAGATGGGCCTGTAGTTACTAATATCTGATACATCTCCGGTTTTATTTTTGATGATCGGCACCACTACTGTATATGTTAACTCATCCGGTAGGTAACTATGGCTGAAACAGAGACTGAAAAACATAGCCAACACCCTCGGCAGATGGCAACCCGCGTATTTTAGGTGCTCAACACTCAGATTGTCATAACCAGGAGATTTGCCTCTTACCATTGCTTTAACTACAGAGGAGACATCCTTGGCAGAGACTTTCATCGAAATTGCAGTGGGATTCTCCGCCAAGTTGGTCGGTGTTGTAGGACCTAAGGGTGACTCCACTCTAAAATGATCTTTGAAGGCGTTGGCTATGTCGACAGGGTCGTGCAGGCCCCCTACACTCACAGGTTGGCCGGACTTAGGATTTAATTTAAAGCCGCATCGATGCGTTTGAGATGTGGTGCTGGCGTCGTCTTCTGCGGATACCTTGGACTGCAAGGTGAACTAACCAGTCCATCCTAGAGGAGCTACGCGTAACTCGCCGACTGTCGTCAGTATGCCACGACCGCATCCTCTCATATTTTGGTCACCTCTCACGACGTTCTTCCGATAGCCTGGAGTCCATTATCATGACGGGAAAAGTTGAGGGCCGGATGTCACGGGGCAGACCACCCGCTAGATGGAGCATCCAAATCACTGCACCCTTGCAACTATATCTGCACGAGGCCATGCATAAGGCGGGTGATAGGAGCCTATGGAGAAGTATGGTCAGCAATAAAAGGACATGATGTCACGATCCTCAGCATTGAGGGAACGACTGATGATGGTGATAAATTAAAACACGAGCGAAGGGAGTGTTTTAAATCGACACGAGTTGCGAATTACTTATTCGCACGTGTATCGTACAACGTTTTACAGTACATATGGCTCTTTAAAGTTTCGACATATGCACGTAATCTGCTGATTACCGCACTCGTGCGGTAAAGTAGCACTATATGTATTGTAAATACGTTTATTTCGTCATCACGGGTAAAAATAATACAGTTCTTAAATTGGTGTTTACAGTACGACCATGATGAGATGAGCCCATTAGGCATACGAAAATAAAATCACAAACTGAGGTCAATATGAGATAAAATGAATTAGGTTAGTGCCTTTTATTATTAACTATATATTATAGGGGTTATTATTATTGGGATCCTAATGCTCTAAAACTTTTTAAAGAACTTTCCAAACGACTGGTCGACTTCACTGGTGATCGACGAGCTGACAGTTTTCTTGCACAACGTATTAGCATCACAACGCAATACAGAGGGGAAATGCTGCCAGCATCCTTGGCACCATGCCAAAGGGGCCAAATTTCTTAGATATATTTTATTTATTATTAGTTTTAATTTAGTTTTATTATCTAATAATAATAATAATAATAATCATAATAATCATTTATTCACATATATCTTGCTTACTTCTACATTATATTCTTCTGCCAAACCACAGGGTGGTTTGTTGGCAGACGAGGCTCCTTTACACTTATGTAAGCTATTAGGCAGGTAGTTGAAATGTAACTTAAACTACTGTTTAACTTAAATCTACTTAACTCTTTACACCCCACACCTTCTTCTTTCCACCTTCTTCTTTTCTAGTTGTTATATTTGTTTTATTCCTTATTCCTTAATAAATATTATATTATATATATAAAACAAACTTGTGTTAGTTACGTGTACACCATTTATAACTGAAGAACGGCTGGGCCGATTTTTCTGATTTTTGTATTTTTAATTTGTCTTCGCTCGGAATAGCAGAATTACTATTAAAAATATTGGTAAAATATACAAAACAAAAAAACATTGGCGGAACGAAGTTCGCCGAGACAGCTAGTTTCAAATAAAGACCAAATGGAACAACGTCAAACTGGAACCAACCCTTCCCTGTGCCAGTGTCACCATAAATTGCGGCCAGTACAAAGAGGCGCGCCGATTGGAAAACTTTCCTGGAACTTCCCATATTAATTCCCGGCTGTTTATTGTCGTCGGATATTACTTGTCAATTAATCTTACGTAATTGCCGTATTGTAGGTATTGGTAGTTTTTGGTTAGGGGAAGCGTGGCGATTATGGCATTTACCCCCCATGAAATTGGGGGAGGCCTATGTCCAGCAGTGGACGTCCTAGGGCTGATGTGGTGGTGGTGGTGGGTTAGGGGACGGTATTTTCCTTTCGTGGACTGATAACTGGTACTGGTACTACGTAATACTGGATTGGCTTCTATACCCGGGCTACAGGGCGACACCATATACCTAGAGAGTAAGTACCTAGAGAGTAAAGTAACCAGTAAAAGCTCTTGTAAGTTATACATTAGTAGAACTTTCAAATACGAAACATGGTTTATTTATTTTGCCGGAACTGGCAAATGTCTCTGTCTGTTTGTTTACATGTTCACGTAACAACTGCACTTTACAATCATGTCCGCCGTACACATTCGACACACAAACAAACAATCACATTAAAGTGTGGTTATAACGTTGCGACAGATACCTTAGTTTCACTTTTCGTGGTTAAATTCAGCTTAGGGATTTTATAGAAAATCTGATGTCTGCGTGCAACTTTACTAAATAAAATTTAGTTTTTAGTCTTCCGTGTGGTTCCGTGCTGTCCGTGTCGGAATTGGTCCCTTACAGTGTCTGTAGGTAGTTTCATCTAGAGATGCGGTGAATACGTGTTTTACCGAATACGAACATTTGGCCGAATATTCGGTCCAGCTGTTGCCGAACCGAATATTCGGTCGAATTATTCGGTTCAACGTAATACCTTTATCCATGGTTCTAAAGAGAATAATTCATTGGTAAACGTTTTGTACTATTATCAAAGCAAAGTATTGGCAATAAAAATAAGTTATATAACAATAATAATTGTTGAGATTATTAGCTAGCTAACTATATTAATTTCCTGTAACTTTTTTTTATGAGATAGATGGCAAACGAGCAGACGAATCGCCTGATGGTAAGCGATTAGCGCCGCCCATGGACACTCGCAACACCAGAGGGGTTGTAAGTGCGTTGCCGGCCTTTAAGATGGGAGTACGCTCTTTTCTTGAAGGTTTGAAGGTCGAATCGGTCCGGAAATACCGCAGGCGACAGTTCATTCCACAGTTTAGCTGTGCAAGGCAAGAAATTTCTGGAGAAACGCACAGTTGAGGACTGCCAACCATCTAAGTGGTGAGTAACAAAAACCCCACAATATCTTTTGGTAAATATTCGGCAGCTGAACCGAATTCGGCCGAATACCGAACTCGGCCGAATACCGAACATTCAAAAACATGCCGAATATGCCGAATACTGAATAATAGCCATTCGGCGCATCCCTTATTCTTCACAGCACCTACCAGTACGAGTAACTGTCATAGATTTGGTCAAGCGTAATATGCTTAAGTGTTTGGTCTTTTTTCCGTCACTTT
The DNA here is from genome assembly GCA_905163555.1 of Notocelia uddmanniana. Taxonomy (NCBI): domain Eukaryota; kingdom Metazoa; phylum Arthropoda; class Insecta; order Lepidoptera; family Tortricidae; genus Notocelia; species Notocelia uddmanniana. The sequence continues at coordinate 26,305,266 of LR991063.1, forward strand.
CACATTTGTGTATGTGATAAAGAGACGAATCACATTTTACTTAACAGAGGCCAAGTATATTTTTTGAATACCACGTCGGTAGCAAACAAGCGTACGGCCCGCCTGATGGTAAGCGGTCATCGCAGCCTATGGACGCCTGCAACTCCAGGGGTGTCACATGCGCGTTGCCGATCCTTTAAAAATGTATACACTCCTTTCTTGAAGAACCCCATACTGTAGTCCATCGGGAAAACCTCGGCAGGGAGCTCATTCCACAGTCGAAGCGTCCGAAGGAGGAAAGTCTAACTAACTGATTCAGCTGTATATGTGATCCTGTGGCCACAATAGAAGAGCAATAAAAACCCATATTGTTTCTAGAACATTAAACTCGGCGTAACGGCCTTCCTTAGCGGCTATTGCTTTATGGCGCATTATGGCCGCTGTCGGTGGGCTTTGGCCGGGATAAATCAAATACTCAGATACAGACCGTTCTACAAGATGCTTCCAAGATGCCAATACTTTAAGAGATGTTTAATTACATAAAAATATTTTACTTTGCCTCTAACAGACAGGCGCGGCCTGGCCGCTGTGAGTGTGATTCAGGCCTTAAGTGACAGTAAAGAGGTTTCATACGATAATCATAGAAAACAAGCCTGTCACAGAGTGGCGCGGCCTGGCCGCGCCGGTCAAAAGTAAACTTTATTCAGGCATTCAGTGACAGTAAAGAGGTTTCATAAGATAATCAAAGAAGTCAAGCCTCTCACAGACTGGCGTGGCCGCGCCGGTCAATTGTAAACTTGTCATTAGCTGTCAAAGTTACTATTGACCGCGGCACAGGCCGCGAGTGTGATTCAGGCCTTAAGTGACAGTAAAGGGGTTTCATACGATAATCAAAGTTGTCAAGCCTCATTAGCTGTCAAATTTACTGCAGGCCGCGCCAGTGTGATTCAAGCCTTAATCATGTTACTGATTATCTCATAAACAGGGTATTATTACGTGGCACAGTTGTTTTCCTAATTATCTCCAAAAACTAACATAAAATCTAAATTAGTTTTATACTTAAGTTTACTTTTAACGAAGAGTACTATGAGCTCTGAAAGTATTTGCATCTAATTTCAATTCAATTCAATTTGTTTTATTTCGCACACATTAGTCTTATGCGGTAGTTAAATTAAATATTCTACTTATTAGTTACTAAAGTGACTAATAAAATATGAACAAAATAACAACAATTATATAACAATATAATGGCACAACTTTAAACATAACTAGGATATTAATTTCAATACTTTTCTGCAAAATATTCCAATGCTATCGGCAAATACATCTACATCATTATCGTCCTGTAAGATATGGTTCAGGGCAGTGCGTGCTCGAGCAGTGGGAGCGTTCGCTCCGCGCCTTGTCCGCGCGCCGGACACCGCGAACAGGCGCCGCGGCCGCCGCGCTGCCACCGCGCCGCCCGCACAATTTGGAAGCACCTTATATAAACATACTGTAGAGAGTGTAGAGGTTGTATACTTAACCTCTACGATGCTAGCTATACAGCATTATTCCATTTTGAAATCAAGGTGTCAGGACAATTATAAATAGAAGACTGAAAGACTTTACCACTGAAGGCCTTTAAACACAAAATTAAATTTATTCTAGAAAATAATCCTTTGTACTCTTTAAAATAATTTTATAATTTAATGACAAATAAATGTAAAACAGAATTTTAAGGGCTAGAAATAAGTATTCAATATATTCAATATGTTGCTATTGTATGGTATGACGTGCTAAATGTAATGTATGTATATGTATGTATGTATTACTTTATTGTACATAAAACACGACAAAACGATAAACAAACAAAAAGTAGACGTACAAAGGCGAGCTTATCCCTTCAAGGGATCTCTTCCAGCTAACCTTTGAGCAAATGAGTTTATTAAAAACAAATGGAGGATGACGATAAACAACCTGTGAATTATGCACCGAATCAAAGTTAAAACAAAACAAATTAATTTTGAATACACATAATTTATAATTGAATACATAAAATACGATTAAATATACTATTATTACTTACAGCTCAAGATAAAAATGTGTGTGTGTGAGAGAAAATAAATAATGTGTTTATATACTACGATAACTACGATATACTACGATAAATAGGTACATATACGCGAGTAAAAAAAAAAAAAAAAAGTTAAATATAATGAAACGGGTCACTCACGTCCCAAAGGTCGAATATCGCTCGACATGTTTCAGACCGGTTCGCGGTCCCCAATCATGAGCACCTATCGCGGCGGCGGTCCTCCTAGCACTGCGCGCCCGTGCCCTGTCCGCTCGGTTGCTCGGCGCGGGTGGAGGCGGCGGCGGCGAGAATCTACCCTCGTTTTCTTCACAATTGTTCAATGCCGAACTACACACAACACTCACAACGTCACATGCTAAAGTCTCGTCCACACTCCTCACAGACGTAATATTCAACACTGTTGTTACATAACATGTATGTTACATGGTCAATAAAGATATTATTGTTGACGTTGATAACACTGTTGTTACATAACATGTATGTTACATGGTCAATAAAGATATTATTATTATAAGAAAACCTGAAGACGACAGGCAGTAGCCTTCGAGCACAAATATCACAGTAAAGCAGATCCGCTCAATAGAGTTGAACGATTTGTGTACATCTGTTCTATTCTCACTAACGCAAAAATCAGTAAGTTTGAGAGAGATAAGTGATATCTGACTGGTCTTCACCTGTCAGTGTCTCCGCTTTCATAACTGCAAATTGTATTGAACTGACGTTTGTGACGTTTTGGTTTATATGGGATTTGACAATTTGGTGTGCTTTTAAATGGAGATAGTCGTTAATAGATGATCGTACTATCAGTCCCGTTCTAACTCATCTTGGTTAACCATAAGGATTCAAAGAGGCAACTACTCAATATGAAAAATGATCTTGCTTTAACACTAAAGATCTGTTGGAAAATAATCAGCTCGAGGCTTTGGCCTCTGGGCCACGAACTTCTGTACTTACTCTATCATCATCCTCCTAGCGTTATTCCCAGTTCAGTTGCATCCTGAAGGATGCCTGGGGTCCGCTACCTAATCCCAAGAATTGGCGTAGGCACTAGTTTTTACGGAAGCGACTGCCATCTGACCTTCCAACCCGAGGGGGAAACTAGACCTTATTGGGATTAGGTTTGTCAAGTGAGTGGGCAACTTGACTGTTAGAAGTTTTCAAGCCGCCCGGAGGCCTCTAACTTGGCTTAACGACTGCTATCATAGACAGCAACCGGGATCAACGGCTTAACGTGCCTTCCAAAGCACGGGAGCGCTCAGTTAGTAACCACTCAAAGCGGTCACCCATCCAAGGACTGACCTCGCCCGACATTGCTTAACCTCGCATACCGCACGCGGTACGCGGGCGCCGCTGGGCCACGAACGCTCCTCTGTACTTACTCTATCCTACAATAAATGGAATTTGAGTAACATTATATGAGTTTTTCCTCCACCTGACCTGCCCGCAGCACCCTTACTATAGTACAGTCTACTACAAAGAGATCGATCCACCTAAAGTTATAACAATTTTGAAGAAAAAAAAAACGACTTCAATGGGGGAGGCCGGTGAAAGATTATTATACTTAGATGGTGCACTCTTAGATTCCATACAATAAAATAAAAATAGCTATAAGTATGTTTATAATGGTAGAAGACTAAGTACCCTCAATTCCTCATGGAATCATGGAAAAACCTTGCTCCAATCGCCAAACTTGAACTACGCGTCGTTGCAAAGTTCCGTTCTGATCATCATCAGCAATTCCACTTCATCAAATGTCACTTTTATGAATTAAAATTCTTGATTAGTACATGAAAATACTAAAATTACTATTTGTGTGCCTTTCACATTTGAGGAGTTCCCTCGATTCCTAATGGATCCCATCATCAGAACTCGAGCATGACAAAAATCAATCGTGAAAATAGAACTTGCTTAACAAACACAGCTAGAAGGACAAATCGCCAAACGTGAACTTTTCGTCGTTGAAGAGTTCTGTTCTGATCATCATCAGCAGTTCCACTTCATCAAATGTCACATTTTTGTATTACGAGTATAATGCTCGATTTTTTGATAAAAACACAAAAATCACTATATGTTTGCCTTTAAGATTTGAGGAGTTCCCTCAATTCCTCGTGGATCCCATCACCAGAAATCGAGCATGTCAAAAATCTATCGTGAAAATAGAACTTGCTTAACAAACACAGCTAGGAGGACAAATCGCCAAACGTGAACTTTTCGTCGTTGAAGAGTTCTGTTCTGATCATCATCAGCAGTTCCACTCCATCAAATGTCACATTTTTGGATGAAAATGCTCGAGTTGTTGATAAAAACACAAAAATCACTATATATTTGCCTTTAAGATTTGAGGAGTTTCCTCAATTTCTCATAGATCCCATCGTCAAAACTGCGTTTTGACATAGACGGGATCAACTTGGATATATATACTTACAATCAAAAAAATAATTTTCGAAATCGGTTAAGAAATGACGGCGTTATGGAGTAACAAACATTAAAAAAAAAAATTCTCGGTTCTCCATACAAACGTATTTATGCACTCATTTTAAAACGCCGTGCTAGAATCCCATCATGTAGATTACATTTGTGATAAACTGAGAATATTGCTTGGCAAGTTCTACTACTTAAGTTTTAAAGTTCCGTTAAATACTTTAAAATACCTGTACAAGTCACTAGAAGAATCTATTATAGGATACGCTCTAAGCTGTTACGGCCTAACTTTTAAGACAAGTAAAATAGAAAGAATGCAATTAAGATTTTTAAAACTTCTAGTCAACAAAAAGACTAAAAATAAATGTAAGACAAATTACAATAAACTTTTTTAAAATATGTAAGATTCTCCCAGTAAGCCTTAAGCATAAATTCATCCTAGCACTTAATCACCACGGCAGTGGAGAACATAGCCTACCTCATATATGCCACACTTACGGCACCAGGTCGGTAGCTGCGGGCAAGTACGATATACCGAGGGTAACCAACTACTACGGCGATAGATGCATGCGGAAACGCCTACCCTACATTTTAAACTGCGTGCCGGCAGATATCAGACTGGACACCAATGGAGCAACATTTAAAAGAAAATTATTTAGTTATTTTTTAAATAGCATACTAGAGAATAGAGTCTAAACTATATGCAAATAGTAATAAGTTGTAATAGATGTTATATTATATTAATTATATATGTGTAGTAATAGTAGTCAGCGAAGAGACTCAGATCCCACAGTCAAACTGTGTAAACCGTTTTGTGGGACATACACGAATTGTAAAATTGTATCTTTTTATAATAATAAATAAATAATAACATGAAACTTTGTTTACACAATGGGATCCGGCATACCTAGGTCGGAAAATAGTTTCTGTTGTTAGAAAATGTAAAAGAAAAAAAATACAGCGGTTTTTTGTGGTACCTAACTAGTTATTGGCCACGACTCTGTACCGAGACGAGAGTTGTAATTCAGTTTGTAAAGGAAAAACGTTAAAAATAGTAAGTTTCTGTAAAAAAAAAAATTGATACTACAAGCTTTTGTTCTAAATAGTTGTGATTATTTAAATTTAACGATAGATATTGAACAAAATTCAAAGTTCTTTATTCTTCAATTTAGGCATATTACTTATATACAGGGTGGGCCCTGTAACAGGAGCAAAAAATATTTCGCGGATCAGCAAATTATTTCAAAGTGGTCTCAGTTAATGTTTTTCTCTTCAAAGATGGCCTACGTGAATTTTTATTACTTTTCTGAATTGACATTAATGTATTTTATTTTAAAAAGCAAAAGAAACAAAAAATGCAAAATCAATTATGACTCATAACTTGATATAACTTCAAACACTGCATTGACTGGTGTGCTATAATCTGGTGGTGTCAAGATCCATATGATCTATGGTCATAGCTTTAGATCAAGATTTCTCCGAAACGACAATTTTTGAACAAAACTTGTACACCAGGTGTTACTGCAGATGCTTTAAGGAAGCGTTCTTTTAAATATTTGCTCCAGTTACAGTGCCCACCTATGAATGTCAATAAGCTACCAACGGCACCGGTTCGGAAAAATAAACCTCTGCCACGAGAAGAACCGATGTAAGAAACTCGGCATTAGTAAGTAGGCCACTATGTTTTTTTTTTATTATTAAAAATGGGATTGCTCATGGCCAGCATCTAGCCAGGAGGCAAAGATGAGGCCGACGATGAAGCGAGCTCACCCAGAAGATGCCTATTCACTCGTGCCTTAAAAAGGTCCAGGTTATATGAACTCGGAAATACAGACGCCGGCAGAGAATTCCAAACCTTATAAGTGCGCATTATAAAAGAAGATGCAAAGCGCTTGGTTCGAATTAGACGAATTTCGACCAGGTAAGGATGGTAGCGAGCCGTACGTCTAGATGTCCGATGGAAGAAGGGGGAAGGCGATATGAGCTCATGGAGCTCCTGAGCACACATGTAATGTATTTTGTATTTAAGTGCCTTTTGAATACATCAAACAAGTTTTTAAGTTGCTGGATTCGTCGATTCAAAAATAAAACGGCCGTTTTTACTTTGGACGCATAGATCGGGTGCGGAATATTACCTAGCATGATATCTGGTGTTAGCCAAATGAAGACAGTATCACAAACATAACAGAATCACAAAAGCCCATTCCAGATTGTAGTTAAGAATTCCATATGCCTTAAGGAACGCAATAAAAAGTATTGCGATACGTGGTGCATAAGCTAATGATATGTAAAACCGGGCCGGCGGCTGCAATCTCTGGCGATATGCACCTGGGTTGCACAGAGTGCCAATATACAGGGACTTACTACAGATTATTTTGACTGAGCGGAGCGAGTGAGGCGTCTCCGTTTCAGCTTGGGCAATAAATGCTTTTAAAAGTCCGGATGCCCGGTGGATTTTCGAATCTTCCGGACATCCCAAACTTCATCAGCTAGAGATGATTTAAATAAAATAATAAATAAATATGGGGGGACAATCTTACACAAATCGACTTAGTCCCAAACTAAGCAAAGCTTTGAGCAGGTTCGATAATTATATAATACTAATCGTTTATAATAATCGTTTATTTAATAACTTAAAATAGTTGTACAATAGTGGTTGAGGCCTCCTAGTAGGTTTTCATGCACCTGTATCAGGAGGCCTCGCTCTTCCCTTAAATAATAACATTTTACTATTTTTAACATTTACAATTTTTGGATTATTTTTTCAAAATGGTGGCGTCCTTGGGTTTGAAATGGTCCCTCGCTTTCAACACAGCGCATCTCGTTAAAATGCTTTTTCACCTGTTCTCTTCTATAGGTCACATTTCCCTACCGAAATTTTATTTAATTAATTATATCACCAATGATGAATACAAAATTATATATATTTATTTATTGGTAACGTAAAAAAAAATATGTTATAGTCTTAAACTAAAAGATAATAATTTAATTTATATTTAACTTTAATTAGAATAAAAATCGTGAGCCGGTTCAATTGTTATATGCATTTATTTTGTCAATTTAGTTTTAGGAAGTTTTGAAATATGGAAGAATAAATCCCTAGGTCTACACCTCACAGAGTTGCTATGCTAGTATTATTTAATAAACTCCAAACGCCAAGATTTAAGAAAAATAAATGTTATCGAGACTAAAATATATTATAATTAAAGTCCTATTTCACTTCTGAGTGACTTCTTATTAAGTTCACGACAGAAGTTGAGATATTGAAAAAAAGTAATTTGTTTGTTTTCTCTCGTTTAAACAATATTGTACAAATGTATCTTCATTAATATTTCAACGGGACACTTAATGAAATTTGGGCTTGGCTAAAAATATCTTATTTAGGGGCCTGATCAAAAATCGAAAAAACCAAGAGGACGCGCGTTACTCCTACCTACACTTCTACACCATAGACAAAACGCTAAGTATAGTGTATCGCTGAAATTCTAAAAGGAGATCCTCTTATCCCCAAGAACAACAGTCGTTTTTATTTACATGTTATTTGTTGTTTTTAAAATTTTAAAGTGTCGGCAACGCGCATGTGGCACCCCTGGAGTTGCAGGCGTCCATAAGCTACGGTGACCAGAATAATTTATTTGCTTAAACACGGTACATATTGATGGTATTAGTATTATAAGGAGTTCCACATGTTTAGCCGATATTGGCATGCAAATTATTGTTGTAGTTCTAAGTTATGCTGGGATTACATACAAATTATATTTAATTCAAAAGTCACACATTAATTAATTCACTGCTTTAAGCCATTATTACATCCTATTTTATATTATAAGTACATTAAATTATATTACACATTAGATTACAATACATTAGATAAGTATGTCAAACAAATATTAAAAAATCAGTCAAGTGCGAGTCGGACTCGCGCACGAAGCGGAAAGTACTATTATACAACATTAGACACTTTATTATAACCTAATTTAATTTAACCGCCCAGTATACAACCTAATATGCCTAAAAAGCTTTTATACAGGGTGTGGCCTGTAATAGGAGCAATAAATTTAAAGGACGCTTCCTTAGAGCATTTGCAGTAACCTCTTGTGTCCAAATTTTTTTTATCTTTTTTCAATTGGGAGAAATTTTGATCTAAAGTTACGACCTCCAAGTAATGGATCTTGGCACCCAGAGATTATAGCGCGGCAGTCAATGCTGATTTTGAGGTTGCTTCAAGTTATGACTCATAATCGTAGTCGCATTTTTGGTTTGAAAGAATATTTTTGAGATTTTTTTAATTTTTTTTATAAATTTTTAGTGTTTTTTGATTTAATTGTTATTAATATCACTCCAGTAGAGTAAAACAATACACATAAGCTACATTTGCGAAACAAAAATCCAAAAAAAAAACTTTTTTTTTTTTTCAATTAAAATCATTTGGAAATAATTGCTGGAGAGCTCAATAATGTACCGTTTAATTTTTTGCTCCTATTACAGGCCACACCCTGTATATTCGCATCCTAGTTATTTTTCCTACTCTATACATCCGATACGTGGATATAGGGAATACGCGACTTTATCTCTGAGTATTTTCAGCGGAAATATTACAGGGATTTAGACCGTATTGAGCACCTAACGAGTATTTATTCAATCGGCTTGGTAGCCGAGCGCATACGAGATATTTTAAAAATGCCGATTAAGTTACTGTTTACGAATTGGTGTTAAGAATCTAGCTAGAGTTTAAGACTAAACTCTCGCGGTTTATTTTATATATTTTTTTCGAGAGTATGTATTGTTTGTATAATTGTTTGGCACGCTCTGCAGCCTGAACGGCTCGATGGGTTTTAGCTTGAGAGGTGTCGTTAGATTCGTATTTACTGTGAGAGTGACACTGGGTATATCAAAATAAAATAAAAAACAAAATGGCGGGTTTATGGCGCCAAATTACACAGAAACGCAGTTGGACCCGGGTATGTCCAACTACGACCGAGACCAGCGTGGGATGGGCAGCAGCATCCCTGGAGTGCGGTGGAGATACTGCGATCGCCAACCCGCATGCCAAGCGCGGCGATTATGGCATTTACCCCCCCATGAAATTGGGGGAGGCATATGTCCAGCAGCGGACGTCCTTGGGCTAATATGGTGGTGGTGATGGCAGTCGGGTTTTTAATTTTTTAAATTAATTAGTCTAGCTTGAAGATTCGGTGTATTGACAGCTGTGGTACTGTTAATGTGAAACTGTTAAGGTCTTGTTATCGGTGGGGCAATCCCTGTGTGTCTCTTTCTTGAGCCTTTCCGTTTACATGTACTTAAACCTCCTTATTCATAAACGTCCATCAAGCCTTTATTAGTTAACAAGCTGCTAAAGTTGGTTTGTCCTTATCTGTCGCTTTGACATTTATGTTTGAGAGAAAGGGACAAAATAAATTTTAGTTAACAGAGGTTTGTTAAGTTTTATGAATAGATATTTAAGGCAAGAGTGACTGGGCCATATTCTGGCTAAGCTTTCTTTATCATAGTATCGTAATAACCATTCCCAATCTGTATAAAAAGGAAAAAAATATCTTTGTTACTGTTAATATACTTGTCATTTTGCAATCGGCTATTTCAAAATCCCTCGATCGCAATTGCCAGAGAAGTTTTCGTCTCGAAAGTAGGATGGGCGGATACCAATGCAAATTCGCATTGCTACGAGGACATATATGGCGGCTGAAATGCATCTAGGAATTCAATGACCACTTTGATCAGAATCTTGTTGCGATAGTATATTTATCGTCGTAATAGTAGGGTTATTTTTAGGGTCGCAGTAATGAAAATGAATGTTGGCCATAATATAATTTAATTTGATAATGTAATAGAGTGCTTCTTGACTGGATATTTTATTTCGGTAACTATTATATATGTGTGTGTCTATTTATATTAGTTATTTTTATTTTCTGTTTTTGTTGTAAATGTATTTATATTTTGTCACTTATTTATATAATATTGTGGCTTTTACTTGTATATATAATATTATGATGTGATGTGATAATCTAGTATTTGTGTTGTACATGTTTAATTCTAGGTTTGCCTATAAATCTTTGTCCGCACTCAATTGCTCAAAGGTTAGCTGGAAGAAATCCCTTGCACTTTTCTTGTAATTACTGTTTTTTGTTATGTTTTACTCATGTAAAATAAAGAATTTTACATACATACATACATATGACGGCGGCGGCGCCGTGCTGCAAGCTAAAATGCAAGCAATGTAAAAAACACCTGCGCCTGGTCTGACTTGTCAGGCCATTGTGACGTCACGCCACCACCTGACGCCATTACCTGAATCAAAGGTTATAAATAGACTGATTGTGGCTGGTGGGGGCATTCTTGCATTAGAGTTTGCCGGGTGCACTTGTCGTGCTGCTAAAATGTCGTCTGATTATTATTTGTGAAAATGTGTTTTAATCTATTAATTGTCAAGTTGGATCGATTAATTGTGGAATGTGAAAACCAGTGATCTAATTACTAAATCTAGTTGTTTCTATTAACTTGGAACCTGCACCTTTTATTATGGGAGGCGACGCGCCCATACATACATAATATATTTTTCTCAAACATGCAATGAAATATTGATGTTATGTTCCTTATAATAGGCTGCGAAGTATGACGTTTCAGGTGCGGCTAGGACAAGAGGTCGTTAATGGAATTTCATACAAATCTTGCAGGCCTAGGCCGGCAAAGTCCTCTTTTTTAATTCCATTCCACATAAATTTGTGGCACAGGCATCATGACATTCTGCCACTATGCGTATTAAAAATATTTTTTTTTTTTTTTTTTGTTGTTTATTTCATTGCATGTTTGAGAAAAGCACTATAAATACCTCGACGGGAAATTTGGGGTTGCCCGCCTCAGACCTATCCGGCCGAGCGAACGTCTTCGGCCGGCAACCCCTTTCGTCCCGGCCTCTGTAGTAATGTACTATTATTTGAATAACAATGTCGACATTCTAGCGGTATCCAGTATGTATGTTGCATCCTGGAGGATGCCCGGGATCCGCTAATACCTAATCTCAAGAATTGACGAAGGATGGTTATGTTTTTCAAGAGTATGTATGATGTATGTATGTATAATTGTTTGACACGCTCTACAGCCTAAACGGCTCGGTGGATTTTAGCTCGAGTGGTGTCGTTAGATTCGTATTTACTGTGAGAGTGACACTGGGTATATCAAATTAGAATTTAAAAAAACCAAATGGCGAATTTTTGGCGCCAAATTCCAAATTACACAGAAACGCAATCTGGTTTTTTTTTAGTTAATTAATTAATTTGTCTTTACGGAAACGACTGCCATCTAACCTTCGGACCCAAAGCTCAAACTATAGACCTTATTGGGATTAGGCTTGTCAAGTGAGTGGGCAACTTTTTTTTTTTTTTTTTATGACATAGGTGGCAAACGAGCAGACGGATCGCCTGATGGTAAGCGATTAGCGCCGCCCATGGACACTCGCAACACCAGAGGGGTTGTAAGTGCGTTGCCGGCCTTTAAGATGGGAGTACGCTCTTTTCTTGAAGGTTTGAAGGTCGAATCGGTCCGGAAATACCGCAGGCGACAGTTCATTCCACAGTTTAGCTGTGCGAGGCAAGAAATTTCTGGAGAAACGCACAGTTGAGGACTGCCAACCATCTAAGTGGTGAGGATGGAAATTTTGTCGCGTTGGGCGATGGCGGAAGGAAGCGGCAGGGATTAATCCGAACAATTCCTCGGAGCACTCCCCGTAATACATGCGGTAGAAAATGCAGAGCGAGGCTACATTTCTACGCAGCGCCAAGGAGTCAAGCCGTTCCGAAACCCGCTGGCAGCCGACAATTCGAGTCGCTCTCCGTTGGATGCGGTCCAGAGGGAGAAGCTGGTACTGTGGTGCCCCTGCCCAAAGATGAGAACAGTATTCCATATGACTGTTATAAGTTCTCAAGTTGCCCGAAGGCCACCAACTTAAAAGACTGCTGTCGTAAACGGCAGCCCGGATAAACGGTTTCCTTCCAAAGCACGGGAGCCCTCAGTTTGGCACCACTCAATGCCACCCATTCAAGAGTTGACCACGACCGACGTTGCTCAACCTCGCATACCGGACGCGGTACGCGGCCGCCGCTGGGCCACGAACGCTCCCAATGTAATAACAACGAGTAATGTTTATGATATAGTTATTAAATGTCTATGATTAAGTTTTTTGTTCAAAACAGTATGTACAAGCCTTTAAACAGTTCCAAATTCCAACTTCTAATCCATCATCAATAATCATAAAGCGTGTCACACACTGGAGACCGCCACCGCAGGCCGCTCCAGTGTGTGACATGGTTAAGTGTATCACACACAGGCGCAGCCTGGGTTGGCGGCCAGTTGTAAACTATGACAATCAAGGCCGCGTGTGTCTGAATGATTGTTAGTATTGTCTTAGTTTACAACTGGCCGCCACCGCAGACCGCGCCTGTGTGTGACACGTTTAATTCGCCATCGTCATGTGAACTTCCTGCCAAGTCGCGTCACGTCTCAGCGATTCCTGTCTCACTCGTACTGTGCGATTTAGATAGAGGGGGGTAGATTTTTCTCTTCTCGCGTCGCGTGTTCCGTTAGACTAATTCAGAATACAAAAAAAGCATTGTCTGTACTTTTTTTGCTTCGTATCACAAAGTACAATATATATATTGAGATAGAGATACCAGTGAAATACTCCACATAGATCGTAGCGCCGTTGTGTATTTAGTAAGAACTAACCGCACGACCGCTGCATCCCTGTCACTTCAATATGCAAGTGCGATAGAGATAGCACCAAGTTACATCTGGTACAAACAAGTTAAAATAACATTTCCATAGAAAAATTCGTACTTCGAGCTGAAAAGCCCTCACAAAGTACAATATATATACTGAGATAGAGATACCAGTGAAATACTCCACAAAGATCGTAGCGCCGTTGTGTATTTAGTAAGAACTAACCGCACGACCGCTGCATCCCTGTCACTTCAATATGCAAGTGCGATAGAGATAGCACCAAGTGACATCTGGTACAAACAAGTTAAAATAACATTTCCATAGAAAAATTCGTACTTCGAGCTGAAAAGCCCCCTTCGTATCCTTCAATCAACAATCAGAATGATGAGTAATTGTCATAATTTGAGTTGATTTTTGTTTCTTTTTATAATTGTAAGGCCTTCAAAACGCCTGGTTGAAGTTAATAAGTAGAACTGCATTAAAATATATCATATCATATCAGCCGAAGGACGTCTACTGCTGGACACAGGCGCTGCAGGCCTCCCCCAAAGAGTGCCAGAACCTCAATGACCGACCCTGCGCCACCGCATGCAGCGGACTCCTGTTACCTTTACCAGGTCATCAATCAATAAAATATAGATCCAGACACGTGACTTTAATGCCTTTAATCTTACAAAACAGAGGTTAATTCCACCCTAATTCTGGTTACAGCGATAACGTTTTAAAGGGTGGAAAATTACGGGTGAATGTTAAAATGGGTACCTTATTAAATCGGGTCACGGGAGAGGTCAAATTTTATTCTAATGAATAATATTCCGAAAGTGCCTCCATATCTCAGGATTGTGGAATAATACTTGGTGCTGCGTTTGAATTGGACGTGTTGGGTTAGTATGGTTAAATACTCGTAGCTGCTTCCAATAAATACATCTTATCTTAAAGGACGAAATCGGCTATAGTCACGATATGTAAAGCAACTAAGACCCAACATTGAAACCCGTTATTGTAGATATTAAATCATCATCATCATCATATATCCGCCGAAAGACGTCCACTACTGGACATAGGCCGCCCCTAAAGAGTGCCACAATCACCGGTCCTGCGCGCCCGCATCTAGCGGACTCCCGCGACCTTTACCAGGTCATCAGTCCACCTTGTGGGGGGCCTACCCACGCTGCGCCTTCCAGTACGTGGTCGCCACTCGAGAACCTTTCCGAACCATCATTGAAACCCGTTATTGTATTATATGCCTAGCTTAAAATTCCGTTTACATGTATGTAAATTGGCTTTATGGATATAAGTATGTGTATGAGTATTACTTATTTTTACAAGACAGACAGACATGTGGGAACATTGTAAAACTCAGAAATGTATTTCCTTTCCTGTATCACTACACTATAACTATCCGGTGCGTAGGACCAGTTAAATCTGTTAAATAAATAAATATTAGGGGGGACAATCTAACACGAATCGAACTACAGCTAGTAAGCTGAATAAGGCTTGTTTTGTGGGTACATAAGTTGTTGTTTAATATCTAGCGTTGTTAATAACAATAGATGTATGCAACGACACTAATATACACTTTAAGGAAACGTAAGCAGGGGGGGTCCAGTACCTACGCCATAAAGGCGTTCTGAAGCGCCACCTAACTACTTGTGGTATAACCAAGTGACTGCTGGGAGAAAATCGCGATGCGTCGGCCGGAATGGCGTTCCACTGTTCGGAAGAAGGTAGACGAGTATGAACAATAGCGCTTAGAAGACCTACCTATGTAGATGCTAAGCGCCATATCCGCAAGACCTACGACCTAGCTGGCCAGCTGCATTGTGTGACCGCATCTTCAAAACGAAGTTTGGATTTGCGAGCCACATCAGGGCGTTCCATATTCCCAAGAAGGGACAGTTGCAGGAGTCGCTGTCGTCGGATATTATATTACACTTTAACTGCATACAGGGGATACGAAGAAAATTGAAAATCATATATTTAATTCTGTTTTCTAAACTAGTTTCGAACCTCTGGTTTCCAAAGTGGCCAAAGAGAAAAATATATTTTGCAAATAGGCCACAAGGGCACTTTTTCAAGTCAAAATATGAATTATGCAAAAAAAAAAAACCGACAATAATAATAATGATTTCAAAACTATACTGATTATAATTAAGAAACTTATATCATTCAATGAAAATAAACTTACAAGTCATCATCAAATTTGAGGTAATATTAAGGACGAATACGGTCTCTGTCCAAATAAACAAAAGTATATAAAAATACATATATCTCAGAGATGTACACTGCCGCTCATAATTATTTAGGCACCAATGCACGCAAAACTGTCAAGGGACTGTGATTTGGCAGTATATTTCTGAAATTCATTTTTGTATACAGATGTATGGAAAAAGGTATGGGTGCCTAAATAATTATGAGCGGTAGTAAGTATATAGGTATATGATCTCCTCCTGTAAGGGATTTCTTCCAGTTACTCGTAACGATAACCTATTCGAGCAAAAGCGAAAAAGTATCTACTCCAGTAACAGGCGGTGACCAAACGGGCCTTAAGTGAGACTAATGTCCCGTATCTTAATAGGAATCTTGGTTTCATAATGTCCAAGTCATCAGCGTTTTCCGAAATACCCTTCTTAAGGACCAGCGATAGATGGGCAGTGGTGTAGATGTGGACTTCTGAGTTTTCTGCTATCCTGCTATCATTCAAACTCGTACGAGTTTGAATAAAATACGAGTGCAGTCGTCATAAAAGTTGTCTTGTGCTTGATGGTAGGTGAGCCGAAATGGGGATTTTGGGAATATGGGGAACCCAAATAAGATGCACAGGCACCTAATGATAGCTTATGACAATATTTCTTTTTTTAAGCTGTCTTTTTCCCGGTTAAATTAAATAAAGGATACATATTTCAATATAATCACATTTTTAAACTCTCTAATATATCGCTATTTCATATTAAAAGTTTCTCATTCTAAGAGAGATTAAGTGACAAGTAAGGCGTCACAGCGTAAAAAATCACACAGAAGCACCATTATTAAGGCGGATTTATTCAGCCTTGTGACGTCATATATACATGACGTCACAAGACCACCGGGGGATGGGCAGCAGCATCCCTGTAGTGCGGTGGAGACACTGCGATCGCCAACCCGCATGCCAAGCGTGGCGATTATGGCATTTACCCCCCATGAAATTGGGGGAGGCCTATGTCCAGCAGTGGACGTCCTTGGGCTGATATGGTGGTGGTGACGTCATATAGACGATTGTAGGCCTTCTTCACATTTTTGTGAATATCTTGAAAAACTAATAGCAATAAAAATATTTAAAAAGTGCGTTTCTAATAGTTACCAAGTAAAAAAAAACCATCTTAACAGCAACTCCTTTTCAAAGACCGAGTTGTTGTATGTATTGAGCACATCAGTGTATAATCCCGTATCTAACTTGAAAACAATCTATCTTATCCTCCCAGTTTTTGCAGATAGTGTCTTTTTTTAATAACTTCAATTTATTCGGATTGGGGAAAACGGGCGAGTCAGCGGGGTCAATATTTTTAATTATACCTACTTAGAGTCTTTATTGGTAATTAAACGCCGAGTTTAGTTATTCTTTTCTAGCGGAGCGTAGCCGACAATAAATAACGCGTCCACGAATTGCTCTTCCCACCTAGGCATATATAGTACATTACTACAGAGGCCGGGACGAAAGGGGTTGCCGGCCGAAGACATACGTGGCTGTTCCGAAAGTTTTTAGCTGCTCTCACTCTATTCATGCCATATATTTTTTATTTACACCATTATGTGGGTAATTTCAATAGTTATGAGCTGAGATAAAATCGTTAGTAAGTAGAAAGTATTTTTTTCACAATATTTCTTTTACCAAAAGGCCTTTTGTATGGGCTTTTAAAAAATTGCGAAAATAGTACTATTTTTGATACCTAAAAATAGTTTTGGCAACGAAATCCCTAACAGCTGTAGTGGAAACTGCCCGGGATGACTTCCTAACTTAGTTTTGCTGGTTTTAATGTAAAATCAGTAAATAATTTTTTAATACAGTTGCTCAAAAAGTGCTACTTTACGTAGTTGTTTAGCGTGCGGAAAGTTGGTTTTCGCGCACTAGTGCTTTTCACTTTTCCAATTTTTTTAAATTTATGCTTGTTCCAATGCATGACTCCTTATTGCTGGGTGTTAAATATTAGTTTCCTTTAAACGTCGTAATCAACATAAAAACCTACTGTTAATATCAGAATACGAAAAATATACACATTTCATATTTTATTACTTACCTCTTCATCATTATAACACGTTTATTTTTTAATATTGAATATTGAAAAACCGTTCTTAATAAGTTGTCTGAGTGGAACGGAATAGCTGCCGAAACGCCTGTCAAAGAAGAGGCGTTTTTACTTACTGCAAGCATGTTTTAAGTTTCTAAAGGCAACATTCGATATTGTTTTTATAAATATTACTTGTTGTTTTTCTTATTTTTTCGCAACTGTATTAAAAAACGTCGTTCAATACACGTGCGGAAATGTCATTCTTCACTCGTCCCGAGTGTTGCCACTCGCCTGCGGCTCGTGGCATCCCTCGGTACTCGTGAAGAAATGACATACTTTCCGCACTAGCATCGAAATGTACTATTATTTTATTTAAGTTTTTTTGTGATGATGACCAGTCCCTAGTCTCGCGACCTAGACTAATATTCGACACATATGCTCATTGTCGCTAATTTTCATGCAATCGAAACAGATTACGTGGGTAGAGACAGGGAAGATTCATACTTTGCGGTGTATAAAATTTCGTTTAGTTGTGGTGACGTATTAATCAAAATTAGCCCGCAACACAAAATTGGTATTGTGACCCGTTCATCGCATATTAGATAGGGCTGTTGACACGTCGTACTTAAAATACAATTAAAAAAAACCAAGCGACTTTCATCAACAGTTTCACCCCAACACATTTATATTATTGAAATTACCCGCATAATGGTATCCTTAAAACATATATGGCATGAATAGAGTGAGAGCAGCTAAAAACGTTCGGAACAGCCCACGTATAGACGGCCGAGCGAAGTGAGGCCGGATAGGTCTAAGGCGGGCAACCCCATATTTCCCGCCGAGGTGTATACTTATATAGTGCTTTTCTCAAACATGCAATGAAATAAACAACAAAAAAATCAGTTATATTTTTTATACGCATAGTGGCAGAATATCATGATGCCTGTGCCACAAATTTATGTGGCATGGAAATTAAAAAAGAAGACTTTGCCGGCCTAGGCCTGCAAGATTTGTATGAAATTCCATTAACGACCTCTTGTCCTAGCCGCACCCGAAACGTCATACTTCGCAGTCTATTATCTTAAACATCAATATTTCATTGCATGCTTGAGAAAAAGTGCTTTTCTCCAACAATGCAACAAATTATGATGAATAATATCTAAGCATCACGTCAAACACTACTTCGCATGAAGTAAGGATAAATCTGGATTCCGCATTGCACACATATAAATGTTGGCGAGAGAGCTGAAAGCATTGACAAGTACACACGTAGGAACGAGATACAATGTCACATCTCCTGTCCCTCATCGCGTACAGGCTTTTATTGTTTGTCACCAGCTTATCTGTCACCGGACTGTCATCGATGATGAATTTTAATTACTAAATTACTAACACGTTTATTAATACTGTGAATAAGTATATTGAATATATTGAATTGAATTACTGTTTTTTCCTTGTTGACCGAGCGAGCGATGCGTCTCCGTTTCAGAAGGCGTACCGCGAACTTCGAAAATCGAACTTCGTGTCGTGCCGTCCCTTTCACTCTCGTATTATACACTATATGACAGAAAGGGACGGTAAGATGCGAAGTTCGATTTTCGAAGTTCGCGGTACGCCCTCTGAGCGCGTTTGCGGCGTCTATATGGTCTGTGATCCGGACAGACATGCGAGAACATATTTTTTTTTTTATTTAATAATTTTCAAAGAGCGACTCGAAAAAAAAATTCTATATAATTATTGAACCTGCTCACAAAATTTCACGAGAATCGGCTGAGAAATGCGACCTGTAGAGGAGAACATCTGGACAGACAGACAGACATACAAAATAATTTTTGTCGAAACCTGAGGGCGTACCGGGAACTTCGAAAATCGAACTTCGCATCTTACCGTCCCTTTCTGTCATATAGTGTATAATACGAGAGTGAAAGGGACGGCACGACACGAAGTTCGATTTTCGAAGTTCGCGGTACGCCTTCAGTTCTATAATAGTACATCAATGCGCTCAATAGTATGGAAACCGAGCGAGTCAATTTTTACGTGCCTACTATGACGTCACGTAAGCAATTTAGTGATGTCCAATAAGTACTAAAGGCGCCGCTGTCGGTTAAGTACTCAGAGGGCCTACCGCGAACTACAAACGAAATTTTCCCTTCCTTTCGCACTTACGGACGAATTCGCAAATGCGACAGAGATGGAAAATTTCGTTTCTGGTTCGCGGTAGGCCCTCCTTGTAGGCCTTTGCGGTGAAGGGCCGCACTAACACAAAGTGAATTTGTCTCGATCCCGCGCAATATCTGACTCTCTGCGCACTTGAATATTCGAGCAAGATAGAGGGAAATACTTCGTTTTCGGTTCGTGGTAGGCCCTCAGACGGTCCACTACTTCTACTATTGCATTTCCTATGTCTACGGCGAAAGGAGTTGAACCGTGAACGAGATTTTGAAATTTCCCGGTCAGTAAAGCAGATTTTGAAAGTATTTATTGAGCAAAGTGACATCTATCGACTGTTTACTAAAGCATTTACTCTTCTTAGCTCGCTTTATTACGAGCGTACTTTGACACCTATCAAAGATTGCTGTTTTCCATTTATAAAATCACATTAAACGTTTCTTAGTATGAGTTTAGTTTTTGATTTCCTTTAATTATTTTTAGAATTTATTTTTAAGTTTAACATTATTATGGTTATTGCAATTACGGTACCATACAAAGCGGCATCTATTGCTGATATTGTGAAAAAAATGTTGCCATCTAGGGTGCCTCACAGGTAACTTGCTTTTAGTTCAAATTCCGGCCGTGGCGCTCACAACCCAAACAATGAATTCCAACATGGTGGAAATGTGCTACACTGTTTGAAAATGCAGGCCGTGTCATGCCTTGAAAAAAATCATTTTATGCTAGAATTTGGTAAAGAATGTCGGACCCTAAACGTGCTACTCTTATAACAGCGGGTGCTTCAAAAAGTGGAAAGAATAGTGTTCGTAAAACAGTGAGATTAACTATAAATCTGGATGAAAGCAACGAAAGTAAATATCCGGAGCTGAATTACAAGGAACTAGTCATAGCAGAAGACGTAAGTTATAACAGAAAATCATAGCAATTTACGCAACCATGCGGGTTTTCCAGCTCTTTGTAGACTAGGGAATCCCTATAAAATTCTATAAGTGTGTAACTTGAAGGGTTGTTGAGCACAGCTGCTCGAAAAGGAGGGAAGTCGAGATCATTTTAGGATATTTTTTGCTTACGTTACACAGCTTTGTGTTAGGTTTGTTACATGAATTCGCGTCCACGAGCTGCATGAGAAGCTCAGATAGCGGTCGCCATGTTTGCAACAATCTTAGAATGATCGTTGTCAACCTAGGACATTTGCGAGGGCAATGTTTTGATTGTGTAGATGTCTGGTTGGGATTGTTTTTATAGGAATTCCTGCATATTTTCTTATAGTATTATTATTAGTAACACGTCGTATGACTGCTGACGAGGTCGTGAGCACGTAGGGAAGCAATTAGTCGGCGAAAGTCCTACCTTTGTGACCTAGGTTAGACCGCCTTATTTGATGTTGTTTTGAGCAGTCTGGCGGGTGGTTAGGTTATTTTTTTAATAAGTCAAAATTGATTTTTCAATGAAAGTGTTAACAGCTGTTTGCTATAAATGTTAGGTATATAGATTTTAGATATCGACGTATATAATGAGATAGCGGTTGCATATGTATTTGTATAGATATAGCGTGTTTCGTATTGCCGCACTGCTCTGGCTCATTGTAAAGTGTATTCGCTGACTTTTGCAATTTTAAAATGCATATATTTCTTATGTATTGGGATTTTAAAGATATTTATTCAATGCTATATTAGTTAAGTTATATCCTTGTTTGCAAACATGCAACAAAGTGGCTAATACTGAAAGTTGTATGGCTTGTTTTGGAAGGGCTTTGCTTATATGCTTTCGTACGTATTCTAGACTTGTAGGCATTTCTATCGATTGCTGTTATGTATCATGGCGCTAAGTATATAAAAGAGGTTAAGTGTTATTTACTTCTGTGTGGGTGTGTGCGTGAATGAGACTAGGCGTTTTCAGTGTTGTTGTGAACTTGTTACGGAGATTACTTAGTATCCGAGCGTAGTTTTTGAGGTTATTTTTTATTATGCGCGAGTCGCGCGCGCTTTTTATAGTTTCTGATAATAGATGGCGCTTGAAACTTTGTTTTTCTGGAATTTTAAATGGAAATTGACATTTTCTTTTTGGTTATTGTTTCTTATGCTCATAAACATAATAATGTTAGTGATTGTTTAATACAATTAAGATTTCTTGTTAAGTTTTTCAATGTTTTAAATTAAACTGACAGCTTTTGATGTGGTTGTTAGTGTGGTACTTTTGATAATCTATTTTAGTAACTACACTTTTTGTTACTTGACTGCAATTGAATTTAACAAACTATTTGTTGAGCCAGGGTGTAACTTAGTTATACTAAGTTTATTTTTTACCTATTGATTCTATTACTATTATTTAATACTAGCTGTTGCCTGCGACTTCGTCCGCGTCTTTCCTCCTATTGGTCGCAGTGTGTGTTATATAACCTAAAGCCTTCCTCGATAAATTGACGACCCAACACAAATATAATTTTTCAATTCGAACCTGTAGTTCCTGAGATTAGTGCGTTCAAACAAACAAACAAACTCTTCAGCTTTATAATATTAGTATAGATATAGGAACACAACTAGTTGCGCCTCTGCAACCAAATAACTAGACTAGATATCTCAATAAATACCTAAGATATCTATCCATCTTGTGTTGAATTGTCAAATATTTTTTATCCTTTTATCTAATAAAGATCTTAATTTTTTTACCTATGTGTCACAGTAGAGACTAACGATTTTCTGAGGTTTGTTTGATTTGTGGACTTGACATGTTTTTGACTGTACACTGGGCAAGTAACAACATCTAACAGAAAAGTTCCATATTTTCTGGATGTGATTGTGAAGCTGTGAGTCATTGATTGAAAATAATGGACAATATTATGGAATTGAATTAGGATTCATATACAATAAAAAAAGCAAAATGGAAGTGGACAGGTCATACACTCAGAGGTAAACAGGAAAAATGGGCCAAAGAAGTGACTCATTGGTACCCTCGAGAAGGAGAGCGGAAACGAGAAAGACCACCACGAAGATGGGAAGACGACCTGAAGGCGATAGCTGGTACCACATGGAGGAGCAAAGTCCATGATCGTGAACTATGGAGAACCCTGGGGGAGGCCTATGCTGGAAAGCAAGACAATCCGAATTCCGAAGTCTAAAAGTTGAGCAATGTTAAACGTTAAATGATATGATTGTCAAATAAAGGCTAATTGAATTGAATTGAATTATTATTCATTATAGTTCTTGTGATTAGGTAGCGGACCCCAGGCATCCTTCAGGTTGCAACTGTACTGGAAATAAGGATAGGATGATGATGATTACTGAATTGAATTAATTGTTTGGTTTTAATTGGATTTTTTAGTTTTATGTGCTAGGCCTACTTGCAGAATTAACTTCATTTATTTATTTAATAAATTTATGAGAATTGCTACTAGGAAGTAAATAGCCCGGTTTTCATATTTATTTTTAGTCCAAAAACATACTAGTTATTTACTTTTACAGTTAATTTTGAATCATTGTTTGTATAGATGGACCCGGGTATGTCCTAAAACTACGACCAAGACCACCGGGGGATGGGCAGCAGCATCCCTGGAGTGCGGTGGAGATACTGCGATCGCCAACCCGCATGCCAAGCGTGGCGATTATGGCATTTACCCCCCATGAAAGTGGGGGAGGCCTGTGTCCAGCAGTGGACGTCTATGGGCTGATATGGTGGTGGTGGTGGTTTGTATAGATTATAACAGTGATATTAATAATAGTTAAATTTCTTCGTCAAACTAAGATCGACCTCTGTTTTACCTGCATTATGCAGGTTTACAAATATTTCCTTATAAAATAACATCATTCAAAAATTCCTTAACCAAGTAAAAACAGTGTTGCATTGGTTCGATATTTGTCAAGTTCTATTATGTCATTCTTTTCCTTAATATTGTTAGGTAATTTATTAAAAATCTTTATAATCATAAAATAAGCATTTTTTCTAAATATGGTAAGTTTACCTTTTGGTAGCATCAATTTATTATTTGCCCTACATCTTGAGTTATAAGCTTGGGCTCTAGTTTGGAATGAATTCAGAATGACGTTTGGCAAATACACTTGCTTCCTTTATGTATACAGGGTGTTTGGTAACTAGGTGCAAAGACTTTCAGGGATGATAGAGGAGGTAATTTGAAATATTTTAGACACAACATGTGTTAGTACAAAGTCTTTTTAGTTTCCAAGATATGCACCATTTTATTTTGAAAATTGTATGTTTTCCATACTACCTATTAACAGAAAAATACAGGAAATCCCTACAAGTCTGTCAAAATAGTATGGAAAGAAGTATGTTGAGTATCAAACTTAATGATAAAATAAGATTATTAAATACTAGCTGTTAAAAGCCTTCCTTGATAAATGGACTATCCAAGACAATAATATTTTTTCAATTCGAACCAGTAGTTCCTGAGATTAGCGCGTTCAAACAAACAAACTCTTCAGCTTTATAATATTAGTATAGATAGATTAAGAGAAAAACAAAGACAGCTGATGTTAACTATGTTATGAAAAACCTAAAATGGAAGTGGACTGGACATATGCTCAGAGACAAAAATGAGAAATGGTCAAAAAAGATTACAACATGGTATCCAAGAGATGGAAAGAGAAAAAAAGGCAGACAGAAAAAAGATGGGAGGATGAATTTAAAAATATTGCTGCACCAATGTGGAGGAGGAAAGCCATAGATAGGACTATTTGGAGAACTGTGGGGGAGGCCTATGCCAAAGGCAACCAGGCACTGCATGAGGAAAAAGGCAATCGGTAATCAGTATACATTTGGAAATTGTTTAGTTTTTTTCTTTTATTGTTCCCTTTTTTTCTGGCTCATCGTAATTTTTCAGTAGCTGTAGGAACTAAGGAAGTTTTTGAAATCAGTTGAATTGGGACAAACGACTTTTTACTGCCTGTATTCACATGGTATTCAGATGCGAATTTCTCTTATCTTTTTCAGTTTCTATGAAAATTTATTAGAGAAGAATTTGCATCTGAATACCATGTGAATACAAGCAGTAAAAAGTCATTAGTCCCAACTCAATTGATTTCAAAAACTTCCTTAGTTCCTACAGTTATTGATATATTATGATAAACCAGAAAAAAAAGGTAACATTAAAAAAAAAACTAAACATTTTCCAAATGTATGGTAGTATGGAAAACATAAAATTTTCAAAATTAAATGGTGCGTATCTTGGAAACTAAAAGACTTTGTACGACGCAAGTTGTGTCTAAAATATTTCAAATTACCTCCTCTATCAATCTATCATCCCTGAAAGTCTTTGCACCTAGTTAGCAAACAGCCTGTAAAGACGGTAGTGGCAACATATGCAGCTTTTGATAAGTGTTTTGCATGAGTCCCTATACGCTGCTCCCCATAGTACCCTCGACAACACAGTTAATTGACCATTAGTGCACCCTATGCGCATTATAATAAGGATCACTAATGGTCAGATAATTGTGTTCGCGTTTGTACTCTAATGCATTTTTCTGTGCCTTTAATGCGCGGTTCTTCGGTCATGTCAACTATTAAACCTAGAAGTGCTCCTATCTTGGATCCCAAGTCATAACAGCATCCATGGAAATGAAAATGCTGATAAAGCTGCAAGAGAAGCAGTCGAAAACGGAAACCGATCAACTTTCAAATGTTTTAGCAAGGACCTGGACACGGTCTCCTCGTTAGAGTTATACTCTACATGGTCAGAACTATGGGCCGCGGACAATAAGCTGCAGTGTTATAATATCCAGACAACCACACCAGTTGGACCATGGTTTTTCAAATTTAATAAAAAAAAATGTAACTAGCTGTTTAATACGGCTCAGGCTTGGTCATGTGTGCTCTCCGGAGTTCCTACACAAAATAAGGGTAAAAAATTGTCCGAATGTGTGTGCGGACATGAGGTTGGCTCAATTGATCACATAGTTTTCGAATGCCCCTAATCTTTTTTGACATTTATAGTATGTTAACTAAACTTAAAGTTCAACTCCCCACTAATGTTAAAACGCTATTGACCAATACAGACCCTAATACCATTAAGGCTATAGCTTATTTTATTGAACAACATTAAATTATAATGATATTATATATATTAAATCAAGCTAGAGTCATCATCCTCCTAGCATTATTCCCAGTACAGTTGCATCCTGAAGGATGCCTGGGGTCCGCTACCTAATCCCAAGATTTGGCGTAGGCACTAGTTTTTACGGAAGCGACTGCCATCTGACCTTTCAACCCAAGGGGGAAACTAGACCATATTGGGATTAGGCTTGTCAAGTGAGTGGGCAACTTGACTGTTAGAAGTTCTCAAGCCGCCCGGAGGCCTCTAACTTGGCTTAACGACTGCTATCATAGACAGCAACCGGGATCAACGGCTTAACGTGCCTTCCAAAGCACTGGAGCGCTCAGTTAGTAACCACTCAAAGCGGTCACCCACCCAAGGACTGACCTCGCCCGACATTGCTTAACCTCGCTTACCGCACGCGGTACGCGGGCGCCGCTGGGCCACGAACGCTAGAGTATTGAATATAATATAACCTAACTAGATACAAACAAATATAAAAAGACCCCTGGGCAAAATTAGTAGGTGCACTCCACAGAATGTAAAGACACTCCCCTCCACTTGACATTGGCCTTAGCAGCAAGACGCCACAAATAACAAACAAAAAAACTGCGCGGTGCACGTCCACCGAGTTACCTAATAACAGAAGACCATATCTCAATTACCGATGCTATATTATATACTTATTAGGTTTGATTTTTGACCTAGATATTCCAATTTTTTATCTAGAATATATTTGTAATGCATAAGCATTGGACCCGGGTATGTCCTAAAACTACGACCAAGACCACCGGGGAATGGGCAGCAGCATTCCTTGAGTGCGGTGGAGATACTGCGATCGCCAACCCGCATGCCAAGCGTGGCGATTATGGCATTTACCCCCCATGAAATTGGGGGAGGCCTATGTCCAGCAGTGGACGTCTTAGGGCTGTTATGGTGGTGGTGGTGGCATAAGCATAACAAGGCTAGTTGATAAAAAATGGATAGTAAAATTGAATTCCATCAAAAACAAATGTGTAAATGGGAGCCAAGTTCAATATTAAGAATATGTGGTTGTCGTCTTCACCGACAAAAGAATTGAGATCTGAATGGGTGCCAAGTTCCCTAGCTTATCTGAAAAGTAGATTGTTTACAGTAGAACAAATTCATTGCGGCTGAATGCATTTTGAGCCGTAACTTGGCAGTTTTCTTAAATATCCAACAGCTTTCATGGTATTATAAGTTATAACATACTGCATAGAATCTGACCTTCCAACCCAAGTTGGAAACAGGAGCTGATCGAGATTAGGTTTGTCAAGTGAGTGGGCAACTTGACTGTTAGAAGTTCTCAAGCCACCCGAAGGCCTCTAACTTGGCTTAACGACTGCTGTCTTAGCCAGCAGCCGGGATCAACGGCTAAACGTGCCTTCCAAAGCACGGGAGCGCTCAGTTAGTAACCACTCAAAGCGGTCACTCCGGAAGTAGGCTGCAATGGTACTTAGTTTCAACTGCTATTACTTCTTTGCTAGCAAAACCATAATCCGTGAACATAAATTTAAATATCTGTTTATTTATATTTGTTTTTATCATTTTCAGAGGAAGAAGAGAGTAGAAAATGGGAAGACAAACAAACTGGATCCTTTCTCGGATAATGATGAGGAGTTAGAAAGAGTTGCCAAGAAGTTTGAACAAAAATATGTGAGACTGAGTAGACAATTTTTACAGTATCTTAAATATTTTTATGAACTTAAATTATACCTGGGTGTTTCTACCTTTTACCTCAGTATTTAGAAATGGTGTTTGCTATAACTGCCAATTTTCCATTGAATCTGATAAAGAAAAAAATTATAAATTTCCATGGATTTTTTAGGTTTCCATTTTTTTATTCAGCCTGTATAAAGTAGGTGATTGGTGAAACGGCACATAATGTAAAACCAAGTTGTGGACACCTTTTCTTTATCAGAATCACTAGTGCTCATATAGGAAAAACCTAAAATTACCAAATTCAGAGAAAGAAAGTGTTAGTTACAGTACAGCTCGTTTAGTCGTGTGCGGAAGACATAAGTGTGTCTCTTGCTCGGGAGGCGTGGTTTATAGAATCAAGGCAGGCATCCCCTTTAAACGCGCTGACGCGACCCTCGAGTCTTCTTTTAACTCGAGTCTTCAAGGGTGGGCCGAGCTCTAAGTTACAACACTAATGGTTAAAAAATTATTGTTGCTAAAATGCCATTGAGTCCCCCGTACGCTCGACCGAACTCGATTCTCCATACAAACGTAGTTACGTTCTCATTTTAAAACACCATGCTCAAATAACATGAAACTTTGTATACACGGGATCCGCCATATATAGGTCGGAAATTAGGGTCTGTTGCTGGATATTGGAATGGAAAAAAAATTACAGCGAGTTTTTGATTTTTTAAGGTCTTGTATGAAAACCTTAATAATCGCTGTATTTCTTCTCCATTATAATTTCAAGCAACAGAAACTAATTTTCGACCTAGATATACTAGATCCCATTCTGTATACAAAGTTTTAAATGATTCCAGCTTGCCATTTTAAAATGAGAGCGAAACTACGTTTGTATGGAAAACCAAGCTTACTGCAGACTCTTAAAACTTTCTTGTTTTTATCTGCCTCTTTGACATTTATGTGTGTGAGCAAGGGGCAAACACACATTTAGTTTAAATATGTTTATGAATAAGGGAGTCAATATTCTGTTTGTATGTTCCAGGGTGGCAAAAGTACATATGGGCGGAAAGGACGCTCCAAAGATGACGATTTCGCTGACATCGGTATGGGGTACGATGAGAATGACCCCTTCATCGATAACACAGACAACGTGAGTGACTATTACAATAGATACAGATGTAGTACATCTGTCGTGAATAATGCTTAAGAGTGCGCAGTACGTTCGGTTCTCCATACAAACGTATTTACGCTCTCATTTTAAAACGCCATGCTAGAATAACATGAAACTTTGTATACACAATGGGAATTTCCGACCTAGATATGTCGGATCTCATTGTGTATACAAAGTTTCATGTTATTCTAGCATGGCGTTTTAAAATGAGAGCATAAATACGTTTGTATGGAGAACCAAGCGTACTGCGCCCTCTTAAGACATAAAAATCTGGTATTTTATTTATTTATTTACTATTTGCTGTGGATTTTTCATGTTGGATCATTATAACAAATATACCAAGATATGGTGGATTTAAAAAAGCCATTTCCCAGCAGTAAAGTGGTTAGGTTGCATTTAGTAACAAGACCTGCAAACAGTAAATTAGAAGCAAATCAATTATTCATAAAGTGCAGTCTATTTTACAAAGTTCCCAAAGATGCAAATCATTCATTAGCAATGCAAATTATTTAAATGCACTAAACCGTGTTGAAATTAAACCATTATTGTTCCTACACATATGTATTTGATATTTGTATGTACATATTGTGTGAAATTAAAACCATAACATAACTTAAGCTTGGTATCTACCAAACTGCAATGATGTCAGATTTTATGTTTAATATATCAAAGACTGACTCAGAATTGGAAAAAATACATATAAATATTTGGGGACCATCTTATACAAATCAACCAGTCCCAAACTAAGTAAAGCGTGTACTATGGGTACTAGACGACGATAAACATACTTAAAGAAATAAATACACACTATACATAGAAAACATCCAAGACTCGGGAACAAATATTGGTGCTAATTATACAAATAATGCCCTCGCCGGGATTCGAACCCGAGTCCCCGGCTTCATAAGCAGGCTTACTACCAACTAAGCCAAATAGTCGTCTAAATTCGTAACTCTACTCCGCTTACCAATGCGCCGACACGCGATGTACTCTTCACTGGTGAGAAGAATCCTTGAATCGAGCGCGGGTATGGACTCAGCACGGAGGGTAAATAAGCTCTCATGTTGGAACAAGTCAAAAAGAGTTCCTATGGTATTTTTTATATTATACAGGGTGATTTTGGGGTCGTGATCCGGAATGATTGTATATATATGGTCAAGAATTCTAAGTGGACAACATCACAGCTGGTATGAAGGTTTAAAATATAACTGAAATAAATATCTCTTTTTAGCAAATTCTAATGGGAAATAATACTTTTTCATACAACTTGGTCACCCTACCCCACTGTCAGCTCTTCATATCAGTCAAAGAGAGTAGAGTAACCATGTTTTCTTGTATTTTTGTCATAAAAATAAATTAAAAACTAAATGCGTTTGTTTCGTGTCACATCATTTTTTTAAAATGGCTTACAAATACCAAGTCAGACAACTGATTCTTGATCCACGACCCCGAAATTACCCTGCATATGCGGGGATAACACGTGTTTGCTCTTTGAACAATTTTTTATACTGAAACATATGCCATGTTATACGTCGGAATGTTGGGCCGCAAAGGTGACGGATGAAAAGAGATTGCATGTTACGGAGATGAGAATGTTGAGATGGATGAGTGGCGTAACAAGAATGGATAACATAAGAAATGAGTATATAAGAGGAAGCCTGAAAGTGACACCCATAGATGATAAGTTGAGAGCTAATCGTCTACGGTGGTATGGGCATGTTATGCGGAGGGATGAAAGTCATGTGACAAAAAAGGTATTAGGCATGAATGTGGAGGGATGTAAGAGGAGGGGTAGACCAAGGAAAAGGTGGATGGATTGCGTGAGAGACGATATGAAAAGAAAGGATGTGAGTGACGAGATGACGGGCGATAGAGAGATATGGAAGAAAAAAACATGCTGCGCCGACCCCAAGTAAATGGGAAAAGGGCACGCGAATGATATGCCATGTTAGACGTACCCCTCCCACGCTTATTGTAGGAACCTGATAACAATTAAATGATGTGATAACAGTTATGTAACAGAAATAATGACTTACCTACTAAACCTTATGATTAATGAGCTTATCTCTGCTTGGTAGAATCTGGCCTAATTAATTATAAAATATATTTGTTTTATAAATAATAAATAAATATTAAGGGACATTTTTTTTTACACTAATCGAACTAGTCGCGTAGTAAGCTCAATAAGGCTTGTGTTATGGGTACTAGGCGACGATATATTTAATAGATAAATATGTATATCATCTGTACATTATCCGTCTCTTCCTTAATATCGACTACTAATAGTTTTTTGTTTTTGGCTGACCATATATTTGGTTTACTATTTCTTATTTGTTTTGTGATATTGGTATATGTATGGTTTTGTATGTATGTTTATATATAAAAGCATATAAGTAGGTATATTATAAATATTTTTATTATAAATTATGTTTAACTTGTTTCATATTATCTCTGCACCACCTACTGCATATATTATTTTCTTTTTTTCCGCTACCCAAAGGTTGTCTGGAAGAAATCGCTCTTTAGCGATAAGACCGCCTGTTGTCTACCTCTACTTACATATTACTGTTTTTTTTTTTCTGTTTGTAACGTTTCATTCCAAAGTGACCGATATAGCCCTCCGAATTGCTAAACTTAAGTGGCAGTGGGCGGGGCACATAGCACGTAGAACCGATGGGCGTTGGGGCGGAAAGGTTCTCGAGTGGCGACCACGTACCGGAAGGCGTAGCGTGGGCAGGCCCCCCACACGGTGGACCGATGACCTGGTGAAGGTCGCGGGTGTCCGCTGGATGCGGGTGGCGCAGGACCGGTCATTGTGGAAGTCTTTGGGGGAGGCCTATGTCCAGCAGTGGACGTCTTTCGGCTGACATGATGATGATGATGATGATGAACGTTTCATTTGTGTGAGGTGTGCAATAAAGAGCATTCGTATCGTATCGTATATTATATATACATAAATAAATAGAAAACATCCAAGTCTCAGGAACATATTTCTCTGCTCACCACAGAAACAAATAATCATTAATTTAATATGCTTTGGCTAGTGCAGGTGATGTGATGATAAAATGTCAGAGTGTTCGAGAGAAGTATGAGTGGTAATTATAATGAATGAGTTCTTAATTTAGTTTAATGTAGATCCTAAGCTATTTCCAGTAACACTTAAGGTTTTACAGTCATGTTACTCAATTTTATAATTCGATAAGTTATTGTTAAGTTGTAATTTAAGAGTGTTAATAATTATAGCGCGCTCCAGTGAAGTTTTTGACGTAGTATCAAGTTATGAGTCATAATAGTTTTTGAATTATTTGGTTCAAAAGGTATTTAGGTATTTTATTATTTAAAAAAATATTGTGTTTTTAAATGTATACTTATACACGCAACACGCACGCACTATATTGTGTTTTTAAATATATACTTATACACGAAAAACACGCTTTAAACAATAATGCTATATCTTATCTTATTAATTAAAGACAATACTTGTTTCGAACTATGAGATTATATTTGAAATTATGGATTAAGTTATATATTAATGTAACCTTTTATATGTGACATGTAATATTGATAATATTATAATATATTATAATAGGGGGGACAATCTTACACAAATCGACCTAGTCCCAAACTAAGCAAAGCTTGTACTATGGGTACTAGACGACGATATACATACTTATATAGATAAATACATACTTAAATACATAGAAAACATCCAAGACCCAAGAACAAATATGAATGATGTGAAAAATGCACAAATAAATGCCCTGGCCGGGATTCGAACCCGGGACCTCTAGCTTCGGATACAGAGTCACTACCAACTAGGCTAAACAGGTCGTCAAATCAGGTGAATAAAGAGTATGAGTATGAGTATTAATATAACTCTAGAAGAGTAAAAAAATACACCTCAGTTATCTTTGAAGAACAAAAACTTAAAGACTGGGACCACTTGGAAATAATGGCTGGCTTGCTCAATGTGGACCATTTAATTTTTTGCTCCTGTTACAGGGCCCATCCTATATTTCAATGAAATGAAATGAAATCAATTTATTCCAGAACATGTCCATATGTTATACAATAAGATAAAAAATAACAATAACCTATGACTATTGTATTCGTTATAATTCCTTAACTCGTTGCTAGAAGAACGGGGTCCCCTGATCAAGTACTACCCACACTCACTAGGAGGTCCCAAGCCCCAACCATGTCCTATTTAGTGAAATCAATGATTTAAAAAAAATAATGATTATGTGTTTTCAGTATGATGAGATGATGCCTCCCGACACAGACACGTTCTACGGCGGATTCTACATCAACAGCGGCTCGCTAGAGTTCAAGAGTGTTCCTGACAACCGAGGGTCCGACGTCGAGAATGGCAGAAGGAATAAGGTATTGCCATTACTTACTTTAACCCTTAAGCTTCTCGAGACCACGTACCGGAAGGCGTAGCCTGGGCAGGCCCCCACACGGTGGACCGATGACCTGGTAAAGGTCGTCGGTGTCCGATGGATGCGGGTCGCACAGGGCCGGTCATTGTGGAAGTCTTTGGGGGAGGCCTATGTCCAGCAGTCTTGATGATGACTTTAACCCTTAACCGCCATCGTCTTATTCATGATGTTTTTAGGGTTCCGTACCTCGAATGAAAAATCGAAACCCTTATAGGATCACTTTGTTGTCCGTCCGTCCGTCTGTCTGTTTTTCTGTCAAGACCCTTTTTCTCAGGAACGCGTGGAGGTATCAAGCTGGAATTTATATCAAATACTCAGGTCTACTGTCCCTTAGAGTTGTGAAAAAATCAAACTTCTAAGCCAACGCAATCAAAAGATTCATATGCCGCAAATTTTCGGCGCTCGCCAGGGAATCAAAACCTACAGGGTACTTCCCGTGAACTCGGGGTCTTGAAATTTGGTACGAAGCAACGTCTTATAGCACAGATAAAGGAAAAATTGCGAAAACCGTAAATTTTTTGTTACATCGTATAATAAGAAAAATATTTTTACGGAACCTTCGGTGCGCGAGTCTGACTCGCACTTGGCCGGTTTTTTTTTATTCCGTTAATGGCGAGGCCAGATTCCTGAGGTGAAAAAAAAAAAGATCCTTTCTAAGACACTAAGTATTCCAATTCTTACCATTTCGAAGATATTCAAGAATTCATTTTCGTTAACTTAGAAATGTACTTGACTTTTTGTGATATAGTTTTAAAAATGACTCTTCATCATATCAGTTGGTCATAGGCCTCCCCTAAAGAGTGCCACAATGACCAAGCCTGCGCCACCCGCGTCCAGCGGACTCCTGCGACCTTTACCAGGTCATCAGTCCACCTTGTGGGGGGCCTACCCACTCCTAAAAATGAGTCACAAAATTTTCAAATCATTCTTGTATAGTGTTATGCCAATTTAACTTTTATATGTTGTGTAACAGAGGAGGATATCGTCGAGCAGCAGTGAAGATTCTTCAGAGAGTTCGTCGGAATCTGAGAGTGCTGATGAGAAGGAATCGAAAACCATCGCCAATGGAGCAGTTCATAATGAGCATAGGAAAAAGGTGATTGTGAATTACACTACCGACAGAAAGTTGAACTCAACACAAAATATGCAAATAATCAACATTGATTGATTATCCACTCAATTGTGATTCATCTGTCCGTTAGTACTCTCAACCAGTTTGCAAAAGTCCAATCCTTGTGAGAAATAGCCCATTGCAATATTTTTGCCTTGTTTGGTATTCGTAATAATTTATGAAAATTAAATTAAAAATTGTGTTTGGTCCTAAACTTTTTGACGGTAGTGTAACTGTTGCTCCATAAACTACAACTTAGAAAAGTTAAAAAACCACCGACATTTTCATTTCAAAGCTCAATATCTCAAAATAGGCTGAACAGATTCTCATGAAACATGGCTAAGAACACTGGGGATAAAATTATCAATGTCACAAAAAAACGTAAATCTGTTCATCCGTTTGGGAGCTACGATACCACAGACAGATGCACTGACACACACTTTAAATTAATAACACCCCTCTCTGCGTCGGGGGTTAATAAAATACCATCGCACACCTTATCTAGTAAGTATCATATTGCTAGAACTTGTAAAATATTTGACTAGTCATGGTTTGAGATGCTTCGCTAAATGTCAGTGATGAGCTGATTTCGCATCAACTGGTTAATTTCCATTTGACAGTCACATTACATCACTGTAAAATCTTGCAAAATACCCCAGGCCTAAATACAACCCATCATCATTAACTGTGCAAATTATAGAAGTTATCAATATCACCATCAAATTATGACCAAATTTAGTTGTCGCCCCACTTTCAATCAAATCTCGTCGGGTATGGGGACCCGGGGATGGGCAGCAGCATCCCTGGAGTGCGTTGAAGATATTGCGATCGCCAAGCGCATGCCAAGCGTGGCGATCATGGCACTTTCTCCCCATGGGCCAGGTCCAGCAGTGGACGTCCTTAAGCTGATATGCTGTATGCGTCGTCGATGTCACTTCTTCAATCCCCAATGGACGCTTAATGAATAATGATAAAACTTGTTTATTTACAGAAAAGCAAAGATATTGATAAAAAGAAGAAAGCGAAAAAAATCAGAAGAACTGATTCTTCGGCGGCTACATCAGGGAAGCAAACATCGGACGGTATGTTTTTTTTAAATAGTTTTAATGTCCTTTTCAAATTACCAATTATGGGAATTTGGTCTATTATTCTCTAATTTGTATATTTCTGGGTGGATGAACTTGTTCTTGTTGCTATTTTGTCTTGGTAAGCTTGCGGACAAAGTTTCTTCGAAAATATTGTGATAAAATGCATCCTACCATGCGTTTAAAAGATGCCACATGAAATTTAATAATAAATAATAATAATAATATTGGGGGACAATCTTACACAAATCGACCTAGTCCCAAACTAAGCAAAGCTTGTACTATGGGTACTAGGCGACGATATACATACTTATATAGATAAATACATACTTAAATACATAGAAAACATCCAAGACCCAAGAACAAATATCCGTGAAAATGCACAAATAAATGCCCTGGCCGGGATTCGAACCCGGGACCTCTAGCTTCGGAGGCAGAGTCACTACCAACTAGGCTAAACAGGTCGTATTTATTTATTTATTCGTAGGAGAACCAACAGCAATAAAACTAAGTAACAACAGAGCCAATTACAGGATCTCACATATAGCGTTTGAGTAATATACTTAAACAAAGTTCTAAAACAAAATGCGTACTCGGAACACAGTTAAACATCCAACAGCATTATTTTAAATATTGGGGAAATTATTACACAATGAAAAAACACCATTACTTTTGAATACAGTGCCATTTACAGCGACACAATGACATAACGCAATGAATACAGCCTTTTTTTTTTCGTGGAGAAAACCTGCGATCCAGGTGCCCAGTCATCGGGGAATGACTGGGTTATGTGGTATTTCTATCCAATAAAAACTCCACGTTGACCGCCATCTGCGCTCGAATGAGGAGGACTCCAGGATCTTAGTACTGAACGCACTGGGGCTCCCCCTTGGGCTGTACTCCTTTTGGCTCGTCGTCACTTTCCCTGGGGTTGTTAGTCGGGTGCTGTGGTCCCCGCCACGTGGTGTACTCGCAACCCCGGTGACCCCCTTTAGTCGCCTTTTACGACAGGCGGGGGAGACCGTAGACCGTAGAATGAATACAGCCTAAGCTCACTGTGTACTCACAACTCAACTTATTAAGAAGAAAAGTATAAGAAGTTCATAAGTGACATACCTTATTGTTAAAAAATAAATAAAGTAAAATAGTTTGTCAGCGAAAATACGCTTTCTCCATGCCTCGCCTCGCAGAGGGGATTTTGCAATTGAATATATCAATATCTAACTCCTTGGGTCCATAGATTATTCCATAGATAACCCCCTCTAGATGGAGATTATAGGGCGACGTGCGGTCACCTCACCTAAGTACCACTAGTACATGTAAGCAGCAACGCGTCGCGCTCTCAGTCAGACTCGTCCAGGTTCGCGATCTATACGTACGTCAAATAAACGAGCATTACAAAATCGATTTCATCCATTAAAACCGTTTTTTGCGTGTAAAGTTGTGTGGGAAAAGCTCTCGAACAGCAAACTACAAGAATGACGGAATAACATTTCGCAGGAACTTAAATTAATTACAAAAGGCATATTTTATTCTGCCAGGCGGAGTTCATTTTACACTAGCCATTAAGAAGTACTGAACTAAAGTATTCTTGTCCCTTTCCAACCAATTCAAATGTCAATATACTCTCCCTTGTGACGAAAGTACATGCTCTGGCTAGTGCTGTGCCAGTGACGCTTTCGACATTACCGTATAAGGCCCGATTTCAATTAATTATGTATTCATCCATGTTTTGTTGCACTATTTCAATATAATAGAATTTGCTGTCGCTCTTATTCAATTTAGTATATGACCATCTCGCTGGGTAGCGGTATTATTATTTGACGTCTACTCTGGTACTCTGAGATACATACTTTCGAAAAAAGTAACCCTCGAGCTTCCTTCTGGCGCAGTGGGGTAAAAACTAAAATAACCGTTTTATATTTTTATTGTAATTTGTATTACGTCTTTTTTGCAGATAACGCGCACGGCGATGCTGAAAGCGCTGACTCCCGTACCTCCCAATCCGACTCGCTGACTTCTAAACCCGCGCCCAGCTCAGAAAATGCAGTCACCTCAGACAGCTCCAGGTATTTTACATACATTTTTAGGGTTCCGTACACGACCAGTAAATTGTATCATCTTCATCATCAAATTTAAGAGTTATCCTCGTGTCGGTGGAGTAGAATGTTCAATCTGTGCGGCATCACTTAGGGAGGTATTCCACTCATCCAATATATTTGTCCAATATACATTTGATCAAAGAAATTGGATGATTTCATCCAACTTGGATGGGTGGGACCCCGACATTTGATCAAAGATTCTGATGACAGTTAAATCAATATGGCTATTCCACCACTTATACTACCCTTAGGGTGGTATTCCACTCGTCTAATATCTTGGTCCACTTTGTCAAATCTTTGATCAAAGTTCTTTGACCTAGGCCCATTCCACCCATCCAATATCTTTGTCCAAGTTTAAATTTTTTTCATGCGTAGCCATATTGATTTAACTGTCATCGGAATCTTTGATCAAATGTCAGGGTCCCATCCAAGTTGGATTAAATCATTCAATTTGTTTGATCAAATGTATATTGGACAAAGATAGATGAGTGGAATACATCCCTTAGATTTAACATAACTATACCATATTCATATTACCAGTACAAATCATGTAAAGAAATCACATTCGAGTACTTGGACACCTTCAAAGTTGGTGATTTCGGAAATTGATCTCGTTATAAAACGTATTAAAATATAATGAAACGGGTCTGACGAGCGATATTCGACCTTAAAGACGGGAGTGCCCCGTTTCATTATATTGTAATATGTGTCAAACTCACGGGAGTTTTCTAAAAAGTTTTAAAACATACTATTTTGCAGATTTCTGACTAATAAGATAATGTAGATGAAATGTATGGAAATAATTTATTAATTTATTTTTAAATTCATTATATGTGATTTGATTAAAAGAATTGTATTGGTGTAATCAATATAGTATAGTTGTCAAATTTTTATGTAGAACATAAAATAACTAAAATACGCCTAATATCAGATTCAGTAATGGAATAAATTCTTAAGTTTCCTAATGTTGACGATTTAGGCTGGGTTGCACCAAACCGTCTGTAATCGTAAGCTGTGTTCGTTAAAATTTCGATGTATGAAAAGTTTGACAAGTTTCTATGGGATTACAGCTGGCGGCGCCATATTTAACGTTGATCAGTCTGTGATCGTAAATCGGTGCAACCCAGCCTTATTCTCTCAAAGCTGGTATATGTATAACTATTTTGTTTTTACCGTTTTTACTACTATACAATGTCCCCTTACATCTTGCCAGGATATCTATCCGTCAAGAGATAGGTGCAGGCTGTAAAACAGCCTTGTGTAGCTATTCAACGCTTACAGGAAACGCTGAGTCCTCAGCTTATCGTCAATGCTAACTATAAATCTAGTTAAATTAGTTAGTTATTTGGTCAAATGTATCATATTATATTATCTATCTGGTATGACATTTGTCAGCCTGTTTAGCCCAGTCTGTAGTGACACTGCCTCCGAAGCTAGAGGTCTTGGGTTCGAATCCCGGTAAGGGCATTTGTTTCTGTGGTGAGCAGAAACAACTGTTCCTGAGGCTTGGGTGTTTTCTATGTATTTAAGTATAAATACATATATATCTATTAAATATATCGTCGTCTAGTACCCATAACACACGCCTTATTGAGCTTACTATGGGATTGGTTCGATTTGTGTAAATAAAAATGTCCCCATTATTTATTTATGTATTATATATGACAATATTTTTTTAATTTATACTTGTCTTACTTCCAGGGATGTTGAGGCGAAATCCGAAGTGAAATTACCGGAACCAGTGATTCAAGTGTTGGAGCAGATAGAGTCCGCAGTCAGCAGGCATCTGGCCGAGCATCCGGATACGCCCACGGCGCAGCTCACCGCCCTCAACGAGAAATATCTGTTGAGGTGAGGTTTCTGGCTGCCCAAGCAGATATATGTCTAAAAACGTCGGCCTGTTTAGCCTAGTTGGTACTGATACTGCCTCCAAAGCTAGAGGTTCTGGATTCGAATCCCGGTAAGGGTATTTGTTTCTGTGGTGAGCAGAACCGTTTATTCCTGAGACTTGGATCTTTTCTATGAATTTAAGTATTTATCTATTAAATATATCGTCGTCGAGTACCCATAACACAATAGTCCGGGAAAGAAACTTTCAGTTGTTCGAGAATCGCACATTAAATCCTACACTGTATTTGTTTTTGCAATCCGATAGAACATTATTTTGGGATAATAAGTCAAAGGTTTTCCCCAAAAAATATATTGAGCTTTTCCCAAAAAAAAATTTAAAGTTTATATTCTTCATTAAATATAAACATTAAATCCTACACTAGTGATTTTTGATCTAAAGGGACTAACATATTATTAAAAACAGTATTTTAAAAAATCACCATTTATATCGTAGAGCATATATAAATAATAATAAAGATATTGAAAAAAATTAATAACAGCTATACATTAATTCAAAAGTTGGTGATTTTTGACTATACTGACAGGACAATTATTTTACCCATTCTTCAAAAAGAAAACCACCGGGGACTTTATTATTACTATGTTTTAAACAATTTTAACTGATTTTAGTACAGACGCATTAATTCTACAGTAGTCTTTTTTAATACACCTTATGGCTATAAATATAAAACCTACCATAATATCAAATTATCCCTCGTTAACACACTTAGCATTTACTACAATTGCCAAATTATTGATTGTCGAAATAAACGTGATCGGCGTAGGGCGCGGATCAACAACGCTAGCAAGGCGAGCCCTAGGTACGATACGATTCTAACCTAACTGCACAAGGGTTTTCAAGCGTTTGCCCAGTAGATACGTCTCATATTTGAATGGCGCCATCCGATCGGAAGCGGTGTGAATAATTATTAAATAATTTTATTAATTATGTACCAAATCGGTTTGAGACAATTCCAAATGATTGTAATGTATAACATATAAGATGTAACTAGAGTGCTCAGCCCGTTTGGTTTATTGGTACACATCACATCAAAAACATTATTTACCTATATGTAAAAAGATGGAGAAGGATTCTTATACCTATTTACTACAAAAAAGTTTTGAGATGTAATGTTAAACCGAGTCGATTATTTTAGTCAGTACCGGGGAGTTTCAATAAATGTTGTTACCTACAAATCTAAAGTATACAGGGTAGAAAAAACAATATATTCATTTTAATTTAGTAGTATTACGGAGTTACGGATGCGGTTTTTTATTTCACCTTTTATTGTAATGTTGTCTACTATTTCTGCGACTGATGCTCGTTAATAAAAATATTTAAAGGCTTAGAGAAAACAAAATTACGATTGCGTTCTTTTTGTAACGAAAGTGGATCATACCTACAAAATATATGGGT
Organism: Notocelia uddmanniana; assembly: GCA_905163555.1. Taxonomy (NCBI): domain Eukaryota; kingdom Metazoa; phylum Arthropoda; class Insecta; order Lepidoptera; family Tortricidae; genus Notocelia; species Notocelia uddmanniana. The sequence goes on from LR991063.1 coordinate 26,345,845, forward strand.
ACCCCAACAAAGGAATCAGTTAAGTTTGGTTTTAATTAAAGCCCTTAACTATGTAAATTTCTATTAATAACGACCCGAATATAACAATTTAAACGAATTAAATTGCGGTTATTCTGTGACATTTCACAGAATATACGAAACGCAGTACGGGATTTAATTAGTGTAGGTGTTTCCATTTATGTGGGTAGCATAAGAAATATAGAATAAAATCAGTCTTAGCTGAACGCTTGTGTTTAACTCCCGTGCCCCGATCATCTACTCTGACATGGCGCAGTCGGTATTAAAATGAAAGATGGATTTACGCTTAAACTTGCCTTAAAAAGTGTTTGTCACAACTACTGTCGGCGGAAGTGATCAATTGCAGACTCAACGCAGCAAATTGTCGGATCATTTGCAACTATGGAAGCGATTTTACAACCACCGCCGCCATTCTTATTCGAGAACAATTTAACAAATGTTACAACAGGAAATTTAAGTGCCGAGTGGGAAATTGGAAAAAGTCATTCGAAGTCTACTTTGAAGCATGTGAACTGTAGAAAAAGAGTGAAAAAGTGCAAATAAATATATTACTACACATCATCGGGCACAAGTGCCGAGAAGTTTATGAACAGTTTACGGAAGAAATTAAGTCAGTAGAATTATTGATAAAAAAAAGTGATGATTTCTTTGTGCCGATAAAAAATTTTGCAGTTAAGAGACACAAATTTTTTAAAAGAAATCAAAATGAATTGGAGTCATCGGAGCAGTATATTTTTGAACTAAATAAAATAGCATCTAAATGTGAGTTCAAGGGGTTGTGTGAGGGTTTAGTGTGTAGCAGATTTATATGTGGCGTGAGAGATGTTGGCCTTTCGGAGCGGTTGCTCAGGGAACCTGACATATCATTGAAGAAGGCAGTGGAGATATGCAAGTTAGCTGAAATGTCGAGAATGCATGCATTGAATATTAACTCAAATAACCAACAACATCATGCACACGAAATTTTAAAAACCGCCGAACATTCCGGAACCGAACCCTGCGACGTACATATGGTAAGCCGGCGCCCGGTCAGTCGTCCGCGTCCGCCTTATACACCGTCGCGACCAAATGCGCTAAGCGGACCTCGAGAACGTCAAATGAACTACAATACAAATAGTTACCAGCCGTCATACCCTGCTCAACGACCAGCGTATAGAAATCCTACTACACAACCGAAGTTGAATAGTTCACCTAGAACGTTTCCCAGTTGTGGCAATTGCGGTCGTGCTCACAGAAAAATGGACTGCCCCGCGTTCGGCGTACGGTGTAACAATTGCAATAATAATCACAGATCGAACAACCCACCACAACCGACCTGACATCACATTAATAGACAAAAGCAACAAAATTGGGTACCACATAGACATAGCCGTCCCTAAAACACAATTTACAAAGCACGATAGCCGAAAAACTGACAAAATACATCGAACTGAAAGATGAAATAACCCGCATATGGCACCTGCAGAAGGTCACCATAGTACCGATAGTTCTATCCACTACAGGCGTGATACCGAAACAACTACATATATCTCTAAAGACCCTAAACCTACCGCTGAAAACGTACAACCTCCTCCAGAAAGCAGTCATTCTTAACACATGCCGAATTGTAAGAAAATCCTTACAAACTGACCAAGAAGTCTCTCCTTATACGATACCACCCTCACAGTTAAACCCACAACCAGCCTCCCACTCGACCTCACTGCCAATCCCACCATAACACCTACTGTTTTCACTGAACCACTTACCACGCACTTTGAGATACTCACCACACAAACTGCTATATCATCCCCCAGTGAGGAAATGTAGACGTCTAAGATACTAAGATATATGTATAAATTTACCTGATATGCACTTGGCTTAGGCCCGTGCATAGCAGTACACCGGTTTAAAAACCGAGATAATGAAAAGCTGGAAATAATAATCATAATAAGTATACTTTATTGCACCACACAAGAGAACAATGTTACACAAAAAAAACTTACATAACTAGTAATGGTAGCAACAGGCGGTCTTATCGCTTAAAGCGATCTCTTACAGACAACCTTTGGGTAGCAGGAAAAGTTATCAAAATAAAATTATGAACATGTAGTGCAAGAGTACAGGAAGAAGAGTCATATATACATCTCACAAGAAATATTAAGTAAATACATATTAACATAATATATATAGATTTATATATAAATATACATAAATACATACTTATATAAATATATATAATAAAAGGCAACTTAAGGGAGCGACAAGTAATAATATTTCAGCTGGTTTTTAAAAATAGGAAGAGATTTGGCACATCTTATATAAGACGGTGCAATCGTATGAATCACTACGCGAAAATGTGCAGGTCGTCGCGCTGAGTGTACGAGATACAGGAAGACTCCACCGATCAGGTAATCACTCGAACTAATAATGTAAGCAGTGACTGGTCAATACAATTAGAGATATATATAAAGTTCTCAACAGTTTTAAATTGGATTCTGGAGCGGATGTCAACGTGTTGCCTAAACGATTTTTGAATAGTATTCATTTAACGACGGATGATAAAACGTCGATTAAGTTACGAGGTTATTCTGGGGATAACATTATTGTGGTTGGAAAATGCTATTTAAAGGTTATTCATAAAGGAAATATATTTTTCCTGAACTTCATAGTTGCTGATGTTGTAAGGAACCCTTAAAAATATATATTTTTTAGATTTTATTTTACCACGTTGTCAGTTTTATATCATCATCATCATCATCATTTCAGCCGAATGACGTCCACTGCTGGACATAGGCCTCCCCCAAAGACTTCCACAATGACCAGTCCTGCGCCAGTTTTATATATCGATGCTAAATTGCAGCTTTCTAGCACTAACAATCACAGGGCAAAGCCTCGAACAGACAAATAGACATACGGACATGCCGAAACTATAAGGGTTCCTACTTGACTACGGAAGTACGGAACCCTTAAAAAAGGTTTTAATTTTTGTTGACCAATGTGGAATTGACCTTATACCACTAATAAGTGACGCTACATCAGAAATCGGAAAAAAGGTTACATACGTCATATAATACCGACCCTCACACACTCCAAATCGATACAAAAATTGAAATTTTATGACATTACAAAGAAAAGAAGACCACACACCTGTGTGTGTGGTCTTCTTCATTTAATCTATGCTATAAAGCTGTCTTTATAGCATAGATTAAATATATAATGCACACTTAATTTTACATTCATCATAAACGATGACGAAGCAGTGTCCACTCGCTTTGACCGCCCGTAAACGACTAAATATGGCCAATAAGAAAAGCTATGTTCATGCGGTAGATAATAGACTGCGTTTCCAATGTACTTGATCTATTTCTACCAAATAATTGGTAGATTTTAATGAAAAAATATGGTAGCAAGTTTCGTTCCATAAAAGCATGGATTCAGGCACACTAAGTTTTTTGATAAAATTGAGATTTTTTCAACGCTTAATTAAGCTGAGAGCGTAATAAAACTATTTAAAGTACATCGAATATGCTCTAAAACGATGAGAATAAAAAAAATTGCACGAAAGCACATTTACAATTTGTATGGAAAAGCGTCGTCACCATAAATTATAAAATACAAAAAAAAATTGTAAATCTTCCTTTTGTTGATAGTTAAGGAGTCAATCAATCAATCAATCTTTGTGTTATATGGCCCCATCGATATTGTCGATGATTCCGCCAACGTCAAGGTCAAAAAAATGCTTAAAATACTATTTTATGACATACAAGGACAGACATGATACTAATATGAATAGTTTTTATAAAACATCAGAGCACATTTTGTATGTAACGAAGTCCAATTTTTGGGCCTTGCCCGCAAATCAACGGAACCTGAATGGCAGGTATATTAGAAAAATACAGGTAATTCATATTGGTTCATGCTGCGATTGCTGCGACATAAAAAGAAGTTATTTTTACCACTCATGCTTATAGTAAGACCCGAGAAGCTAACAAACTTACACCTCATCAAATGAAAGCTTTTCAATAGTTATTTCATAACCTAATTAATTACTTTAGTTGGATTCGGATAAAGTTCAACTTTGTACACTCCTATCCAAGGTAAACATGTGAAAATGGTGTGTTTAGTGCGGTTAAAAGCATTATTTCATGCCTTTACAACCCAATAATTGCGGATGTAACATAGAAATAAAAACCAAATGTGATTGATTGATCATTTATTAAACATTAACTATAATATCTTTCTACAAATCACTATGTTTAATATACGCGCTCTCTTCAACGCTCGAGAAGAGATTTCGTGTGCCGAATTTCGTTACATAAACTCAAATATTTTTCATTAATATACGCCATTTTTTAAACATTGTTTTTATTCAATTGGCAACAATGTTTTCTTATTAGTATATCTATGGATACCCCACCTGCTGTTGACCATAATAACTTGTAATCCAACATTTGAAGTGAACGTTCATGAGTGTATCCTGTTTATGTAACACAGTCTTATTTGGTCATTATAAAAATAACTGCATATTTTTTTTATACATACATAAACTCACGCCTATATTCCCAAAAGGGATAGGCAGAGCATATAAAAATTATTTTTCTGTGCCCTTTTTAGCAATTGCAGGTTTGTTTTATAATGTATACAAATTATATATATCTCGAAAATGTTATGTCTGATGTATGATTTAGGTCTCATGCATGAATCGTATGAAATAATAAAAGTATATAGTCATTGGGATGTCTCAAATTATGAGTTTGTATTCCCTTTGGGAATTGTTTTCGTCACTTTTGTGTAGCTATGTAACGCTTTTATGAAACGTATGTAACACTTCTGGTCAGAGTTTTATGTAACACACTTACATAAAGAACTGACCATAAAGGTAACGTAAACGCGCCATCACATTGGTTTATCATCATCACACTTAAAAAATACTTTAAGTTTGATGATGAGAAAGATAAACCGATTTAAACTTAAGTTAAATAAAGGTATACATACGAATATCATTGACACATAATAATACCGGATTTTCAACAATTACGATATGTTCTGGTACATATGAATATAGGCACCTTCATTTGGAATTTTGCTACTTTGCATTTTGTTACTTTTTGTATTTTTTTAGGGTTCCGTACCCAAAGGGTAAAACGGGACCTTATTACTCAGACTCCGCTGTCCGTCCGTTTGTCTGTATGTCTGTCACCAGGCTGTATCTCATGAACCGTGATAGTTAGGACAGTTGAAATTTTCACAGATGATGTATTTCTGTTGCCGCTACAACAACATATACTAAAACCAAAATAAAATAAATATTTAAGGGAGCTCCCATACAAAAAAATACAAAAAGTTGCTTGTTGTATTCATCAGGCGCTGGGTCTCAAAGTGTATGGGAAAACTAAAATCCGACTCGCACTTGACCAAAATTCTACTTGATATTATTTATTACTGATAAACTATATTATTATTTAAATTTAATTAAAAAAGGTTATAATAAAGTGTCTTATGTTGTATAGATAATAGTATGGAACCCATCGTGCGCGAGTCCGACTCACACTTGGCCGGTTTTATAAAACATATACCATGTGTTTTAATTTATGTGACACATTTCGCCAGTGACAGACATTATTATCTTCAAATTACTGAAATACTCAATTGCTGCACTGGGGATAAACGCACGATGATAATCTGAAGACCTTATTTAATGAATAGAAAAAGCTTCCAAAACTGTAGGTTTTAATGTGAGTAAATTTTTTTCTTTCCCCGACTACAAGCCTTATTGAGCTTATTATGGGAATAGTTAGATTTGTGTAAAAAATTTGTTCTACAATATTTATTTTATACCAGTGTCTTATGTTTTTCTTTTCGTAGCCAATCCTTTATTACTGAGAATCGTGTTTCTCTTTTAAGTGTTATGGAGTATAGAGGGAAGAGTGGATGAGATAGCTAGAAGATTGTTGATATTTTGGCAAATTTGAGAATCGTCCTTATATAGCCGCCAGTTTCCCCTCTGGCTAGATGCTGGTAAAGAGCAATCCCATTTTTAGGGTTCCGTAGTCAACTAGGAACCCTTATAGTTTCGCCATGTCTGTCCGTCCGTCTGTCCGTCCGTCCGCGGATAATCTCAGTGACCGTTAGCACTAGAAAGCTGAAATTTGGTACTAATATGTATATCAATTACGCCGACAAAGTGGTAAAATAAAAAGTGGAAAAAAATATTTTATTAGGGTACCTCCCCTATACGTAACGTGGGGAGTGATTTTTTTTTTCATTTTAACCCTAACGTGTGATATATTGTTAGATAGGTATTTAAAAATAAATAGGGGTTTACTCAAATCATTTTTTGATAATGTTAATATTTTCGGAAATAATCGCTCCAGAAGTTAAAAAAAATGTGTCCCCCCCCCCTCTAACTTTTGAACCATAAGTTTTAAAAATATGAAAAAAATCTCAAAAGTAGAACTTTATAAAAACTTTGTAGGAAAATTATTTTGAACTTGATAGGTTGAATAGTTTTTGAAAAAAATACAAAATTAATTTCTGAACTAAGTTTGTAATTTAACCGTATAAACAGGTGTTTATTGTACCTGTCATTTCTACAAAATCACAATGAAATGACGTGCTTTTTAGGGTTTTGTGTGTCTGTACTTAATATGTCAACTTAATGTGACGGACGGAAAACTACGGAACCCTACACTGAGCGTGGCCCGACACGCTCTTGGCCGGTTTTTTAATAATAAAAAAAAGTTAAGTAGAAACCGTAATGCTATAATCACGGACCCGCTTGCCCCATCTTGATGAAGACCTGGATGTTTCTGCTCTGTCGGCTCGCCAGGCCACCCCTAACGGGGACTCACCCGGCAGGGCTTGACCTCGCCAACGGAAGAAGCGGATGATCCCACCACCGGACCCCAAGAGCCGTGCTCAACACCGATACCCTTCCGTAGTTGCGGACGGCGACTGATTCCGTTTCCAGTCTCGTATGGCTTCCCCGGACCCGAACAGGTCCGAGAGATGACTCAACGCTTACGAGGGTAAAACTGAAAGTTTCGGGAATAGAAGAAAATATGCAGTATAAGTGAGTTTATTTATTTTTATTGTTTTTCAAAATATTCTCCTTTGTATTTCATGCACTTATGCATGCGTTCAAACCAGCCCATAAAGCACTTTTTGAACTCTGAAGTAGGGGTCGACAAAATGGCTATTTTATAGGACTCCACTGCTTCTTCTGGCGTCTGAAACCGCTAACCACGCAGTTTGTCCTTGATTCTGGGGAATGTAAAAAAGTCGTTGGGACTTAAGTCAGGGCTATATGGAGGCTGGTCCAATATTTCGACTTTTTCACCGTCCAGGTACTCAGTTGTTGTCCGAGCGGTGTGTGGGCTGGCGTTGTCGTGGTGAAGGATGATGCGACGACTAGGGTTTGTTTTTCGGAGTTCAGCAAAGACGTTCGGCAAACAAATAGTGGTGTACCAATCAGCATTGACTGTTCTACGATCCTCAAGAGCCACAGTAGCTACGTGACCAGATTTAGAGATAAACGTAGCCACCATCTTCTTAGCCGTACTGCGAGAACGAACAACTTTTGTGGGTTTGAGCTCGTCTTCGAAGACCCATACTCGGGATTGGTTTTTAGTTTCAGGCTCATAAGCGTATATCCACGACTCGTCACCTGATACTATGCTAAAAACAGCATTTGAGCGTCCCTTGTTAAATCTTTTCAAAGTTTTGCGGCACCAATTGACACGGACTATTTTCTGCTCGTCAGACAATAGGTGAGGTATCCAACGGGAAAATAACTTTTTCACGCCTAATTCTTCTTTTAAAATAATTTGTATTTGACTCATTCCAATACCCAGGTGCTCTTGAATTTCCCGATATGTCACATGTCGGTCTTCATTTATCAGACGACGCACAACATCGACGTTTTCTTGCGTGACTGCCGATTTTGGTCGACCTTCACGCACTTCGTCGGTGAGGGATACACGGCCACGTTGAAATTCTGAATACCACCTGTATATTGTAGTCTTTGAAGGAGCTTCAATATTAAAAGCAGCAACCATCCGCTCTTCACATTGTTTTTGTGTTAGTCCACTTTTAAAGTCATAATAAATCATAGCTCTGAAATTTTCACGGCACAATTCCATTTTAAGCAGTGACTCGACGACTTCAATAAACAATTGAAACCGAACCATACTTTTTTTTTTCTAAGTGGCCAGTGTGTTGAGATAAGGAAACTTCAGAGATTATAAAAAGGTATAATACATGTTAAAAATAAATTAATAAGTATTCGATTCCCGCCACTTTCAGTGCAAGCCTCGTATAAAGCCGCGTATCCACTAGAGGCAGCTTCGGATTGAGCAGCTGCCTCAACCCGAGGCTGCGCAAACGGAGACGCTGCCTCAACCTGAGGCACGCCGCGCGATAAGGCATGTTCGTCGCCGCGGGCCGAGCCATAATTTGTCGGTTTTTTGGCGCGCTCAAAGGAGCCTCAGTCCGAGCCGTGCGTTTAGTGGAGACGGGTGTGTCGCCTCAGGTCGCAATAGAGGGTCTCTTTATTAATTGTGTAAATTACTTTTAAAGCAGCAGCTACTCTACGCGCGTATGGTGCGATCGCATTTTTGTTTTAAACTGAGGGAGTACTGTGCACCGAAAAAAGAAAATCTTCCTGTCGTAAGGCAAATTTTTTGGTTCGCCGGAGGCTCTCAGTTTCAGAGGAACGTCGCGGATCAAGGTGAGGCGACACACCTTCCTTTGATCCACAACGTGCTTCGATCGTACGCCTCGAGAGTGAGCAGCCTCAGTTTGCCACCAGCCGAGGCTGCTCGGCCTGGCTCTGCTCAAGTACTTGGCTTTATCGAGAATGGTCGCAATGGGCGGAACGGAACGGCACTGTTGCAGGCTGGAGGCGGCGCTGGCGGGCAGCGCGGCGGCGGCGCGCGCGCGGCGCGGCGCGTGGGCCCGCGCGGCGCGCGCGCTGCGCTCCTCGCGCGCCAAGCTGCTGCACCGCGTGCAGGCCGTGCTCAAGGCCGCGCCCGACACCACCGCGTCTAGTGAGTACTGTTGCAGGCTGGAGGCGGCGCGCGCGCTGCGCTCCTCGCGCGCCAAGCTGCTGCACCGCGTGCAGGCCGTGCTCAAGGCCGCGCCCGACACCACCGCGTCTAGTGAGTACTGTTGCAGGCTGGAGGCGGCGCGCGCGCTGCGCTCCTCGCGCGCCAAGCTGCTGCACCGCGTGCAGGCCGTGCTCAAGGCCGCGCCCGACACCACCGCGTCTAGTGAGTACTGTTGCAGGCTGGAGGCGGCGCGCGCGCTGCGCTCCTCGCGCGCCAAGCTGCTGCACCGCGTGCAGGCCGTGCTCAAGGCCGCGCCCGACACCACCGCGTCTAGTGAGTACTGTTGCAGGCTGGAGGCGGCGCGCGCGCTGCGCTCCTCGCGCGCCAAGCTGCTGCACCGCGTGCAGGCCGTGCTCAAGGCCGCGCCCGACACCACCGCGTCTAGTGAGTACTGTTGCAGGCTGGAGGCGGCGCGCGCGCTGCGCTCCTCGCGCGCCAAGCTGCTGCACCGCGTGCAGGCCGTGCTCAAGGCCGCGCCCGACACCACCGCGTCTAGTGAGTACTGTTGCAGGCTGGAGGCGGCGCGCGCGCTGCGCTCCTCGCGCGCCAAGCTGCTGCACCGCGTGCAGGCCGTGCTCAAGGCCGCGCCCGACACCACCGCGTCTAGTGAGTACTGTTGCAGGCTGGAGGCGGCGCGCGCGCTGCGCTCCTCGCGCGCCAAGCTGCTGCACCGCGTGCAGGCCGTGCTCAAGGCCGCGCCCGACACCACCGCGTCTAGTGAGTACTGTTGCAGGCTGGAGGCGGCGCGCGCGCTGCGCTCCTCGCGCGCCAAGCTGCTGCACCGCGTGCAGGCCGTGCTCAAGGCCGCGCCCGACACCACCGCGTCTAGTGAGTACTGTTGCAGGCTGGAGGCGGCGCGCGCGCTGCGCTCCTCGCGCGCCAAGCTGCTGCACCGCGTGCAGGCCGTGCTCAAGGCCGCGCCCGACACCACCGCGTCTAGTGAGTACTGTTGCAGGCTGGAGGCGGCGCGCGCGCTGCGCTCCTCGCGCGCCAAGCTGCTGCACCGCGTGCAGGCCGTGCTCAAGGCCGCGCCCGACACCACCGCGTCTAGTGAGTACTGTTGCAGGCTGGAGGCGGCGCGCGCGCTGCGCTCCTCGCGCGCCAAGCTGCTGCACCGCGTGCAGGCCGTGCTCAAGGCCGCGCCCGACACCACCGCGTCTAGTGAGTACTGTTGCAGGCTGGAGGCGGCGCGCGCGCTGCGCTCCTCGCGCGCCAAGCTGCTGCACCGCGTGCAGGCCGTGCTCAAGGCCGCGCCCGACACCACCGCGTCTAGTGAGTACTGTTGCAGGCTGGAGGCGGCGCGCGCGCTGCGCTCCTCGCGCGCCAAGCTGCTGCACCGCGTGCAGGCCGTGCTCAAGGCCGCGCCCGACACCACCGCGTCTAGTGAGTACTGTTGCAGGCTGGAGGCGGCGCGCGCGCTGCGCTCCTCGCGCGCCAAGCTGCTGCACCGCGTGCAGGCCGTGCTCAAGGCCGCGCCCGACACCACCGCGTCTAGTGAGTACTGTTGCAGGCTGGAGGCGGCGCGCGCGCTGCGCTCCTCGCGCGCCAAGCTGCTGCACCGCGTGCAGGCCGTGCTCAAGGCCGCGCCCGACACCACCGCGTCTAGTGAGTACTGTTGCAGGCTGGAGGCGGCGCGCGCGCTGCGCTCCTCGCGCGCCAAGCTGCTGCACCGCGTGCAGGCCGTGCTCAAGGCCGCGCCCGACACCACCGCGTCTAGTGAGTACTGTTGCAGGCTGGAGGCGGCGCGCGCGCTGCGCTCCTCGCGCGCCAAGCTGCTGCACCGCGTGCAGGCCGTGCTCAAGGCCGCGCCCGACACCACCGCGTCTAGTGAGTACTGTTGCAGGCTGGAGGCGGCGCGCGCGCTGCGCTCCTCGCGCGCCAAGCTGCTGCACCGCGTGCAGGCCGTGCTCAAGGCCGCGCCCGACACCACCGCGTCTAGTGAGTACTGTTGCAGGCTGGAGGCGGCGCGCGCGCTGCGCTCCTCGCGCGCCAAGCTGCTGCACCGCGTGCAGGCCGTGCTCAAGGCCGCGCCCGACACCACCGCGTCTAGTGAGTACTGTTGCAGGCTGGAGGCGGCGCGCGCGCTGCGCTCCTCGCGCGCCAAGCTGCTGCACCGCGTGCAGGCCGTGCTCAAGGCCGCGCCCGACACCACCGCGTCTAGTGAGTACTGTTGCAGGCTGGAGGCGGCGCGCGCGCTGCGCTCCTCGCGCGCCAAGCTGCTGCACCGCGTGCAGGCCGTGCTCAAGGCCGCGCCCGACACCACCGCGTCTAGTGAGTACTGTTGCAGGCTGGAGGCGGCGCGCGCGCTGCGCTCCTCGCGCGCCAAGCTGCTGCACCGCGTGCAGGCCGTGCTCAAGGCCGCGCCCGACACCACCGCGTCTAGTGAGTACTGTTGCAGGCTGGAGGCGGCGCGCGCGCTGCGCTCCTCGCGCGCCAAGCTGCTGCACCGCGTGCAGGCCGTGCTCAAGGCCGCGCCCGACACTACCGCGTCTAGTGAGTACTACCCACATTTTTGTTCGTTGCATTACCGGGCACGGATTTTTCATCGCACGATAAGACGAAAAAACTATGCAGTCGATGTTAACATTAAAACTTTATTCTTATTCATATTCGTTCTCGTTCATTTAAATAAAACCAAAAGTTGATCGTATTTTAAATAATAATGTTCATCTACACCCATATAGTGAATCCTCTTTTCTAAAACGTGCTCGGAAATGTTCCTGTTACGTTCGTAATTATAGGCCGGTATGAACCCTATTCCGGTGCTATCCATAGCATATGTCGAAACTTTAAAGAGCCACATGTACTGTAAAACGTTATACAATACACGTGCGTACAGGTAATTCGCAACTCGTGTCGATTTAAAACACTCCCTTCGGTCGTGTTTCAATTTATCACCACTCGTTGCGAATTTCCTGTTCTCTACACTTATATCGTAATGTACTATTATTACTTTCATATTTTGTAAATTATGCATCAAATAACAAAGTAGCGTGTTGCGCAATCCGCCATGGATAATTAAAATAAGAGTAAAGTACTTAAGTTAGTCACTACACTAAACATCCATATTTTTAATAAAAAAAAGTTGTGTTTTAAAGGTGCACACAATATTTGATAATAATTTGCCCAATCGCTCAAGACACGTTATATTATAATTTTAATAATTGGCCGAAACAAGTCCTCCAAAACTACAGTAAATAAATCCATCTTGTTTGAGCTCATTCAAACCCTCTCAACAAGCATTTGGTGACTATGAAAAAAGTACAATGCGACAGTCTTTAAAAATAAAAAAAGTTGACAGAAGCTTAAATTTAATTATATTAGGTATATATTAAAATATAAATTACACTGTCATAGGTAGACTTAAAAAATTTTCATAACTATAAAATACCATTTTCATTAGCCACATGTGTAGCCCATTTTTAAACGCGGAGTTAGTAGCTGCATTTCTAATTGTGGCGGGCAATCGGTTGTAAATTTTTGGCCCCAACCAATAAACGGATCGTTCTGACTTGACGAGCCTGTGGGCTTCGGCGATCAGTCTGTGCTAGTGTTTGTTGCTGCGGAGGTCGTATTAGCACCTTTACACTTGAATAAGGTAATATTTTTGTCCTTATTAGTTATACTAACTGAAACAAACCTCTCATCTCCCAAGCCTGGAATTTTGTTTTTTACTATTCATAAAAAATACTGCGGTAGATGACAGCTTCTGAAACATCAGCATGGTAACTGAAGTTATAGCTCATATCACTATTGGCTCTGTGAACTGTAGACCTCGCACAAAAGATTTTTTTTTTTCATTTTCCAAAATTTCCAAAAACAGACACGAGAAAAAAAATCCATATAGTTATCGAACCAGATCGCAAAATTTCACGAGAACCGGTTGAGCAATGCGACCTGAAGGAGAACATCCGGACAGACAAACAGACAGACATGCGAAAGAATTTTTGTCGAAAGCTGAAACGGAAATGCTTCGCTCGCCCGGTCAATTACAGTTTTTAACCAATCACTATTGTTTTTGTAGAAGTTCCTGCCACCACAACTGCTCAATCCACCACTGCCACCACCACCACAACTGCCACTGCCACGCCGACTGCCACAGCGAACAACAAAAGGAAATACTCTGATGAAACTGATGAAGATATTAGCCGACTCACTGCCGAGGAGAGAGAAGCTAAGATTGTTGATACTTTACAAAGGTGAGAATTGTCAACCGAGGGCTGAAAAGCACCGATTTCTGATCAGAGTGATGCCAATAGTGCGAGTTAACTTAACACTCTGCTTTTCATTTCGAATATGAGGAAACGAACAGAATGCCAAATATGGACAAAAAAATGTTTTCCATATTTTTCTGCTCTAGAGCAAAAATGTTCCACTTTCAGCACGCCACTTAGATGAACAATACCACACTTTCACTCTTAAAAGTGTGTCATTATTGCATTTATTTCTATTCCTATACTTTTCTAGCTTGTTTATATGTTTTTATTACTAAAGATTATTTAGGATCTTGTAATTGATTAACACTATCATGTTATAGAGAAGACCTGAATTAGACATTACATTCACTCTTCATGCAACTGTATTTCTTGGTCTCGCCTCGCAAATTTGAACTTGAAAGGTAGACTTGTATAATGATAATATTTGTTTTCAGACTAAAAGCCTTGATAGAAGACCGTACGCCTGCCATGATGGCCAGTTATCAGGCCGAATGTGACAGGGTTATGGAAGAAAGGTGAGTCCGATAATTACTATTATACAATTTATTTTATCTTAAATGGCTTATTTTTGGTTTCAATATCATGAAGAGGGTATTATTTTGTTCTGTCTGCGAAACATACAATGCCTGATCTTCGGCTTACCATATAAAGTAGATCATTTACATAATCAAGGAATAGGAATAGGCCTAGAATAGATCCCTGAGGTACTACCACTTCTACCACTGTCTCTGAGGAAATGGCTCTATTTATCGCTACCGTTTGATTTCTCTGTGTTAAATATAACTTCATGAGATCTAAGGATCAGAGGACATGCACTCTGATACAATAAAAATTAAACTTACAAATAAAAGTAGCATTATCTACACAATCAAAAGCCTTGGAAAAGTCAGAGAAGACTCCAATGACGTCGTGACTCTTCCCAAGACTGCAAATTAATTTATATCAAACTTGTACCAGCCTCAGTAGTCGACCTACCTTTCGTTAAGCCGAACTGCTGTGCGTGCAAACATTGTGTGAGCAAGAAACGGATTGCGTACATTAGTTTTTGCTAAACGTAGGTAGGATAGAAACTGGACGACAATCAGAGGGATTATCTCTATGACCTAATTTGAAAATAGGAAATACTTTACTACACTTTATCAAGTCTGGAAAAATGGGGAAATAAGCGAACGCGCTGTGAATACACAGGGGACTTTTAGGAGACCCAAAAGAAGTTCCCATTCGGTAATCTAAATATTTGGGGGTGACGACGAGAGCTGTTGGCGATTTCATTTGAATGCCCTAGACGCGCGATCACATATAGAGGGCTCATAATTGGTGGAGGTACTCAACAGAGTGAAAGGTATCCCGCGTTCGAGTAAATCCTAAAATCATCACTTTGGCTTGATGTAATTGTTGATTTCAATTTTCCAGAAAGAAACTCCTAATAGTGTCAGAGGGCAAACCGGTGGAGAAGCGTCTTCCGAAGCGTCGTTTCCCGTGGTGTCAGCGCAGCCGCGCCCTCCTCGCGCGCCTCACCCGGCTCGCCGGCGGACACGACGCCGCCGCCGCGCTGCTCGTGCGCCGCGCCCTGCCGCTGTTCCCGGCCGGCTTCGTCAGGGTGCCCACACTCCTGCGGCAGGCCGAGTGAGTACAACACCCCTAGTACCCTGACCAACCATGTACTTAACCTTTCCAAAGACGTGGCTCTCTGGGGAGCCGGCGGGTTTTGAGACTTAGTTCTATCAAAAAGTCAGTATTATTAGCAGCAGGTTAATAGTCAAACTTTATAATTTTTCTCTTCTTTTCAGTCTCAGCAAAGAATTGAAAGTCTCCGACGTGAAGCGACAACGCTCCGGCTCACAGTCCACAACAACACCAGCGGCCAATTCAACAATATTGACCACAACACTACCCGACCCACTACCAACAACACTGCCGGAGCCCATCCAGTTCCCTAGCTCTCTCACCGTCACCACCAGCGTTAAACCCATAGATAAGACTGAAGAAGACAAGAAAGGTCCCTCCATCTTCGGCTCCCTAATTAACTCCTTCTCGCTGAGCAAAGACTTAATTGTAGAGACTGAAAAGAAAGAACTGGCTTCAGAAAAGAAGGAGGATATTATCCCTAACAATATAGGCAGTATAACGATAACCCCAGTAATTCAGAAAGAGAAGAAACCCAGTCCGCCTATAGAGAAAATCAAAGAGCCGTTGTTGAGAGTCAAATCGCCAGCGGTCCTCAATGAAATGGCTAAAAAAGAAAAGCATAAAAACAAAGACAAAACCCAGAATGTCAAAGAGAAAAGAGTCGATACTCCCTTGCATGTAGATACGAGTCATCAACCCAACAAGAAGGAACCTGCGCCTAGTCCAACGATACCGAAAGAGGAGTTAACGAAGAAGCAAATAGAAAGTATGAGAGTAACAGAGAACAACATACCCCGGCCTGCGTTAGTCCCTGTCCATCATTCCCCGACCTTTGCGAAACCTGACAAAAGACCTCCTGAAGTGAAAAAGAAAAAGGAAATAGTAATTATATCGGACTTAGATCCTTTAGGTGATGTGCAGCAAGAAACAGTGGTAGCGGTAGATGATAGCAGTAGTGATGTGGAAGTGATAGAGGACTCTAAAGACAAAAGTGAATCTGTAAAGTGTGAAGTGCCTTCTAAAGACAAAGTGGATAATCACAAGAAGGACTCGAAGCATAAAGAGCGTGTGAAAGGAACGGAAAATCATCGGCGGGAGAAGGATGATGGGCTTGAAGATGACATTCACACGGTTATGAGGAATTTGAGGGAAATGGAGGTTAGTAGTTATCGTTAATTAATATGAATATTTTGTCTATATTTATTAATAATACCACGGCGGCGGTAAACAAGCGTACGGGCTCGCTCGATGTTAAGCGACCACTGCTGTCATGAAAAACATACACTCCTTTCTTGAAGAACCCCATACTGTAGTCCCTCGGGAAAACCTCTGCAACACGCCCCATTCCACAACCGGAGCGTCCGAGGGAGGAATTTGAGTGCACAGTATAAGATGAAAATTTAAGTACATATAATTTACAATATATTTTCGTACTATATAACCTTTTAGTTTTAATAATAGGAGCCTGTGGCATTTTGCCTACTCTGGCACTTGATAATCTCGCAACTGGCGCTTGTCTATAGGTCGACATGGAAAGTTGTGAAGTGGAATTGATTTTCAAAGATAATAAATAAATCCCAACAACCCATACCCAACTAGTCCCATAGTAAGCTCAATAAGGCTTGTGTTATGGTTAGTAGATGACGATATATTTAATGGATATATACTCAAATACAAAGAAAACGTCCAAATCTCAGAATAATAATAATAAATAAGTTTTACATCATCTTTCATCATCTTGCTTACTTGATCTGTATACAGGTTCAGTTTTATTTATTTAATCGTATGGTATTTATTTATGAACCGTGAGATCTTCGAGAAGACAAGTACGGTTGCCAGTTTTTGTTGCACTTTTAGCACCACCCAGGGGTCACGTGTAAGGTAACGGTGGGTACTCCCTACGGACGTGGTGCAACTTCGACCCCCCTTTGTCAAGTGAGTGGGCAACTTGACTGTTAGAAGTTATCAAGCCGCCGGAAGGCCTCTAACTTGGCTTAATGACTGCTGTCGTAGACATCAGCCGGGATCAACAGCTTAACGTGCCTTCCAAAGCACGAAAGCGCTCAGTTAGTAACCACTCAAAGCGGTCACCCATCCAAGAACTGACCTGCGCACACATTGCTTAACCTCGCATACCGCACGCGGTACGCGGGCGCCGCTAGGCCACGAGCGCTCTACCGGTTCAGTGAGCGATAATCTTGTTCCATTCTTCTGATAACAAACCGAATCTCAGTTCCTATAAAGTAATATCTAAGTTAGGGATGTCACGAATATTCGTATTCGCATTCGCAGATGCGAATGATTCGTATCATTTTAAACATTCGCATCAACATTCGCATTCGCATCGAATAATTTACGAATGCGAATGTGTGCAAGTCGTGGCTTGTTTCGAAGAAGAAGCCGACTGGCGCATACCCAGAGCGTGCCAACCAGTGTCACGTGATTTATTTTGGCGAATAGAAAGTACTTTTTAACAGACTTCAAAAAAGGAGTGTCTCAATTCGGATTTATGTTCTTTTTTGATTTTTAATGTGTCTTACCTCAGAACTCTATCATTTGTGGACCGCCTTGGAAAAATATTTCTTAAAGCATCTGGAATTGAGGAAACTGCTCAAAAATTCAAGCAAAACATATAGCGATTTTAGTATTTTCGGTAATAAACCAAGCATTTTCATTCAAAAAGTAGCATTTGGTGAACTGGAATTGATGAAGAAGATCATGGATGGTCATCCAAAACTCCCAAGTGTTTAAAGGGTGGCGCTAAGATATTTAGATCAAGATAAATGAATCATCTTCATTCAAAGAATAATAAATATATGATAGTGGAGCGACTATGACCAAGTCAATTACAATGGTCCTGATATAATGTTACCAGAAACCAGACCCAAAAGGTGATAAAAATGTAAGAAATTGTTGACACCTAGTGAAGCGAAAGTCAGCTTCGACAAAAATGCTTTCTCCTTTCGTATGTCCGGATTTTCGACTGTTCCCGATGGTCTAAAGGTTGCATTTACTTAAACGATTCTCGTGAAATGTTGTGAGCAGATTTGAAGATTTATTACATAGAATTTTTTGTCAAGTAAATTTTTGGAAATTTTGAAATTTGAAACGAAATCGTCAAGTCCACAGCACACAGAAACCAAAGCTACTAGTTAAATCAGTGTTTAATTAAAATTTAAGAATGCATAGGAGATTTCATGTCATGAAATCGTAGGTGTAAATTGTATCTAAAGATTGGGTTGGAAATCTCTCGTTTATTTTTTGCTTTTTAGTTTTTAAGGCGATATTTTTTGAAAATCAGGTTTTATACTAATTACGTAGGTTGCCTAAACATTCGCATTCGTATTCGCACATTCGCATTCTAAATATTCGCATTCGCATTCGTATTCGCGGATGGAAATGACATTCGTGACATCCCTAATCTAAGTATAAGATAAATAAAAATAGATGTATATACATGCCCTTTGGCATTAAGTCCGCCATTTGTACATTTGTTTTTTGTGCAATAAAGCTTAAATAAATAAATAAATACATATAATCTAATTACCAAGGTACCTACTTGAAAAAAAAAACATTGTGATAGAGTTTTGTTTAAGAAATTTAGTTTTGGTTTACTGCACTGAATTTTACTTCGAAACATAACATTAATTTGCGTCCTCAAAACCCACGTTCTATCCTATTATTAGCTGATAAACATCGGGATGACGGAGGCGAGCGTGCGAAACCGATATCGGCCATAATGAATGTGACGCGTCAAGCTGCACGCGAATTAGCTGAGTTCTACGAGAGCGGCACTTCATTAGGAGAGGACCATCTATCATGTTCGCTGTTATTGGCCGCAGGGTGTAAGGAATAGGAGGGAACGGGCTTCGCATAAACCACAGGGCACTGTAACAGCTACCTTAGTAAAAATAAATAAAGCTCAACAAAATTTTGTCAATCTTTAGGTGAAGCCTTGATTCGTTATCTAAGTAAAGTATGTAATGTTATTCCTTATCTAAGTAAATGATGTAATGTAAAATGTTCGTAACAATATTCTCTACCCTCTTATTTCTATCAATTTCCTTTTCAGGTTCCAAGAATAGTCAACTTTCGTTCCATTACGTTAGTAAATTAATGTTTTTTTTGTTTTAAATAACATTCTAGATCTAAATCATTTTAGGGTGGTATTCCACTCGTCCAATATCTTTGTCCAATCTTTGATCAAATTTCTTTGACAGAGGCCCATTCCACTCATCCAATATCTTTGTCCAAGTTTTTTTTTTCATGTGTAGCCATATTGATTTAACTTCATCAGAATCTTTGATCAAATGTCGGGGTCCCATCCAAGTTGGATTAAATCATCCAATTTCTTTGATCATAATGTATATTGGACAAAGATATTGGATGAGTGGAATACCTCCCTTAACTAGATTGCATAATCATCATAAAATCACAGATTAGCAGACTTACCGAAACTGCTACCTTCAATAGCAGCACAAGGTAGCGTCGTGTAAGCGAATAGTTTCTAGATTGTCATCACATCACATTATTAAAAAGCTTTTATTTAACTTAATAATAATAATGTGGTCACCTAAGTGGCGAGTTGGCTATATGTTGAAAGTCCAGTGCCACCTCTCTACCCCTCCAGCTCTCTGACCGGTGTTGCCCCTAGGCCATTGTTATCTTAGCAGGGAGCGAGTTACCGTCTGCCGGAAATAAAATGTGAGACTGTTTTATTAGGCAGGCGTCCGTTGTCTCACCCAATAGCCCAGCCAATATTCCATCATCCTCACCAAATAACCCGGTTCATTTAGATTCCATCAACCAACAATAGTCCCTGTGCACCTCGACGGGTGCTGTCTCTGTGTGCGTCCTATGACACGGGCAGGCACAGCATCCGCTCGGTGTACCCCTTGCATTTCATTAAATTGTCAAAAGGGCCTCTACGTGTTGGCTATGTGGTACTAGTTTGGTAATTCGGCTCCACGCACGCCTTCCAAAGGTCCGGGATACGATTGTCCCGTGAGCGGAAAAGACATAATAATCGTATGGCACTTATTTTCGAACCGTGAGATCTTATCTTCTATCTTTATTTAACTTGCACTGTTCGTATGTAAGTAAGTTGTCATCAAAAGTTGCGATCCGTTTTTAAGGCACTTGCCGGTATCAAGGATCAAAGTAATCAGATGTGATTAAGCTGAAATTCGGCATACGTATGTAAGCTCAGTGACAATACAATCTTATGGTACCACTGATCTGATGGAGACAGAAGGTGGCCATAACAACTCTTGAACTACAAAAGATAAGCCCATCGTGTCGGGGCTCATTCGAACCGTCTCAACGGGTAGTTTATGATTATGGTAAAAAGTAAAGTCGGCAATAAACGCTTGTATAAAAAAAGAAAAATTGTCAGAAACTTATTATTATTGTAATTAATGATCATTCTTTGAGAGAATTAAAAAGTAATAAATTTATTTAAGTAAAATGTACTCTTTCTCACTCTGCATGGTTAGCATAAGACGGCGCGCGAGCTATTTCGCGCGCGACATAAACTATCCGCCTCTTTCTGTGTGTACCAATTGGAAAGAGAGGAATAGTGTAACTCGCACGTGAGATAGCTCGTGCCGCGTCTTGTGCTAGCCGTGTTGGTATAATTACTGTCGTGTTTGTTCGATATTGCCCCATTATTACAAGTGAAAGTTTAGGATTACATTTTAATAAAATATAGACGGCAGTTTCCTTTGAAAAATACATCAACTTTCTCATTTCATGTTTCAGCATTCACAAGAAACCCCAAAATTGAACAATTCTTTTGGAGGAGTTATAACCAGTGGTAAGCATTCCTTTCGTTACATTGTTTCGTATTAGCAGGCCTGTGCCTCTTGTGGCTTCGGGTAAACTCGCTAGGGAACGTACCCAAACTACGTGACTCGTTTATGGGCGGAAGGCGGTCGTCAAAATAAGTATCACGTCACGTAGCCAGTGGAATATTTTTGAGAAACATTTTAATTGAAGAGGACTCACGTGCCACAGTTTACCCCATCACTAAAACTTCTCCAGTTTCGCCAATATTTTCTTGGGGGGAGCGTAAAATGGCGTTTGCTCAGTCGCAGTGTCAATCTTATCTTCTTGTGACACGTTGGACTTCACTTTTATATACATGGGCTACTAAATGTTGCAACAAAAATGAACGTGGCATTATAGTGACAAATTTAAATAGATTGGCGAGTAGACATAATTATGCCATTTAAGATTTATTATTTGAATGACGTAGAACGTGAATGTGGGTAATGTTAAGCAGAGCTAATTACTTCGGTGTAGCCACTGCAAGGCCTTAACTAGTAACAACGTCCCGTAAAACAGAACTAGTATGATTTTTAGTCTGTGGGATAATGCTGGCCCACACTTCGCTACGCTAAGCGAACCCCCGACATTTTCATTTCAAGTTAAATATCTCAAAAACTGACTGGCTAATATATGAATATCTCAGTTCTGCAATGGAACTGAACTTGGTGCCCATAGAATGAAATGTAGTACACGTAAATAACTATTTAATGACATAACTCTTAGCTCTGTTGGTTTTTTGTCCACCTTCCATACATAGTTGCCCATGGTTCATTGAAATATTGTCAATTGAGAGCCTTCTCCTTTTTTAAAGTCGTCAAAAAAGGCCTTACAGTGGTGTCACCATACCGGTCCGCTTCCACGGTCGCTCTAACATTGGTTTTTGTTCAGTCAAGCACGAGAAGTCTTCCAAAACGTCCTACAACCCAAGGAATGCTATATTCGGGGACAGTAGCGATAAAGACAAGTTGTAAGTTGTTTGGCTTGCTTCAGCTTGGCGTAGTCGGTGTTGCTTCTCACGAGAGGGCGCTGTCGATCAGTGGTTCCGAACCTGGGGGTAATTTCCCTTGCGTGGATAAAATCAGGGGTGATTTTAATATGCGGTATATCATAGTCTCGATTACAGACAGTCTGAGTGTTACATAATATTCTTATCTCGATCATTGCGTCGAATACCATAGAAAATAACTCTAATTTACTCTCAGTTGTTTAGCTTTTCGACGAAACGAATATTCGATCGAGTAACCGTCAAGCCAATCTTCCAATGTATAGCACTCTGACTGTCAGTTTTCGAGACTGACGTACAGTCGGCCTCACAAGTAGCTGGACACTGGTAGCTTAGGGCTTTGTCGCTTTCACCCGCTAGACATTTAGTATAACAGTTTAAACATGACGCTAACGCGACAAGGTACAATGGTGTTCAGCCCCTTGTGAGGCCGTCCGTACGCCCGGGTAACATGCCTTGGATATTCCAAAGTTTGTATGGTAAAAATGTAGTTCTTATTTTATTAAATTATTTTTCAAAGAGTCTCGGTAGGTCGAGCCCCATTAGGAGATGGAACAGAGGTTTGGAACCACTGGTATAGTAGTTTACTAATGCTGAGCAGCTATAGGTGCTTTATTGGTTAGCACTTAATCTTATTCGTAGGGTGGTACTTATCTGTATAGCTCAATTAACTTGAAAAAATTCAACGCAAAGAAAATCAAGAGAAGTACCGCCCTCAGATACTTCAAACATCGGCAGACTTGTCATTGTATGTTTCCATCATTCGCTCATTATTTTGGAGAACTTGTCTCATAATATTCAATTTTCCTCTAATTCATATAGGTATAGTTCATTCGAAACTTGAGTAAAAAGACTTAAGAGCTCTAGCTATAAGGTCCATTTCTGCTCGCTTTTTTTGACAGCATTTATTCCTTACAGTTTCGAACGTACTATAACAATCTTTCTATTACTAATCATCATACATAAAATATTAATTGTTAGCTTCACACCAATGTTGTGCTAACTGTTCATTAGCTGCCATAATTCTTACTAAATATGTATTTAAAAAAGTTAACAAATAAATTCATGACTGATAGTTATCAATTATTTATTTACTCAATTTAAAGACATCACAATATGCTAATATTTTCTTTAAAAATAATATTAAAAAATATTCTCATTCGTCGTCGCAAAACACAATTTGTAATGGCACAAATTGAGGGACTTTGTACAAATAACTTCTGTTAAATTCACCCCCAAAATACTATTTGAAGAAAAAGAAGAAGAAAAATATTTATTCGTGACCAAAAATAATTAGTATACAATAAAAAATAAAATAAAAATCGTAATTCGTCACGAAAGGGTCTCGCGTCAGCATAAATGCCGACTCGGAGCCGGCGCTGATCTTCCGGCGAGACCTAAGTAAGAGCGTGTTCACATTATATCGGTGTCGGATTCTACACCGATATCAATCGGATAATGTGAACACGGTCTGAAAGTGACGGTGTTTCTAGTATTTGCGCGATTTTATTGGGTATCTATAGGAGACTGTTTGTTCCAGCGCAGAACCAACTTCTTTGAACAAAATGGATGGATGTAGTGCTGTCACAGGTAAGACTTATTCACGAAAAACCCTTTAAAAATAATTTTTATTCTACTATTGGCTTATAAGACATAATTGGTTGAAAGCGTTTTAAATATTATCTAAAATATAGCACTAACGTATATACGGGAATCTAAAAGACGTCTTAAACGTGAATAAATGAAAAAACTAATAAAAAAATACGGTCGATAACTACCGTTTGCCAAGTTCGTTTAATAATATTAACAAGTCATAATATATATCTTGTAGCAGGTAGGTACAAGTGCAAAAATATATATCGCAATAATAATAATAAATACACATTAGGCGACAAATATACACGAATCGAACTAGTCCCATAGTCAATAAGACGTGTGTTATGGGTACTAGACGACGATATATTTAACAGATATATCGTTAAATACATAGAAAACATCCAAGCGTAAAAAACAAATGTTTTCGCTCATCACATAAACAAATGCTCTTACCGGATAAATAATCGTCTCATAAATATTTTGGAGTAAGTTATATGCACACAAATATTTTTGTACTTGATTGTACAGTCAATAGCAAAAGTAGATGATCATTTTAGTACTTAACCGCACCAATATAACAATACTGCGACAGTTAGGATGCGTAAAAGTAGTGAAAGTGACAAGGTACTAAAATGATCATCTACTTTTGCTGTTGACTGTACTACTATTTGGTCACATGTCGCACCTACTCATTGATCACCCAGCTCTCTTTTCATGCTTCGCTTTAACATGTTAAGACAATACTTGCTTCCTCCTATGTATGTTATTATATAAATAACATTAATTTATACTTATCGATGTATAGGTGTATAGGTAAAAAACTTAACTAATGAATAGACATTCATTACATATTTAAAATTTGTAACACATATAAAACAAATGCATTCGAACAGTTCACAACTTCATGCAAGAGGGCCAAATCTTAATGGCGCAATTTCATTGGTCGATAACTCGGTCGATATAACGTCATACGGGGACTCTCAGCAGGCGGTATAAAGACCAGTGAAAGTGGTGCAATTTAATTGGTCGTTAACTCGGTCGATATACGGCATACGGGGGGACTCCCCGCAGGCGGTATAACGACCAGTGAAAATGGTGCAATTTAATTGGTCGTTAACTCGTTCGGTATGCAGCATACGGGGAGTCCCCGCAGGCGAGATAACAACAAATGAAAGTCTAGCAGATACTCTGTGGCAAGTGTTCCAGAAATCTTTCGTACCCCGCATGCGGGCCCTGTCGACTAATGAAAACGTTTCCCCGAATGCGAGCCCTGTGGCACGCGTTCCAGAAATCTCTCGTACCCCGCATGCGGGCCCCGTCGACTAATGAAAACATTTCCCCGAATGCGGGCCCTGTGGCACGCGTTCCAGAAATCTCTCGTAACCCGCATGCGGGCCCTATCGACGAATGAAATTGCGCCTTGAGTGTTTTACCTATACAGGGTGTTTTTATTGAATTCCGTTAATTGCGAGGGCTCAATCCTGAGATGAAATTAAGCAATGTTCTCTATGAATGACACTGGTATCCCAAGTCGTAACATAATGTTTCTATAACTTTCTTCCGGTAACTGTCAACGAAATAAGCAGAAAATACTTTTAAAAAATACGATGTTTCAAGAAAACCCCATACCTAGGGCGATAATTGTCATAGTAAAAAATTATCAGGTAGCCAAGATCTATTAAATGAGACTTGTTTCATTTCTGTTGGTGGGTGGGGACAGTGCCCATACAAATTTGCCCATTGTCCTTTGTCGACGCACTTGTTAAGTATTGTGATATAGGGCCCAGCCATTATTATTTCGATAGGGTGATGGATTGATTGATATTGTAAAATCCTAACTGTTCTTTCTTTATTAAATTTTCTTATTTATCAATTTCAGGTTGATGCGGTACTATCGCAACCTGAAATGAGGAGTCGTTGCGGAACTACGAAGGCGGTTTTAATATATACACTATAGACTATTTATTCTGTGCAAGGTTAGTCCGGACATTTTGAAAACAAATTTCTGTACACGAGGGTTTGATGACTAAAAAAACTGAATATTACTGTAAAATTGATTAAGTTTATTACATGATCATCTTTTTTCACTTTATTACATGATGGTAACCTCTAGCTCCCAAAGGCTTATTAAAAGGTATAGTATTCAATGCTAAAGATAGACTATATAAGGGTGTTACTACACCAATCGTTTGATCGATTGATGGTGTAGTAGAAACTAGATCGACGTCACCCAATACATTCTACCATCGATCAATTGGTGTGGTAATACACTAAAGCTGTCATCCATTTTTTTTTTTGGCGTACAAATTACTGTTTATATCTGCGATATGAAATTTACATTAAATAGTCAAAATAATTATGAAAATATAAATATGAAAATAGTATGAAAAAATCTATTATTGGTTAAATCTATCCATGTCACATTCAATGATTAATATAATTAATTAATAATAATTTTATAAACTACAATCATTCAAAAATTCATTTAAGGTCACTCATAAGAAAATAGGGGCCACTTGCCTATTCATGTTTTATTCGTTTTATGAGTGTTTTATTATTTATTGAATATAAATAAGCGAATCAGTTGAATACATAATTAAATTATTTTTATTTATTAGTCTAAATAAAATTAAGTCTAATAAAATTTAGTCCTTACATGAAAATATCTTTAAATAGTAGTAAAAAAAAGCCTTTTTTTACTACTATTTAAAGATATTTTCATGTAACGACTAAAATACTTAATGGCCCCTATTATTTGTGTAGTATATTATTGGTTAAATCAATATCCATGTCACATTAAATGATTAAATTAATTAATTATTATATAATCTACAATCATTCAAAATATCATTGAAGCTATAATAATAATTTACCTAATAACAAAGTCAACAATTTACGTTTAAAAATTCTAATTGTTATGTGGAATTTATATATTTTAAAATTGGATCAGGGTATCATTTATTTTGTTCTATTTCAAAACAAAACAAACTATGTACTATATTTCCTATTGCAGTAGATTAAAATTTCTTTTGAAAATTTTTCTTGTATAGTGGGCGGCTAGAGGAGGTGAAAAAAACAATGTATATTTTAACTTTCTGAACTGAGCTCACCCACTTAAAACTACAAAACCATTATTTAATGAGTCGAGTTTGTAAAACCACTCTTACCGCGCGTAATACACACAATTTTTTTCATCACACTTGAAAGAAAATATGTGTATGAACAGAATCATTGGGTAGGTAACATATATTTTTCTCATTTTAAAACCGCCCAATTTCGTCGTTCGTTGTACGTTCTCCCAAGAAAAAGAATACCTACGATATTTTCCTCTTAGACCATTTTAATAAGGAATAAGGTTGAAAATTAAATACACATGTGCAAGGTGGTCCTAACCCTTTTTGTAAGTAAGTGGTTGGCGGTTACGAGAACAAAAGCAGATAATAGGATTGTATAGATACAATGCCGTTATGAACGCAGGCGAGTGGATGAGCTCAGTTCAAAAAATAACTATTTTTTGTTGTAGTCCTGGTGGTCTACTCCGAAATTTGAAATCCGAACTTCGTATGGTGCCATCCCTCTCACTCATGTAGTGTATGACAGGAGAGGGAAAGGGACGGCACCATACGAAGTTAGTATTTCGAATTTCGGAGTAGACCCCCTGTTCTGATCCGTTAACACGGCCATCCTGACTGTGACACGTCCCCGTGTGACAGTCAGGATTGCCGCTATTTTAAATCTCAACATATCAGCCGAAAGACGTCCACTGCTGGACATAATCTCAACATATGCTGCACCTTAACACTAATTGCTATAATGGGACATTACAGTGCCGATAAGAGTTGAAATGGTGCACAGTCACAGTCATATGCATAGTATTCCCTTGGTATTAACAGTGGTATTTTGAATTGTTATCTTTGTCGTACTACCATTCCACCATTATTGGTAGGATAAATTGCCTATTGCTGGCAACCCCCCAATAACGTGCCACTTCGCAGAAATGTGCACAAACCGAAACATATATTGCTATTTCTACATTAAAATTAAAATAACTAGATGCAGAAATGACTACAAAGGCGAGTTTTTTGTATTTTGTTAAAGGTTGGTGGCTATTAACAGAATTACATTTTCTTAAGCGGTAAGTATTTTTACAAGCGGAAACGTCCACTTAGCGGAATTATAATTGCCAACCGAAAATGAAAAATTGATCCCCCAGGTGGGACTTGAACCCGCGACCTGTGGTGTCCATCGCTATCTCCAACTCATCTCATTCATCGGCTCGGCATAACCCGCGGAAGCTCAGTTGGAAAGAGCGATGGACGGATTCCAGAGGTCGCGGGTTCAGTACCGCCCGGGGTGATCAATTTTTCATTTTCGGTTGGAAATTTTCTCAAGACGCCAGTTATTGACGATTTTCCCTATATTTAATTTTGACTACTAAAACAACAGTCATTCAGCATACATTCATTTTTTGACTGTGAAATTTTTCTCATGTTTCCTTGTGATACTGTTCTAAATACGTTTTCAAAATGTCCGGCTGCGGCACGTCACTCCACAATATGATGCGATCTGTTATATTTACCACCAAAGGTGTATTTTACCATTTGTAGATCTTATAGCAACCGCATAAGGTCTAGAATTGGTTAAATGTACCGTTTGTACGTAAAAATAGAGCGATCTTCTATTTGTTTAAAAACGACTACGATTTAGTTTTACACCGTTTGACCCCTCCGTTGCTGCTCCACCGTTGTTCTCTTTTATCGCAACTACGTCACGAACTTAAACTGTAGAAATTCAAAGAAATGTTTTGCGAAATGAGATGTATATGTGTTTTATAGTGAAGTACCTCAGTTTTATGAAAGGCAAGCAAAGCATGACTTTTAGTTGGACGATTTTCTAGAGTCATATTTGCGGAAGTTCGAATCTAAGGATACAATAAAAATAGGAGGGGGGGGGGGGAAAGCACGTCCCTTTAATATGATTTGGGCTACTAACGCTAAGAATGAATTTAAAAGTTGTGTTAAAAGGGATCAATGTCCATTAATGTAGGCTAACAGGTTACTAGGATAAAGTTGTGTCGTCGGTCTGTCCGGGTTTCCGCTGTTCTCTACAAGTCTCATTTCCTTTGCACCAGGATTTAAAGATAATTTTACAAAAAAATCGCAATTTTCTTTTTTATTTATATCTGTATCAATACAATGTTATATTTGAGTTCTATTCTCGATTGCCAACTGGTATTCTAGTAACTGTTAACCTTGATTCAGCGTCTTCCTGAAACGTAGATATAGCTAGTTTTCCACTGTAAGATTTTAATTAATAACAATGAAATTGAATTTATTTATTCCTGTGACCCCTAACCCCTAATGTTCTACAGATGATCTCAGATCTGCGTTGATCGTGGTTTTAAGAATTTTAGGTATTGTAAATTGTGATGTAATGTTCTCATTTATAGACTCGCGTGTATCGTACGCGTTAATGGGTAAATTAAGACTGCGCAGTACGTTCGGTTCTCCATACAAACGTATTTATGCTCTCATTTTAAAACGCCAGGCTAGAATAACATGAAAGTTTGTATACACAATGGGATCCGGCATATCTAGATAGGACCATAGTTTCTGTAGCTTGAAATTATAATGGAGAAAAAATACAGCGATTATTAAGGTTTTCATACAAGCCGTAAGAAACTCAAAAAGCCGCTGTATTTTTTTTCTTTTACGATTTCTAGCAACAGTAACTATGGTCCGACCTAGATATGCCGGATCCCATTGTGTATACAAATTTTCATGTTATTCTAGCATGGCGTTTTAAAATGAGAGGGTAAATACGTTTGTATGGAGAACCCAGCCAGACCGAGCGTACTGCGCCCTCTTAATGCTTTTATACAGGTTGTCTGGTGCCAGAATTAGGTTTTAAACAATAATTAAAAAAAACGCGATTATTGAATAAAATTATTTATTAAAAGAAGACAACGTATTATGTTTTATTTGTTCATCAGTTTCTTTATGTTGAATCAATTATCAATATGTTTCATGACGTATTGCAGCAGAATATATTTATTTCGATTACATTGAAGGCGAAAAGGCTTCATTTTTACCGACTCCAAAAAAGGAGGAGGTTCTATATTCGTCTGTATGTTTTTTTAATTAGCAAATTCTCTTTCAGTCCACAGCAAATTCCATTAGATCCACCAGTCAAAGCGTGACTCATTATCCAAGCTGAATGGTTTCGAAAAAAAAACACCCGCTTACAACTCCCTCTCACTTCTAAAATATAAATAAATCAACTTAAAAATATGTTACTTTCACCCGACAACCTGTACATCGCCACTGGTTCCCAGTTTTAGGGTTCTGTAACAAGAGGCAAAGCAAGTTTTTTTTTTGTGTACGCCTCGCGAGTCTTACTGGGGCCTTAGACGGCTTGATTATTTTGCAGGAATTGTCTTGTTTTATATACATTTTAACACGTGGGGATTTTTATTAAGAGTTCAACTCTCGACACCGTTTTATCCTGTCCCTTTATAAGGCAGAGGCGATTTAGCGACCACATACGTGTCAATTGAATTTTTTATCTTAGTTCTGCGATTTAAGGTTCAATTTAGATTGCAATTTCGTAAAAAGTGAGTTGTCTTGAAATTAATCACCAAAACGTAAATATTTTGTACATAGATTTCGTTTATTGTAAACTCTGGTTTTTATCTAGAAAGTACTGCTGATAATAAAATATACGGCACGCTCGTTTGTTTCTTACATTTAACTTGTATGGCATAAAAAACATGCACTACATTTACATATTTTCAAGAAACTATCCCTCTGGTGTAATAAATATAAGTTGGCGTGTAAGCGAAGTTGTTGATGGCGAATTGCGGTCTAAGGGATCATGGAGAAAACCACTTGAATGAATGAATGAATCTTTATTTCACAAAGAATATATGGTTATTTAAGATGTAGGTACATATGAGTCCCATAATATATTCAGCCGACAATGGCATGTGAAAGTACTTATATAAAACAAAATTATAATTCAAGTATAAATAAAATGTCCTTTAAAACGTAATAAATAATACAAAATGAACAAAGTGCACATAAAAATAAAAATTGTCATTATTATGAAATGATATAAATTAAAACCAATTCATTACTTTGATATACTAAATCAAATCAAATAATATTATCAAGTAAAAGCAAAAAATAAATAATGTCATAAAACCTAATTAAGACATATTTACATCAATTCATAATAATAAATAAGCAAAATCAAGTCAATACATTATATACTTAACCGATAATAATTAAAATTTGTTCATCAAAAATTCATCTATGCTATAAAAACATTTATCAATTAACAGTTTGTGCATATTCGATTTAAATTGTCCATTCGGTAATGATTTAAGTGTTGCTGGCAGTTTGTTAAATATTTTTATACACATGTTATGCGCGCTTTTATTTCTGATTACCAATTTTGTAGAAGGCAAGGCTAGACTTTTAACGCTTTAAATGTGTTAACCCTTAAGAGTGCGCAGTACGCTCGGTTCTCCATACAAACGTATTTAGGCTCTCATTTTAAAACGCCAAGCTAGAATAAGATGAAACTTTGTATACACAATGGGATTCTGCATATTTAGGTCGGAAACCAGTTTCGGTTGCTTGAAATTATAATGGAGAAAAAATACAGCGATTATTAAGGTTTTCATACAAGCCGTAAAAAACTCAAAAAACCGTTGTGTTTTTTTTTCTTTGACAATTTCTAGCAACAGAAACTAATTTCCGACCTAGATATGCCGGAGCCCATGGTGTATACTAAGTTTCATGTTATTCTAGCATTGCGTTTTAAAATGAGAGCGTAAATACGTTTGTATGGAGAACCGAGCCACACCGAGCGTACTGCGCCCTCTTAAGAAGGCACCACCATACAATAATCCAAATATACTCGTATGTACAGAATAGTCTCGTTTTGGTGATTAATTTCAAGACAAGCCCCTTTTTACGAAAATTCTGACGAGGATTGAAATTATATTGAATTGACACGAATGTGCTCGCTAAATCGTCTCTGCCTTCATAAGAGTTAATATCTTCTATAGTAGACATTGATGTGTGAGTTTGTATTGCGCCTATAAATATAATGTATATGTATGGTTTTTATACCACGTCGGTGACAAACAAGCGTACAGGCCGCTTTTATTGTATGTTTACGTGAGATGTGAGCGGAAGGACACTGGAGTTTTCATTTTAAAAATGGTTTTACAGTACATATGGTGCTACTTTACCGCACGAGTGCGGTAATCGGCAAATTACGTGCATATGTCGAAACTTTAATGAGCCATATGTACTGTAAAACGTTGTACGATACACGTGCGAACAAATAATTAATGTACTATTATTTTACACTGTTTAAAAATCATCCGAAAGATTGGTTAATAAAAATCTGTCACTAAAGTCAAGTCCCAGGTAATCTTCCATATGATAAGGATCCAGTTAACCTTTTAACCGTCATTGTCTGATATATCAGACAAAAATGACTAGATATTGAGCCTTCTTGGTATATATAACAGACTTGAAAATTGCGATAACATTTTTGACGTTCGGCGGTTAAAGGGTTAAAAACCTCAAAGTGGAGCAGCAGCTATAATCTTTAACCAATAATAACAATATAAATAACTATATTTTGTTTTAATGTAAATTATGATGTATTGTGTTTTCAAATTGCCTCGTTTACACTTGAGTTTTTTTAGTTGGACGTTTTAGTTGCAAGTGTAATGAGGCCGGCATGCCCAAATGTAATAATTATGAATAAATATTTATAATGAATAGAGTTTCTGTGTTATTATTGTCGCCCGTTGTCTCCTAACCCTTTCCCAGATACTTGTACCTTGGATCTTTTCAAGACGAGAGTGAATAGGCCACTTACCACGTAACACCCTCGACCTCATCGTCACTTACGGTAGGTGAGATAGTGGTCAAATCTATTTAAAATGGTTGTACCTTGTTTCGGAAACAGAAGTTTCATTTAATTTAGGTTTCCCATAATTTTCATTTCATAGAACGCATTTTTGTCACAAATGGTCGTAGTTTCTAACCTAACCGTTTTTTCTGGTAGACTTATATGAGTTCTACACAATGACTTAAAAAGTTTAACAGTTTCGGAGATGAAACTTAATGGAATTAATAATTTTGCGAATCAATACAAGTCTATGAAACTTCTTTGCGAAACAAGAGGATACCATTTAAAATACCCTTTGAACGCCAAGAACGCCTAAAGGTGTCGCGTGTTGTGCCGAAAAACGACTAAAGGAGCAAAGCGAGACTTTTGGCTTAAAGGACTCGCATCCAGGCCATAAACATTATAAAAAAAAAAACAAAGCGAGACTTCCAACACCTTACCTTTATATATGTCATTGTGCCCTGGTACCTCGCAAGCGTTTATAGCTCGTGTTTTAAGGTTAGCTGGCCATGTTACTAACTATGCTCTTGCACGCCCATGCGTTCCTGGTCAAACTGACTAAAGGAGCAAAGTGAGACTTCCAACACCTTACCTTTATATATGTCATGGTGCCCTGGTACCTCGCAAGCGTTTATAGCTCGTGTTTTAAGGTTAGCTGGCCATGTTACTACCTATGCTCTTGCACGCCCATGCGTTCCTGGTCAAACTGACTAAAGGAGCAAAGTGAGACTTCCAACACCTTACCTTTATATATGTCATTGTGCCCTGGTACCTCGCAAGCGTTTATAGCTCGTGTGTTAAGGTTAGCTGGCCATGTTACTACCTATGCTCTTGCACGCCCATGCGTTCCTGGTCAAACTGACTAAAGGAGCAAAGTAAGACTTCCAACACCTTACCTTTATATATGTCATTGTGCCCTGGTACCTCGCAAGCGTTTATAGCTCGTGTTTTAAGGTTAGCTGGCCATGTTACTACCTATGCTCTTGCACGCCCATGCGTTCCTGGTCAAACTGACTAAAGGAGCAAAGTGAGACTTCCAACACCTTACCTTTATATATGTCATTGTGCCCTGGTACCTCGCAAGCGTTTATAGCTCGTGTTTTAAGGTTAGCTGGCCATGTTACTAACTATGCTCTTGCA
This sequence comes from Notocelia uddmanniana, assembly GCA_905163555.1. Classification (NCBI taxonomy): domain Eukaryota; kingdom Metazoa; phylum Arthropoda; class Insecta; order Lepidoptera; family Tortricidae; genus Notocelia; species Notocelia uddmanniana. The sequence goes on from LR991063.1 coordinate 26,379,297, forward strand.
CGCCCATGCGTTCCTGGTCAAACTGACTAAAGGAGCAAAGTGAGACTTCCAACACCTTACCTTTATATATGTCATGGTGCCCTGGTACCTCGCAAGCGTTTATAGCTCGTGTTTTAAGGTTAGCTGGCCATGTTACTACCTATGCTCTTGCACGCCCATGCGTTCCTGGTCAAACTGACTAAAGGAGCAAAGTGAGACTTCCAACACCTTACCTTTATATATGTCATTGTGCCCTGGTACCTCGCAAGCGTTTATAGCTCGTGTTTTAAGGTTAGCTGGCCATGTTACTACCTATGCTCTTGCACGCCCATGCGTTCCTGGTCAAACTGACTAAAGGAGCAAAGTGAGACTTCCAACACCTTACCTTTATATATGTTATGGTGCCCTGGTACCTCGCAAGCGTTTATAGCTCGTGTTTTAAGGTTAGTTGGCCATGTTACTAACTCTGCTCTTGCACGCCCATGCGTTCCTGGTCAAACTAGGATAATTTCTTATTGTAACCATCATATATTTTAAAAATAAACACGTGCAAAACATGCGCTCCTAGTACAATAACCCGCCTAAGTAGAAACTCAATGCCTCTAAATCACGCTCATGCCCTCCCTTTCGCACACTTACATACAAATATGCTATACTCGCACTTACATGAAACTCGATAATAACCGCTGCCACTACGTTGATAAGACAGTGCATTTAATTTAACCGAATTCTTCACATTGAACATCCATGATCTATGCCTTCCTGGTAACTTGCTTGACAAATACTCCAAGTCAGCCATTACGGTCAATCTAGATCGTGATCTTGACCAAAGTCGCAGATTTCAAAAAATCTAGATAATTGTGATCCATATCGCAATCCAACACGTTTCACAGTCAATCAGGATCAAGATCACTGATCACGGATCTCGATCTAGATTGACCGTGTAATGGCTGCTTAAGTAATTAATTATGAATACACAGCTATCAACCCTAAACGAAATCGACCTTACTGAAGTGTTATTTTATACTACGACGGTGGCAAACAAGCTTACGGCCTGCCTGATGGTAAGCAGACACCGTAGCCTATGGACACTTGCGACTCCAGAGGAATCACAAGTGCGTTGCCTACCCTTTATTGACTTGGGGATGCGCTGTGTTGAGAGTGAGGGACCCGCAGATGTCTCCAGCTGTCAAGCTAGAAATATATGCAGCCCCCCCCCCCCCATCTCACTCCCAACACAGCGCAGCCTCGGGAGCTCTGACGACTTTACTCACCACCAGGAACACAACACCACATACCTAACTCCCCAGTTGGGCTGCTCCAAATTTGAGCGAGATGACGTTTCGCTGTGCCCTACCTCTTCTAGTTGCGTTTTCCATTGGTTGTGGTGAAGTCAGGGCACCTACCACCAGGTCTTAATTCCAGGCAAATTACGGCGTTAAATGAACTGCCTGGAATTTAGAAACCGCGACCTTCTTAAATCCGTTCAAATCCAGTTTTTTCACGGTCACATTTTCCAGTCAGCTTAGCAATTCAGAAAAAGCTAGTATTGAGTAGCTTTTATTGAATTGTTTTGTGATACTTCATCATTTTTTCAAAGTTAGGCTACGAACTTACAACTGCTATATGCTTCTATAATTCGATTATTACCTGACAATTAGATTTTTATAAAAAAGAAACTAAGTAAACAATTTTTTTTTTATGTATTTAGTATAGGTCGATTCACAAGAGCTGGCGCGGAAAATGTATGTAACTGTCATTAATTTCATAGACATTCCGCGCCAGCTCTTGTGAATCGACCTATAGTGATATTATGAACACAACAACAATAAGGAAACAAGAAAACGAAATCATATAAAAAAACTTCGTCATTCATGACCCAATTTCGGTTTTTTTTGCGAGCATTACTGTATGTTTGAATGTATCTTCGGAGTTTGAGGACTGCCGGTGGCTTACGGACTGTCTAAGGGTAAGCAGACCCCGTAACCTAAAGACGCTTAAATTAAAAACTGACAGTTCTTAGTTCTTTAAACTGACAGTCCATAACAAATATTTGTTATGGACTTATAGTTTTAAAATATGTGTAGCAGTTAAGTTAGATTTAAGATGTATTGCAGTGCCCTAAAGGGTTTCATAGCTGACCAAATATTATAATGTATCACCTGTAAAACCTATGAAAGCAATAAACATACTGATTACAGTTTTACGCGTGCAGTGAGATATCATTAATAAAATACAGGGCGTGTGTTTATTAATATTTTTTTATTAATTTCACAAAAGTATTCATTAAAAGCCACAGTTTGAAGGCTTTTAAGCTGTTGAAGCGATGACAGTGTATAACATTATTCCCATCGTTTACATTATCAACAGTGAGCTAAAAAACAGGGATTCCGAAGCTATCTAGGTAACTACATATAAACGTTTACAATTTATAGAAAATATTGACATATACTTCATCTGATAAAAGGCAGTCGAAGCTTGCAATTGTCACATCTATTGCGCCTAGAGAATTCGAAACCTGAGCGGAGAGAGTGCTTCTAACCGCTCGACTTTGAACCCTTAAATATCCATTTATATTATTCTGTATAAATAATGTTTTTATTACTTAACTTTAAAGTGTGATTAACACTATTTTACGTATAATTAGAACAGCTCAGTGTATTTTTACTGACATAGGTATTTATATAAAGTGAGAAGCGACACTGATCCTAATATTTGAAATATATTTTGAAGCTAGTTTGTGATTTCTAACCCGAACGCCTTATTCTAATTAGGAGATGAAAATGGCCTTTGCATTCCGGGATGGAAAACAACTTATGATGAAATGCATTCAAGAGCAATAAAACTGGTACAATCGTCAGCATATATTTGACTGATACAAACTATATGATATTGACTGTACATTTTCTATGGAAATTCATTACTTAATTACTTGTTTTGTACCTACACCTGGGTGACCGAGCCTTGCTCGGCATCATTCGTGTTCTTTTCGCAGAATACGAGTGTTCTCGAAGATCTAGATCGATTTTTCGCCCCCTAAAACTCCCACACTGCAAATTTCATCGAAATCGTTAGAGCCGTTTCTGACTTTACCGAAATATAAATAAATATAGAAGATGATCCAGGTAGTTTACTATTGTTATTTGGGATATGATATATCGAACACAAATTTATTACTTGTGTTATGGCTTTTAAATCGACACTACTAAGGCCATTTTCTCCCCTACGTTATATAGATAGGTATCTTATTTGTTGTAGTGTTACAGACACACAAAACACTATTATTACTTTTATTATTTTACCCTTCATGTCACCTTAACTTTGGAACTCGTTTGGGAGTTAATTCGAAAACTTGTGGGTCCCAGTACGCTCAATACGATATACATTCATCTCCATACTAACTTTACTATAAATAAAATAAACTAGTCATTTAGTCGCCAAAGCTAACAATTATTTTTAGAGACGCCATTTTGATTTTAACTCCCGTCAAGATGACGGCTCATTCGGGATACTATTAGGGTGCGTTCACTATTTAACTCTTTCACTACAATTTGAATTAGGAACGCTATTTAATTTAAATATCGTGTAGAAATATAATTGTAAAAAGCTCGAATGTGTTTACAACACCCTTGTCATGAGGTTTCAAATTGTAATATCGTAGTGCCCAGTTGAAAAATTTACAACAAAAAAGACCCTTGCATGCTTACACGATAATTTAATAAACATCCATTGCGGTGTCATACCAAAAATATTATTCTTTGCAATTAAATTCACTCAATTTATAAACTTGTACAAGCCTAAGCAAAAATAATATCTTTTACTATACAAATAGGGTCAATTTTAGACTATGCTACGTCCAGCGTTGGGACAAAGTATAGTTAAACGAATTATCTTATCACTAGTTCATACCGTGCTCGACAGACTGAATTTCGACGCCTTGCCAAAGTCACTGTCGCGAGAAAATAGTGCAGTCTCTCTCCGCCTCACGCGATATTCGCGTATCGAGGGACAGAGAGAGCGCATTAAGAACCAAATGTTGTGACTTTGTAGAGGCGTCGGCTTACAATAATATATTTTTATCGCTTTGCCAACCGTCCGTTTTGTGTAACTGGAAATCTCAAGTCTGTCACATTAAACTCACACCATTTAACACTCCAATACTATCTACCCTACAACTAAACGAATTCCATTGTTTACAATTATTTACAAACTCCACAGGGTCATTTTTATTAATACTTTATTTCATTCTTACACCTAAATTTCACATGAACTAAACAAGTCAATATTCGCTGACTGTTTGCCACAAAGGAAATAAAAATATATGAAGTATGGCGTCAAATTTACAGAAGCAGTATTTAACTACTATGGACTAGTATTTTATAATTAGGGGCTAACAAAGCATATACAGACCTACCTCAAACACTTTGCCTATCGAAGCCGTCCTGGCAGTCCAATTTCAAATAAAAATGTGCTTTAATAAGCCAGAACCGTATGGTTTACTTTTGCATACCAAACTTACAGTAGGCATTGAAAATGTGACCACCAGTCTAAGATATCTTTGGTAGCTTAAGCAGAGGCGTAACAGTTTGATTAAGACAGTTTGAGGCATTATAAAAATAATTAACAAATATGGGGTAAGTACTATCTTTAACAGGAGAATTAAGCATCTACCCTTTTCGCTCACGGTGAGTACGAAAAAGACGGATGGTCGCCTTAACCCACTGATTGCCGAAGGTGTGTTTCAACTTGGTACCAGGTAATATTGCGTAGTTGGCAGTCAATGGGTTAAAAGTAACAAGGTACAGTCACCTAAATTAATATTACTCGCTGTACGAGTTTATTATTTTGACAATGACTGTCACGACTAACAACAGATAATAGATTAAATGAGTGAAATACAAGTCTTAAAGTGTACATAATTGTAACATTAAGTAACCAAGTTTGAATCCAAAAGATATAAAAAACATCAAAATATAATAAAATGAGATCAACTTGAATTTTAAATGTATGAAAATAGTCTCAGATCGTGTTATAATCCTTGTTACTAATAAGTATTAAATATTGTGATACCCGGCCTCAGGACAGTGATAAATGTGAATGTATCAAATCTAAATAAAGTAAAACTACATATGATAGTACAGTCAGGATCACGCTGTTTTCAAATGTTACTTGAAAATTGATGCCGACTGTACTTTAACGTAATTGGTTATAGTTTATGTATATGAACACTTCTTATTTGTTTATTTTGTATTACAAAGGCTTCTACCAGCTGTTTTTCATGCACATCTGATACAGTTTGCTAATCCATTTCAGAACGCGTTATTACGAAATACGAATATAAATCAAATTTCAATACGTCAATATATATATAACGCGCTCTGGAATTGAGTCCCTGGCCACAAATCTGGTTCGCAATCGATGATGGTTTTTTAGCGTTCGAGATGCGAATATCATTCCAATAATTTGGTTCGCAATAGAATGATGACTGTTTTAAGAAATGATAACTAAATATTGCATACATTCTCCAATTAGGCCAAAAGTGTTGTGTCCCATGAGTGTCCCTTGCGCGGTTCATAATATTGTGCGGGAGAGCTCATGTTGACTTGCTACCTCCTTTAACAAAAACAAGAAGGAGTTGAAACCAATGAAAATGAAACCTTAACAGCGCCGCCGGCCAGGATAGAGCGACATTCCGCGCTACTCAAAATATGACAACAATTTTAACTTTTTAACTAACTTCAATAGAAGGAAGGAGCTTCGCAGTTCGTCTGCATGTTCTTTCTTTATGTACCTATGTATGTATGTTCCCTGATAACTCTTGACCACGTTGGCCAATTTTTATAATTCCTTTGAACTTTTTGAAGGACATTTTTTATTTCATGATGGGATCCAGGAGGAATCGAGGGAACTCTTCAAATTTGATAGGCACGCGTATGGCGATTTCGGTATTTTCTGTAGATAATTGGGGTCGGTTTTATTTGGGTATAAAATAGTATTAGTACATTACTACAGAGGCCGGGACGAAAGGGGTTGCCGGCCGAAGACATATAGACGGCCGAGCGAAGCGAGGTCGGATAGGTCTTAGGCGGGCAACCCCATATTTCCCGCCGAGGTATGTATAGTGCTTTCCTCAAACATGCAATGAAATAAACAACAAAAAAATCAAAGTTTTCTTTTTAATGCGCATAGTGGCAGAATGTCATGATGCCTGTGCCACAAATTTATGTGGAATTGAAATTAAAAAAGAGGACTTTGCCGGCCTAGGCCTGCAACATTTGTATGAAATTGCATTAACGATCTCTTGTCCTAGCCGCACCTGAAACGTCATACTTCGCAGCCTATTATAAGGAACATAACATCAATATTTCATTGCATGTTTGTGAAAAAAATATTATTGTCTTTTTTTATTCGGCATTTTGGCGCCAACCAATCGATCACTATCAGATGTGCATCAAATTCCTTCGTAACGCTAATGACAGACCGTATACAAAAACTAATAGATATGTATATTGATGCAGTCAACGACAAAAGCCGTGGCGAGCTAGCCTGCAATGTCAATTGAACCTTACTGTGATGACGATACGCTCCGTTTTCGTGTGGAAAATTATACTAGGTAAAACAATATCGAATCCCTCCTATAAAGCTGGATACGAGCAAGCTGTTTGCAGTTGCGTGGGCTTAGATGAATATTTAAAAAAAGACTTGAAAAGGGAGACACGAAGATAACTGCTAGTTGTTTGAGTATCGTAGTAGGTAACTAGTTAAAAAATCGTGCTGTCTCAGCATCGGTTAATCCCGCTTCGTACCTACTGTTTAAAAATAGGACAATGTACAACAAGTGCATAAAACAAGCCATTTTAAATAAAAATAAATATTACGGGGACAATTTTTACACAAATCGAACTAGTCCCATAGTAAGCTCATTAAGGCTTGTGTTAAGGGTACTAGACGACGATATATTTAATAGATATATACTTAAATACATAGAAAACATCCAAGTCTCAGGAACAAATGCTTCTGCTCACCACAGAAACAAATGCCCTTACCGGGATTCGAACCCGGGACCTCTAGCTTCGGAGGCTGTGTCACTACCAACTAGGCTAAACAGGCCGACCATTTTATACTCTATATCAACCATCGCCGGCGGCTCGGATCGATAAATTGTCTGGGATAAAATGGCTTGTTTTACGCACTTGTACAATCTACTATTATCGCATCAGTTATGGTACCTCTTCTAAGTATCCAGGATACCTCTCTTCCACACTCGTCCACGTGGTAACATAAGTTTATGTTGTAACAATATTACATCTTATATCTGTCATGTTCAGGGATGTAAAGACAACATTTTCCAGAACACACTGCTTGAAAGTAAGCTTATTATTCTTATAGAGATAACATGATCTTTGTCTTGAACGGTAAAAAAAATCTCCGACTGAGCGAAGGATCAAATCATATAATAGAAGATCGTATCGATCGTAGATCCCAAGCAACTGCAGCCAACTTGCGCAAGCTACACCGACTGCGCGCGCGCGCTCGGCGTGGCCCGGTGGGGAGTAGCGATCTGTAAACGGAAAGAATACTGATTAATATCAAACCTGATGACGTGATGACGGAAAACGTGCAGGACAGACGAGCTCGTGTCGTGACCGCCAGCCAAATAAAGCCACCATATCAGCCCTAGGACGTCCACTGCTGGACATAGGCCACTCGTCTCTGGAATGCACTCCCTCTGACGATAAGACAGGCCCCAAGCAAATTTGTTTTCAAACGTATGCTCTTCAAGCACTTGCTAGAACATTCCTAGCGGAAAAGAGATTTGTAGTCGTAAGCGTGTGTGCAATAGTATATAATTATGTATGTATATTTAATGTATATATGTATATATATATATATATATCTATGTATGTATTCAGGTATATATTTGGTTAAGTTGTTTAAACACCTTTTTTTGTAATTAGCTCTACCTTAGGATTTTTTTTTTGTTTTTCTCACCTAGTTTGTCTCTTGCACCTACCTTCGCTATTTTCTGTTTGGCTCCTTGGTTGACTGGTAGAGAATGCCTTGAGGCATTAAGTCCGCCATTTGTACCGATTTATTTGTGCAATAAAGTTTAAATAAATAAATAAATAATAGGCCTCCCCCAATTTCATGGGGGGTAAATGCCATAATCGCCACGCTTGGCATGCGGGTAGGCGATCGCAGTATCTCCACCGCACTCTAGGAATGCTGCTGCCCATTCCACGGTGGTGGGCCAAATAAAGCGAGCGATACAAGTAAATTTTTAACAAAAAAACACCGACTCCAAACTTTCCCATCCTCCTGCTACATAATTTGAGGAGTTCCCTCGATTTTCCCAAGATCCCGTCATCAGATCCAGACTTGGTGACAATAGGACCAACTAGAATGTCCACTAGTCTCCGAGTAATCGGTGAAAATATATATAAAAAAAACATGACGAAATTAGAATCTCCTCCTTTTTTTTGAAGTCGGTTAAAAAAAATCCGATGAATTGAGAACGTCCTCCTTTTTTTGAAGTCGGTTAAAAATCACCGGACCCCGGAGACACTAGCCACTGCAGACAGGAGCGAAGCATCTGTACTACACGAGATTGACATAACCGTCACGACATTAAGAGGGCGCAGTACGATCGGTGTGGATCGGTTCTCCATACAAACGTATTTATGCTCTCATTTTAAAACGCCATGCTAGAATATCATGAAAATTTGTATACACAATGGGATCCGGCATATCTAGGTCGGATCATAGTTTCTGTTGCTAGAAATTGTAAAAGAAAAAAAATACAGCGGCTTTTTAGTTTTTTACGGCTTGTATGAAAACCTTAATAATCGCTTTATTTTTTCTCCATTATAATTTCAAGCAACAAAAACTATGATCTGACCTAGATATTCCGGATCCCATTGTGTATACAAAGTTTCATGTTATTCTAGCCCGGCGTTTTAAAATGAGAGCATAAATACGTTTGTATGGAGAACCGAACGTACTGCGCAGTCTTAAGAGATCGTGTAATTGATTGGAGCCCAGAATGCTAAATGTGGATATATACTCGAGCGTCGTTGATTCCCATTGGGTGGTGGAAAGAAAAAAAAGGTTATATGATTTGTATCCGCCGGTGGGATGAACGTCTACAGTTAAAAAAATGTTAGAGGGAGCAAAAAAAATCGAACGCGTCAGATTTTTAATGCAGACTTCAAGTAGACACGAAAGGAGACGATGTGGGCGTGATACGAGCTCGTGACAATTTCATATAAATAACCTAGACGCGTGATACCTACACAGATTGATGACAGTATGGAAAAGAATGCTTGAGAATCTTGAGATGAAGCAAGGCTGGTACTTAAGTTCGTTGTTTGTAACGCTTTGGATAAAACTGTAAGTAATGTTACATGTATTTTAGGATTCAATAAATAAATATAGAAGGCTAACAGAAAGCAAGGTATCCCCCATGTCTTAATATGACGCGCTCGAGTAAATCCCAATATCCCTTCTTCGGCTCTCCCCTACCACAGTGCTCGTCAAGGAGAATCAGCTGCCACATTAATGCGTGAGTTACGTCATTTTTATTCCAAGACGGTCACCTTTCTGTTGCTGAAGAACGTGCGGCGTACAAGGCGCTTACATTAACGTTGCTTTTTAACCGACTTCAAAATTTCAAAAGAGGAGGTTATCAATTCGGTTGTATGTTTATTTGTTTTTTTTTTAATGTTTGTTACTCCATAACTCCGTCATTTCTTAACCGATTTGGAAAATTCTTTTTTTGATTGTAAGTATATATATCCAAGTTGGTCCCGTTTATGTCAAAACGCAGTTCTGATGATGGGATCCACAGGGAATTGAGGGAACTCCTCAAATCTTTATGGCAAACATATAGTGATTTTTGTTTCCTTCAAGCGTACCACACTCTTATCTAAAGCTAACATTCAACAAGTTTCTAATAATCCCGCTAGAAAATTATATTCTAAAAATATAAGTGACTGAAAATAATATTCGAGTCGGTAATCAATTTTTATCAACAAGTCAAGCATTTGCATCCAAAAATGTGACATTGGATGAAGTGGAACTGCTGATGATGATCAGAACAGAACTCTTCAACGACGAAAAGTTCACGTTTGGCAATTTGTCCTTCTAGCTGTGTTTGTTAAGCAAGTTCTATTTTCACGATTGATTTTTGTCATGCTCGAGTTCTGATGATGGGATCCATTAGGAATCGACGAAACTCCTCAAATGTGAAAGGCACACAAATAGTGATTTTAGTATTTTCATGAACTAATCAAGCATTTTCATTCATAAAAGTGACATTTGATGAAGTGGAACTGCTGATGATGATCAGAACGGAACTCTTCAACGACGCGTAGTTCACGTTTGGCGATTTGTTCTCTTCGTTTTGTTTGTCAAGCAAGCAAGGTTTTTCCATGATTCCATGAGGAATTGAGGTTACTTAGTCTTCTACCATTATAAACATACTTATAGCCTTTTTTATTTTATTGTATGGAATCTAAGAGTGCACCATCTAAGTATAATAATCTTTCACTGGCCTCCCCCATTGAAGTCGGTTTTTTTTCTTAAAAATTATATTCCAAGACGATCACCTTTCTGGTGCTGCGGAACGTGTGGTAAACAAAGCTATTGGGATCACATATAATTTATACAAAAAAAACCGACTCCAATTTTGTACTTGCTATGCCACAATTTGTGGTTTCCGTGAGTCATTGCTCGGATACCTACAGAAAATACAGAAATCGGCATATGTGTGCCTATCAAATTCGATGATTTCCCTCGATTCCTCCTAGATCCCATCATCAGACCTTCACCAAATTTATATGGGACCAATGTCGCGGTACCTGCTTCGAAACAAAAAAGAATTATCAAAATCGGCCATCGTGGTCAAGAGTTATCGGGGAACATACATACATAAAAAAAGAACAAGCAAATATGCAGACCAACTGAGTACCTCCTTAGTTCTATTGAAGTCGTTAAAGAAGTAGTCGGCAGACTTGATCTCACCTCTCTCTCCTGCGCGCGTGCTCAGGAGGGCCGGCGGCCGGTGAGCGAGCCCACGATGGACTTGAGCGCCTGCCCGAGCGACGCGCGCTCGCCCGCCGCGCCCCCCGCGCCCCCCGCCCCGCCGCCGGCCCCCGCCCCGCCGGCGCCCGGCGAGCGCGGCGGCGCGCCGCCGTGCGCGTCCAGACACTTCTGGTAGCGGAGCTGAGGACAATTAGTAGGTTTCACTTCTCATGCTCTAAAAGGTCGTCTTTACGCTGTGCATAGGCGACATAAAGTCGCTGTAAGTAAAACCCGCCATCGGCGCGCCGGCGCGCATGATAACATGCGCACCGCCCGCGGTCAGCGAACACAAAAGCATAAATTTGAAAACATAACTTTAATTATACTAATAATTTGTCCAATTTTCTCGCAATCGAAGTGAAAAGCAGATTGTTTAACTCGTGTATTAAACCCATTTTATCCTCTACTTTATATCGACCCTCGCCTACGGCTCGGATCGTTAAATTGTCTCGGATATAATGTCTTGTTTTATGCACTTGTTAAACTATCTTCTATTATGCAACTGTTACATACTTAATGGGAGGCTATAAAACACGAGTGTGGTTTTACATCCCTATACTTATTACTCGTAAATCCTGTTCTGTGTGTTTCATGTGCAACCATTAAGCCGGCGAAAGCATGTTTACTGAGACAAGCTGGCGCCCCGGCCACGGCTCTAAAACCGTTTATTAACCTTAACCATCCGTTTTTGAACACATTAAAAAGGATTTACTTATGGGATTAGATACGCATAAAAACATAACAAGTAATTGTAAAGTGTAAGCCAAAATCAAATGCGTACAGGGAGGTGACGGCGACGTAACGTGGCCTTGATTTCACCTCCATGATATTTAAAAACTGTGATATATAATATAATATGGTTGGTCCTACGGCCGCTTTGAGACTAGCGGCCTTGTCGCAGAAGACAACACAGCTTAGAGAACTGTAACTATCTATTGTGCCAGCATTTATCTAATCTAAAGGGCATTATGAATTTTGTCAAACACCGTTCGGGTTCGAGTCGGGCCCCGTCACAGTCCTCCAAGTCCCACAAAGCCGTTTACTTGCACTGGGCACAGTCCTCCAAGTCCCACAAAGCCGTTTACCTTGCACTGGGCACAGTCCTCCAAGTCCCACGAAGCCGTTTACCTTGCACTGGGCACAGACCTCCAAGTCCCACAAAGCCGTTTACCTTGCACTGGGCACAGTCCTCCAAGTCCCACAAAGCCGTTTACCTTGCACTGGGTACAGTCCACCAAGTCCCACAAAGCCGTTTACCTTGCACTGGGCACAGACCTCCAAGTCCCACAAAGCCGTTTACCTTGCACTGGACACAGTCCTCCAAGTCCCACAAAGCCGTTTACCTTGCACTGGGTACAGTCCACCAAGTCCCACAAAGCCGTTTACGTTGCACTGGGCACAGTCCTCCAAGTCCCACAAAGCCGTTTACCTTGCACTGGGCACAGTCCTCCAAGTCTCACAAAGCAAGTTTACCTTGCACGCGGCCTCGATGGTCTTGCAGAGCGCGCCGGACGAGGGCTCGGCGTGGAAGCAGTGCGCCACGTACATGTCCTGCGCCGTGTGCACGATGAACGCGCAGCGCCGCACGTCACGACCAATGCCGAGGAACGACAGGTAACGCACGCGGCATTCCACTATTGGGCTTGACTCCTGGAAAGAAGTTTAACTTCAAAACTTAAACATATTTTCTTACATAACGGCGGATAAGTGGCTTGGTGTAAAAAGACAACTTCGGAACACCTTTTCCTACTGTGTTGTATAGCTCTTTTGAAACGTCTGCTGCAGATAACGATTTTGGAAGTAGGTAAAACTTCATCCACAAAATCGAAAACTGTTTTTTGCAAAAAATCTGCTGCGGGTACGAACTTGAAAAGAGGTTTTAAATAACTTAATAAGGATCATAAACAGCGTGGTGACTGATTGCGAGTCAGCACGCATAATCGTCACGACTCAAACATTATTATTGAAATCTAACCCTCTCCTCGGTAATGATGACTATGGACGGCGCTTCACCACAGATCGCACATAACGACTGTCTTCCGAGACTCCTCCACAAGCGTTGGGAGTTGGGAATGTAGTTCTTAAAATATTCGCACACGGGTCTAAAACGAAACTTATTTATTTACCTTAACGTTGACAACTTGCTGGGACGTCAGTTCTGCCGCGACCATGACCGGCGCAACCCGTGTCGAAACGTCGGCAATTAAGGTAAATAAATAAATTTCGTGTCAGACCCGTGTACGAATATTTTAAGAAGGTGTACAAAGCGCGAGAGTTAAGGGGAATGTAGTTGATCAGCACAGCACTCACCCCCTCCTCGGTGATGGTGATCATGGAGGGCGCGACGGCGATGGCGACGGCGCGCCAGGCGCTGGGCGCGCGCGCGGCGGCGAGGCGCTGGAGCGCGTCGTTGAGCACGTCCATGCCCGTCGCGCGCGCCACCTCCGCGCTGCCCAGGTAGCGCGCGCGCACCGTCTTGCGCGGCTCCTCCATGGGCGTCGGGAATGATGCCCCTGGAACAATAACCAGAGAGTGTCCCATATTACCGAGGACTGCCCGCGCCTCGCCATCCAGGGTGCTATCATCAAGATCCACCAACCTGACCAAACCGTCTGTAATTAATTGTAAGCTGTGTTCGTTAAAATTTGAATGTATGAAAAGAATGTCAAGTTTCTATGGGATGACAGCTGCCGGCGCTATATTTAATGTTGATCAGTCTGTGATCGCACAGTTTTGCTATAAAGTAAAAGGCAGCCGGTCCAACCACTTTGACTAAGAGGTTTCAAAGTGGTTGGACCGGCTGCCTTTTACTTTGTAGCAAAACTGTGCACTTGCCATACGCAAAATAAAATAAAAAAAGTAAAAAGTTCTTCTTAATGGCTCTGCCACACTATGCTCCTGGCGCCGCTAATCGCTCTGTTCCTCACACTGCAGTCTCTGCCCACACACTGCTTTACTCGCGCAATTAATCGTGACGCTCCGCACTAGGTTCTTTGACTCGCGCCCGAAAACCGACAAAACAGGGAGCGGCGGGTATGACGAGCAGCATGACGAGTAATGTTGCCACACTACGTATGATAACTAATAACCAGAAAAAATGCTGTATTGAAAGCATGACAGTGTCAAGTCGAGTGACGCAGTCGCAGGCTAGCTACCGCTAGCTACCGCTAGGCTAGCTAGGTCTACCTCCGAAGTGAATTGTGTAAATCGTCGGGCAGGTCGGTGGGCGAGGGGGGGGGGGGCCTGCAGGCTGCGCTCGCTCCTGTGTGTAGGCGGGCAGGTCGGTGGGGCGGGGCGGGGGCTGCAGGCTGCGCTCGCTCCTGTGTGTAGTGCGCCAGGAGTACAGCCGACACTCACCGGAGAGCGGGCGGGGGCGGCGCGCGGCGGGCAGGTCGGTGGGGCGGGGCGGGGGCTGCAGGCTGCGCTCGCTCCTGTGTGTAGTGCGCCAGGAGTACAGCCGACACTCACCGGAGAGCGGGCGGGGGCGGCGCGCGGCGGGCAGGTCGGTGGGGCGGGGCGGGGGCTGCAGGCTGCGCTCGATCATGATGCGCTTGCAGATGTCGCGCAGCGCGTTGGCGATGCTGCGCGCGGGCGCCTCGCAGCGGAACACGTGGCACATGTGCCGGCGCGTCGCGCGGTCCCGCGCCACGTATGCGAAGTCCCTGGAACATTAATTTGATCATTTCCCTGCTTATCGACTAGAGTTGCGAAGCTATGTTTTTTTTTTTTTTTTTTTTTTATTTTTTTTATTTGTATCTCTTACTTCAAACATTTAACACATCAAAAACACACATAGAACGTATACCTTGCTTTAGTGTCAGCTGAGTATCACTTGCATTCAGGGGCCTTTCAGCTCAAAGTACGACTTTTTCCAATGACATTTAGTTTAACTTGTTTGTACCAGTTGTCACTGGGTGCTATCTCTATCGCACTTGCATTTTGGAGTGACAGATGCAGCGGTTATGCGGTTAGTTATTATACTAAATACCACAGCGGCGCTTCGATATATGTGGAGTATTTCACTGATATATATCTCTATGTCAGAATATATATTGTACTTTGTGCTTGCATTGTATGGAAATATATTTTAGCACAGCTGTGGTAGATTCTCCGATACATAAAATGTACGGTTATAATGTAGGTGCACGCGGTAATATTTATTAAGGGTGCGTTAACCAGAAAACTGCTCATTTATTTACCTTTCACTGTTCCAGGGTAGCAAAACAAAAAGGAAATGTTAAATCACATCAAAACATGTTTCATATGAGAACATCATCATACCAGAATAGCAATCAATCGTCACAAACTCGCAGAACTTCCCAAATTACGAATAGGAGAAAATATTAAGGGGAAATAATTGGAAGTATTCGTAATAATGGGCTCCACTCGTAGTAAGTGGATGAAAATTTGGACGCATATAGAAACTGGTCAAAGGTCGCCGAATGAGGTAAATGATCAATGCCATCAATAATGGACATGCACATGTTTCGGGAGATATCTAACATTAAACATTATGCATAAGCTTTGTGTAATTAATGGCTATTATCCTTCCAACATGTAGAATAAACAAACGTGTCCATAATTTTAGTTATATATAAAAATATAGTATATAAATAGTGGCTATTCCGGGCTAATAAGCCCTCGTATCACTGCGACCATTGCTTATCTATTGTGAACGCCACAAGGCCTGCTATTTCAAACAATTGCAGGATTTTGCT
This sequence comes from Notocelia uddmanniana, assembly GCA_905163555.1. Classification (NCBI taxonomy): domain Eukaryota; kingdom Metazoa; phylum Arthropoda; class Insecta; order Lepidoptera; family Tortricidae; genus Notocelia; species Notocelia uddmanniana. Next base: position 26,395,076 of record LR991063.1, read on the forward strand.
GAACTCGAGAAACTTAATCTCTTCATGGCGCATGATGTGATTGCCCAGGATAGAGTAACGACTACGCATTCAGTTTAGGGCAATCGGTTAGGATGTGCGCAGGCGTCGCCTCCACTTCAAGACAGAGTCTGCACCGCCTTGTGTCACGCAGTCCTAACGTGTCCAATTGACCATTTTAGTTTCCCTAGACTAGATACATACCGTCCGTTGTCTCTGCCGACGCCCCAGACGCGTATGGTGTGTATGGGCTGTGTGTGGAGTGTGTTCAGGCTCTCGGGGTCGATTAGTTTCAGAGCTCCATCGTCTAGGTCCATAAACAAATCTTTGCCCTGGAATGAGAAATATATAGCATTTAATAACAGGGATATCAAATGGTAGCTAACAGCGTTAACTTTTCTTTTTTTATTAATAATGGGATTGCTCTTGGCCAGCATCTATCTAGCCAGGGGGCAAAGATGAGGCAGACGATGAAGCGAGCTCACCCAGAAGATGCCCGTTTACTCGTGCCTTAAAAAGGTCAGGGGTTATATGAACTCGGAAATACAAACGCCGGTAGAGACTACACTATAAGTTGGGTAATGCAAGAGCATAGCATAAATTGATGCTTAAAACGCGTTCCATATGTCAATATGCAGGCCATCATATGCGGCCGATTTTTTGTATGTAGAGTGTCTAAGTAAAGACGCCTTCCGAGGGCATCTCTTCATACAAACATGTTACGCGCGTCACATACCGTGTATGACGCCTGGGTTACCTAAACCTCCACATGACCGCGTGCTCTGTATATCGCATGCATTATCATATGTATGTGTGTGTGTAGGTTCGCACTTACATCGCCTCAGCGGCCGACTTGGTCCAGCAAGTCTTTTCTCCATAGACTTAGGTCTACGATGCACTTCTTAACGGTACGGCTGGTGCGTTCCAGGTTAATTTCCGCCTCTGATCTCCACGCAGCCGAGTGACTGCATTAATACAACTGATCCTGACCTCTTGTGGACTTAACACTTTTCTGATATCAATCAGGCTTGGTTTTATATACCTGGTCCATCCACATCTCAATACTTACATCGCCCCAGTGGCCGAATTGGTCCAGCAATCCGTTTGGTCCGTGAATCAGGTCCATGATGCACTTGTTGACGCGTGGCTGGTGCGTTACGGGTTAATGTCGGCCTCTGACCACCCAGCCGAGCGAGCGCACGTACTTCTGTTATCTATCTGACTTAGTTTTAGATCTATCCACGTTTCAATACTTACATCGCCCCAGCGGCCGACTTGGTCCAGCAAGTCGTTCCGCCCTAGACTCAGGTCCACGATGCACTTGTTGACGGCGCGGCTGGAGCGCTCCGGGGTAAGGTCGGCTTCCGAGATCTCCACCCAGCCGAGCGAGCGCACGAAGAAGCGGACGGGGCGCGCGCAGTCGGGCTCCGGGCGGGCGGGAAAACTGCGCCGTCTGGGGGATACGTTAAACCTGTTGGAGCCTTCAACTTTCGCCGTCATTGACTTGGTATAAAGTCGATGTAAAGGCAATCTACGTGCTATCAAGTAAGGTTCATTTTCAGTATTTTGCTACAAAGACTTTGGCGTGTGAGATAACTTACGGAATCTACTGTGGCGTTGAAGAGGTTAAACTTTTACATTTAGAAATCTCCTTTGCACAGACATAGTTTTCGTTTAAAGAAAAACCAAAAGTTATGTCCTCCACTCAACTTTGAGGAAATTTCAGTGTGTTCTTTTTTATTAAAAGTTGTAAGAATTCGGGTTGTCCATCGCGAAAAGAAGTTAATTTTCATTTGTTTTTTTTGGCAAGGCTGCGCAGTATTGACGCCAATTATATTTTATTAGGTAAAATATAATTGGGTCATACACAGTTGAAAAAACAGTAATTTATGCTGTGATTAATAGTTGATGGCTTGTACCGCAATAGTGCATGCAAGGAATGTTTTTATTTCATAGATTTATAGAAACTGAGACACAGACACCCGGCGGTGATGCAGATTATGAGTCCAACCAAAAATTAGGCTTTCAGCGACCCTTAACTCTTGAGATGTCCAAAGGAAAGAAGCAAACCCTAATCTATGTTGCCATAGAAATTAAGTATGTAACTAACTAACAACTACTGATAGTAACTTTATCAGATTGGGACTTTTCTCCTTCACTCAGTTCTGACAACACTCACTTGTAAGACATCTCCTCCTTCCGTTTTCTCTCAGCCTCCTGATCCACATGGTCCAGCGCCCCACTAGTGGTACTCCTGGTGACCGACGACGTCATCACCCCATCGTACTTGTTGACCTCGGACAGGTTGGAACAGTCCCGCACCATGGAGATCCTGGACTCCTTGGCTTCCATGGGCAGCATCTTGGGGATCTCTCGCTGTATCGTACCGCTCTTTATGTGCCAGTAATAGGGGCCGTCCATGTCTGAAATGAGAAGGAATACGTACTATACTATTCCTCTAAATGTTCTGTATTAGGTACTAACCCAGTAGACATAGGTTTAAGATCACTTCATATGAGCAAGCTACTTTTCATCGGAGGCTTTATTCTGTTTCGCAAGGAGCGTCGCCGTCTGGCGTCCAGTGATCAGAAAGTTCACAAATCGAAAAGAGACTGTGTCCTGTTGATACTGTAAGTTGTGTTGTCATTGTGATCAAGTTTCAAGTGAGAATACGGATGGTGGTAGTAACGGTGGTATTGTGCGAAAAAAACGAACCAAGAAGTGGGTAGATCGCTAAGGTGTGTGGGTAGACCTCAACTAAAACTCGCAGCACGTCAATTAATACTTAAAAATGGCGCTTGCAAAAGTACCGAAATATCGGGAAGTCACAAAACTAAATCACAAATTATTGATATATTCCCTGTTTAATAGTAATTCTAATGTTAATAACCATGTTAGCTTGAAATCGTATATTCGTCCGCAACTTTAACGGGATCTATATATCTATGTATAATATCGTCGTTCGGCCCTTCCACCGAAAACGGGACGGGAGCACGTCTCATCTTAAAGTACCGTCAAATGGAGTATAATAGGTTATTTCAGACACCGGTTTCGCTAGGAACTTAATATTATTGTCTAGGTAGTTAGGAATAATTTCGACATCTAGCTTGCTTGTTGATTAAGATCCAGTTCCGGTGAAAACGGGTGTCTTAACTTAAGACGCAAGTTGGTCCTTAAGCAACATGAGAACTAACCAAGGTTGTCGGGACCTTGACAAGCCCATTTTAGCCCCTTTGACGGTAACTTAAATTGAATCTTAATTACACATACTATAGAATTGTTATTAGTAAATCACCTTCGTGTTTCTCCCAGCCCGGCGGCAGGGGGGGCTCTTTCTTCGCCCGTAATTTCACCGGGATCGCGTATAGGTCGTCGTTCGGTCCCTCCGCCGAATGGGGGACCGAGGCATGTCTCTTCTCGGAGTCTTCCTGGTCCGCGCGCTCTTTCTCTGGAGGGGGGGACTCTTCGCCGCCATTTTGTGGGGGCGTGATGAGCCCGTTCTTTTCACTGGAGGAAGTCAAAAGATTTCAGTAAATAGTTGTTATCTATGAGGAAAAAAGTATATTAGGCACATTTACACCAGGTGCCTGCCGTTCTGGGATCTACTAGATTATGTCAAAACTTTTAATAATTGTATTTATTCTAAGATTTGTAAATAAAGTCTATTGTTTATTTAAAAAAAAAAAGGAAAAAAGTGGATAGAAATTATCAGAAGACAATAAGAGACTTATGTCTCTCATTCTGATTTTGTAAGGCAGATATGTAAAAGTGCAAGATAACTATGTCCCCTTTTGTTAAATATCACGGAATACTTACTAATGGTCAATGAACCAATACAGACATGGCAAGGCTAGTTGAATCTTTCAAAATGTCCGAAATCCACGGCCCTGATTTGGAAGAGGTTCGAAACCCATGGACCAAGCATATTGTTCTTAGTTAGCACAAAATAATTTTCTTTGCTTTATCTCTAGGGATCCGAGATTCCGATGCATATTATTTATTTACCTACACGTGGCAAAATATGGAGAAGGATTTTTAAGTTTCTAGTTGCTAGTTTTGCTTAATTATTGTATATTAAGGATAAAACTCTGCGTCAGTTTGCTCATTAAACTTCGGTAATTGAATGATAGACAGATAAATTACCTAAATAATATTTATGCATTTCATACATGGAAATTAACTTCAATTATAGTTGTGTTAATGGAAATACTGAAATATGCATATACAGGGTGACATCGGAGACGTGATCAGAAACAATTTGACTCGATGAAGTATTGAAAGACAAACTCAATAAAGATGAAATCACAGTTACTACTTGCAATATTGACTATTATTTCTCAAATTATTAACAGAAAAAAAAATGTTTGACACAACTTGGTCACCCTACACCACACGACGTCTTGTCATCACTCATACAACGTGTGTCAAAAGTTATAGGGTGACCATGATGTATGGCGTTATTATTTTTCTAGTAAAAGTTTGAAAAAATAAACTTGTTTTATTCGATGTAACAACTATTGCATTTAAAACGCGATCATGTGTAGAGTCTGAAAAAATATCTTCTGATTACGTCTCCGATGTCAACCTGTATATTGGCGAGATTTGTTCATTTCAAAATCTTGTGAATTGTATTTCCTAATACTTAAGAAAAAAATAGACTGCTTCCATACAACTGACCAATATGGCGTCGCTACCATTTGCAAGAACTCCACCGAATTTGCGATCCGTATTAATCTCACAGTTAATTATTAAAAGATGACCTTCCAGTTTTATTCTTTTGTGTTGCAGTAAAACTATCATATCATAATCTGAGTCACTGCATGACATCAGCAGGTATAATAACAACGTTGGCCTTAACCGGAACAAATGAATGCTCACTAAAACTTGTGACTCAGGCTTATGGATGTCGAGCGTTTTAGGATTCTGTCAAGGTAAAGGGGAATTATTGACATCACTGCAGTTATGGCTTTGTCAAACAAGGTTGAACTGTTATTTTAATGTGAATGTAAATACACATGATTATGCTTACAACTTTTCATTGTTCGATCATAGACCGACAAAAGTATGATTGAGCTGTTCCTGAAAATGTTGTCACAGAAATTAGCAAACATATATTCATCATCGTCATAAATTTAAGAGCCTTGCTCTTGTCGCTGGGGTAACCGCCATTCCGTTCTTCTTTGTGCTACATCTTTGAGTTCCTGATACGTCATAATATTAACCTTCTCCTTAGCTTGATTTATAAACGCACGTCTCGGTCTTCCCCTGCCTCTTCTTCCATCTATTTTGCCTTCTATGCTAAACATGTATTAGCGAAATGGATTATGTACGCAGCAATGCGGTATAATATTCAATGTGGCTGTAGGTTAGCACGAGGGGTCGCCTTTAAGCCCGTATTTGTTCCTCCTGGTTATGGATGCTCTAACATCGGACATACAGGAGGAAGCACCCTGGTGTATGCTGTTTGCCGACGACGTTGTTCTTGTCGGGGATGATGCTCTTGAGGTCCAGAGCAGGCGGGTAAAATGGAGGGAAAAGCTGGATAACGTAGGACTAAAAATAAGCAGAACCAAAACGGAGCACTTGTTCTGCGACTTCGGCGGTTTATCCAATTTTTCCCAAATTGCCTTGGATGGTGTATCCCTACCAGTCTGCTCCGACTTCCGGTACCTTGGATCATTAATCCAAAATGACGGCAATATAGACCGTGACGTGAAAAATAGAATAAATGCGGGATGGATGAAATGGCGACAGGTCTCTGGAACAGCTTGCGATCCACGAATGCCCCTTAAACTTAAGGGGAACATTTATAAAACGATTATAAGACCTGTCGTAATGTATGGATCAGAATGTTGGGCAACAAAAGTGACAGATGAAAGAAGAGTGACGAGGAATGATCGAATTAGAAATGAGTATATAAGGGGAAGTTTGAAAGTGGCATCCGTGACAGAGAAAACGAGGAGCAGTAGGTTAGCATGGTATGGGCATGTAATGAGGAGGGATGAATGTCATATTGATAAAAGTATATTAGGGTTGGATGTAGAAGGACGAAGAGCGATTGGAAGGCCCAAAAAGCGATGGATGGATTGTGTGAGAGAGGATATGAGAAAGAAAGGAGTAAGCGCTGAAGTGACGAATAATAGAGAGGAATGGAAGAAGAAAACATGTTGCGCCGACCCTGCATAAGCGGGATAAGGGCAGGGAGATGATGCAATGCGGTATAATATATTCGCTAGAGACACGTGAGAGAAAAGTGAACTGAAGGATGCTGGCTATGAGTAACCCCGTTTTTAATAAAAAAAAAAGGATGTCAACCCAAAAGATGTTCTTCTGTTCTGCAGGAAAATAGGAAGACTAGAAGCTGACGTGGGAATGCAGCCGGGAGAATAATTTCGGGGAAATGGGTTAAGTGGTACTGACAAGCGATCGACAGCCCGCGTGTTTCCGGTCCCTACACAACATCATGTATATCCACGTGTCCAAAATGATATACAGGGTGGAAAGATCAAATGCCACATGGAAGGCAACTTAAATATTGGAAATAGCACATTCTGTGTAAAGGAGACTTTCCTTTTTTTTTAAGCCGGCCAAGTGCGAGTCGGACTCGCGCACGAAGGGTTCCGTGCCATTGTCTATAAAACGGCAAAGAGTCCGACTCGCATTTGGCCGGTTTTTAATATTTATAGCGGCAAGAGAAATACATCATCTGTGAAATTTTCAACTGTCTAACTACTGCGGTTCTTGAGATACAGCCTGGTGAGCGAAGTCTTAGTAATAGGGTCCCGTTTTACCCTTTGGGTACGGAACCCCAAAAACAATAAATTCTGCATTGCATGCATTGCATGGATTTATGAAAAATCGCTTGACGTAGGACGGGTGAAAAAATAATTTACAGTACTTATGGTGCTATATTACCGCACGAGTGCGGTTATCAGCAGATTACGTGCATATGTCGAAACTTTAAAGAGCCATATGTACTGTAAAACGTTGTACGATACACGTGCGAACAGGTAATTCGCAACTCGTGTCGATTTAAAACACTCCCTTCGGTCGTGTTTCAATTTATCACAACTCGTTGCGAATTTCCTGTTCTTTGCACTTGTACCGTAATGTACTATAAAAGGAAATTGTTAGTTTTCACGGCCTTCCATTATTTTGATTGTGTTTGTTATTTAGGGAAATATGAACATTATCAGTAACCTTTTCGGTCTGCATCATAATATAAGGGATATGTTGGTTTTTGTCGCATTTGACCGGTTCGAGTCCCGATTCCTGATTTGTCGATGCGGAGGCGGTACGATATGACAAAACTGTCAGTTGTCAGTGTCAACCGATATGAAAGTACTGCCCCGCTTCTGCGCATCGTATTACTACTGCGCAAACGTATTACTGACAGTATTTCGTCAAGTGAGGAAATCTCGCATCAGTAAATTCTCGTCAAAGAACAAAATACCTATCACATATGGCTCCCGCCCGCGCCCCACCAAGTCAGGAAGTCACAAGCGATTTTTCATAAATGCATAAATGCAGAATTTATTGTTTTTAAGAACAAAGAAAAGTCTCCTTTACACAGAATGCGCTTATTCCAATATTTAAGGTATATAGTCGCCATCCATGTGGCATTGGATCTTTCCACCGGGTAAACTCAAATAAAACTTTGATTTATAACAGCCATAGGGAAGACCAACTAGAACATAATTAGGTGTGTCTAACTATTGTAGCTATTTCAATAATAAACTCCAATTTTGGCGCACGATCGCTCTCGGCGTGTTTATATGTATTTTCATCGTAGGAAAAATCAAATGATAATTGACACACCCACCGTAGTATTTTTCTTTTTTAAGAAATAAATAAATAAATATATAAATATTGGGGGACAATCTTACACAAATCGACCTAGTCCCAAACTAAGCAAAGCTTGTACTACGGGTACTAGACGACGACATTCATACTTATATAGATATAAATACATCTAAATATATAAAAGAAGAAACTGACTGACTGACTGACTGACTGACTGACTGACTGACTGACTGACTGACTGACTGACATATCAACGCACAGCCCAAACTGCTGGTTCTAGAGATTCCAAATTGAGTATGTAGGTACCATATAAGGTCTAGAGGTGCATTAAGAAAGGATTTTTCAAAATTCAACTTCTGGGGGCGGGGGTGAAATGAGGGTCCGAAGTTTGTATGGGTAATCAAGATTAGTTGGACTATTTTATTCGAAACTTCACAGGAGTATTTCTAACGATAAATGAGTAAATATGTGTTTCAGGTTTTTTGAGAAATCAACCCCTAACAGGAAGAAAAGTGGTGACAATTCTGAAAATCGATATGGGTATTGTTTCTATGGTATTTCGGGTCGCTGAAACAAAAATGATTTTAAAATCCCACGTAGAGGACGTAAAATACCATCCCCTCTGATGGGGTGCGAGGGGGTTGGAATGTCTAAATATTGATATGGGTGTCGTTTTTATGGTTTTTTGGGTCGTTAATTTCGAAAATGGCATTGATTTTGAAAGTTAATACTGCAGACATGAAAACTTTTAAGAGTTTGTGCGAAATTGCAAGAAGAAACTGACTGACTGAGTGAGTGACATCAACGCACAGCCCAAACTGCTGATTCGAGAGATACCAAATTTGGCATGTAGGTTCCTTATAAGGGCTAAAGGCGCATGAAGTGCCGTGTATTCCCTATGAATATACGACCTTTCTTGAATCAATGTATTGTAAGTGGTTTTATTAATCAGTGCCGTCCGATACGATTTCGACAAAAATCGATATTTAGGCGTCCGAGAGGACTCTTAATACGACTCCTAGGTAAATATTGGAAAAACTGGCGGCCGTATTGCTTTTCTTCATTTTCGTCCCGATTTCGTTCAAAATAGAAATCTGAGCGTCCGAGATGTCTCTTAATATGAATCCGAGGTAAAATATGGAAAAAGTCGCAGCCATATAGATTTTATTGATTTTCTTCATTTTCTTCCCAATTTCGTTCAAAATCGATATCTGAGCGTCCGAGAGGTCCCCGAATACGAATCCGAGGTAAAATTTGGAAAAAGTGGCGGCCATATTGATTTTCTTCAATGCCGTCTCGATTTCGTTCAAAATCGATATCTGAGCATCCGAGAGAATTCTTAACACGAATCCGAATTAAAATTTGGATAAACTGGCGGCCCTATTGCTTTTCTTCATTTTCGTCCCGATTTCGTTCAAAATCGATATCTGAGCGTCCAAGAGGTCCCCTAATACGACACCGAGGTAAAATTTGAAAAAAGTGGCGGCCATATTGATTTTCTTTCATTTTGTCTCGATTTCGTTCAAAATCGATATCTGAGCGTCCGAGAGAATTCTTAATACGAATCCGAGGTAAAATTTGTATAAACTGGCGGCCCTATTGATTTTCTTCATTTCCGTCCCGATTTCGTTCAAAATAGAAATCTGAGCGTCCGAGATGTCTCTTAATACGAATCCGAGGTAAAATATGGAAAAATCCGCAGCCATATTGATTTTCTTCATTTTCTTCCCGATTTCGTTCAAAATCGATATCTGAGCGTCCGAGAGGTCTCTTAATATGAAGCCGAGGTAAAATTTGGAAAAAGTCACAGCCATATTGATTTTCTTCATCTTCTTCCCAATTTCGTTCAAAATCGATATCTGAGCGTCCGAGAGGTCCCCGAATAAGAATCCGAGGTAAAATTGCGAAAAAGTGGCGGCCATATTGATTTTCTTCAATTCCGTCTCGATTTCGTTCAAAATCGATATCTGAGCGTCCGAGAAAATTCTAAATACGAATCCGAGGTAAAATTTGGAAAAAGTGGCAGCCATATTGATTTTCTTCCTTTCCAACCCGATTTCGTTCAAAATCGATATCTGAGCGTCCGAGAGGGCCCCAAATACGAATCCGAGGTAAAGTTTGGAAAAAGTGGCGGCCATATTGATTTTCTTAATTTCTGTCCCTATTGCGTTCAAAATCGATATCTGAGTACCCGAGAGGCCTCTTAATACGAATCCGATGTAAAATTTCTGAAAGTGGCGGCCACATAGATTTTCTTTTTTCCGCCCCGATTTCGTTCAAAATCGATATCTGAGCTTCCGAGAGGTCTCTTAATACGAAGCCGAGGTAAAATTAGGCACTCCATACATGCCAGGGATGGTTAAAAAAAGGATTTACTTTTAAAAACGACATAACGGTTTCTATATTTTTTCCCATTTAAATCAACCTTTAGATTAGCTACATACTTGCAGCCCGGCCCATACAAATAATTAACAAATATTTATTCTAAAATTAGGCACTCCATACATGCCAGGGATTGTAAAAAAAGGATTGGCTTTAAAAAACGACATAGAGGTTTCTATATTTTTTTCCATTTAAATAAACCTTTAGATTAGTTATACATACTAGCACCTCGGCCCATACAAATAATTAACAAATATTTATTCTATCATCAATAGTTTTCTTAGCGCACGCGATGTAAAGAATATTTTAGTTACTTTTTTTACAACATTACATATTGGAGTTTTAGTAAGAATCCTTATTTTTTGAAAATATAATATAGCCCATGTCAATGTCACCCAAGAATAGTGTAGCTATTCAATGCAAACTAACAATTAAATCTTTCCTTTTTATAATATTATTATAGATTAGCTGTCTAAGTCGTAAAAATTGTGTCCCCTCACTGTATATAATTTCCAAACTTTGAAGTTTAAGATTCTGAAAAACATTGAGATGGTGCATATTAAGTAAATACTTTCAGTGACTTTTGGTTTCAACAAGAGATGTTTACCATTTTTTGAGATATCGTTGAAAAACAGTCTTGCCCAAACAAAAGGACATCAGTGCCGTGAGTTTCCTATGAGTGGTTTAAATGTGGACTAGCAGGTGTTGGCACGGAACCCTTCTTTGTGCGTAATCCGACACTTGGCCGGTTTTAATTTAATATTATGGACATGAAATTTTTTGATAGGTTGTGCCAAATTGCAATTCTATCGGTCCAGTAGTTTTAAAGCAAATCGGTTGTAACAGATGGACTGACGGACAGCCACACGTGAATAAGGAATAAAGGTCTCTTTTTGCTTTTGAGGTACGGAACGAGCCCCGCGTATCCTAATAGAGTTTTGGGTATGATTTAATAGCTTTAGAGGGGTTAGTCAGGACTAACTATGATTCATTAACAGATAAACAAAAGTCAGTATAAGTACGAGCAAATAGTGTAAGGTTTCATAAAATAAAATACAAGATTTAGACTAATAATATTAGAAATTATAAAATATAGGGTAGATACGCCGACCGTTCTGACGACTAAACGTGGTTCTCATGCAAAAGAAGGTAGCAGCCACGAGGCATTCTGAATTGAGCGCTCGAACTGAGCGGACGTGCGAGGAGCTATAAGTTTTGTTACTGTTCAGTTTTTGATTGCAAGTTTGGCATATTAGTTTAGAGGCTCGTGATAGCCATTATAAGTTTGGTTGGCGCATATAAGTTTGGGTGCAGCATTTAAGTTTGGTTGCAGCATATAAGTTTGGTTGCAGCAAATAAGTTTGGGTGCAACATATAAGTTTGGTTGCAGCAAATAAGTTTGGGTGCAGCATATAAGTTTGGTTGCAGCAAATAAGTTTGGTTGGCGAAATATCAGTATGGTTGGAGAATCATAAGTTTGGTTGCTGAGAAGCCTTGTACGAGGTTGATGTAATAAATACGTGCTTTGAATCTACGAGTTCCTTATTTGTGAGATATCCTATATCTCAGCAAGTGGGATAACGACGATACTTGCTGTAAGTACACGCCTTTATTTTCTAGTTTGGTTTTAAAACGTAAACAACTTTTTATTTTAATATAAATTTTATAGTATCATTCAAATTATTAAAATAATTAAAGTGTTATAAACAATACGTAGCAGCGTGATATATATGCTTCGCTAGACTAAGATCAGTGCTAGTCGACTGCACACCACAGCTTGAAGCCGAGGCACGTCGCGTGCGACTGTGCGACTCCTGTCGCGCTCGTATGGTACCAACTATATAAATAAAAATAAATAAATAAAAATAAATAAATAAATATTGGGGGACAATCTTACACAAATCGACCTAGTCACAACTAGGCAAGGCTTGTACTGTGGGTTCTGGACGGCGTCATACATACTTATATAGATGGATACATACTTGGATACATAGAGAACATCCAAGACCCGGGAACAAAATCCGTGCTAAATGCACGGATAATGCCCTGGCCGGGATTGGAGCCCGGGTATTCTGGCTTCGGAGTCGGTGTCACTGCCAACTGGGCTATACAGGTCGTCACTAGAAAGTAGACTGTCGTCTCGCGTCGCGGCGCGGCGTAGTTTGATGTGGTACTGCTTTCATATGTGTATATATTTAATAATTCTTACACGTCGCATTTATTCTAATATAATAACTCTTTAGCTAGTACAACATGTTTATGAAATGATGAGGTACCTAATACATGTATTGACCCATGTGATCCAGTGCATTTATTTTCAAATGTATAGCCGACTATCGGGTTGAATTACTAGGTTGAAGTGTGTTGTGGGCGATGGGCTAGCAACGTGTCACTGCAATATCACATTTTCTCTATTTATAAACCTACTATTTCTAAGGTGGCACTGGAATTTTCGTGTGCTCTGCCTAACCCTTTTGGGAATATGGGCGTGAGTTTGCGTTCGTATATATGTAGTAGAGTCGCAAATGTAGAGTCGCAAATGTAGAGTCGCCAATGTAGAGTCGCTAATGTAGAGTCGCTAACGTAGAGTCGCCAATGTAGAGTCGCAAATGTAGAGTCGCAAATGTAGAGTCGCAAATGTAGAGTCGTAAATGTAGTCGCTAATGTAGAGTCGCCAATGTAGAGTCGCAAATGTAGAGTCGCAAATGTAGAGCCGCAAATGTAGAGTCACAAATGTAAAGTCGCAAATGTACAGTCGGAAATGTAGTCGCAAATGTAGAGTCGCAAATGTTGAGTCACAAGGTAGAGCCGCAAATCTAGAGTCGTAAATGAAAAGCTGTTAATAAAGAGGCATAAATGTAGAGTCGCCGTGTAAGGTATGAAGCGATCTACGATTTTGTGTAATTAATTAAGTAATAACCCGTATGTAATTTTTGCGACGAGTTTTAGAGAATGGCCGGAGGAAGTGAACGTCGCCGGAGTATGAGAACTCCTGCGCGCGAAAGGTCGCACACAAGGCGTACGCGTAGCCGCAACAACACGAGCGTGCACAGGAATAGCCGCGCAACGACTAGCACGGGCTCACACCGAGGGAGCCGTAGTCGGAGCCACATTCGCAGGATTTGGGAACGAGAGGAAGCGGTGAGGCAGCAGCAGGAACGGTTGCGGTTGATGGAAATTGACCTACAAGAAGCACGTGACTCCGAGCAGCGACGGCGGAGGAGCGAGCGACGCCGTGAGCCGAGCAACAATCGTAGTCGCAGCAGGCTGTCGGCTGCGAGAGTTTCCAGAGATCGAGCTTTACCAGACGTCGGCAATCATCGTTCAAGGTCAGGTAGTCCTAGTTTCTCCTCCAGGGATGTAATCCAAATAATAAAATCAATTAAGGATGCCCTCCCGTCTCAGCCATCAAACCAAAGTGTATTAACAAGTAGAGGCATAAATCACAAAAACATAATCCCAGAATTTAATCCCTCTGAGAAAAACCAACGAGTGGATGTGTGGATCAAAAAGGTTAATCAGTGTGCAGAGGTCTATGGCTGAGACGAGAAGGCAACAATACACTTTGCAATTCAAAAACTGACTGGTTTAGCAAAAACTTGGTATGAAAGTCCTCGTCAAAGATCGTTATAAGGTAGCCCCAATCGCAGGATTTGAGGGCATGAAAAAAAAAAGGGAAAAAGATGACCATTGCCGCAGACCGTATGCAACCATGGATCCACGTGGCGTCATTAGGAATAGATGATGATAATGATATTGATGCTATGGATGATGCAAGCGAGGACGACAATATGTCCGCGTTATAATCAGTTTTGCTGTTCGAAAGGCCTATTTTTGCTTAGACAGAAGGAAAATTGTTACAATAAAGATAAAATTAGATTTAATGAGTGGGCAACTACCGGAATTCGGAAAAGTAGAGATAACTTATACCAACTTTATGAAAGGAGATCTTGCACCACTGACGAATGTTTCCATCAGTATGTTAGGGATTATTCCAAATTGTTTAAAACAGTGTGCACAAAAGCAAAAGCAATGCACTTGAATAATAAAATTAAGTCCTCAGATAATAAAGCCAAGACAGTCTGGAAAATAATAAACACCGAGACTGGGAAGAGAAATAATAAAGAGTCCACAATTTCTTTGAAAGTAAAAGATAATTTAATAGCTGATGCAGTAAAAGTAGCTGATGAATTTAATAATTTCTTTTCTAAAATTCCTATAGTCACTACTCAAAGTTTAGCATCGTGTACGACAAAAGCTGAATCCCTTCTGAATGACAACGTAAAATTAAAATCACTAACTAATTTCAAATTTCATCATGTTTCTCCTCTAGATGTACTGAAGTCCTTTGAAATGTTAAAAATAAAGAGCACTGAGGACTTATGGGGCGTGTCAGTCAAGGTACTGGAATCTATTCTGGAGGTCGTTGCACAAACTCTAGCTCTCATTTTTAATAACTGTATAGACTATGGCATTTTTTCAGACTTAATGAAATGTAGTAAAGTAGTTCCAAATTTCAAATCAGGTCATAGAGATAATCCTCCTGATTATCGTCCAGTTTCTATCCTACCTGCGTTTAGCAAAATATTCGAAAAAATAATGCTTACGCAATTGGTTTCTCACTTTATTTCTCACAATATTTTGCACGCACAGCAGTTCGGCTTCACGAAGGGTAGGTCAACTACTGATGCAGGTGCAAGTTTTTTAAAATTTATTTTGCAGTCGTGGGAAGAGTCGCACGACGCCATCGGAGTGTTCTGTGATCTTTCCAAGGCTTTTGATTGTGTAGATTATGGTACCTTAATTTGTAAACTTAAGTTTTATGGCATCAGAGGGCATGCATTAGATCTCATGAAGTCATATTTAACACAGAGAAATCAAAAGGTAGCGATAAATAAAGCCATTTCGTCAGAGACAGTGGTAGAGATGGGAGTAACTGAGGGGTCTATTCTAGGTCCGTTCCTGTTCCTTGTGTATGTAAATGATCTGCCATATATGGTAAGCTGAAGATCAGGCATTGTAATGTTCGCAGACGACACCTCATAACTGTTCAAGGTAAATAGGAGAGATACTGAACTCATTGAACCAATTAATACCCTCTCCATGATATCTGACTGGTTTGCTGCCAATAACTTAGTACTGAACCCGAAAAAAACGAATTGTATGAAATTTTCTCTAGCGAACTCATCAAACAGAAACTTAGATACAAATATTAAACTTAATAGTCAAACATTAGAATTTGTTTCGTCTACTATATTCTTAGGTATTACATTGGACTCAAAATTGCAGTGGGGTTCCCATATAACAGCGATAGGAAGTAGGTTGAGCTCTGCTGCATTTGCAGTCAGGAGAATAAGCCAGCTTACCAATGTGGCAACGGCACGGTCAGTTTACTTTGCTTATTTTAATAGTATAATATCTTGTGGGGATCATCTGCAGATATTGAAACTGTTTTTATTTTGCAAAAAAGGGCTATTCGAGCAATTTATAACTTGGGGTCGCGTGACTCATTAAAAGAATTTTTCAAAGAAATAGATATTCTAATCCTGCCGTCCCTATACATATTTGAAATAATAATGTATGTTAGGAAAAATTTGCGCAATTTTCCAACGAACGCTGATAATCCGATAGCCACGAGAATTCTGGGAAACTCAAAATAACCTTCTATAGACTAGTAAAGGCGAAAAAGTCGTTCTTGGGAAATTGTATCAAATTCTACAATAAAATTCCTAAACACAACTCAACTTAGCAATTCTAAATTCAAATCTGTAGTAAAACAAACACTTATTTCAAAATCATATAAGATAAACGATTACATCATGGATAGGGATGGTAGACAGTGATACCGTCCTGCACGGGTAATCTATCGCGAAAATATGTTTTCTATTGTAGCATTGTTATTTAAGTTATTTTGTAGTAGCTGACACTGTAATTTTATATTTAACTATACGATGTATATTGTTTTGAAAAACTGACACCTCGCCGAGTTTCTTACGCCGGTTCTTCTCGTGGCAGAGGTATATTGTTCCGAACCGGTAGTAGTTTACCTATATTGACGTTCATAGGTGCATGTAATATGCCTAATTTGAAGAATAGACTACTTTTACTTTTTTTAAACAAATGTTGGCGAACATTACTATAAATACTTACAATTGGTACATTGTGCAATTTAAACTTAATAATGGATTTATATATATCAATATAATAAATATTAATGGATGTATTTAATTTTACATTAAGATGTTATTTACAAGTGAGACTTAATTGTTAAGATTAGCAGACAAATTGTGTTTAAATGATATAAAAAATGTACATATTATACATGAGTAAATAATATACGATTATATATACTTGGATACAATAACGATAAATTGTAAAATAAAATACACGATGTTTACTTAATTATGATGATATTAGTTTAGTTATGAATTAAGCGTAGTATTTTGTTTCGCCGAGTGTAAGGTTCCACTTGGTGCGTGCATGGGGACATGCACGTCGTCAGGATGGTCGAGTGTAAGGTTTCATAAAATAAAATACAAGATTTAGACTAATAATATTAGAAATTATAAAATATAGGGTAGATACGCCGACCGTTCTGACGACTAAACGTGGTTCTCATGCAAAAGAAGGTAGCAGCCACGAGGCATTCTGAATTGAGCGCTCGAACTGAGCGGACGTGCGAGGAGCTATAAGTTTTGTTACTGTTCAGTTTTTGATTGCAAGTTTGGCATATTAGTTTAGAGGCTCGTGATAGCCATTATAAGTTTGGTTGGCGCATATAAGTTTGGGTGCAGCATTTAAGTTTGGTTGCAGCATATAAGTTTGGTTGCAGCAAATAAGTTTGGGTGCAACATATAAGTTTGGTTGCAGCAAATAAGTTTGGGTGCAGCATATAAGTTTGGTTGCAGCAAATAAGTTTGGTTGGCGAAATATCAGTATGGTTGGAGAATCATAAGTTTGGTTGCTGAGAAGCCTTGTACGAGGTTGATGTAATAAATACGTGCTTTGAATCTACGAGTTCCTTATTTGTGAGATATCCTATAATAGTAAGGAGTGCGAAAGGAAGTGAGGCCAAATTTTCTTTTTGGATGCTCAAACGGAAACTGGCATAATCTACCAATTTAATTTAAATTTAGGAAAAATAAGGGTTACTAGATATTGAACTAGCCGTATTTCTGTACTTTAGGGAGAGTTAGAGTTAGAGTTTATGACTGCTGCTTGGTCGTTACCAGACCTTCTATTGGTGTTACTGTAGTACACAGATGATAATAGTTTTCGATCCTTATTATTGCCAAAATCAAATGAAATTTTACAGTTTGCCGGTTCTCAGAATGTATACTGACTTTTCATCTGTTCATCTGTTTATGAATCACAATCACCAAACTTCGTATACCGAAACCCCCAAAATGTAACAACTACTTTTCTGGAAACTGCATCTAAATCGGTTCAGCCAAACGCGAGATAATCGTGGACAAACATACATACCTACATACGTACATACATACATACGGGTCAAACAGAGAACCTCTTTTTTGAAGACGGTTAAAAATTATGCTTAGAGTACGCGGGCGAAGCCGCGGGCAAACGCTAGTACTTAAATACATAGAAAACATCCAAGACCCAAGAACAAATATCCGTGAAAAATGCACAAATAAATGCTCAAGCCGGGATTCGAACCCGGGACTGCTAGCTTCGGAGGCAGAGTCACCACCAACTAGGCTAAACAGGCCGTCAAAATCCGTCATTGGCACAGTTGCGTTCGAAAATGTGTGCACGAACACAGTGATCAAACATAGTTCTCAAAACGCGGTTTTATAGTTAATATTTATGAACACGGAACAGACTGTACACTTTGCTACATAGAGGATAGTACATTACTCACGTGAGAGAGATCTCAATTGTACCTAATTGACCGAGCGATCGAAGCGCCTCTGTTTCAGCTTTCGACAAAAATTCTTTCGTATATCTTGCTGTCTGTCTGTCTGGGTGTTCTCCTCTACAGATCACATTTCTCTACCTATTCTCGTGAAATTTTGTGAGCAGGTTGATAATTATATAGATTTTTAGTGTGGAGTCAGTTTTTTTTTTGCGAGACTAGTTATTTTTGGTTAAACGCGCGATTTCTATACAGCGATATATCACTGAAAACCTTTACGATTGCCTGGACATTATTGTTTATAAATAATAATTATTTTGAATTTTTTTATGTTGGTCGGGGGAGAGGGGCAACTTGTATACTTATCGCTAGCCTTCATCGCTCGCTTTCGTGCGTACCTACTGCGTAGCGTGCACTGAGACTTTCGAACGCTGTTTCAAATTCAGGACTCATTGCCTGTTTGTTTCAGTTTCAGCCACTAAACTAATTGAGAAAAGCGCACGAGACTACAAAACTGACCGGTAGTTTTTATGTCTCTTCCTCTGCATCGCTCACTATTGCACAACACACACTAAAAACGAGGATTTTCAGTGAGTAATTACCAATCTATAAACAATTACTTGCGTGGAACAGGTATTTGAAAAAACTATTATTTCACGTAGCTGTAATTATGTTGTTGTAAGTTTGTTTTGTCTCGAAGAAACGTTTATAAATCTTACTAGATTGATCGCAAACTTCGACACAATTTCCAAATCACAACACATCCACACACTGTTAATCTACCCGACAGATTTCAACCACTTCGACTTAAACTTGACAAAAAAAAATGTCTACCTACGCGACTTGCACAAAAAGGTGCAAAAGTTAAAACAAATGACTGTATCACACTAAACGAAATTACTGTCACAAAGCACGATTGGTAAAAACAAAAGCCGCCTAAGAAAAGAACACCGCAACCGCGGCACAAAATAAAGAAACGTCCGAACAAGAACACGGACTCACCGGCACCGACGTCTACAACAGATGGACAAAAACTAATAAAGCAAACGAGTAAACCAATTACGCGGGTTTAATTTTGCGAAACGTAATTGTGGACCGGATCCGTGTAGCTGACTAGCAGTGGTAACTCGATAAGAATTAACGAACAAGTCTCAAGCTGATTTTGACATAAACCTGAAGGAATTTCAAAGAGTCTAGCATTGCCGACTTCTCATTCTCAATAGCTATCGGCCGTCAATCAACATCACACTAGCTTATGCATCTCATAGTATTTTTAACAGAATTAAACACGATTAATGGAACAGATTACAAACATTTAATATTGACTATAGTAGTCGGCGGTTAAGAAGTCAATCCTGACACCTGTCATTTCCATACAATTAATAACCTAAAAGTCACTTTGAGGTTATAAACTGCATGGGATTGACTTCGTAACCGCCGTCCGCTATACACAGTAAGGGGAATCTGAAAAAAAATCGGGACGACTCCACAAACTACATATAAACATGTTAGTCTGGCAGGCCCGTGCCTACGGGGGGTCAATCTAACCTCAGAAGAAACAGAAAACCATCGACACGAGAAGAAGTAAGGTTAGATGAAAATATACTTTACATCACACCTTGCCAAAAAGCGCGTAACCGGAAAACCCCACTTTTTGGCCAAGTGGTGATGTAAAATTGTGTACAAAACACGGGTCGTAAAACAGAAAGCCCTCTCTCGCATATTTATGACCCTCGCCTGCGGCTCGGGCCTGAAACATCTGCGATATCGGCCTTCCTTTGTTTTACAACCCTTGTATCCTAATGTACTATAATAGTACATTACGAGTTGCGAATTATCTATTCGCACGTGTATCGTACAACGTTTTACAGGATATATGGCTCTTTAAAATTTTAACATATGCACGTAATCTGCTGATTACCGCACTCGTGCGGTGAAGTAGCAGCATGTGTACTGTAAAATAAAGAATCTCACTAAAGCTCAAAACGCACAGAGTGGAGCGGCGCGGTGCGGGGCGGAGGCTATTTTGCATGTTTGATCTTTCCGAAACTGTCGACTGTCGATTACTGCTTCATATATCACACAGGTGGCCTCCGCTCTACTACCGAAAACCGCGTGGTTTTTTTTGGTGTGACGTGTCCCGGACAGCGTTCGAGATACCGCAAACCGCCTCCGCAACGACGCTGAGCCGCGCTGTGCGTTTCAAGCTATAGGTATATACATGAACCCTGAAAACATTACACTTCTTTTTGTGCAGTCGTTTAATAAGAAACCAAGTGGTCATCGTTACTGATGCGGATTTAAATGTCGTTCATATAAACAGGATACAAGATTACAATACGTTGTCCTTTAAAGTTCAGCTCCCGGATGTCTAGACGCGATTTATTTACTGCATTAACTATGTTAAAAGCATTTCTCTTTATCTTTATTCTCTTTCAATCGTATATTGTATTCATAACGGCACGATTTTATTGCCTATGGCAAGGCATAATGTATTTTTTTTATTTTTATAATTACTTTCAAGCGCATGTTACGCAATGTATAGCTCTGTCATAGTAGTTTTCATTAGGTACATAAAGTAGGTAATCTATATGTATGTATTTTATATTATATTCTATTTGTCGCGTGTACACCACATGCCGTCAATGGGAACGTACGTCCTCAAAAGTTTCACAATTGCCTTGTTAGTACTTTGACTTGACAGCAAATTAAACCTAAGCAAATAAATTTTTTAAATGGTCTTTATCAATTGAAAAATACAGGCTACATTGACAATACACTCAGTTGCAAGATATTTTTGAGCGCGCTAATATGGTAAGTACAAACTTTTGCAATCAACTGTACATATTACATAGTATAAGTATTTGTGTAGATATATAAGGTGTTAATTTATTAGTTGCAGATATTTTTACAGCTGATGGTACTCGGTCCCATTAGTATATTTAAGTATGAAACATTATAGCTTTTACGATGTTTTTTTTGGAGAAAACTGAAAAACAAATTTGTTACGTAAAAACACCCTGTTAATGTGATTATTAAATGAGAACTCATTGAACAGATTCTAGTACCTCTTACGTACCACTTAACTGTAACTGGCAACTTCACGTCGATAAATCAAATACTTGATTGTTAATGTCATGTTATTTTCTGTCTAATTGTGTCGTTTGCAAATCAATTTTACTTATTTTGTAATGCCTTCTTTTCTTCATGCTTGCTTTTAAAATTACTTTAATTCACTTATCAAAGGCTAGTATTAGTTAACTATCCTAATGGGTGGATTTTCTTAACTAGTTTTAACACGACAGCCCCAATTTCCATCCTACATTACATCCTACATTTGTAGTTTTTCCGCCGAACCATAATGACATTTAAGACAAACAATTGTTGACATGAGTGACATGACAGATAGTGTTAAACGTCTTATCAGGCACATGGTGATTATTTTTAGACGAAATTACAAATAAATTTTTTGTTCGGTAAATGAAAACAAAAAAAATATATGAAAAGGTTTCTTAATTTATATTTAAAGTGAATTGTTTTTGCCGATTTTCTTACGCCGGTTCTTCTCGTGGCAGAAAGATTTTTCCGAACCGGTGGTAGTTTATTGACGTTCATGTAATATGCCTAATGTGAAGAATAAACAACTTTTACTTTTTTTTACTTTTACTTTAAAGTAAAGTATCATCTGTTAAAATATCTGCAACTAATAAATAAACACCTTATATATTGAGGTACTTACTTTGTTTTTGTCACGGGCGATACAGCCTCGTCTTCCACTCTGAAATTAAAGAAAGAAACTTGTTAAAAATAAATAAACACTATATAAATATTCATAGTGCACGCGTTCTTAACCTACTTCAAAAACAACAATTAAACATAACTAATGCACAAAAGTAAAAACTGGGACAAGCGAGATGGTATTTACTCATGCATAGGTACTTAAATAACAGTTTTAATTTGATTTAAATGGAGAATTTAGTATAACTTTGTAAGCTTTTTTTACTGTCATGTATGTTATGTATGGCATATACCCCCCATGAAATTGGGGGAGGCCTATGTCCAGCAGTGGACGTCCTAGGGCTGATATGGTGGTGGTAGTATGTTATGTAGAGACGGGAGCAGAAGTATTCAAGGCTCGCTCGACCGAACTCGATTCTCCACACAAACGTAGTTTCGATCTTATTTTAAAACGCCGAGCTGAAATAACATGAAATTTTGTATATATAATGGGGTCTGCCATATCCAGACCGGAAATTAGTTTCGGATGCTTGAATTTGCAATGAAATAAAATATAGCCAGATTTTGAGTTTTTTAGGTCTTGTAGAAAACATTCATAATCGCTGTATTACGTGTATTTGTCCATTATAATTTCAAGCAACAGAAACCAATTTCTGGCCTATATATGCCGAATCCCACTGTGTATACAAAGTGGCCCCGGTATGTCCTAAAATTACAACCAAGACAACCGGGGGATGTGCAGCATTGCAGCATCCCTGGAGTGCGGTGGAGATACTGCGATCGCCAACCCCGCATGCCAAGCGTAGCGATTATGGCATTTACCCCCCATGAAATTGGGGGAGGCTTATGTCCAGCAGTGGACATCCTTCGGCTGGTATGGTGGTGGTGTATACAAAGTTTCAAGTTATTCCAGCATGCCGTTTTAAAATGAGAGCGAAACTACGTTTGTATGAGAGCTTCTACGAGCTTCCTGCGGACTCTTAACTCAAAATCTCAAAATAGTCTGTACTGGAAATAATAGCTCGTTAAGGGTGGTATACCACTCGTCCAATATCTTTGTCCAATCTTTGATCAAATTTCTTTGACAGAGGCCCATTCCATATCTTGGTCCAAATTTTTTTTTTTTCATGCGTAGCCATATTGATTCAACTGTCATCGGAATCTTTGATCAAATGTCGGGGTCCCATCCAAGTTTGATGAAATCATCCAATTTCTTTGATCAAAGATATTGGATGAGTTTATCTTATCTTATCTTATCTTACTTATATGAGGGCCCTTGCGGATGCACTTCGACCCAATGGGATCTTTTGTGCAATTGCCCCCTCCTTTATAGTTACTCCAAGCTGCTCTCCAACATTTCCACAAACCGGATGATGGAGCTCAGCGGGAGTACTCTGAATTCCTTTGGTTCTGGATAGCCATTACCAAAGTCATTCATTCTTTGTCTGGCAAGGGCGTGACATTCACACAATAAGTGTTCCATTGTCTCGTCATCCTCGCCACACATTCTACAGTCTATGTTGTCTGATAGTCCCATCTTGGTCAAGAGATCCTTGACCCCGAAGTGACCTGTAAACACCCCAGTTATAATTCTAAGTTGCTTTCTGCTGAATTTCCAAAGCTTCTTGGTCCAGCTTGGGTCCACTCCTTCGATGAAGAGCTTTGAGTGCCTTAAGCCCGCCTCAATCCTCCACTCCTGTTGGTGTTTGGCTTTGGCGTAATCCTTTAAGGCCGATGTTATGATTCTCTGCAAGAGTCCCACAAACGGTTCTGGACCTACAAAATGACCTGTAGATCCCATTCTTGCCAGTTCATCTGCTTTTTCGTTGCCGATGAACCCCTCGTGCCCTGGTATCCATACTAGTTGCACTTTGTTATGCCTTCCAAGCTTATTCAAAGCTTGTACGCCATTGTAAACTAGTCTAGAGTCCACTCTCGGCGCTGTAAGCGCCTTGAGGGCTGAGTTTAATACGGGGTGGTATTCTACTCATCCAATATCTTTGTCAAATCTTTGATTAAAGTTCTTTGACGGAGGCCCATTCCACTCATCCAAAATCTTTGTCCAAGTTTAATTTTTTTCATGCGTAGCCATATTGATTTAACTGTTATCAGAATCTTTGATCAAATGTCGGGGTCTTATCCAAGTTGGATGAAATCATCCAATTTCTTTGATCAAATGTATATTGGACAAAGATATTGGACTGCCGCTGCCATTTGGATACGAAGTCTAGCTTCTGAATGTAAGGTTCGAATTCCTTTGACTCCGGTGGCGTGCGCGACGACTCCGGCCGTTTGGTGTGAAAAGTCCATTACACGAAAAAAACTGCTATAACTAAATTCATACAAGTGAACATAAAATGCCTGGACTATACTCGTAATTTAGTGTTCATTTGTTGCACTTTTGTTTCACTGTTTATGTTAAAGTTATCTAAATCTTAGAATAGCCGAGAATGGAAAGTTAAAATACTTAATTTTGTATTAAGCAGTAACGCTGCTAACGAACGCTGGGAACTAGTGAGGGATTTCGTGCACGAGCTTGGTTGTTCCGATATCTCAGAGGCTAGAGCGATTGGCCGCGTATGCCAGATATCGCAGGTTCGAATCCTGCTCGGAGCATTAAATTTTTCCCTTTTATTTGTAACTTATAATACTTAGCCAAAAATTGAACGTCTTATAAACATCATCGTTGTTCAGAGAGACAATCTGTCTATGATATCATGTTCTTCACTTTATGCTTTTTATCTTTCTGCCAAGGTTGCAAACTAAGTGCTTATAACATTATTAAGAATCAGTTTTTTACACATTTTAATGGATTGAAGTACCTACACAAAAAAGGTAGATATGTACTTATACAATATTTGATTAACAACAACCCATCTTTTCGGAAAGGATAGACTGTCTAGAATGCATGGCTAAACCAATAATAGATAATAAGTTACAGGAAAAATCATTGTCTCTGTCAGCCCATTTAGCCTAGTTGGTAGCGACACTAGTGACACTGCCTACGAAGCTGAACGTTCCGGGTTCGAATCCCCATTTGTTTATATGAATATACTTGAAGAGACATGGATATTTGCTATGAACTTTAAGTATATATTTATGAAATATATCGTCGCCTAGTACCTAGCATAATAAGCCTTATTGAGCTTACTATTTACGGGACTAGTTCGATTGTGTAAATTTGTCCCCTAAGTTATAATTTTATAGTAGGTATCCTTCTTATGTAGATAATGTATTAATTATTGGTGCCTACCTACCTATTTTAAGTATTAATCTTACTTAACCTTACTTATTCATATTTAAGACGTTAGTGCCTCGCGGTGCTCATAAAAAAAAATTGTTTTATAAAATTTAAGTATGTTCTCAATACGTGAAATGTAAAATTTCTTTGTTTTAATTGGTTCATCAGAATAGAATAATTAAAAAAAACTACTTACTAGGCTTATAAATAAACCACTTATATATAGAAAACCCCACCCAGTTCACAAGCTTGAGGCATGGACCCTAAGACGCTGGCGGCATTGCCTCTTTGCATCGCTAGACTAAGCCGCTGGGCAAAGAAGGAACCAGCCCTGTGGTCGCCCGAGATGCCTATTAAATGTGCCTCTTTTATAAAATTTTTGGTGTCGGACGACCAAGGGCCCAAAGTTTCCACCGCAAGTGCCACAAACTCATACTCATTCGTGAGAAATGCGTACTTTTTTTTATGACATAGGAGGCTAACGAGCAGGCGAATCGCCTGATGGTAAGCGATTAGCGCCGCCCATGGACACTCGCAACACCAGAGGGGTTGTAATTGCGATGCTGGCCTTTAAGATGGGAGTACGCTCTTTTCTTGAAGGTGTTTGAACATTTGAGCTTGGTCTGCGGCCGTTCAAGGCTTCCGAGACGACCCTTCGACGTGGGATGGAGCCAGCGTGTCAAAGCAGGTTGCGTCCCACGCCAAAGGGCGACCTAAGCACCAGGGTACTAAGGTGCAACCATCAGGTCTCTTTTGAGAAAATACAATTCTTTAACCCGAAAATATATTAACAACTAGTTACTTTACCTATTTAAACTCAAAGGTGCGCCCATTAATTCGTTCTTAAACTCACACTGCTTTTACACACATTTTTTAACACACTCAAAAATCGAACCATCTTATCCTTTCCATATTATCACTCAGTCCTTCTGAAACAACAGCAAGAATAACTCACTGTTACTACACACGAATACGTCCATCCGTCCGGACGTGTGGACGGAAACCGTGCATATGGCTCTTAATAGGCACCTTTCTCTCAGTTTTATTACATTAAAATGCTATGGGTGTTCAAATTATGTATTCAAATTAGTGTAAGTACGCTCAAAATGATTTCAAGACAATTTTTGCTAGTTACGAGTATGCAATATAGCTGTAATTATACCTAGTTACCCATTTATTATACCTAACAGATTAAATAGTGAACTCATTACCTGACTTGGCGTCAGTGACGCAAGTGCGTGCGAAAAATACCAAACCGATGTCAATTCAAGACGTTTAGTAAAATAGACCTACTCGTACCTACTTTTTTTATCGTATGGCATTTATTTACGAACCATGAGATATCTTCGAGAAGATAAGTACGGTTGCCAGTTTTTGTTGCACTTTTAGCACCGTACCTACTTGTCATATGGAACGGCGCAGATGATTAAAAGGGTAATAAACAGGTCGCCACGTTTTTAATAATAAATAATAAATCGAATCTCGACTGTTTCCTCCAGCATTTTTCTATATAGCTTTTCGGTGAAGGAAAATATCGCAAAGAAACAGGTCCAATCTCAACGTCCCAGTTTTCCCTTTGGGTTGGGAGGTCAGATGGCAGTTTTTAGTGAAATTAGCGCCTACGCCTTTTTTTGGATTAGGATACAACCGGGAGAACGCTAGCTATAATTACTAAATCTAGTTGTTTCTATTAAATTGGAACCTGCACCTTTTATCATGGGAGACGACTCGCCGATAAATACATTTTTGTATAGACTACATTCCACGGTTAATTCTGGGCCGAGACTTGGCAGTTCGCACTCCATCCGCGGCCAAACTTGGCGAGTTCCCTTTAAATTAGGGTTCTTCATTGCCTATAAGAATACTTATGGCGCCAAGTTACTGGCTTGTGGGGAAATTTATACTCGTTTCATGTAAAGTTTGGTTTGGAGGTCAATGAACTCTTTTTTGGACATAGGTAACAGATAGGTAGTTCTTTAGGGTTCCGTACCCAAAGAGTAAAACAAGACTCTATTACTAAAACTCCGCTGTATCTCATGAACCGTTGACAGTTGAAATTTTCACAGATGATGTATTTCTGTTGCCGCTATAACAACAAATACTAAAAACAAAATAAAATACATATTTAAGGGAGCTCCCATACAAAAAACCTTTTAAAAAGTTGCTCGTTGCCTTCATCAGGCGCTGGATCTCAAAATGGGAAACTAAAATCCGACTCGCACTTGACCAAAATTCTACTTGATATTATTTAACGTTATTATTTATTACTGTTAAATTTGTTTCGAAAGACCACTAATTTTAAATTCCTTGCGCCACCTTGAGACATCTTTACTTGTCTAGCTGCAATCAAAAGAAAACCGTTGCTGAAAACAAAATGGCGGTCAGCCGGGCTCATTCGAAATTTAAATACCTCTCAGAATTCACATGCAGCAGTGCGTTCGCGTTGGTTTTACGACAGACACGGTAAACTTTACAGGTCTCTCGAGTATTTCTATGTTTTCCTAACTAAAGTCGGGGAAGAAACGAGTCTTGCTGACCAGGTTAAAAACGAGTGAATTGGTCACTTGGGTCAGAATAAAAGACTAAAGAAAATGACAGAACAACGAAAGAGACTACACGGATAGTTTTATTTTGGTTTAAAAATATGTCTCAAAAATTTACTTAACTTCATACCCCCCGGGAGCAGAAGAATCTTAATGATGTAATCTGGATAAAGAGAGAGCATATGTAGCTACAGGTAAATTACTTTCGAGACATTTTTGCATTTGTAGTTGTGACCTCTGTAGCCAGCCTCACACACGCGTTGACGTGTGTCTGTGCACGTCAACGTGTACGTGTGTCCCTGTAAATATACAAATAAGTACTACTACAGATGCAAAAATGTCTCGCAAGTAATTTACCAGTACATAAGAGCATTATGCGTCATTGTTAAGCGCATTGTCAACAATTTAGAGGTAGATACGAAAACACACAAACATATGAGGCAGTGGGAGATCACATTGCACGTATGGCCGATGGCCGTTAGGGCAGAAAGGTTATCTTCGATAGGCGACCACGTACCGGAAGGCGCACGGTCCACAAGGTGGACTGATGACCTGGAAAAGGTCGCGGTAGTCCGCTGGATGCGGGTGGCGCAGGATCGGTCATTGTGGCATTCTTTGGGGGAGGCCTATCTCCAGCAGTGGACGCCCCCCGGCTGATATGATGATGATGATGAGAGCCGAACGAATCATGATTGCTTAAAATATTCTCGAAAGGAAAAAATCCAAAGTTGTCTTATTCTCCTTTTTTTAACCCGGCGACCTACTAAAACAATACATTATAAAGGATGATTCAACGTAGATCATTCCGTGTCCGGGCCGGCCCGTTTTCTTCTAGAGAAATACGCCGGCCGTTGCGTTTGCTGTCATAGAAAACGGGCCGGCCCGGACACGGAACGGTCTACTGTGAATCATCCTTTAAACGACAGCATCGAGTTCAAATGATTGTATTTTACCTCATCTAAACTCTCAAGAGAAAATGACGAAACAACATCTAATATGTTTATGAATAAAACTTCACATAGTTTTATAATTATCGAAATATGCCCTAAAAAGTCATACCCGAAGAGAGTTGCATCTCGCTTACTCGTGCACGGAAGATATAAGTGTGTCTCTTACACGGGGTGCGACTTGCACATTCAATCCCAATAAGGGACTATCGGTTCTTTTCTTTAAAGGGTTCAAATATATCGCCGCCTTGTTTAGCTTAGTTGGTAGTGACACTGCCTACGAAGCTAGAGGTCCCGGGTTCGAATCCCGGTACGGCCATTTGTTTATGTGGTCAGCAGAAACATTTGTCCCTGAGACTTGGCTTTCTATGTATTTAAGTATATATCTATTAAATACATCGTCGTCTAGTACCCACACCACCACCACCATATCAGCCCAAGGACGTCCACTGCTGGACATAGGCCTCCCCCAATTTTATGGGGGGGTAAATGCCATAATCGCCACGCTTGGCATGCGGATTGGCGATCGCAGTATCTCCACCGCGCTCCAGGGATGCGGCTGCCCATCCCACGGTGGTCTTGGTCGTAGTTTTAGGACATACTCAGGTTCAGTACCCATAACACAAAGCCTTAAGGATGATTCACAGTAGACCGTTCCGTGTCCGGGCCAGCCCGTTTTCTATGACAGCAAACGCAACGGCCGGCGTATTTCTCTAAAAGAAAACAGGCCGGCCCGGACACGGAACGGCCTACTGTGAATCATCCTTTAGTGAGCTTACTATGGGCACAGTATTACAATATATTCCCTATGTTGTTAAACCGTGCTATAGGACTAGTTCGATTTGTGTAAAAAATTGTCCCCTAATATTTATTTATATTATTTTTTATCTCAAAATCGACAAGAAAAAAGATGGCCGGTGAAACGAATAACGAAGCTATTCCATCGTTTGCATCCTTTTTTTATGTTTCCGAATCTGTTTCCAGCAATTCTATTCGCGTGAACATTCAGGCTTTCAGGGTGTATAACGGCGAGCTCCTAAAAGTTTCATGACATGCCGAGTTACAGGTTTCCCGTAGCCTCCGTGCTTGAACGTCGATGGTAAATCCGTTTATTCGTGAACGTACACATTAGTTCAGCTACAACTGGTTGGTGGTGCAATACGAGAGAGCAAGCGGTTTTAGAGACAATAAAATTTAAGTGAAATACCTTTCAATCGAAACGAAACCTAATGTTGTTTGTTTAATTCAAGAAAACGAAAACTTACACTTTACATTTTCAATAAAAACTCGCCAGACTGTGACGTTTGATGGTGTGTTAAAATTGGGTCTAGTCTTAGTTTCCATTTTACGCTTCTAAATTGTAAGTTCAAAATAAATAATATATATGCATGTTTCTTGAGAAATTGACACAAAAATTAACTATTTGTAAGTTGTCTTGTAAATGAAATTTCTGTAATTTCTTTAGACAATCAAGTTTCTTTAAACCGAAACCTCGATTCTCAATTATATCTACAATTTCTCCATCAATCGTGCAAATCAGTTCAAGATTAGGGGTGAAAAACGTTGCTTGCGTAGTCGGCATTTTCAATCTGAATTCATAGCATTGAAGAGTGTAGGTAAATTATGAAGTTCTTAAATAATAGAGTGTTTGTTGTGAGTTACATGGTTACACATAATCGTATCTAAATTATGTTCTGTTTATGGGCTTATTTAAAAAGGAACAGAATGGAAAGTAGACGGAGCCGGCTGTTGATTAGTAAAAATCTGATGTCTGACTAAATCCAGTTATTAAAATGGCAAGCTGTTAAAGTTTCATGAAAAACCCAGTAACATGTTCACGTGTAGTCCGTGCTTCAACGTTGATGGTAAATGCGAACATTCGTGAACACTTCACATTAGTTCAGGTACAACTGGTTGGTGGTGCAAAACGTGAGAGTGAGCGATTTCACTCTTAGAGAGCTACAGAACACAGTAATTTGCAAACCAATGCTATAGCACCGATTTTACGGATAAAGCAACTTTTGTCTTTGAGTGATTACTTCTGTGGTGCATCACTCGTTTCTCCTCCGCATTTCACCTTCTTGGAGCTCTTCCGTGTTTTAAAATGCACGTATTAATAGTTCGTCAATCTCGAAGCCTACTTTATCGCAACTAGGGCGAGTTTCCCCTTTGGGTTGTAAGGGCGTGTTGTTTCCCCTTTGAGCTGAGCTTCCGCAGAAACCAAGGCCTATGCAAATACTTAGTATTATTTCCCCACGTGGTCGCTTACTATGGGCCTCATAAGAAAGCTCAAAGTCACCCAAAGAGCAATGGAGAGGGCTATGCTGGAAGTATCTCTGCGTGATCGCATCAGGAATGGATATGCGCAGCAGAACCAAAGTGACCGATATAGCCCTTCGAATCGCTAAACTTAAGTGGCAGTGGGCGGGACAAATAGCACGTAGAACCAATGGCCGTTGGGGCGGAAATGTTCTCGAGTGGCGACCACGTACCGGAAGGCGTAGCGTCGGCAGGCCCCCCACACGGTGGACAGATGACCTGGTAAGGGTTGCGGGTGTCCGCTGGATGCGGGTGGCGCAGGACCGGTCATTGTGGAAATCTTTAGGGGAGGCCTATGTCCAGCAGTGGACGTCTTTCGGCTGACATGATGATGATGATGATGATTTCCCTACCGAGCCTTTGCAATCGGTATAACGATGGTAGTTGAAATGGGCAGAAGTAGAACCAGTCATCACTCGACAAAGTTTAGTTTCGCTTAACAGAAAAATCCTCAACTTATACGCACCAAACAAAACTTAAGTGGTTACTTTACAAAGTTTAAAATAAAACTATTTTCAAACCGTCGCGAGTTCATAGTGCAGCAAGCAACACTTTGTACAAGTTTATAAGTACAAAGTTGCCCGCTGCCGCCTCTCGCATGGACGGTAGTGAAGTTTTCAATTTTTCAACCAGAATAAAAGTGGGAACTCACGTACCCTTTTGTGTCTAGTGTTGAGAATAGATTCCGATTTCGCAACAGTTTCCTAGCAAACAGTAAGTACGTGTTTTACTTAGAACGTGACTTTGGAGTATTAGGTTTTATTTAAGTGATTAGGTGAATGCAGCTGGAGCTTTTTTGTCGCACGAAGCGTTTAAAAAGGTTTTATTGGCGCCATTTTAATTCAAGTATGTTATTTAGAGGTACTCTATGAAGCACAAGAGAAAACCGTAGTCGTAGATCTATACCTACGCTCAAACATAGTTATCAGAAAATGTAGTCATGAAAATCTAACTGCCATCAGATTTTTAACCTTCTAGCTTGGACAATAAAGTCGCTTTTTGAAATGACTAATTTGGTACAATCGGTCAATTGTACATGTAGTAAGACGAATATAGACGTCGGATGCAATTGTTGAGCTCCCGGAGTGAATCAGAAACGTGATCTAAATCAAAATACAGCTCCTCGGAGATTAGTTTATTGTGGTTCTCTTTTATCATATTCGAGGCTATGTTCGTGTTTTCTGAAAAATACGTGGCGTTAGATTCTTATGATACAATTTTATTTCGCAAGACAATATACAAAAATCACCTACTAAAAGAAACTTAATAAAGTTTATTTTCAACATTAAATAATAAAAATATGCAATCATATAAAATTCAAATCATGAAAAATATTTTAAACTGATAACCCTCTGGGAATCATTTATAGGGTTATTGTATATTCTGGGACCCGGGTATGTCCTAAAACTACGACCAAGACCACCGGGGGATGGGCAGCAGCATCCCTGGAGTGCGGTGGAAATACTGCGATCGCCAACCCGCATGCCAAGCGTGGCGATTATGGCATATACCCCCTGTGAATTTGAAAGAGGCCTATGTAAAATAACAAGTATAGTAAAATAACTAACATAAAAATCTATGTCTCAAAAATTAGAACGAATTGAGCAAACATTGTATGACATAAATGTCCAAAAATTTACAGGGACACACTGTTAAAGTTTGTCTAGTTACTTGGGTCCACAGTGTATACCTATTATTTTAACATTTAGACTAACAGTAAGACAATTTTTTTATAAATTTAGAATATGTGCTTTTGAAGTTAGAACATTTGAACTTAGATCTAAATTGCTTTAGCGATTTCGCACATTAGCAAGCTTGAGTTATGTATACTATAGTGTTTATTTTCATGAATATCGTACGAAGGAATTTTTATTTTAAAATATGCTACTTACCCTACAAAAGTAGGGGTCTTTTGATATGGACGAAACAAAACAAAAAGGAGAGCGGCTCTGTCTAAACTCGCCGAATGAACGAAACTCAATTAATACCCTCGTATTTTGACCTTTTCTTGTGATTACTTTGAATTTATGTGATAAGTTAGTTGAAATTGGAACAATCAAATTAAATCGTAAACAAACACGACTCATTAGAACCACTTGATAATTGCTTTTTATGCTTCATTTTCTGTCATCATTAAAGTTAATTAATTTGT
Organism: Notocelia uddmanniana; assembly: GCA_905163555.1. Classification (NCBI taxonomy): domain Eukaryota; kingdom Metazoa; phylum Arthropoda; class Insecta; order Lepidoptera; family Tortricidae; genus Notocelia; species Notocelia uddmanniana. The sequence continues at coordinate 26,428,074 of LR991063.1, forward strand.
TACAATAAGGTATTTAATTAATGTGTAATAGTAAGCTTGTAGTAGTTAAGCTTGTTTTAATTAAATCGTAATTACTAACCAAACTACTTATTAAACCATCACCATACCTAACCGTGTAAATGTGATGTTTTTGAACATTTAACCAATTTGTTTAAATTAAATGAATATTATCCTCGTAATCCCTTGTTTTCTCAACAATAGTATCTAGTCGTAACTGCCCAATGTACTACCACGAGTACAAACTAAGAATAGTGAGTCCCAGACGTAACTTTTTCGATTTTGTATAAATTCTTGCCATTTATTTCATTCAGTATATCTATGGTTTTTAGCGTATCCTTAATTTGTACTTGGTGAAGAACATTAGGCAGTTATTTATGCTATGCAGTTAAAATGTCAGGTCTGAAGTACTATATTCCAATAATACAGATGTTTAAATAGAATAAACGAGTCTGAATTTCATTGTGACCTGCGCGCTGTACCTTGGTCGGACGTTCTGCTGGCTGGGGATGTTATTTATTTATTTATTTATTCAGGAGATAACTCAGAAACATACATGAAGAGGACACAAACAGATTTAGATCAGGTGAATAAGTACATATGCTTCCTTTAACGTTTCTCACTATGGACACAAGATACCAATACTAGAATTATAACTACCAAGTTTGTACTTAAATATATAACTTAATAATTAAATATTGTGCACATGATTTGCAATGCTTGATATGATAGTAATCAGCAGGATTCAACAATATGGATATAAGCGCATAAGAGTAAAGTAAATAAGAGTTAACCTTTGTGTAAATTTGAAATGGCTGCCTTGAACTGGGCGCGAGAATTTGACATAAGGTCTATGTTATTCAGAAATCTGTTGTAGTGGTTGCAAAGTCTGTAAATAGGTGCACGTTTTCCGGCATTAGTCTTAATTTTAGGGAGACTCAATAGGTGTTAATGAAATGGTTAAGCGTTTTCAAAATTATATAACGACGCTATTCGATAAGCATTTCGTGTTAAAGAAAAGCCACACCCTTGGTTAACTGACAATGTGAGACTTATGATGAGTTTGCGTAATGAAGCACATAATAGAGCTCAGTCAACTAAAAACGACGCGCATGTCGATTACTATAAAAAATTGCGTAACTTTGTAAATAGCTCTATCAAACGAGAGAAATTGGCTTATTTTACTTTTTATATAAATAATAACATAAAGTCCCCTATAAAAATGTGGCGGCATTTAAAGAGTTGCTCGGTTTTTAGAAACGACAATAATATCCTGATTCCTGACCATTTAAACAATCCCGATGATATTAACAATTCCTTTTTAGACGTACCAGGTAACCATCACATTGACTTGAATACTTATAGCTCTTTTATTAAGAATAAATTTGGAAACAGTACATTTGATATATCAGAGTGTGATGAAAAACAAATTTCAAAGATAATTAAAAGTGTTATAACGAATGCCTGTGGAGATGATTTGGTTACTGTAGAGATGATTCGAATGACGCTGCCGCTAACGCTACCTATAATCACAGCTATATTAAATAAGTCAATTTCCTCAAAGGTGTTCCCTGAGGCATGGAAACTTGCCAGAGTGAAACCTCTTCCCAAGAACTCGACTGTGGAAACCCATAAAGACTTGCGTCCGATAAGTATCCTCCCGGTCATGTCCAAGCTTCTTGAAAGAGTAGTTACCATTCAGCTGACAAAATACCTAGAGCAATATAATATGCTGCCGAACGTACAGTCTGGATTTCGCAGCGGGCACAGTACATCGACCGCGTTGGCTCATGTGACGGACGACATAATAACGGCTACAGATGAGCGTAAATGCAGTATACTAGTATTGCTCGACTTTTCACGTGCGTTTGACTGCATTAATAAGGATTTACTTTTGGCAAAGATGGCGTTCTATGGTCTGTCGGTGGCGACTCGGAAATGGTTCATGTCATACCTAACAGATCGTAAACAGTATGTCCTTACGGAAGACGCGCATGGACTAGAATTGCGATCAACTATTAAACCAGTGAAAAGAGGTACACCACAGGGTTAAATTCTTAGTCCGTTACTTTTTATTTTATTTACTGCAGACCTTAGTAAACTTCTTAAGCACTGTAGTATTCATCTTTATGCAGATGACACGCAGGTATATTTCTCCTTCGACCCACAAGACACAAAACGTGCGGTAGAGTTTATCAACGAGGATCTTGACATTACGTATACACAAATGGGCATACAAAAATAACCTCGTTTTGAATCCTACTAAGTCTAATTATCTGCTCTTAGGTACAAAACATCAGCGTAGTCGCGTAATTAACCATGATCCGATGTTGGTAATTAACGGAATGAGTATTGAGAGAGTGGAAACAGCAAAAAAACTTGGATTATTGATCGATAGTGACATGCGCTACATTGAACATATAAACTTAAAAATTAGAAACGCTTTCTATAGATTAAAGGTTCTCTATGGCATTCGGGATTACTTAACAGAAAAAGTTAGGCTCCTTTTGGTTGAGTCACTTGTACTGTCTCAGTTTAATTACTGTGACACAGTGTATGGACCACGACTGTTCGCTAAAACTGCGCAGGCAATCCAAAGAGTTCAGAATGCCTGTACTAGATTTTGTTTCTCAGTGCCTAAGCGAGCTCGTATTACACCTTTTCTCAATGAAAAGAAAAATTTTAAAATGGCAGCACGTAGGACGCTACATATGGCTACTTTGGTCAGGAACGTAGTATATAAACAGAAACCGGAATATCTTTTTAGTAAAATTACGTGGATGAAAGATGTTCATGGCCGGAATACTCGCAGTAAGCATCTAAACAAAATGAAGGTTCCATGTCACAAAACAGCGGGTTTCCGGGGTTGCTTTAAATATTCGGCTTCCAAGATCTGGAACGACTTACCACCGCCATTACGAACAGTCGTGTCACTTCCAGTGTTTAAGCGGAAATTGAGCACATTTTTAATAAGCAAACAATTGGAAGCCGAAGGCATAAAATGTAATTAAATAGTGTTTTTTTTTTTTTGTATTATATTCTTGTGTCTCATAGAATTTAGTTTAGTGTTAGTTATTAGTGTTGTTTCTTTTACTTTGTTAAATGTGTTGTGTATGTTTTTAGAATGTAAAAGATAAAAAAGAGGGACGAACTGAAAACCAGCGCTCTGCAGCCACTATGGCTTGCACAGCACATGCTGAGTTCGTTCCTTTTGTCACATTACTGATGAAACCAAATGCATGTAACTGCCTTTTTAACCGATTAAGTTAAAACTTCAAGATTTCAAAAGAGGAGGTTATCAATTCGGTTGTATGTTTTTTTTTTTTAATGTTTGTTACTCCATAACTCCGTCATTTCTTAACCGATTTGGAAAATTCTTTTTTTGATTGTATGTATATATATCCAAGTTGGTCCCGTTTTTGTCAAAAGGCAGTTCTGATGATGGGATCCATGAGGAATTGAAGGAACTCCTCAAATCTTTAAGGCAAACATATAGTGATTTTTGTGTTTTTATCAACAAGTCAAGCATTTGCATCCAAAAATGTGACATTGGATGAGTGGAACTGCTGATGATGATCAGAACAGAACTCTTCAACGACGAAAAGTTCACGTTTGGCGATTTGTCCTCCTAGCTGTGTTTGTTAAGCAAGTTCTATTTTCAAGATTAATTTTTGTCATGCTCGAGTTCTGATGATGGGATCCATGAGGAATTGAGGGAACTCCTCAAATCTTAAAGGCAAACATATAGTGATTTTTGGGTTTTTATCAACAAATCGAGCATTATCATACAAAAATGTGACATTTGATGAAGTGGAACTGCTGATGATGATCAGAACAGAACTCTTCAACGACGAAAAGTTCACGTTTGGCGATTTGTCCTTCTAGCTGTGTTTGTTAAGCAAGTTCTATTTTCACGATTGATTTTTGTCATGCTCGAGTTCTGATGATGGGATCCATTAGGAATCGAGGAAACTCCTCAAATGTGAAAGGCACACAAATAGTGATTTTAGTATTTTCATGAACTAATCAAGCATTTTCATTCATAAAAGTGACATTTGATGAAGTGGAACTGCTGATGATGATCAGAACGGAACTCTTCAACGACGCGTAGTTCACGTTTGGCGATTTGTTCTCTTCGTTTTGTTTGTCAAGCAAGCAAGGTTTTTCCATGATTTCATGAGGAATTGAGGGTACTTAGTCTTCTACCATTATAAACATACTTATAGCCATTTTTGTATTTTATTGTATGGAATCTAAGAGTGCACCATCTAAGATTAATAATCTTCCACCGGACTCCCCCATTGAAGTCGGTTTTTTTTTCTTAAAAATTATTTTGTATGTGATGTGATAATAAATATATTTCTATTCTATTCTATTCTTTCTACTCTAATAATGAACTATTTAGGTTCGGGTTCGTTCTTTTACAGAACTAAGTGCCCAACTACTCATGTTCAACACTCCTTAGAGTCGATTAAATCCACTAAACCGAACAGATGGTATTTTCCAACCACCGTCGAACTAACAACATTACTTATCCAGTTTACGATGCTCGCTGACACTAATGGACATAAATTTGAACCATTTTCGAAAAGACGAAGTTTTAACTCATAATTTAATGTTGTTTCGAGCTAGCACGTTCATAACGAAGAAAGTTTTTATGTTGTCCCAATAAACTCATAGTAAACGATGATTGAGCTATGTATAAAATTAAACGTTTTGTTACCGTATGTACTATAAATGTTCATGACCATAGAGCTATTGGGCAACATACTATGCATAGCTTGTGGTCAAATACAAGACAATATTACAATTTAGTATATTGAATATTAAATCTGTTATACATATATTATTTATAAGTTATCTTATATATCGCGTATGAATGAACATAACACATTTTAGTTGATCAAAATTTACTATTGTTATAAATTAGTTCTATAAAATAATGACAGCACTAAAAACCAAATATTCTGAACCCCCCCTAAAGTTCCTAAAGGGATAAAAAGTTACCTCAGGGTTAACTTTTTAACCCTTTAGGGTTGAAACAGTTTGTATGGGGAAAAAAACTCGTGTAACTTAGATAATGAATGAGACTTCACCACTAAACTTTTTTTTGAATACGCGACGAAAATAATGTTTTACATTCTATTTTAACTTTAAATAATATAACTTCCACCTCAAACTAACGAAGTAACTTTACAAGCTTTTCAACGGAAAGAATTTCCAAACTGACAAGCTAAGCGTGCAGCGAGCAATAAAAGCGGGAATGTAGTTACAGTACAAAGTTGGCAGCATTAGGGCGGGTGCCGAGTGGTGGCGAATACATCACGTACCGTATTACGGCGGTTATTAAAGGCCCGAGCCATGAGCGGAAGCGATCTTAATGTTGAATAAAATTTGAGTATTGATTTTCAATACACATTCATTCCATTTGTGTGTGTTATGAATAAATGTCTTCTATTTCTCATTTCTCTGCTTGATACGTGAATATCCAGATGATATCTGAGGTTCTAAAAAGTAATTGAAATTTTTAATTTTAACTAGACAGTGCCGACCGCAAAGTACATGGGATAAAGATGACATATTCAATTCAATTCATTTATTGCATTTCATGTTTGTTAACGTATGAATTAAAAATAAATACATACATAAGGTCTTACATTATTTATCAGACAAGCTATAGTGTTGATATAGTTTTAACAATGCTAATTTAACAATGTTAATTTAAGGATCATGCGATAAGGGCAAAGTCTAGTGTAGGGCGCTCCCTACACTAGACTTTTCCTGTATGATACCAGTATAACTATAGTATAAAACTAAACGTTAATGAATTATTCCTAATTATTAATTAATTATTGTGTTAATTATTCTGTTTAATTTAATTTAATTCTTGTACCTATTATTATTATGGACTCTTTGTCTGAAATAAATAAATTCATTCATTCATTCATAAAGCATGTAAACTATTTGGTAATTAAACGCCATGTATTATGTTTAAATTACATAATTTTCAGATTCACTGTCAGTCCAGCTATGTTTCGTATTATTACAACGAAATGAAATGCGTTTTCATATCAAATTATTTCTCCAGGCAGAAAAGGAAAGAGTATTTTCCGCAAACGGGATTGAAAGTGTTTCTTAAGTACTAGACATACATATAACCACTAACGCCTATACTTCCCAAAGGGGAAGGCAGAGCACAAAAAATAGTTTTCGGTTCCACTTTTAGCTATTGCATTGTATTGAAGTAAACATAAAAAAAATCTAAGTATTCTAAATAGTACATTAACATACTCGTATCATAGTTATTCCGAGGTTTTCCCGACGGACTACAGTATGGAGTTCTTCAAGAAAGGAGTGTATAAATTCTTAAAGGGTCGGCAACGTGCATGTGACACCTCTAGGAGTTGCAGACGTCCATAGGCTGCGGTGAGCGCTCACCATAAGGCGGGCCGTACGTGGTATTAAAAAAAGTTTTGCAATATTATATCCTTTTATATCGGTAAGAACGCTCAACAGATCATATACATTTATGCTTGCTGTACATACATGTTCAATCCGCCTCCGCTTTCCGCTCCCTCCTTATCCCTGCACCGCACAAGCCATTATTATCGCCAACGGATGTAGTTCCGCCTCGTGTGGGGCCATTAAACCCGCGCTTTCATCCGTGTTTTCAATCCCTGATAGGGCGGAGTTTAATAAAGCGCGGCTTACGGCTGTTGACACACCCGGATTAAGAAATGAGTGTTGAAAAGACGTTATTACGTTTAGGGTTGTCAGTGTTTGGGACGAAATGAGCGTTCGTGGCGCCCGCGGCGCCCGCGTACCGCGTGCGGTATGCGAGGTTAAGCAATGTCGGGCGAGGTCAGTCCTTGGATGGGTGACCGCTTTGAGTGGTTACTAACTGAGCGCTCCCGTGCTTTGGAAGGCACGTTAAGCCGTTGATCCCGGTTGCCGTCTATGATAGCAGTCGTTAAGCCAAGTTAGAGGCCTCCGGGCGGCTTGAGAACCTCTAACAGTCAAGTTGCCCACTCACTTGACAAGCCTAATCCCAATATGGTCTAGTTTCCCCCTCGGGTTGGAAGGTCAGATGGCAGTCGCTTCCGTAAAAACTAGTGCCTACGCCAATTCTTGGGATTAGGTAGCGGACCCCAGGCATCCTTCAGGATGCAACTGTACTGGGAATAACGCTAGGAGGATGATGATGGTGTTTGGGATGAAAACGGTTAAGTGTGAGGAGTTACCAAAAGTTTAGAGTATAACACATTTTTTAAATGAACGCACCTTTCCGGCGTACTGTTTAACATTTAAGAGTCCCTAGTACGCTCGGCTGAACTCGATTCTCCATATACAAACGTAGTTTCGTTCTCATTTTAAAACGCCTTGCTGAAATATCATGAAACTTTGTATACCTACACAATGGGAGCCGCCATATCTAGGTCGGAAATTAGTTTCTGTTGCTAGAAATTGTAATAGAAAAAAATACAGCGAGTTTTTGAGTTTCTTACCTCTTGTATGAAAACCTTAATAATCGCTGTATTTTTTCTCCATTATAATTTTATGCAACAGAAACTAATTTCCAACCTATATATGCCGGATCCCATTGTGTATACAAAGTTTCATGTTATTCTAGCATGGCGTTTTAAAATGAGAGCGTAACTACGTTTGTATGGAGAACCAAGCTTGCTGCGGACTCTTAAAGTTGCCCGACGCTCGTCTCGTAGGCGCTTATATCTACATACGGGTTTTTGCTTCCGCATGTTATCTTTGGGGGAGGCCTATGTCCAGCAGTGGACGTCATTCGGCTGAAATGATGATGATGATGTTGGTGTGCTACAAGCGTAGCGCTACAAGATTGTTGGCATTGCCATGAGGGAAGAAAAGTACGACTTTGAATACTTTGATCCCTCATTAGAAGGCAACAATGATTCTTTTCTGACTAACAGGAGTAAAAATTAAGTGACAGATTTCATGGTAATGTATTTTATTCTACCTACCAACCGATAGATTAAAAATATAATCAATCAGGTATTTATGATTTCGACAGACCCATATTTTGCGGTCGAACAAACCTGTGTGGTTCATCATCGGAGCCATCTGTATGCTCATGCTAAACACGCAAATTTGAACTTTATCCCACAAATATACGTCCCGAAATATATAAACAAGTAGACTACACGAATGCCAGGCGCCGTGATTCGACATATCTATCAAAAAGTCGTATCACTTTCAGCTTGTAATTTGAATCTTAACGTACGTCAATAGAGTTGCATTTTGAAATGAAGGACAGTTCGGCAGTTACAGTGCTTGAAATTTGAGTCGTACGGCATGGTGATATGGTTGAGTTTTGCTGAATGCACGTGACGATCGATGATGCATCTGCGCAGTGAAGGCTGCAGGTCGCTGCACTCGCGTTACGCAACGACACGTCGGTTCCAAATAGACGTATGTCCATAACTATTCATTGCGATGCGATGCGATATTCATGCGATGAAAAACGAAATGTAGGTATAACAAAAAAACCGACTCCAACTTTGTACTTGCTATGCCACAATTTGTGGTTTCCGTGAGCCAATGCTTGGTTACCTACAGAAAATACCGTAATCGGCATATGCGTGTGCCGTGCCTATCAAATTCGAGGAGTTCCCTCGATTCCTCCTAGATCCCATCATCAGACCTTCACCAAAATATGGGACCAATGTCGGAGTACCCGATTTGAAACGAAAAAAGAATTAACAAAATCGGCCAAAGTTGTCAAGAGTTATCGGGAAACATACATACATTAAAAAAAACCGGCCAAGTGCGAGTCGGATTCGCGCACAAAGGGTTCTGTTTTAGAAAAAAAACGCCCACAACTACTCTGTTGTATGGGAGCCCACCTTAATTATTATTATTATTTTGATTTTAGTATTTGTTATTGTAGCCACAATAAAAATACACAATCTGTGCAAATTTCAACTGTCTAGCTATTACGGTTCTTGAGATTTAGCTCGGCGAGTGGTAGCCACGAAAAAGGGCTAAAATATCATGTTTTTTGTATGGGAGCCCCCCTTAATTATTTGTATTATTTTGTTTTTAGTATTTGTTGTTATAGCGGCAACAGAAATACACAATCTGTGAAAATTTCAACTGCCTAGCTATTACGGTTCTTGAGATACAGCCTGGTCACAGACGGACGGACGGACGGACAGCGAAGTCTTAGTAATAGGTTCCCGTTTTTACCCTTTGGGTGCGGAACCCTAAAAAAGAACAAGCGAACATGCAGACGAACTGAGAACCTCTTTAATTCTATTGAAGTCCGTAATTATTTTCAATATAGTAGGTAACTCACGTTACGTAACCACCCCGCTAGTTAATTCTGTATCCACCACCACCACCATATCAGCCCTAGGACGTCCACTGCTGGACATAGGCCTCCCCCAATTTCATGGGGGGTAAATGCCATAATCGCCACGCTTGGCATGCGGGTTGGCGATCGCAGTATCTCCACCGCACTCAAGGAATGCTGCTGCCCATTCCCCGGTGGTCTTGGTCGTAGTTTAAGGACATACCCGGGTTATACAATTCTGTATAACAGAGTACAATTTCAGGTTTTCATGACTACTCCTGAGAGTGCTTTTTGTGGAGAATGATGGACCTGCCTGTCTCAGCTCAGCTGCCAGTACAACGCATTCTCAAATCAAAAATAGGATTGGGAGCGCGCTTGTGATGCGTTTGTCACGGCGCAAGCGTCAATAGGCTACAGTGTCTGCCTACCATCGTAGTATAAAAATCGCATAGCATTGGTTTCACCTACTTTTACATTTTTCTTAGAATTACGATATTTTTAGTTTACCTTTCTCAGTATAGGCGAGGCGCGGGTTCGGTTCCCGTCTTGGGCTGCGTGCGAGATCACGGTTCGAAACAAAATCATGATCATGTTTTCATAGATTCTGATATACAAAAAATTGTACCCACCCAATTTTTTATTCCACCATGCGACGTTTTTTCATACATTTTGTATTCACGTTATGCTGCTGTATATAGCTAACTTAGGGGCTGTTTTTTAGGGTTCCGTGCCCAAAGGGTAAAAACGGGACCCTATTACGAAGTCTTCGCTGTCCGTCCGTCCGTCCGTCCGTCTGTCACCAGGCTGTATCTCACGAACCGTAATAGCAACACAGTTGAAATTTTCACAGATTGTGTATTTTTGTTGGCGCTATAACAACAAATACTAAAAACAAAATAATAAAAATAATTAAGGGGGGCTCCCATACAAAAAACAACAAATATTAAAAACCTGCCAAGTGCGAGTCGGACTCTATTTATAGATCATGCGGTACGGAACCCTTCGTGCGCGAGTCCGACTCGCACTTGGCCGGTATTTTTCTATATCAGGATCAAAAATATACACGTGCGTTTTTTCTAATAAAAGTACAACAAAAAGAGAAAACGCCCTTTACCGGTATGAAGCGAAATTCGTCTGCAGTGTTCTGAACCATGAAAACTGACTGAAATGCAGTACGGTAAACTTGAGCACGATTTATGACAATGTAAAGTGTTAAGTTCAACCAATCACTCGTAAAAATCACTCTAAAGTTATGGTTACTCCGTAGATCGTAACTTAACCTGAGTTTAACATCGCGTAAACTATGGAGTATGGATGTTCAATATTGAAGACTGTAAATCTGAAGCCATTTTTATCGACAGTAAAACACAGATGTTAGATGTTGGGGTTTCAAGTTTTATGATAACTGCTCAATAGGTAAGTTTCAATTTAAAGCGAATGTACATAGAATCAATTTATTATCTCCTTTGCTCGATTTGCTACGCTGGTCGCCCGCGCGCGGTAACTTACTAAAATCAGCGTGAAAATAAATTCATTGTCAAAAACTGAACTGAACAATTAAAAAAAATATTTTTATCACACTCATGTTTGAAAAGTGAGTCATATTAGACTTATCAAGCGGGACTTAAGTAGTACATTTTTATGATTTACTAATCATTTTAATTTGACTAATTACTTAATTATAAAGTAAGTCAAATGCCGCATCAATTGTTACACGGAGTGTGTATACATTAATGTCTCAGTCCGCACGACGTTGAACATAGTTTATCATAGCTATGTTTGTTCAGTATTACGCTATGGAATAGTTTTGTGGGGAAACTCCACGAACACTCAGCGGGTGTTCATAGCACAAAAAAGTGCATCAGAGCCATAGCCGGAATAAAGTGGACTGACTCATGCAAACCGTGGTTCAAGAAGTACGGCATCCTTACAGTTCCAGGTTTATACGTATTGGGAGCTTGTAAATTTGTAGCAAATAATCTGGACCTGTTTGATAAGAGATGCAATATTGGGAAACGTACAGTTACCCGCAAATCATTAGTAGTGCCCAGGAGCCGTTGCAACTAAATAAAAAAAACTGCTTCAATGTGGCTATTAAGATTTATAACTCGCTTCCTATTTCTTGGACAGAACTCCCCAGGAACAATTTTTTCTTTAAATTAAAATGTGTATTATTTGAAGAATGTTTATAAGCACTTGATGAATTTTTCCAAAAAATGAAATCAATTACAACGGAAATTTAATTAATATTCATAATAAATAAGAAGTTACAAATTGATATAATTTTAAATGTAATGTATTTTAATAGTAATCAAATATATTTCAATATTTATTTAAATGTAATGTTATTTTGTATAAATTTAAAATGTATTGATTTGTTTTATATTATACTTATTGTATACCATACCGTTAACCGGTTGATTGTGACGCTCTCTATTTAATTACGTAACATCTTCTGTACAATGGGTACAATGGCATGATTTTTACAATAAATGATTTCTGATACCAGTTTGCATGCCAAATGTTTACCTACCTGCAACTATTTTATTGTGTACCTACAACATATAAACGCTGCGCGTTTAACGTTCTCATGTAAGTGAATCCAATGTACTCTTATGCGAATAAAGTTTTTTAACCGTACTAATCAAAACATTTCACCAAATAAAACCAACAATCACAATACACGCTCGTAACATACACTTCAAACTTTTTTTATATCAACCAACCAGAATACAGCTACCCTAAAATCGACCAATCAGGTTTAACTTGTATAGAACTCACGCTTTTAAAGAGCATATTGTTTCGCGTCTTTTTAGTGATTTATAACCTAATATAGTGATAATATTTTTATGTCGAACCCGATAAAGACCAAGGCACCACAGACCAGTAAACATGCCATATCGGATATAATGTTGAAGTTTGGCTGGTCAAAAGATGGGGCTATTGCTGAGAGGTCCGGATATAACCGTGCTTCTACACGTTATCGAGGCAGGCGATGACCATCCAATAGCTATTAACCTTATTCTAGTAAAAATAAAATGTACCTACATTTCTAAATTACCTGGTATTTTATTTCAACACCTACACTAAAACCAAGAAACGAATAAGTCAGGTAAAAACTATTCACCTAGAACTTGATTACCTGGAAACTGAAAACTCTAACAGTAATTCATTATCGACCGAGTGAACGAAAGCGAATAAGGTCTCCGTTTCAGCTTGGATTAAAATGTTTTTGTATGTCTGTCCGGATTTCCGGCTGTTCTCCTCTAGAGATCCCATTTCTCAACCGATTCTCGTGAAATCTGGTGAGCAGGTTTGGTAATTATACTTTTTTTTCTCGAGCAAGTTTAAAAAAAATCAAATACAACAGACAGAGTTATGCAAAACGACAGACTCGCGAGGTCTACGGCTCACAGAGCCAAATAAGAAATAATATTAATAACCTAAGTTTTAAGATGAATAAAGATAAATAATAGTCAATATTGGGGAAAATCTTAACAAATTGACCTAGTGCCAAACTAAGCAAAGCTTTTACTATGGGTACTAAACGACGATATTCATACTTATACTTATATAGATAAATAAATACTTAAATACATAGAAAACGAATATCCATGACTCAGGAAGAAATAAATTCCCATACCGGGATTCAAACCTCAAGCTTCGTAGGCAGGGTCACTACCAACTAGGCTAAAGCGGTCGTCAAACAAGTAAGTACTTAAGGCGAAGGGGTAGGCAAGCTCTTTCCATACACACTTTGTGCAAGTTTTTCTTCGTTTATGTTTGCGCTATAGATATTTTTGGTCAATATGTTTATTTTTCTGTTAGCTACGATTTGATGTTTATTAGTTTTATTTAAAATCTTTTTTGTATTTTTATGAAATAAAGCAAAATTTCAACATCAGGTTCTGCGTATATCCAATATATAGAAGCAAAAAATAAAATAAAATGATGTAGTGCCGAAACTAACGAATAAAACTTGCACAACGTTTGTATGGAGAAGGCCTTGCCCTACCCTTTGCCTTAAATGAATTCTGAATTTGTAGTAATTACATAAATACATTATAATGAACGATACAGTTTTAAGTTACCTGACATTTTATTTAAATACATAAACATAGAAATATTAAGAAACAAAAAAGTCTGATAAAACGGTTAAAGTATCAACACTACTCTACGCCGACCTAGCCGCCTCGCTCGACCCCCACTACAACACCTGCGCTGGCGCGCTTAGAGACTGGTAATAATACCTAGAATCGAACTTTTTCCGGGCCGATACGGACTCTTAACTAATGGTCCAGATCAAAACGTTAAGTTTTCTTAGTCACTATTTCATAATAATTAAAATATTAATGCAATCGTTTGAGCAACGCAACGCTTTGAAGCGCTCAATGGCAGGTCAGTTGCGTCTATTCGCGGTGTCTTTGTCTACTCAAAGCGGTATCTATATTTTGTGCGTATCAGTGCAGTTTATTTAAAAAATCGTCACTGCCGCCAAATTATACATAGTATGTGCGCTGTGGAATTTATTGTTCTCTTTGGGTGTATAATCTCTGTTTATTGATTTTCTCGCAATCAAAGTGAAAAGAAGAGTGTATAAACTAGATAGTTATTTTCCCGAACGAAGGGAGGGAAAATAGTTCGAGGGATAATTAGACTCATTTTAGAACCTTTTCATATCTACTATTTTGTATTCTGATTGTTCATTCTTATATTTTGTTTGAGTTGCATGTGAGCGCAAATGGCGGCCACCGTGGAGTTTTATGTGGATAAAAATACCTACCACATAATCCAATCATCCGATGACTGGGCACATAGTTCACAGGGTACCCACGAAAAAAAGGCATAAGTATACGTAAGTCCAAGTGGACTAAAGTAGTGCTCACCTTCTGTTGTCGAGATACGCATCGTATTCGTCCGGCATTTTGTCGTCGTGCATGTCGTAAAGGTCGCTGTAAAGAGCTGACTCGAGGCGCGACGGGTCCAAGTGGTAGTTGGGGTTCTCGTACGAGAGCAGACCATTCTCTGTGGACAACGGAAAGACTGGTTACTGCTAGTGTGATTTCTCTGTGGACGAATAGACGAATTGTAAAATGTAGTCTGTGAATACAGACGCAGATCCGGAGCCACCACCACCACCATATCACCCCAAAGACGTCCACTGCTGGGCATAGGCCTTTTCCAATTTAATTGGGGGTAAATGCCATAATCGCCACGCTTGGCATGCGGGTTGGCGATCGCAGTATCTTCACAGCACTCCAGCGATGCTGCTGCCAATCCCCCGTTGGTCTTTGTCGTAGTTTGAGGGCATACCTGGGTCCATAGCTGCTACCGCAAAATGAAGACGAGCGAAGTTCGTTTGTCGTCCTCTCCGTCGCTCGCATATACAAGTGCGACAGAGAGGGAGATAGACGAACCTCGTTGGTTTTCGTTTCGCGGCAGGATGACTTTTAGATAAGTCTTAATTAATTGCATGCTAGTATTATTTTTTGTAGCTATAGCAGAATATGTTCCTTATCTTTCTATGTAAGTAATTATTTTATGCAAATAAAGAGGTTTGAAAGCCAATATTTGGTATAATTACATAGAGAAAGACTAAATTAATAAGAGAAGAGAGTACATAGATCCGTTTCCATTTGTTTTTCTTTATCTCATTTTTCAGTTAATTCCCAGTAGTCCCGTGGAAGTAGTTCCGTGGTGGAACTAGTGAGACATTTTTTCCCAATAGTTCCGTCAACGGTACAGAGTGGTAGTTAGGTACGACGACGAGCGAAGCGAGGAGGAGTGTTAGTAGAACTGTGACCCTACAACGCGCGAGCCGAGCGAGCGAAGCGAGCGTGCCGCGGCAGCGGCCGGCGAAGCGCCACAACTGAACATTGGGAACGGAACTATTGGGAAAAAAAGTCTCACTAGTTCCGCCACGGAAATACTTCCACGGGACTACTGGGAATAAACGCATTTTTCAAAGGTTAGCTGGAAGAGATCCCTTAAAGGGATAAGCTCGCCTTTGTTGTATTACTGCAATAAAGCAATACTTACATGCGTTCTTAAATTGTTTATATTATTAATCCAACACACCAGCAAGGATGGTTTTTATCGTGCGTGCCCCTAAACAGTTCCGAAATTCATTATTTACCATTTTCCCATAGAAAGCCCATTACAGGCCGGAAGTGGCCGTTACGCCGCGCGTGTGGACACGGCCTTATGTGCGCCCTAATTGGGATTACGCTGGGGCCACACTAACGCTGCGGTATAATAGTCAACAATGTAATAATAACAACCTAACTTCTGGTTATGCGGAGAAAATCTCAATTTACTGCCGCTCGGGAAAGTTAAGGTTATTTTACGTTTTGTAACTCACTTCAATAAAGAAGGAGATTCTCAATACGGTTGGATTTTTTATAGTTAGCTGCGTCGGAACTCCGTCATTTATAAAACAAATATATATACCAATTTGAAGGTTTCTACAATTTGTTCCCATATGAATTTTGGTGTTGATCTGATAACAAGATCCGTGAAGAAAAAGTCGGTTTTTATTGCCAATTTTTGGCAGCTGCAATCTGTAATATTGTTAGGTAAGAATAAAAACTAGAAAATTAAATTATATTTATAACTACTTGTAAGTATAGTAACTATTAGTAAGTAATAACCTGGCCAGCTTTGAGTTAACATCGTGCACACATTTTCATAAATATTGTCAACCTAACCTATCATGATCGATTTAATGTCGCATATATAGCATTCGTCCTTCTTGCACAACCATGCTTGCTAGTAAGAGATCAGCTCTTATATCCGACATAAACGCGATGAAGCTACACAAAAATATCTATATAATTATCGACCCTGCTCATAAAATTTCACGACAATCGGTTCAGGAATAGGACATGTAGAGGAGAATATCCGAAAATACGCCGGAAAGACATACGAAAGCATTTTTCCCCAAGCTGAAACCGATACGCTTCGTTCGCTCGGTCAATAAGCTAGTTCCAACCCTTTGTACCTTAACCCTAAACGGCGCCGCGCCCATAACACTCCCGGCTAACGCGCCCTGTTAACATTTATGGGGGTCGCCGCGGCGGATTGATACCGCAGTCGAAGGGTTAGTTTTGGGTCGAAAAATGAAGTTTTGTTGCTTAGTTTCAGTGTTCAGTTAAAATATCATAGTATTATCCTAAACTATGTATATTAAGTTATTGCAAACAAGTAAATTCTTAGCAGCCAGCCTTATGGGAACCCTGCCCAGTAGGAGTGATTTAGTTAAGCCTATTATATTGTATAGTTTTAAGTTAGTTATTAGTTCTTAGTTTCTCTTTGTGTTTATTCTTTATCTGTATATTGTTTGTTCCATGAATAAAATTATTTCAGTAAATTCTCCAAAACAATTATTGCCAAATTTGCAAATCTAATCACTAGTTGGCCCTGTGAGCTCTCCCGGCCCGAGTCGATAATTATATGCATATTTTTTGTCGATAAATTTTTTGGAAATGTTTCAATTAATATCGTAAAAACCACTCGACAAAAAAAGGGAAAGTAGACCTAGTTGGGATTACGATTAGAGCGGTTTTATCGAGATGTTGTCCTTCATCGAAGTACGGTCGGCCTCAAAAGGGGCTGAACACCTTTGTACCGTGTCGCTTTAAAGTCATGTTTAAACTGTCATACTAAATTTCCAACGGGTGAAAGCGACAAAGTCCTACAGCCCTATTCATAAAAAAACCTTAACAGAGGCTTGATCGGCCTGTTAGTTGGCAGACTGATTAAGCCTGTTTGACGGTTGTTAAGAAGTATGATTTATAAGCGCTTGCTACCCGTCTGTTAGATAATCGGTTGCTGATAGGTGGATTAGACACGTTATGTTGGCCATCCTGACAAATCATAGACAAAAACATGGCCACTTCGTGAATTAAAAAAAAAGATTGACTGCAGTGACAGCTAATTAGCGGGAAGCTAGGTAACCTCGAAATAGTCGAAATTTTCCTGCTCGTTAAGTTTTCAATTATTGAATTTTTAAATTACTTCCACCAAAAAAAGGAGTGATAATTGGATATCGGAGGATAAAGTAAGAAAAACAATTCATTTACTTTTGTTTGGTGTGACATGTGAAGTGGATCTTTGCTAACCTACCTTTAGTGTTCCTATTGAATCTAAACACTGGACGTCCTTTTCAGATGTTGCTTCAAGAGCTAGTAAGTGAGAGTAAACATAATAGAAGATAAAAATACGGACACAAACACGTACAGCCGCAACGTCGCTGCGTGAGCAGACCTTCTTAAAAGGCAATCAAATTGTTGGAAGTATTATATGGTACAGCTTTTTCCTAATGAGTGTTTATTATAGTTATGAAAGTATTGTTCTTGCAAATGAAACACTACGTATAACAAATTATTTTGCTTTTCGCTTTTAGTTCAATATTATGTGAAACGGCGCGGAACGAAAATAAAATCCGCCGAGAAACGCAAAGTTAGCACGGAAAAAACGTCAGGGTTTGGGAGCCTCTGCGAGAGGGCCCCACAGATTCCAACCCCTTGAGAGCCTGGTTGCCGCAGAATTCCAGACAGATAGCAACAAGTTTGATTCGGACTCAATAAATCTGGTTGGTATGGTTATACACTTGTACCAATGTTTTACATTTACTTATGTTTCAATGATGTAAATGTCCACAAGTTTCAGTTTGAAATACATGGATATAAATATCATGATATACTTCGCTTCAGGGTCGGGGTCAAATTATAATTTATGGTTTGATTGTGTGATGTGTTTGATTGACATAAAAAGTAGTATCTGAACCTAGTGAACCCGTTGAAGTAAGTTCAAATTGACACCCATGAGCCCTATAGTATGAAGCTCTGTTGCATAAGTATATGATAAATTATTATTAACTAACAACAATCATTTAATATCATGTAAATAAAAATAATCAATAAATCAATATGGTTAGATAATGTGCATGTAATCAAGCCTGAGGTAGGTTGTATGTAAGAGGTAACTTGTATTTGAAAGAGGTTTAGATAAGGTTACTTATCTATAGAGGATGGATGGAAAATATTGAACAAAAAGTAGCAAGTTAGCAGGATCAAATTAAATGTACCCAACCCAAAGGTATGGTTACCATAATAGACATGACATTTAGTTAGTAACTATAACTAATACAGATGACTAATGTGAATGTAACTTAAAAATAAAAGCATGTCACCTCATAAAATATTTTATTTAAACATATTTTATTTTTTCAGATACTGCTTGTACGAACTTCAGGTACTGCCCCTGCAACTGGTGAGGAGTCGTGTTCGTCACTATTGAAGCACAGGAAGCTCTACCAGTTGTGCAAGAAGCCACACCACCTCCCATGAAGAGAGAAAAAAGACAATGAAGAGAGGAGAAAGAATCCTGAAGTTAAAAGAACAATTACTTTTAGCTTTTTATCAAAATGGAATATTTTAAAAGTAAAAGGAAAGGTAGTTCAATGTGGTTAAAAGTAATTGTTCTGGCCCCAGATTATTTTTCTTATTTTTTAATTATTGGATTTTGTATCTGTCTTTATTTTCTTTTTGGATTTTGTAAACTTTACAAAATAAATGTATTTATATGTCGTTAAGTTTTTTTAAATTAAATGTATGTTATTTTTTCTTATAACTTGAGCAACTCCTTGGTAATTAACATTATTAAATCATCAACTTAATGAGGTACTTTGTATAAGTACATCATTAAACATATATAAGAAATACTCATTCGAGTAGTTCACTAGTACATGCCATGAAAAGGGGGTTTACACAAGTTATTTATCAATTTTCTTATTAATGAAATAAAGGTCTTCGGGCGACTTGAGGATTTCTGACGGTAAAGTTGTTCACGCATTTGACAATCCTAATCTCAATAAGGTCTAATTTCCCCCTTGGGTTAGAAGTTCAGACGGCAGTCACTTCCGTAAAAACTAGTGCCTACGTCAATTCTTGGGATTAAGTAACCCTGGGCATCTTTTCGGGTGCAACTGTACTGGGTTATCGCTAGGATTCATGATGATTAATGAAATGTAAACACGTACCTTTTTATCCCTTCTTCACATTGCAACAAGAACGAAAACGGTACGTGTTTCTTTTTCCTTGGCTGTACAGTACAGCCACCAGCATAATTTTGTATACATTATTTCTTGTGTTTTATATACTTTGGTAACAAGCTTCTTACTAAATTATATTATATCTATAAAGTAGTTAGGGTCGATAGGCCGGTTAGCGACCAGCTAATTTGGTGTGCCGGTTTGCGATCACTTGAATAAGTTGATGAACTGATAGGATATTGATTCGTTTTATAAATAGATTCCCATTCAATAACTTAAAAAAATGTATAGAACTCACTGTTTCTGTATGTAGGGTGTGTAAAAATATTCATATCTTTAATAGATAAAAATCTCGTCCTTCAGGTGGTCGCACACTGACGATGGTCGCGTAACCGGCCTAGCGACCCTTGAGGTGTGCAATAAAGAGTATTTGTATGGTACCTATTTATGCCGCTGTATCTACTTACTGTTACATACATGATTGCAATTGACGGCCCTTATTAATGGTTTCCACCATACCCGACGCGCCATAGTTTTCTTTTGACTCAAGTAATTAAGGCAAGCTCTTGTTGAAACCACCAAGTTCGTGGAAATCGTAATTATTGATAACCTTGTTTATTGGAAGTGGCGATGAATAAAAGCACGAAGATGTGCATTGTTTGCCGTCCTGTTGACTGCTCCTGTCGGAAACGCCCGCAGCGCGTAACAGGTCTCTTCCCTCTCGGCTGCATTAGAAGGGATTTTTTATATAATGGGCAGAGTCACGCATCAAAGTGATTCGCCATCAGTGCTCGCACCGAGAGTCCGAGAAGCTCTCAATTCGTCAATAATTTGGGCCGTCCCCTTGTCAAACCAGTAGGTACCGGAGCCGAAATTCTACATCGGGCAGATCCCCTATATAGGTACTCTCTATAGGATCTGCCAATTTGTAATACACATTGCGACGCCGCGGTTGTGGTAGTCCATTAACAGCTTCCACATTCCGTATAACCCGGATAACTTACATTGTCACGAAAGTAAAGATAATGATTGACGATCACTTAAGAGTCCGCAGTAAGCTCGGTTCTCCATACAAACGTAGTTTCGCTCTCATTTTCAAACGCCATGCTAGAATAACATGAAACTTTGTATACACAATGGGATCCGGCATAATATAGGTCGGAAATTAGTTTCTATTGCTTGAAATTATAACGGAGAAAAGTTACAGCGATTATTAAGGTTTTCATACAAGACGTAAAAAACTCAAAAACTCGCTGTATTTTTTACCAATACATTTTCTAACAACAGAAACTAATTTCCGACCTAGATATGGCGGCTCCCATTGGGTATACAAAGTTTCATGTTATTTCAGCAAGGCGTTTTTAAATGAGATCTAAACTACGTTTGTATGGAGAATCGAGTTCAGCCGAGCGTACTGGGGACTCTTTATAGGTATTTCAATCATAAGATCTACTTTTTATAAGGCGAGAGTATTTTTCCCATAAAGCCGTAACTATGTTAATCATCCTAATTTTATTTAATATACGACTATACGTATCTTCTTAAGTACCCAATTAACAGAATTTATAAAACAACATCCGTACAGAATCCCTTCGACCTTCGTAGAAATTTTCTCATGGGTATGGTTTTTCTCTTGTCGCAATCAGCTGTTCAAATTTGTGGCGGCCATTTTGTGACTTAACAGAGAGATAAAGAAGGGTCTACGGGCCTCTAACTTTCGAACCATTTAGCAGAGCCTTGTTGGACCGATTAGCGTTGACAGAGGATTATGAATCATGTTTTTTAGCATCGGGCCTTCAAGGAGCCTTCAAGGAGCCTCTAACTTTTTATGAATAAGGCTGTTAGTGTCTAGCTACTTATGAGGCTGACGTACAAGTACTATTGTTAAATATCGAATGATGTTTCGTACATAACTTTTTTTCAATAACCCAGTGGCATGACCGGGGTCCAAGAACCATCGCTGGAAGGACTGATATCAAATAAAAAATCGCATTCGAATCGAAATAAGCGGGTGAACGCTTAAGTCCTGCCCCCCCCCCCCCCCCCGCGC
Organism: Notocelia uddmanniana; assembly: GCA_905163555.1. Lineage (NCBI taxonomy): Eukaryota > Metazoa > Arthropoda > Insecta > Lepidoptera > Tortricidae > Notocelia > Notocelia uddmanniana. Next base: position 26,449,500 of record LR991063.1, read on the forward strand.
GTTGGGTTTAAAAAGTTGCACCTAACAGACCGTTCGTCCAACCACGCGTCTGGATAAAAATAAAGTCTGTGTGTCGGTGGTCGATAAAACTCAGCGCGATAAAAATTTAATTCCCTCTGAATGCCGGGTTACAAATAGTTTGCTTTTCAACGTTTGTGTAAACTTCCGCCGTGTTGGAATTAAATGCGTTGTTTGCTTGAAAACTGTCGAATAGTTTCGAAAATAACAATCATCATTGGTATAGGAGCCCTCGTGGACCAGAGGCGCCAGGCGAAGTTAAGCAGTGTCGGCCCAGGTCCGTTCTTGGATGGGTGACCGCTTTGAGTGGCTACTAACTAAGCGCTCACGTGGTTTGGAAGGCACTTAGCCGTAGATCCCGGCTGCTGGCTATGACAGAAGTCGTTAAGCCAAGTTGCTTCGGGCGGCTTGAGAACTTCTAACATAGTCAAGTCGCCCACTCACTTGACAAGAGGGGTCGAAGTTGCATTACGTCCGTAGGGAGTACCCACCGTTGTACACGTGACCCTGGGTGGTGATAAAAATACAACAAACTGGGAACCGTACTGTTTTCTCGAAGATCTCACAGTTCGAAATAATTGCCATACGATAAATAAATCATTGGTATAGATGTCCCACTGCTGGGCACATGCTTCCTTTCATAGATGCGTTGCGCGGTTTTGCATTTTTGATCTTTCCGAAACTGTCGACTGTCGATTACTGCTTCGTATGTCACACACACCGCCTCCGCTCCGCCCTATCGAATATCACACGGTTTTTCGGGAATATTGAAAAGTCGATTACTAAGTAATTCACTTAAGTAGTAACAATATTCGTTTATAACTTTAAAGCTGGAAATATTGAAAAGTCGATTACTAAGTAATTCACTTGAGTAGTAACAATATTCGTTTATAACTTTAAAGCTGGAAATATTGAAAAGTCGATTACTAAGTAATTCACTTAAGTAGTAAACAATATTCGTTTCAAACTTTAAAGCTGGGAATATTGAAAAGTCGATCACTGAGTAATTCACTTAAGTAGTAACATAACGATTAGAAAATTGACTTTAGGTCCATGGGGTCCCAGCGCGCATAAGTTATTTGCAGAAATTGCGAAGCGTCTGGTTGACGTAACAGGTGACCGAAGAGCTAGCGGCTTCCTCGCTCAAAGTATCAGCATTGCGATACAATACAGCGAGGAAATGCCGCCACCACCATCGGTACAATGCCTCAAGGGCCTGTTTTAGATTTAAGTTAGTTTTAATTTGATTTATATTATTTAAGTTAAGTTTTCTTGTATTTTCTTTGTACATCAATAAAATACTTTAAAAATGTATGTATGTCTAACTTCTATTTATATAGCTACAAGTCTTATACAGACAATAGCGAAAGTCTAGCTACCTACTGATAGATAGCATGCAGTCGCTTTTTATAATTGTTTTTTGCATATGTATACATATTTTTGACTTGTAAATTGACTTTATAAAATAAATGACTTTGACCTACAATTTTCCATGATCAATTCACTCATGTCTTCCCATTTTACATAAAAAACTCCTGTAACCATTTTTCATGAATAATATTCGGTATTTATCTGGCGCAGCCGGTAGGATCGTGCCTTTAAAAATACTATGTCAAGAGTTGATTTTCCGAGTTGAGATCCCCTGGAATATTGAAGAGGGCCTCTCTAAATTATTGAACACCGTACCTGTGTATTCGAGTCACGGTGGGGGCGGAATTAAGGAACTTTTTAAGGCACTCCTGGTCAGTTATTCACAACGTTTTTTCCTCCACAGCAAAACCAGTGTAACTCTGCCCCCTGACTTCGTATACTATTTGTTATTAATCTCCAGCCAGGTTACACTAGAGACGAGTTCTTTGTAGACGGGTTATGAATGGCGCAGCTGTTACTTTGGTGACTTAAAGCGCAAGTTTGTTTCGAATCAGTTTCGGTTATGGATTTGATGTGAACGGGATCCGCGACGCATTTTAATACTGTCGTTATGTTGGTAGATATGTGCCTTGGAGGGGTAAAAATAGGATACATTTTGATTAGAATGGTATTAGATGAGTAATGTTTTAAATTTGTGGTTCCTTAGTCCTGCTAATGTAATAACATAGTCCAAATCCTGGTAAATAGATCTTTTGTTAGCCTCAGGGCGGCCCACTCAGTATATTAGTTAGATCAATCACAGAAATGTCTCATCATAGTACGAGTACAAGTCTACAACGCTTGAATTACTATTATAGGTCGTACGTATAGTCACATTCTTGGTAAAAGATATGTTACCAAAAACTAAGAAACGAACCATTTATATACTTCTATAACTATACATTTCCCAACTAAGGGGTCGATCAGTAACTTCCGTTTCACATTATATTTTGATTCCGATCGGCTTCGCACGCTTGCAGACACGTCCGCCAAGTTATGTCCTAAATGCGAAACACAGTGAAACGCGAAGACGACGCGAAATACCGAATAGAGTAAAAATGTACCAGCTGCATACACTATTAATGCTCCAAACGGTAGTTTCATATAAGTATATGAGTCATGCATTAGGTACATGTTCGGTAGGCAGTTGTAGGGCTTCGTACTCGTCCCGGGAGGCCGTGCAAGCGCCGACTTAATTTATTTGGTCGTTATACTCGTAATATCAACCCATCGAGCCTTAAGTGAATATGTATCGTGTTATTTTTAAGATATGCTTAAGGACTATGTATTTTCAATCATGTTTGACCGAATTGAAACGGTTCTTTGTGAAATAAATGACAGATTCTCAAGTTATAGCCCATATCGTTTATGTGTCTTAGGCGCTTTCCTCATTTGTCGATGCGGACGCGGTACGATATGAGAAAACTGTTAGCTGTCAGTGTCAACCGATATGAATGCAGTACTGCCCCACTTCTGCGCATCGTATTAGTACTGCGCAAACGTAATACTGTCAGTAATTCATCAAGTGAGAAAATTTCACATCAGTAAGCTTACGTCAAACAACAAAATACCTATGACATATCGATCCCGCCCCGCCAAGTCAGGAAGTCGCCTTAGTGTGCCGTACAACTTCGTACCAAAGGGAAACAAAGGAACCCTGTCAAAATATCACAGCTATGTCAGTCAAGAACTAATTCTATCGAATATCTATGAAATTTGAAATTTGGAATTGTTGTAAACAAGTCCTATCCCGGTGACTTGAAAATAAAAAAGCAAAACACATTTTTTTCTGCAAAAACTAATCGACATGGGATGGGGCGAAAATTCTAGCTATAATTAATAAATGGGGTATTTTAAATGGGCTTGGATTACTGTTTTGAATAGTTAAATTTCGATTTATGTTAAAAAATGTTGTGCCCTACATCTTTACAACATGAAATCTTCACCAATGAACAAGTCAAAGTGAAGTTAATACGTATTTCCCATTCACCATCACATTTTTTTAACCGTAATAATACCAATTTATGAATTGTCATTCGGCAAGCGAATGAGATCGTTAAGTGTCAGATTAATTTAAAATCTTCTTATAATACTTAAGTAAGTAATAAATTTGAATGTCTTAGCAAAATTGGATTCTATTTTCGTCTTGACTGCCTTTTATATAAAATTATGTAAATTGTGTAAGTATTAGGGCAGACAATTTTGAAAATTAGTGATCCTACAGGTATAGTATATTTTTATGAAACTTACTTACAGGTTACAGGTATTGTCAAAAGACTCAAAAAGACAAAGGTGTTGGTCATTGTACTGTTTTTAGGGTTCCGTAGCCAAATGGCAAAAAACGGAACCCTTATGGATTCGTCATGTCCGTCCGTATGTCAATGCCGATTTACTCGAAGACTATGAGCACTGCAATTATAAAATTTGGTAGGAAGGTGTATGCTATAAACCGCTATAGAAATACGATGCGAAATTTCGACAAAAAATATTAAATTGGGGGGCACCCCATACACGTAACGTAAAAAATTTTAAAGCACATAGGGTATCTTTGGATAGGGTTTTAAAAATGACTGGTTGGTATAATGGTTTTTTCCATTTAAGCCAACCGTTCGCAAGATATAAGCTGCGTCAAAGTCGTAAAAAGTGTGTGTCCCCCCACCCCTCTAATTTCCAAACTATGAAGTTTAAAATTCTGAAAAAAATCAAGATGATGTACAATAATAAATCCTTTCAACAATTTTTAGTTTGAATAAGATACGTTTAACGGTTTTATAGTTATTGCTGAAAAACTGTCTTGCCTAAACAAAAGGGTGTAACAGCCCTTAGTTTCCTATAAAGATACGACCTTTTTTGATTCAATATATTGTATAGTGGTTTTAAATGTAGATTAAGAGGTGTCGGTACGGAACCCTTCTTTGTGCGTGGTCCGCAACGCACTTGGCCGGTTTTTTTTTCTGAAATAGGAGGCAACCGAGCAGACGAATCGTGCAGCCCTGGTGGGTAGCGATTAGCGCCGCCCATGGACACCCGCATTCGCAACACCAGAGGGGTTGTAAGTGCGTTGCCGGCTTTTAAGATGGGAGTACGCTCTTTTCTTGAAGGTTTGAAGGTCGAATCGGTCCGGAAATACCGCAGGCGACAGTTCATTCCACAGTTTAGCTGTGCGAGGCAGGAAATTTCTGGAGAAAAGCGCGAATATTGTATATAGGTATTGTGTCTTAGGGGTATTAGTATGATATCATTTAACAATCATTTGATGGCAGACATTTTTTACCCAGTCGATTGACAGTGACAGGACCTTTGAGGTCACATTAGATACATATCAATATAGGTTTGTTTAACTTTTTAACCGACTTTAAAAAAGGAGGAGGTTCTCTATTCGACTGTATTTTCAGGGTTCCGTACCGCGAAAGGAAAAAACGGATCACTTTGCTGTCCGTCCGTCTGTCTGTCAAGACCCTTTTTCTCAGGAATGAATGGAGTTATCAAGCTGGAATTTATATAAAATACTTAGGTCTACTGTCCCTTGGAGCTGTGAAATAATCAAACTTCTAAGCCAACGCAATCAAAAGATACAACCGTTTATGCCGCAAATTTTTGTCACTCGCAAGGGAATCAAAACCTACAGGGTACTTCCCGTGAGCTCAGAATCTTAAAATTTGGTACGAAGCAACATCTCATAGCACAGATAAAGGAAAAATTGCGAAAACCGTATATTTTTGGTTACATCGTAAAATAAAAATATATTTTTCGAAGCCCTCGCCCGACTCGCACTTGGCCGGTTTTTTTATGTTTGTTACCTCAGAACTTTCGGAATTGGGTGAACCGATTCTGATGATTCTTTTTCTATTTGAAAGCTGGTGCTCTCCGTGTAGTCCCATTTCATATTGGTCTAGTTCTGACAAGGGCAACCATGAGAAAACCATATAAGTCTTAAATTTGCCCTAAGTATGTGAACGATAGAGTTGAAGTCGGTTTTTTTTGTTTCATTTATATAGATTTTTTTTCATTGGTCGCATTGCCAAAGGCTTTGCTAAAGATCAGCAAGTAACAACAGACCATAAAGCAACTTTTGAAGGGCGTCTCTCCTTTTACTTTGAGGGGCCAAAATTGGCTCCAAATGGTTCGTGAATAACACACGGCTGCTGCTCCCCAGTTTCTTTTGCTGTGAACTTGGCTGGACACGCTGCCTCATATCTAGATTAACTCGATTCGCCTAACGTCAAAGTACGGCCCGACCGCGGTCGGTTGCTACACCAGCATGTCATAATAGTCTCAAACGGACCGTATTTGTTGAACCACCATCACCATATCAGCGGACTTCCACTGCTGGACATATGCCTCCAACAATTTCATGGGGGTTAAATGATAAAATAATCACGGCGCTTGGCATGTGCATTGGCGATCACAGTATCTCCACTGCACTCCAAGGATGCTGCTGCCCATCCGCCGGTGGTCTTGGCCGTAGTTCTAGGACATACCCGGATCCAAAGCATCCCGGATCGTTGAAAGCATATATGTCAAAATATAAATTAAAAATATATTGAATATCTGTATCCGCAACGCTAACTATTATACTATGTTGTATGTAAACAAAACAATAGAAAGTCAGGGTTAAATTACATGTCCATTAGGTTACTATGACGCTAATGTCAAGTTCAAAGCCGACTTTTTATAGTCAATTAGTGGTTTATGCGCAGTTCATGTGCATTCCATGTGCATTCCGTGTGCATTCCGCTGTTTTACATTATTGACAACGACACGAACATTAATGTTAGTTAAGTATTCCTACTTGGAGCACAAGAAATTTAGAATTTTTCGACAGACGTTACACACAAAGTGAGTTTAATATGGGAAGGCTTTTGGTAATGATGATTTCTCTATGTAATTTGAGACGTTGGTGCCGTTAAAGAAGCACAAGTCTTCTACGTACATGTCGCTGTATGTATATCTCCCTAAGACATTGTTAGAGGTAATTTTTAAAATTAGCTTGATACTACCGATATCATAGTTGGCTAGAGCGATTGGCCGTTATGCCAGGATACCGCAGGTTCGAATCCTGCACAGAATTTGACAATTTTTCCTTTAATTTCTGCTAATGTTTTTCGTCCTAAAATGACTTTATACTCTTTGCGAGTGGTCGTCAATAATCTGACGGAATATTTCTAAAGAAAGGCGCAAGCACGTCGTACTTAAACAAACTCATAAATTTTGGGAAACAGAAAATATAGGTAATGAAAAAAATATGATGAAATTAATTATTCATACACTAATAAAAAGGTATGTATTTCAAATCATAAAATAATTTACCTACGTATAAAGTTTACTAAGTTATTTTCATTTGAACACGACGATTCAATGAAGCGTCATTAGTTAGTTATCAAATTGAAATCCTGAAAAATTGAAACGAATCGAAGGTTAACAAATCATTCATGTGGTTTCCATCTGACTTGTGGCGTCACTCGTGTCATCCGTCAAATCTGACATGTTCTGCAACGCGCTATCGAAGTTTCTTAAATCAGTTGCATATATATATAACTTCTAACCAACTCTCAATGGACTTCGGTCCCTGAGTGATCTCTCTATTGTCGTTTCTTCTCGTGACTCCTATGTATATAGTTTGTAGATAACCCTTTCTTGTATATATTCCTCCTTGTACATTATCCTTCCTTGGAGCAGCACAGCTTGGACCCGGGTATGTCCTAAAACTACGACCAAGACCACCGGGGGATGGGCAGCAGCATCCCTGGAGTGCGGTGGAGATATTGCGATCGCCAACCCGCATGCCAAGCGTGGCGATTATGGCATATACCCCCCGTGAATATGGGGGAGGCCTATGTCCAGCAGTGGACGTTCTTTGGCTGATATGGTGGTGGTATGATATGGTGGAGCAGCACATCTCATATCTACAGACTCACTAAATACGCTGGTCGCTAACCGACATTATGACCCTCTACTTTTAGTCATAAATAGGCCACCATTGCGTGAGCAGTTTTCAATTAGGTTGCGTATAATACGATAACTGCAGCAAAAAAATCGATAATATGCACCGGTACCGGGTAGCATAATGGTATTATGTTGGTCCAATAAAGCGTTTATTTCTCACACTCACATTTGCTAGTAAGGGAAAGGGACAAATACTTTATGTCAGACATAGCTTGTATAGCGTATAGGTAATTATAACCGAATTAAATTTACGTGTGTAGTGTATGTATGTAAAATTCAGTATGGATAGAAACTGGTTTCGGTAACCAGATTTTTTAATTGCAAATAGTATACTACTATAGAATAATTATAATTAGATTAGATTAGATCAGATTCTGTTGTATCTTTCTGAAAATTTACATGTTATATTAAAAAAAAGTAAATAAAAATAGCATGAATACACAAGATCGTAAGAGTGTATACGAATTAAAAATAAATAAAAACAATAAATCAAATTGAATACGAAGCAAAGCAATAGTAAATATATTCAAAATTGTAAACACAGCGACTCTAATGTAACTATTACTTAATTAACGTAAAAAAAGTAAAAATAAAAGTAGTTTTCAAAAATCAAAATCAAAATCAAATATTTATTCTGCAAATAGGCCACAAGGGCACTTTTACAAGTCAAAGCATGAATTTATACAATTAAAAAAAAACTGACTATCTTACTTAATAATAATGATTAAAAAAATATACTGATTAACAATTATCTATATTAATAATTTCGTGCAGGGGTACGGTAGACCCGAACGAGACCTGTCTCAAATTAAAGAACGTATAAAAATAACGATTTTTGAGTTGAACATATGTATCCGCAAAATTCGGATTGTCGCGTATTTTGCATTTAAAAGTGTTAATTTTACGACAAAAGGTCGGCCATATTAAATTCGTTGGTTGACAGCTTCGGGTAGGGTACATTCGGAAATTGTAAACTGTGTTTGCGTCCGGTGTGTTGGCCAGATTGGATTCGGCAAGCCGCGTCTGCAGCGTTTTGTTTTTGTAGTTTTTAAGCGTTCTATACACCTATCAGCCTAGCTAGCACGATAACTTATACCGTCACGCTATATGGCCGAAATGTATTAAAACGTCACATAAAACGTAACGGTATAAGATATCGTGCTGGCTAGGCTGATTGTCACAACAACCGCCTTCAAAGCGAATGTATGGGGCCTGTTACATGGTTATTATTATCACGTGATACATTCATATCACGATAAGTTTCACGTGAATATTGAAGCAGAATCCATACAAATTTGAAAACTGCGATAATATTGACACCCCAGTATTGTGATAATATTAATCGTGTAAAGGACACCACTGTTTGCTGAGTCTGTCCGCCATCTTAAAGCAGTCTATTTTGTTGCGACAAATCCCTTTCACTCATATAGTGTATGACAGGAGAGTGAAAGGGACGGCACCATACGAAGTTAGGAATTTGAATTTCTCATGCCGTTCGCCGCGCTCGGGCGTTAGAGGCGCTACCGCAAACCAAAAACGAAGTATCTGCCTCTCTCTCGCACAAGTAGATTCGAACGACAGAGAGGAAGATAGTTCCTCAGGCGTCAACTTTAAAACGAATAGGGTATTTTACTTTATGAGAAATAAAATTCAAAATGTAAGAAAAACCGGCCAAGTGCGTCGGACTCGCGCACTGAGGGTTCCGTACAACTAAAAAATAAATGTGATTTATCAATATATTGATATTTTTGGTAAAATATACTTCATAATAAACATTATCACCTAATTTCAAGTTCATAGGTCGAAGGGAAGTTAAAAAATTATTGTGTGACAGACAACACACGGAATGTTCTTTGACTTCCTTCGACCATCCGCCGCGCTTGGACTAAAGTGCTACCAACCGAAAACTAAATATATATGCCTCTCTGTCGCACTTGCATATTCGAGCGTGGAGAGGGAAATACTTCGTTTTCAGATCGCGGTAGGCCCTTTGATCTGACGGCTCCTATTCCTGGATAGTGCGCGTATCGGAATGTGAAATACCTTTGGCAAAACGGAACAAGTTGTTAAATAGCTTTTATTAATTGGAGAAAATATTACCAACTGTTATTATTATCACGCGAAACACTGAATATTGAAGCAACATCCATAGGGGCCTGTTACATGGTTATTATTATCACGTGATATACTCATATCACGATCCGTATCACGTGCTGTTTAATGAATATTGAAGAAAAATCCATACGATTTTGAAAACCACGATAATCAATATTATCGTGTTTTTCAAAACCAGTATTTTGACAATATTAAGCGTGTAACAGACCCCATACAATTTTGAAAATCGCGATAATATTGACACATAATATTGAGTGTAAAGGGCCCCACTGAATAGAATTTGGCGGAGAATAGAGAGCTGCTACCGCGAAACGAAAACGAACGAATATCGTGTATTTCCCTCTGTGTCGCTCGAATTTGCAAGTGGGACAGAGAGGGAGATACACGAACTTCATTGGTTTTCGATCACGTTAGCAGCTCTGACTTCGCACCAAAATACTGACTGGCACATCAATATTTAACAATTGCACATCTGAACTGAATTTTAATGAACGATTAGTATTTTAGCTATACAAATCAGTACTGATTACGGTGTCAAATTAATTATGTGCCTTTAAATACTACCCTTATAAAAATGCTTAGGATTAACTTGCAAAGATACTATAGCCTTTGCCCGTGACGTCGGCAGCGTAATCATTTACTCCCAATTCCATATGTTAATCCAGACTACAGACTATATTTCTATACGAAGTTTCATCATAATCCGTTGTTGTAATGTTTTTATTTTATACATTTTTGTACACTATTTCTTTCGTCGTTTGCATAAGATAACTGTCACGAATAAATGTTTACTTCATTTCTTTCTTATTTATTTCACCCGAGCGAAGCCGGGCTTTCATCTAGTATAAAAATAAATTTACAAATATTAAGGACGTATTGAATACGATCTGTCCGAATAAACAAAAAGTACATAAAATTAATTTAATATCTCAGAGATGTATATTCTTCAAATTAGGCATATTACATGCACATATGAACGTCAATAAACTACCACCGGTTCGGAATAATATACCTCTGCCACGAGAAGAACCGGCGTAAGAAACTCGGCGAGGTGTCATTTTTTCAAAACAATATACATTGTATAGTTAAATATAAAATTACAGTGTCAGCTACTACAAAAATAGTAGAAAACCTATTTTCGTTGTTCTATTGTTGTTGTTACGTACAAAATGTAGACTAACTAGAATTAAATATTATTACTAGGTACTAAATAATATGAAATAATAACAAAAAAAATAGTATTAATTACTTAATAAATTTTAATAATTACGATAAATAGTTTGTCTGTAGGTACAGTAAAATTTGTTAGGAGTACAAAATTTCGTTTACTAAACATTCTGGTAGTATAGTTGTAAATATTTTTTCCTGTGGTAGAACACCGAAACAAGAAATACAAGAACAGTTGACATAAGTATGTACAAAGGCGAAAGGGAATAATCAATGGTCTAGAGCGAAAAGAAAAGTGGGTCTCTAAAAATCTATATAATTATCGAACCTGCTCACAAAATTTCACGAGAATCGGTTGAGAAATGCGACCTGTAGAGGAGAACATTCGGACAGACAGACATACGAAAGAATAAAAAGTCGGTCAATAAATATAATAAATATAAACATATTGGGGGACAATCTTACACAAATCGACCTAGTCCCAAACTAAGCAAAGCTTGTACTATGGGTACTAGACGACGATATACATACTTACATAGATAAATACATAGGACTTAAATACATAGAAAACATCCAAGACCCAGGAACAAATATCCGTGCTTAATGCACAAATAATGCCCTGGCCGGGATTCGAACCCGGGACCTCAAGCTTCGGGGACAGTGTCACTACCAATTAGACTAAACAAGCCGACATAAAAAAAATTTTTTTTGAAAAAATCCCATATTTGTAGGTGCCTTTTCATACGTCAAGACAGTGGAGGTACAAGCGAGACGAAATATCGATTGGCTACCGACCTACCGACCTTCAGACGGTCGCGCCGACCTGGCTGGCCCGTCTAATTATTCGAAGTTGCGCCCTATTGCCCACAAGATAAAGACCATTCCTACATGCTTGAACAAACATGTGTTGTTGACTAAGTTGATTATTTGAAAATAAACTCTATATGGTTCAGGATATGGTTGGTTTTAGGGTTATTAAGTTAACATGCGGTTAAATTAAAATTGAAGGGATAAAATTTGTATCATATTGAATGGATATTATGAGTGTTCCTTATAGTTTTGATCACGTATCAGGTACAGTCAGCCTCAAAAGCAGCTGAATTCTGTTTTCTCGTAGTAACGCTACCTATACTGCAACGAAGTTTGAACAAAAATGACATTTTAGGACCTATGGTGGCTACGTGCGAAGTCCAGGGTTCAATCCTTTTTAATGGCAAGAGTCGTGAATCGTACAGTTAAATAACAATGACGTATAATTATTCGTTATACCTTCTCTGTCTGCCAAACAGGAAAAAGTAGTCGCAGTTGGATACTTGCCACATTCGAATCCTCAACCCAATTAAAGGATCGGCAACGTGCTTGTGATTCTTTTGGAGCTGCAAGCGTCCATAAGCTACGGGGCCAGCTTACCTTCAGGCAGGCCAGGCCGTAAGCTTGTAAGCCACCGTCGTATTATATAAAATAAATTTCTGTCAAAAAAATAATAATTGGTATAAGCTTTTATTGCCAACTGTACTTTTTCCACAATCATCACCTACTTGAGACGGTTCGAATGAGCCCAAACAAGTCGAGTTTATGGGTTGCTATGGCCACCTTATGTCTCCATCATCAGATCAGCTCCACCATACCATATCAGCCCTAGGACGTCCACTGCTGGACATAGGCCTCCCCCAATTACATGGGGGGTAAATGCCATAATCGCCACGCTTGGCATGCGGGTGGGCGATCGCAGTATCTCCACCGCACTCAAGGAATGCAGATCAGCTCGGTGGTACCATAATATAGTTATTTATTCAACAAGAGTTGTTGTTGAGTCCCGAGCAAGCGGTAAGCGTAGCGTGTGTCTCAAAGACACGAGATGCAAATTGCTTTCGTTTGATACGTATGTCGCGAGAACATATAACGCAAAGGAATAGTGATAGAGAGAATGAAGTTACTTAAACTACCCAACGATGTGAAAAATTAAAAAGTAAGTTTGTTTCAGGCTCGCAGCAAAATTGCATTTTGCTCACTCGTTTCAAGCTGGAAAAGTCGTTTTCACGCTCGCAGCAAAATCGCATTTTGCTCACCGGTTTCAAGCTGGAAAAGTCGTTTTCACGCTCGCAGCAAAATTGCGTTTTGCTCACTGGTTTCAAGCAGCAAAACGGCCATTCTCGAGCCGCTGAGGTGAAAATTGTATTGTCACCGAACTAACATAAGTATGCCAAATTTCAGCTCAGTCGTCGGATACCGGCAAGTGGCTGAAAGAGGGATCGCAAATCAACTTACATAGTTACATATTTATATACCTACTTACTTACATACGAACAGCGCAAGTTAAATAAAAGCTTAGTAAAATCATTTATTTATGTACAACGAAAATATATACAAGAATACTTAACCAATAAAAGCTTGTAATAATGTTAAAATGTATAACATGGTATCATTATGTGGACAGTAAATCTTTAAAATAACAAAATCACATAAAAATTATAATGGCGTTCTTCAACCAGATTATTTATCTAAATAAGAAAGGCAAATGCTCTCTTTACATAGCATTTAGTTGACTGATACCATCGACTTTTCATATTCACCGAGTGTTCAACAACTTGTAACATATTAATAACGCACTTAAAACAATTAAACAGAGCAAACAATACAACTTAAGTGCAAAAAAATGGTTGGTCCAGTATCTAAACTCTGTTCACAATAACACAGGCAGTATAGTAATAACACAGAGGATAAGCTCCAAGAAAATCGGCTTCCATGGCCTAGTCATGTCAAAAGAAATCCGCCAGAAATCGACAGCTACAGAGCTTTCGGTCTTGCTGTAAGATAACATAAGATAAGATATGTTTATTGTTTAAACTGTGTACATTGTCATTGTCTTCTTTTATAGTGCGCACTTCTAAGGTTTGGAATTCTCTGCCGGCGTCTGTATTTCCGAGTACATATAACCTGGACCTTTTTAAGGCACGAGTAAATAGGCATCTTCTGAGTGAGCTCGCTTCATCGTCGGCCTCATCTTTGCCCCCTGGCTAGATGCTGGCCAAGAGCAATCCCAGTTTTAATAAAAATAAAAAAATACATTGTGGTAGTAGACATAACATTATGGATTCAACAGTGTGCCTATTTCGGACGTACAATATTATAGCATTAAATTAGTAAAAAATAAAACAATAGATAAAATAAGTTACAGACAAGGGAGACAAATCAAATTCACATGAAGATGTCATCATAAAATTTGTAAATAATTACGGTCGTCATATTATTGCATTAGAATTCTTAAAATTGTAAAAAAAATTGTATAGAATTAATAATTTACAATACATATTCACTTAAATTATTAAAAAAGATATCAGATCTACAATATTATGGCATTAAAATTCATAAAATTATACACAGTGAAGGTTGTAAATAGAATTCATTATAAAATTTGTATAAAAGTAAAAAAAAATACAAAAAAAGACATTTAAATTATAAAAACATTTGCCTAAGAGCCACTCTTTCAATTTTGTTTTAAAATGTTTGCCCTCTAATGGTTTGATTCTTTCCGGTAAGTTATTACTACATTTATTCATTTATTCCAGTTACGTGCTCTTTTTTAATACATGACTACGAGTAGATGCATGGCCGGACAGTACATAAATCATATTTATACTGAGACCGTATGTTTCCCTTAGACTCGCTCTTTTTTATAAAAACATCTTTTCTGGACTTAACAAATAAACTCTAATATAAATATACACGTGCAGCGGCGGAAAACGCCGAAATTCTAAAGCGTAATAAATACAAGGGCCTCGGCAGAGAGTACATGTTTGTACCTTTTGGCGTCGAAACTCTAGGTCCATGGGGTCCCAGCGCGCATAAGTTATTTGCAGAAATTGCGAAGCGCCTGGTTGACGTAACTGGTGACCGAAGAGCTGGCGGTTTCCTCGCTCAACGTATCAGCATTGCGATACAGCGAGGAAATGCCGCCAGCATCCTCGGTACAATGCCTCAAGGGCCCGTTTTAGATTTAAGTTAGTTTTAATTTTCTTTATATTATTTTGGTTAAGTATTCTTGTATATATTTTCGTTGTACATAAATAAATGATTCTTTCTTACACGTTAAGGTTAATATTTTATATTTTTGAAAGATTGGTCTAAGGGATTGCATATTATCGACCTTAAACATTAACCTCAAATATATTTTTTTTGTAGTATGAATGTGGATTGGACATTTACTGAGTTGCCCCAAAATATGACACCATAAGTAAGAATAGGATACACACTACCATAATATGCCTGTTTTATAGCTTCTATTGAAGTGATATTGGATAGTATGGATATCGCATAGCAACACTTGGCAATTCTTTTATTTATATTCTGGACATGTAACTTCCAGTTTAAGTTCTCGTCTAGAGTAACCCCTAAAAAAGCCCCTAAGCTTTGCCAGGTGTTCCACGATGAGGAAGACCCAAGTTACGGAGGCTCAACGCCATCAGCAAGGATAAATGTGGGATAAACGATATGGGTTGAATGAGGAGAATGGCCAGGACAGAGCCAAGTAGAAGCAAAAGACAAGGAAAGCGGACCCCGTCGTAAGATGGGACAAGTGACGCTACACGAAAGTTGAAAATGTTTCTTGGAAAATTCAAACTAGCACGTTACACGTTACACAAAGATTGTATTGCGATATTTGAAAGTTTCAAATATTGCAATTTGAAACCACTTGCGAAAAATTTGAAAACACCACTTCAATTCAAGCTATAGATACTGTCATCCACGAAGATGCGCGTCACTATTTTTCGATTGAATCCTTTACGGTCTCCTGCTTTGTCGATGTATCGTATCGTAGTGTGTGCATAATCGATAACTCAAAAAACTATACTTTTTATAGATTTTCCTGTAATCTATATGTATAGAAAAGTATTTTGTGTTTTTATAAATTGTATGCCCCGTAGTTTTGGAGATAAGAGGGGTTGAGGGTGGGGGGGGGGTAGATTATTTGATGTCACACGATATAGTTTAGGAACATAACAAATTTAAATTCTACGGGTCAAGTGGTTTCGGAGGAAAGTGGCTGTGACAGACGGACGGACAGAGAGACAGACATATGCACGAGTGATCCTATAAGGCCGTTTTTCCTTTTGAGGTACGGAACCCTAATAGTATTACTTAGGCTAGGTTGCACCGACTTACGATTACAGATCGGTCAACGTTAAATATGGCGCCGGCAGTTGTCAAGTGTCATCCCATAGAAACTTATCAAACTTTCCATATAACCGGATTTTAACGAAAACCGCTTACGATTACAGACGGTTGGGGGCAACCCAGTCTTAGTTGTCGTTACGCCGTCACCACTCGTAACGTGACATATGGATATATCCAAAAATGTTGTATATCAACAGTATTTTCACTCGTTTACAACCTTGTGTCACTGGCCGCAGTAACGCCACGCAATTTGACCGTTATTAAGTACCTTTAAAACCGTAAACAGGGCAATATTCACAACTACCAATAACTCACTTCAGAGGAACCGATAAGTCACATCTCCGACTACCCACAGTTACTATGAAACTACGGTTCAAGTTACATTAAGGCCGATAGTGAGGTGATTCGAGGAAGGTTGTGAGTCGTATAGGGTACCTTAATGAAATTGGGAGCAAGGTTACTGGTATGAAGATTACAGACACGCATTACCCCTTCAGGCAAAGTAGGTTAATGTACGAAATGGTAATAATAACGATGGGCCGTATAGGTATATAAAAAGCTAGTAAGTGAGTATTTCTATTTTTAAGCAAAACTAACCTCCTTTTGGGTTTCGCCGCAGTCGGGTTATAACCAATTATAACCCAACTTCATGGTGATATTTACTCAGTCCAATAGAAGGTATTGGCTATGTGCGAAGTAGGTGGTGGGGGTAAACTAAGCGATCGCAGCGCACACCATGGCAGAAATGTGCAATTTCCGGGGACTTATATGTCAAATTTACTTCGACGTTTCCTATTGGTTTCCTAAGATTCGTTTCTTTTGTATTTATTTATTTATTTTCTTATTTATCTCAGTCAAATTTCCAGTAAGGGGTCTTTTTCGCTTACTAAAATATATAAAATATTCATGTGTCATTATTTGACATCTCTGAGTTTGACATTGCCCCGGGACCCGTGACGTTTGACGTTTCTGACGTGCACATAGCCAATAGTAATGTTCGTTACTTCCCAATTGAATGATTACGCTATGCTAACAGTACAAAAGTAATGTCAAGGTAGAATAAAAAGAGAGAGAAATTGGTACGTGAAAGAAATGAACCGATTTGATTTCCTTGGGTAAGTACTCATTGTTTTTGGCAGGTGGGTTACAAGAAAAATATTAAATTATCAAATGATCACGACCAAATGAAAACCACACTTGGACTATTTAGTTGAGATATGGGGATGTGCAGCCAAAACTAACCTACAGAAACTACAAAGATCCCAAAATAAATGCATTAAAGCTATATTTAAGTACAATTACCGATTTAACACTCAACTGTTATATAATAAAGTACAACTATTTAATTTAAAACAACTATATATACATGCCTTTTCGTAAGAAAAATCCTAACAAATAAAATACATTCAGATATTTCTTTTTAACAACGAACATTTAAGCACTTTTTAAGATATACAAATCAGCTACAATTACGACAGATAAGAACGGGTTATGGCAAGAGTAGCGTAATGTATGCTGGAGCACAGATGTATAACGAGCTACAAAAATAATGTAAAAGACTGTAAATCCCTCAATTTATATAAAACCAATCTGAAGAAATATATACATACTAATATAAAATAAACCTGTTGCGATCATGCTAAATATGTTAATTTTAAGGATATCTATGTAAGCTCATTTAAGTGAACTGTATTGTTCTTTTCAGTAAATAAAGAATCTCTAACTTGAAATTGCAAAAATATGGAACAAAAAATCCGGTAAACTCCACGACGCCCTACAAATTCATCAAAATCGAGCGTGTCTTACTTCGCACATGTAGGTTTTCTTACCAAGTTATCAATATATTGGTATTTGTTAGTAAAATATACATTTTATAATGAAATGATCATTATCACCTAATTTCAAGTTCATAGGTCAATGAAAACTGGAAAAATTGTTTGCAACAAAACTTTGCAAAGAAAGCTTACTTTGGTGGATTCTCAATTCTGTGTTTACCAATATTTCTAAAACAAAAAATACAGTATTTATCTTCTCAACGAGCAATCCAGATACCCTTCTCAATGGGATAGGCCAATTTTTCGCACACCAATTTATAACATTTATAAATATACTAGCATTTGCCCGCGGCTTCGCCCGCGTACTAAGCGTAATTTTTAACCGTCTACAAAAAAGAGTTTCACTTTTTGACCCGTATATATGTATGTAGGTATGTATGTATGTTTGTCCACGATTATCTCGCGTTTGGCTGAACCGATTTAGATGCGGTTTCCAGAAAAGTAGTTGTTACATTCTGGGGGTTTCGGTATACGAAGTTTGGTGATTGTGATTCATTAAAAGGAGCATCCAAAAATAAAATTTGGCTTCACTTTCATTTGCACTCCTTACTGTCAGTCCGTCTGTTACAACCGAGTTGCTTTTACTGGACCGATTGAATTGAAATTTGGCACAAACTATCAAGAATTCAAAGCGCTCGTGGCCCAGCAGCACCCGCCTACCGCGTGCGGTATGCGAGGTTAAGCAATGTGGGTGCAGGTCAGGTCTTGGATGGGTGACCGCTTTGAGTAGTTACTAACTGAGCGCTCTCGTGCTTTGGAAGGCACGTTAAGCCGTTGATCCCGGCTGATGTTTACGACAACAGTCGTTAAGCCAAGTTAGAGGCCTTCGGGCGGCTTGAGAACTACTAACAGTCAAGTTGCCCACTCACTTGACAAAGGGGGGTCGAAGTTGCACTACGTCCGTAAGGAGTACCCACCATTACCCTACACGTGACCCCTGGGTGGTGCTCAAAGTGCAACAAAAACTGGCAACCGTACTTGTCTTCCCGAAGATCTCACGGTTCGTAAACAAATGCCATACGATTAAAAAAAAATCTAATACCTAATCTAAAGGTTGATTTAAATGGAAAAAATATAGAAACCTCTATGTCGTTTTTAAAAGCCAATCCATAGATACCCCACACGCTTATATAGTAACATTAAACTTTTTTTAACAATCCCTGGCATGCATGGAGTGCCAAATTTTACCTCAGATTCGTATTAAGAGACCTCTCGGACGCTCAGATCTCGATTTTGAACGAAATCGGGACGAAAAAAAAAAACAATATGGCCGCCACTTTCACAAATTTTAGCTCGGATTCATATTAAGAGACCTCTCGGACAATCAGATATCGATTTTGAACGAAATCGGGACGGAAATGACGAAAATCAATATGGCCGCCACTTTTTCCAAATTTTACCTCAAATTCGTATTACGAGACCTGTCGGACGCTCAAATATCGATTTTGAATGAAATCGGGTTAGAAATGAAGAAAATCAAATTTTACCTCGGATTCGTATTAGGGGACCTCTCGGATGCTCGGATATTGATTTTCAACTAAATCGGGTTGGATATAAAGAAAATCAATATGGCTGCCACTTTTTTCAAATTTTACCTCGGATTCGTATTGAGAACTCTCTCGGACGTTCAGATATCGATTTTGAACGAAATCGTGACGGAAATGATAAAAATGAATATGGCTGCCACTTTTTCTAAATTATACCTCGGATTCGTATTACGAGACCTCTCGGACGCTCAGATATCGATTATGAACGAAATTGGGAAGGAAATGAAGAAAATCAATATGGCTGCGACTTTTTCAAAATTTTACCTCGGAGTCGTATTAAGAAACATCTCGGATGCTCAGATATCGATTTTTAACGAAATCGTTAAAGAAAAGAAGAAAATCAATATGGCCGCCACTTTTTCCTTTTTATTATACAGGGTGGCCCATTCAAATCGGTCAGTATGGGAAAGTCTGAAACTATAAGACATACGAAGATTTGTTCTTAGGAACCATGTCATCGATTTTGATAAAAAGAAAAACTGCATTCATACATTTGAAAAAAAACACTGTACCCAGCTAGGGAATCGAACCCGGTTGTTTTGAAAAAATAAACTTACACTATTTCTATTCAGATATCGTTTGTGTAGGTCTTAAGCAGTAAATGTCTCTAAGAAACATAATGTCTAAAATGAATAAAATACATTTACTGCTTAAGACCTACACAAACGAATGCATTTTATTCATTTTAGACATTATGTTTCTTAGAGACATTTACTGCTTAAGACCTACACAAACGATATCTGAATAGAAATAGTGTAAGTTTATTTTTTCAAAACAACCGGGTTCGATTCCCTAGCTGGGTACAGTGTTTTTTTCAAATGTATGAATGCAGTTTTTCTTTTTATCAAAATCGGTGACATGGTTCCTAAGAACAAATCTTCGTATGTCTTATAGTTTTAGACTTTCCCATACTGACCGATTTGAATGGGCCATCCTGTATATTAGGGGACCTTTTGGACGCTCAGATATTGATTTTGAACGAAATCGGGACGGAAATGAAGAAAATTAATATTGCCGCCACTATTTCCAAATTTTACCTCGCATTCGTATTACGAGACCTGTCGGACGCTCAGATATCGATTTTGTACGAAATCGGGAAGGAAATGAAGAAAATCAATATGGCTGCGACTTTTTCCAAATTTTACCTCGGATTCGTAATAAGAGACATCTCGGACGCTCAGATATCTATTTTAAATGAAATTGGGACGGAAATTAAGAAAATCAATATGGCTGCCACTTATCCCAATTTTACCTCGGAGTTGTATTAGGGGACCTCTCGGACGCTCAGATATCAATTTTGAACGAAATCGCAACGGAAGTGAAGAAAATTAATATGGCCGTTACTTTATTCAAAGTTTACCTCGGATTCCTATTAAGAGTCCCCTCGGACGCTCAAATACCGATTTTTATCGAAATCGTATCGGACGGCACTGATTAATAAAACCACTTACTTACAATACATTGAATCAAAAAAGGTCGTCTCTTCATAGGGAATTCACGGCATTTCATGCACCTTAAGATCTTATAAGGAACCTACATGCCAAATTTGGTATCTCTCGAACCAGTAGTGTGGGCTGTGCGTTGATATGTCACTCACTTAGTCAGTCAGTTTCTTCTTGCAATTTGGCAAAAACTTTTAAAAGTTTTCATGTCCGCAATATAAAAATTTAAATCAATGCCATTTGCAAAATTAACGACCCAAAAAACCATAAAAACGACACCCATATTAATATTTAGACATTCCAACCCCCTCGCACCCCAACAGGGGGGATGGTATTTCACGTCCTCCACGTGGGATTTTAAAATCATTGTTGTTTTCGTTATCAGCGACCCGATAAACCATAAAAACAATACCCATGTCGATTTTCAGAATTTGTCACCACATTTCCCCCTTTTAGGGGTTGATTTGTCAGAAAACCTGAAACACGTGTTTACTCATTTATCGTTAGAAATACTTCTGTGAAGTTTCGAATAAAATAGTCCAGCCAATCTTGTTTCCCCATACAAACTTCGGACCCCCATTTCACCCCCTTTGGGGTTGAATTTTGAAAAATCCTTTCTTAGTGCACCCCTAGACCTTATAAGGAACCTACGTGTCAAATTTGGAATCTCTAGGACCAGCGGTTTGGGCTGTGCGTTGATATGTCAGTCAGTCAGTCAGTCAGTCAGTCAGTTTCTTCTTTTATATATTTAGATTTTCTTAATTCGTATTACAACGTGAAAATTTTAAGAATATGTAAGTAGCTCCAATCGTTTGCCTATAAAATCTGACTGAAAGACGACGGACACGTGAATGACTTCAAAAGGAATCCATTTAGACCCTTCGATTACGGACCCCTAAAAACACTCATCACACACAAAAGTACACACAATACATCTAAACGTGCATTCAGAATCTTTGTGTAATTTACAGCTGGCTCTAAAACTGTCAACTTTCTGTTAGTACTCTCTGTTTATACTCGTTGACGAGTCATTAACGTTTGACTTTCGATGATTCGGTGACTTAACGAGTGCGGTAACGGTATGACTGGATGACTTTCCACTCCTGCGCATCGGCACGGTCATAGTCATGATCGACAGCATTTTAACTGGACTAACGGGGGGCCACCTGATACGTCACGACAGTTTTTTCTTAAACACCTTAGAGGGCAAAATTAAGGAGAGGAGGGCTAGAGAGAAAGAGAAAGACCTAGCTAGACTAACTTATTTAAACAATGTGAAGGAGGAAGTTGCTGCCGAGTCGTATGGGGCAGGGGGAAGTCAAGAAACTGGCAATGAACAGAGAAGATTGGCGGTACTGCACCGAGAAGCGAGAAACTCTTAAGTTTCAATGATGATAAACTATACTGGATTACATTGATAGAAAAGAAATAAGAGTTCACAAATACTGATATATATTCAGACAAATCCAAGGCATCTCGAATCAATGTGCAACTTGAATCAAATCCTACTAGAAAATACAGGGCAATACTACTTGTTCTACCTTTTTTAGGCGACTTAGGTTAAGCGTATTAAAGGCTTTGTGTATTATTTCTGAAAATGTGGTTTATTTTATGCACAACGACCTAATATAAATTAACTACTACAAAGACCTAATTTACTATTCACAAAAAAGGAGAGTGACCACTCAAACTAGACGGGGTCCCCATATTTTTGCCAATTTGCAAATTAATCAAACTATGATGGAGCCACTACTATTTTCACGAAACAAATTATTTTGTTATTTTTTAATTTATGTAAATTTAACGTGGTATTTACTACGACCAAATTTTCAATTATTTGATACAATGAAAAAATACAAAGAAAACTGAACCGTGATCTCGCACGCAGCCTAAAATGGGATTCGAACCCGCGCCTCTGGTTTGCCGGATCAGCGCCCTTACCACTAGGTCAGCCAGACCACTACGTCATCGCAGCGAATCTTTGCCTTGCATTCTCTCTTCTGATCCGGCAAACCAAGAGGCACAGCTTCGATTAGCTGCGGGCGAGATCACGGTTCATTTTTGTTAGTACCAATTTGTTCTCTTTGATGGGGCCACTTACAAACTCATATTACAGTGCATTAAAAATGAAATATACCTCTATTTTAGCGTGTTGCAAATATTGCACCCAGGGCGTGAAATTGAATGAGTGCAGTTTATTTCTAAATGACACAAGAAGCAATAGAAGCGTATCACATCGATTTACCTTAATGAAGTTGAGAGTGTGTTCATAAAGTGATGGTACTGGATTTAATACTATCACCGTTGCATAACATGCTTAAAGCGTAATGATTGGACGTGTGCAATAATCATTATTATTAAGTTTGTTTTGACGGGCAGCACTAAATTGGTTTCAGAATGACTCGCCGAATTTGATAAATATTATGTCAGTGTGACGAGTTTTTACAAGCTTTTATTTATCTTCCACTGTTAGTATGTAAGTATGTAATAAATGTGTATGTAAATAAGTGTGTAAGTTGTCGTGCAATCTCTTTTCAGCCACTTGCCGGTATTTGATTGAGCAGAAATTTGACATACGTACTTATGAGTCCGCAGGAAGCTCGGTTCTCCATACAAACGTAGTTTCGCTCTCATTTTAAAACGCCATGCTAGAATAACATGAATCTTTGTATACACAATGGGATCCGGCATATCTAGGTCGGAAATTTGTTTCTGTTGCTTGAAATTATAATGGAGATCTTTCTCCACATACAGCGTTTATTAATGTTTTCATACAAGATGTGAATGACTCAAAAACTCGCTGTATTTTTTTCTACTACAATTTCTAGCAATAGAAACTAATTTCCGACCTAGATATGGCGGCTCCCATTGTGTATACAAAGTGTCATGTTATTTTAGCAAGGCGTTTTAAAATGAGAACGAAACTACGTTTGTATGGAGAATCGAGTTCAGCCGAGCGTACTGGCGACTCTTATGTAAGTTCGGTGTCAATAGGTACAGTCACCAGCACCAATATCTGCCACAACAAAGCGCGCATAAATATCTGACACGGCTCTATTTCTAGCCATTTGATTAGCCAGATATTAATGCTGGTGACTGTACAATATTATTGTACCACCGAGCTGATCTCATGATGGAGACAGAATGTCATCGTGTTTGGGCTCATTGGAACCATCTCAATTAATAGTTGGTGATTGTGGAAAAAGTACAATCGGAAGGAAAATCTAGTACTTGCCAGAAAAGAAATTTTTGACAGTAATTTGTATATACTCAGTATACAATTTAGTTGATATAAAGTGATATTACACCCACGGGATGACGGAAAGGAAGTCGGTGACTTGTCAAACCCCTCAAACGGGGACTAATCCGACACCACACGCTATAGAAGCTAAAATACTCGTATCTAGAATAAATATGAAAATGTCAGTTCATCTTTTCTAATACCCCCTATATTATAATTATAAGACTGCCCATTCGCGGTCGTCCAGGGCCCAGCAAACAAATTAAAAATCAAAGTTCTTAATCTTCAATTGAGGCATATTAAATGCCTATTTCTATACCATAAAAACCGTGCTATCATCCCAGCTAGCACGATAGATTATACCGTCATGTTTCATGTGACACTTTCGTACGTTTTGGCCATAAAAAGTGGCCATAAATCCTACCGTGCTAACTGAGCAGTGGGACGTAGATACCCGTTCGCTTCGAGTTGACCGCTCCTTCGTAACATATTTGGGTGAATTGCAAAAAAATGATGTCAACAATTTAATTAATCCCATTGTGTTACGAAAGTTACCCATTAAAACTGTACGACTTATTTTTGTAACACAAAGAAATCCATTAAAATGTAAAGTAATAAAGTCCTTAACTAAGTATTTTGTTTGCAATACACCCATTTACCTCCACCTCCACCCCGGGCATCAATGCTCCGTTATGACTACAGACAAGTTATGACAAGGATATAATCATACTGTTAATTCTAGCAGTGTTCCAAATCGGTCTATCATAATGAATACAATAACAATCAAACTTATTATTTATTTATTTCATGTTTTAGCGAATAGGTATAACTGTTGAGAAGCTGGTGATGTGAAGTGAAGTGTCGGTGTGTGTGTATTCTCGGAGTTGTACAATGTGTGTGTGCGTGCACTAGTGCTGCTGCCGCGGATCTGCTACAACATGGGGCTGCACAAGCGAGACAGTGAGTACTTCTTCTTCAGCATTCATACAACGTCCGCTGTCAGTTGGCCGTTTCCTCCCGTCCCGGTATCATACCGCACCCCTCTCGGCGATGAGCGGGCGTGAGCGGGGTGCGGTATGATACCGGGACGGGAGGAAACGGCCAACTGACAGCGGACGTTGTATGAATGCTGAAGAAGAAGTACTCACTGTCTCGCTTGTGCAGCCCCATGTTGTAGCAGATCCGCGGCAGCAGCACTAGTGCACGCACACACACATTGTACAACTCCGAGAATACACACACACCGACACTTCACTTCACATCACCAGCTTCTCAACAGTTATACCTATTCGCTAAAACATGAAATAAATAAATAATAAGTTTGATTGTTATTGTATTCATTATGATAGACCGATTTGGAACACTGCTAGAATTAACAGTATGATTATATCCTTGTCATAACTTGTCTGTAGTCATAACGGAGCATTGATGCCCGGGGTCCGCCACCTAATCCCAAGAATTGGCGTAGGCACTAGTTGTTACTTCCAACCCAAGGGGGAACTACACCTTTTTGGGATTAGTCTTGTCAAGTAAGTGGGCAGCTTGACTGTTAGAATAGAAGTTCTCAAGCCGCCGGAAGGCCTCTAACATGGCTTAACGATCTCATAGATCAACGGGCTTTCCAAAGCACGGGAGCGCTCAGGTAGTAACCGCTCAAAGCGATCACCTATTCAAGAGTTGACCTCGGCCGACGTTGCCCTCGCATACCGCACGCGGTGCGTGGGCGCTGCTGGGCCACGAGCGCTCCTGCTACTCCACAACATATATCAGATAAAAAATCTTTTGACTTAGCAAAATTGCAATGCAACTCATGCAACAAGTTTCACTTTCCACTTTTACTCGTCACATCACCATTCTACTTGCGTGGCGCTAGTCTGACCCGTTTTAGGAATACTAAGTGCCATCATAACACCTAGGTCCAAACTTGTGTGTTGAGTAACCTTGATTACCATTTTAGGTTTGGAAGTGAGCATTTTCACCCCTGAAGCCAGAAAGACACATAAGTTTACGTAACGTGTCGCATGTATTTTGCCACCGACGCACGCGCACGATACCCGCGGGGCGACACGCTCCTGGGAACTGTTTTGAATGCCATTATTATGCCGGATGAAAGTTAGGTTTTTGCCTGTTATTAGAACATCAGGGTACTGTGTGCTTTAGGTCTTAAGTCTACCCAATGTGATAAATCAAACTTTACCCTCAACTGTACGTGGAATTGGCAATTGCCATAAAGTTAAATAAATTCAAAGATTTTTGTCATATTTCGTACGCTCGACCAAACTCGATTCTCCATATAAAAGTAGTTTCGTTCTCATTTTAAAATGCCGTGCTGAAATAAAATAAAACTTTGTATGGGTATAGAATGGGATCCGCCATATCTAGGTCGGAAATCAGTTTCTGTTCCTAGAAATTTGCATGGGAAAAAAATACAGCGAGATAAATTTTTAGGTCTTGTATGAAAACCATAATAATCGCTGTATTTTTCTCCATTATAATTTCAAGTAACAGAAACTAATTTCCGATCTAGATATACCGGATCCCCTTGTGTATACAAAGTTTCAAATGATTCCAGCATGACATTTCAAAATGAGAGCGAAACTACGTTTGTATGGAGAACCGAGCTTACTGCGGACTCTTAAGACTGCGCAGTACGTTCGGTTCTCCATACAAACGTATTTATGCTCTCATTTTAAAACGCCAGACTAGAATAATATGAAACTTTGTATACACAATCGGATCCGGCATATCTAGGTCGGATCATAGTTTCTGTTGCTTGAAATTATAATGGAGAAAAAATCCACCGATTATTAAGGTTTTCATACAAGCCGTAAAAAACTCAAAAAGCCGCTGTATTTTTTTTTCTTTTACGAACGTAATTAGTTCACACTCCACTGAGCGCTGTAATTACGACGGCCTTGCGTGGCTTACCGGCCAAAGTTTGTACCACTGTGGTCAAATATTTGACGCGAACCGGCTTATTACGAATTAAGTTAAGTACTCCTATGGGACTACGAGTAGTAAGTAAATATTTACAATGGGACTAGTGCGATTTGTGTAAAAATTGGTCCCTGATGTTTTTTTTCTTTTATTTTATGTTAAGTAAATATACTGTTTATTTTATTTACTTAATAGAAGTATACGTCCTAATACTCGTACTTCGTAAGAACCAATCAAATATTGTGACGTATAAGTTTACAGTACTTTTATCTCACAAGCGCGGGTGAGCCATGTTTGGATGAGTATATGTACATGCACATTGGCTCTGTGTGAGTTAGCTCGGGAGCGCTCATTGCCGGCCCAGCCGCCGCCGCCGCGCAGGTTGGGCCAGTGTATTGGTTTGCGTCACAAATTATTACTGACAAGTAGCATCAGCATGACGAGTAAAGTTCAAGAAAAAGGAAAGAAGGTGCTCTTAATTATGCTCGTTTGTTTTTTGTTTTTTCTTGGTGTGCAGGCTGATTTTAAATTTCTATTGCGTATACCAATTCGGCAGGTCATATTTTTTATTTAAATTGATTTTATTCGCGCGGAGTTAAATAGCTACCTAACTTAATTAAAATAGACAAACGTTTATTAAATTTTATGATTGTAAGACGCCAGCAACTCGCTGTTAACATAGAAAAAAAGTTCTCGTTTTAATAACTATTTAATTTGGAACAACGAACCCTTAAGCGTCTATACCTTTTGTTTACAGAAACCTATATTATTAGTTTTGAAATTTCCGCTATTTTGCGGTGTTTGGTCAAATATTTGCAACCAACTTACAAATAACATCTTCTGAGCTGTAATTTTGTGTTTCCGATCATCTATTATATAAGTAAGTATGTAATAAATATGTAAGTAATGTAAGTAGTCGTCAAAATTTGCAATCCCTTTTTCAGCCACTTGCCGGTATCTGATTGAGTTGAAATTTGACATGATTATGCAAGTTCGGTGACAGACAATACAATATTATCGTACTACCGAGCTGATCTGATGGTGAAGACAGAATGTCATCGTGTTTGGGCTCATTCGAACCGTCTCAACGAGTAGTTGATGATTGTGGAAAAAATACAGTCGGCAAGAAAAACTTGTACTTGTAATTATTTTTTTGACCGAAACTTGTATATTTGGTACACACTCAGTATGCAATTTAGTTGATTTAAGGTGACACCCACGAGATGACGGGAAGAAAGGCCGTGAATGTGACTTGTCTAACCTACCACACGGGGACTAATCCGACACCACATATAGGAGCTAAAATACTCGTAGCTAGAATAAATAGGAAAAGGGGAATGTCTGAAATATTTAAAAGTCCTTGATTATTTTTCCAATGGGAGGAATAACCGTCGCCATTAACAGAAAATAGTTTCAGATTTTTCGGTTGCACCATATATTTTATAAAAATACAAACATTTTATATCACCTCGCGTCTGCCCCGTATCGGACTACTAAGACATTTCTAAGTCCATCGAATGTTTAAAAAAAACACCTGCTTGGATCTGTGGTACGCAATGACATTGACAGTTCATCATAGGTTGGTCATACTGTCAATGTCATTGCGTACCACAGATCCAAGCAGGCGTTTTTTTTTTAATATTCGACGGACTTAGAAATGTCGTAGTAGTCTGATACGGGGCAGACGCGAGGTGATATAAAATGTTTATATTTTTTTTAAATATAAGGCGCAACCGAAAAATCTGAAACTTTTTTCTGTTCATGGCAAGGGTTATTCCTACCATTAGAAAAATAATCAAGGACTTTTAAAAATTTTCAGACATTCCCCAATGTCAGTTCATCTTGTCTAAGAGAAACTAATAACTAACTAAAACTATATATAAAAGGCTCGCCCCAATCATTCCCACTGGGCAGGGTTCCCATTAGGAAATAGAAATAGAAAAGCTTTATTCATGGCAAACAAACAGACAAAATTTTAGGAAGTTTTACAATTTTTAAAGTTTACCATGAAATTGTCCCGCCTCAGCATGGTGCTGACTTAGGAGTCAGCGCTGGTCTTCCGGCAGGACCATTGATGGGTCACGATCTGTGCGGCACAGCCAAGTTCACACACATTTACACATTCCATTAACAATAAATAATAATAACAAGGCAAAAATGCTTGTACGTGTAAGCGAACCCGACTGTACCACACGGCCTTATACAATTGTACAAAAATTTAACGCATCCAGGCGTCTAGCTCAAAGCTAGTCTGTGGCTTAAAATACGATTTTTTCAAGGATGTTAGTTTAACTTGTTTGTATCATGTCACTGGGTGCTATTTCTGTCGCACGTACATATTGGAGTGACAGAGATGCAGCGGTCGTGCGGTTAGTTCTTACTATATACCACAGTAGCGCTACGATCTATGTGGCATATTTCATTGACATCTCTATGTCTGTTTCTTTTCTCTGTAATCTCTGTATATATATTTTACTTCGTGCATAAGGCTGGCTGGGTTGCCTCGCTGAATGGCAATGCTGATTCGCTGTGCGAGGAACTAACCAGCCGTAGGGTCACCCGAGTGTCCCGAGTCATATTGTCATCTTGTCTAATACCTCCCAATCCTCCCATATTAATTATAAGACTGATTCGCTGTCGTCCAGGGCCCAGCAGTCAAACTTAAACTCAAAGTTCTTCAATCTTCAATTGAGGTATGTTATATGCCTATGTATGCACAACTAGGACCGTGTTAATCAGTCCAGCTAGCACGATAGATTATACCGTCATATTTTATGTGATGCTATCGTACGTTTTGGCCATAAACAGTGATCGTAAATCCTATCGTGCTTATAACTGAGCAGTGGGACGTAGGTACCCGTGATCGTAAATCTTATCGTGCTTATAACTGAGCAGTGGGACGTAGGTACCCGTGATCGTAAATCTTATCGTGCTTATAACTGAGCAGTGGGACGTAGGTACCCGTGATCGTAAATCTTATCGTGCTTATAACTGAGCAGTGGGACGTAGGTACCCGTTCGTTTTGAGTTGGCCGCTTCTTCGTGATATATTTGGGTGAATTGCAAAAAAATCCTTTGTGTTACGAAAGTTACCTATATAAGTTGTATGAATTTCAAATTAAAGGTAAAAATAGAAAAAAATTGTGCTCGTGGGCGTGGCGTTGTAAGGGGGAACTGGTGAAGGATTTCCTGCCCGAGCTTGATTGTTCCGATAGCCCAGTGGCTAGAGCGATTGGCCGCGTATACCAGATGTCGCAGGTTCGACTGCTGCTCGGAGCACTACATTTATCAATTTTTCCCTTTAATTTGAAATTTAAAATTTTCGTCAGCAGCGTAACTAAATATTATTATATAAATTGTATGACTAATTTTCGTAGCACAAAAAAACCATTAAAATGACATAATTAAGTCCTTAACTATGTACAATTTCTTAGCAATACACCCATTTACCTCCACCTCCCCTCTCGGCGATGAGCGGGCGTGAGCGGGGTGCGGTATGATACCGGGACGGGAGGAAACGGCCAACTGACAGCGGACGTTGTATGAATGCTGAAGAAGAAGTACTCACTGTCTCGCTTGTGCAGCCCCATGTTGTAGCAGATCCGCGGCAGCAGCACTAGTGCACGCACACACACATTGTACAACTCCGAGAATACACACACACCGACACTTCACTTCACATCACCAGCTTCTCAACAGTTATACCTATTCGTTAAAACATGAAATAAATAAATAATAAGTTTGATTGTTATCGTATTAATTATGATAGACCGATTTGGAACACTGCTAGAATTAACAGTATGATTATATCCTTGTCATAACTTGTCTGTCATAAGTCATAACGGAGCATTGATGCCCGGGGTCCGCCACTTAATCCCAAGAATTGGCGTAGGCACTAGTTGTTACTTCCAACCCAAGGGGGAACTACACCTTTTTGGGATTAGTCTTGTCAAGTGAGTGGGCAGCTTGACTGTTAGAATAGAAGTTCTCAAGCCGCCGGAAGGCCTCTAACATGGCTTAACGACTGTCTCATAGATCAACGGGCTTTCCAAAGCACGGGAGCGCTCAGGTAGTAACCGCTCTAAGCGATCACCTATTCAAGAGTTGACCTCGGCCGACGTTGCCCTCGCATACCGCACGCGGTGCGTGGGCGCTGCTGGGCCACGAGCGCTCCTACTACTCCACAACATATATCAGATAAAAAATCTTTTGACTTAGCAAAATTGCAATGCAACTCATGCAACAAGTTTCACTTTCCACTTTTACTCGTCACATCACCATTCTACTTGCGTGGCGCTAGTCTGACCCGTTTTAGGAATACTAAGTGCCATCATAACACCTAGGTCCAAACTTGTGTGTTGAGTAACCTTGATTACCATTTTAGGTTTGGAAGTGAGCATTTTCACCCCTGAAGCCAGAAAGACACATAAGTTTACGTAACGTGTCGCATGTATTTTGCCACCGACGCACGCGCACGATACCCGCGGGGCGACACACTCCTGGGAACTGTTTTGAATGCCATTATTATGCCGGATGAAAGTTAGGTTTTTGCCTGTTATTAGAACATCAGGGTACTGTGTGCTTTAGGTCTTAAGTCTACCCAATGTGATAAATCAAACTTTACCCTCAACTGGACGTGGAATTGGCAATTGCCATAAAGTTAAATAAATTCAAAGATTTTTGTCATCTTTCGTACGCTCGACCAAACTCGATTCTCCATATAAAAGTAGTTTCGTTCTCATTTTAAAATGCCGTGCTGAAATAAAATAAAACTTTGTATGGGTATAGAATGGGATCCGCCATATCTAGGTCGGAAATCAGTTTCTGTTCCTAGAAATTTGCATGGGAAAAAAATACAGCGAGATAAATTTTTAGGTCTTGTATGAAAACCATAATAATCGCTGTATTTTTTTCCATTATAATTTCAAGTAACAGAAACTAATTTCCGATCTAGATATACCGGATCCCCTTGTGTATACAAAGTTTCAAATGATTCCAGCATGACATTTCAAAATGAGAGCGAAACTACGTTTGTATGGAGAACCGAGCTTACTGCGTACCTATAGATACTACGATTACTTCATTTATGGCAAATGACGATTATGGCTAACACTAATGTACTTAATAGCTAATAAACTTATTGAAATCGCATAGCTCCGAAGTTTAAGACTTTTCGTAATGAAGTAATGATTATCGTACCTATGTATTTTAATGTATTAATTTGTTTGTGATAGATGGGTAGGTCTAAGTACTAACATGCACTGCTGAGAGCGTCGCTGGCGCGCTGTCAGGTCACTCAGGTGACTAACATACCCAATTTTTAGTCAGCACCTCTCCGATATAGTTGTATCACAGTTGTATCGTATGCAGTGCAAGATTAGCTGATAAGCAAATCAAGCAATCGCTTAGGGCATTACGTCTTGGGGGGCATCATAAACAGCACCAAGAAAGAGAAGAGAACCTATACTAGATTACTTACTTATATGTAGATGGGGGACCGGGGACCACAGGCGTGGATTGCTTAGGGCATCAACTAGTATTAATCCGGCACTGATCGTATGGCCGCAGGTGATCGACATAGTTGTATCGTATGCACTTTTAGAAGTATACTGAACCCTACTACACTCGGCTGAAGCTTGCTCACATCACAGTTTTTACCATATTCATACGAGATGAGCCGATAGCTCCGGTCTGAGTAAAAGCGAAAGCCTCATTAAACTTAATTACCCCTTAACTTACGGTAGCATTAATTTTTATACGATTATAATCGGTTTGTAATCTCAAAACGGGTTTATGATTGTCGGCTTCTGTAATGACAATTTTAATTGTCGTTATTGTTGTTGCGGAAGTACATTTTTGTATTTAATAATTGTAATGGCGTCCAAAAAATACAACATTTATCTGCACAGGTAATACTTTTAATGTGCGGTCTTTATTTCCGTTGACTTTTCAGTTGCTAGTAAATTACCTACCTAACCTACCCTTTCTGTGTGTATTTAACAAAAAGACAAAAACATGCTTAGCCTATTTAGAAATTTTAGAAGTACTTATTTTCATTGTAGAGGACAATGGTCCTCAAAGATTTTTTGCAACAACCTTTCTGAGCGTGACACTTGAAATCGCAAAATTATTAACATGTTCGTTTTCTCATTTTATGTTGTGCAATAGAGGTTTCAACGATGCGCTTACAAAGATCTAAAGAACACTGGCAAAAAGATAATCTTGTGTTACGCAGTAGCGGTCTCAATAAAAAGATAATCTTAAAAACAATCATACATCGGTTTGTTCCCATATGCATATATCCGTTTCGCAACTCCAATACGAACGTAATTAGTTCACACTCCACTGAGCGCTGTAATTACGACGGCCTTGCGTGGCTTACCGGCCAAAGTTTGTACCACTGTGGTCAAATATTTGACGCGAACCGGCTTATTACGAATTAAGTTAAGTACTCCTATGGGACTACGAGTAGTAAGTAAATATTTACAATGGGACTAGTGCGATTTGTGTAAAAATTGGTCCCTGATGTTTTTTTTCTTTTATTTTATGTTAAGTAAATATACTGTTTATTTTATTTACTTAATAGAAGTATACGTCCTAATACTCGTACTTCGTAAGAACCAATCAAATATTGTGACGTATAAGTTTACAGTACTTTTATCTCACAAGCGCGGGTGAGCCATGTTTGGATGAGTATATGTACATGCACATTGGCTCTGTGTGAGTTAGCTCGGGAGCGCTCATTGCCGGCCCAGCCGCCGCCGCCGCGCAGGTTGGGCCAGTGTATTGGTTTGCGTCACAAATTATTACTGACAAGTAGCATCAGCATGACGAGTAAAGTTCAAGAAAAAGGAAAGAAGGTGCTCTTAATTATGCTCGTTTGTTTTTTGTTTTTTCTTGGTGTGCAGGCTGATTTTAAATTTCTATTGCGTATACCAATTCGGCAGGTCATATATTTTATTTAAATTGATTTTATTCGCGCGGAGTTAAATAGCTACCTAACTTAATTAAAATAGACAAACGTTTATTAAATTTTATGATTGTAAGACGCCAGCAACTCGCTGTTAACATAGAAAAAAAGTTCTCGTTTTAATAACTATTTAATTTGGAACAACGAACCCTTAAGCGTCTATACCTTTTGTTTACAGAAACCTATATTATTAGTTTTGAAATTTCCGCTATTTTGCGGTGTTTGGTCAAATATTTGCAACCAACTTACAAATAACATCTTCTGAGCTGTAATTTTGTGTTTCCGATCATCTATTATATAAGAGTGGTGTATATTTTGTGATGATAACACCGACATGAATATCCTTCCGGTTCTGTGGCAAAAGTACGAGTGGTTTACTAATTCAAGTAATTTTGTTATTCCGGGTTTTTTAATTGTCCAGTAGATAATGGAGTCCTTCCGGCCTAATAGTGTGATAATTATTTTATGGATCAAGTATACAAAGTACAAAGTGTATCCTGTAAAGCGATAAAGATGACTCCTAAAAAAACCTCATCTATCCTTTAAAGCTCAACATCCTGTATTTATTATACATGTGTATATATATTTCAATTCGTATGATACTTTAGATCAGCGGTTCACTAAGTATGGACGATAATAGAAGGACGTAAATAAGAGCATTGGGCATTTCATTAAATTTTTAAACAAAATAAAACATCACACAGCTCAGTACAGAAAATATCTCTCCGTAATTTTTATATGATCCAAAAGATCGTCATCCAAAGTTTGAGAAGCTCTTCCTTGGCGGCATAAAGATGATTGATTCCTTAACTTCGTTAAATATTGACAGTAATACTGAAATTGGGGTTATAGTTGGTCGTTGTGTGTTTTATTGTTTGCCTTGGCCTTTACTACCTGAATATAATGAACACAATATATAATTTGCCGACAACCCTACATATATAAGTAGGTATTTTACGGAGTTTGCGTCGATAAAAGAGTAAATTAACACTTCGACCGTGTAATAAAATAGTATATTGGAAATGCTGTGATGTCTAAAGACACAAAACTGCACGTTAGATCCAAAGTGGCCTACGTCCGTTGTATTGTGCACACCATTATACTATTTATCGTTAAGAGGGCGCAGTACGTGGCAGTACGCTCGGTTCTCCATACAAACGTATTTATGCTCTCATTTTAAAACGCCATGCTAGAATAACATGAAACTTTGTATACACAATGATATCCGGCATATCTAGGTCGGAAATTAGTTTCTGTTGCTAGAAAATGTAAAAGAAAAAAAATACAGCGGTCTTTTCAGTTTTTTACGGCTTGTATGAAAACCTTAATAATCGTTGTATTTTTTCTCCATTATAATTTCAAGCAACAGAAACTGATTTCCGACCTAGACATTCCCATTGTGTATTCAAAGTTTCATGTTATTCTAGCTCGGCGTTTTGAAATGAGAGCGTAAATACGTTTGTATGAGGAACCGAACGCACTGCGCACTCTTAAGTATTAGGAGACATTTTTTTACACAAATCGAACTAGTCCAAAATAAGTTCAACAAGGCTTGTGTTATCGTTAAGAATGACATGTTCATTATTGGCTAAAAGACTATTTAACCATTCCCTACAACGGTTGTATAGTAAACTTTTTAAATAAATGTACGTAAGTTTCCCAAAGGTTTAAAAATATCTGAGTCCTTATCAGTTAAAAAACGTTCATCTATTTACTCTATTCCCTGTGTGAGTTGAATCGTGTCTTGACATTTCTCTTTGTTACTATATTTTAGGACTATTTTTCATTATAAAATATAGTTTCAATTCCTAACATCACTCTAAATCGACCATTTTGAAGCTAAAAACTGTTTTTTCAGCTGGAATTCTACTATGCTTACACAATAAAATCCGAAAATGCCTATGTTACTAAAAGCATCGTACTTATCCTTTGATCAGTTTGTTGTAGTTATTAATACGTTTGTCATAATTTGAGTTAAAATCATTTTAAAATTTGTAGGGCCGCCGCGCCGCTAATGTAGGTAACCGCAATAAAAGTCCCAAACTGAGCAAAGTTTGTACTATGGCTTCTAGGTGAAGATATACATACTTATATAGATAAATAAATACATATATACGTAGAATGCATAGAAAACATCCAAGACTCGGGAACAAATAATTGTGTTCATCGCACAACCACTTTACCCGTCTGCTTGATAATATTATCATCATCATCATGTCAGCAGAAGGACGTCCACCGCTGGACATAGGTCTCCCCCAAAGATTTCCACAATGACCGGACCTGCGTCACCTGCATCCAGCCCAGCGAACACCCGCGTTGATAACTGTTCGGAAATCTTTATAAATATTTAGATGTTCTATAAAATTACCTTCACTTAAGACTTACTTATCTATAATCTAGGAACTATGTAAACATCTTTATGACTACTAAGTATTTATGTAGTTAATAGTTATTTAAGTATTTATGGTGTTGTAAAATAAAATAATTATTTCCGTTATTAGTTGATGTTTTGGAGCATGAACTGATAGTAAGTTTTATGAAGAACGCGGAAAGTTACTAGATATAAAACAAATAAGGAAAGTAAATAAAATAGACCAGAATGTATGACAGTATCGGAGCTATCAGTCTTAAAAATCGGTTTTAATTGTCTGTCATTAAAAATAACCTGAATTTAAAATTTTGGACGTTTTAAGTATTTATGATTCAATTGAAAGAGTGTTTCCGCTATAACAACAAATACTAATAAAAACAAAATAAAATAAATATTTAAGGGAGGTCCCATACAAAAAAAAGAATGAAAAATTCCGACTATAATCTTCCCATACTTATTACATTATAATAAGGTATGATATAGCAATTATAGTAGTTTGCTCTGGTGGATATTCTCGGGCTCCACGGTCTCTCTTGTATCAAGAGCGCCGGCCGTCTGTCTCGTCACGGCTCTCTCAATGACATCATTCGTCGGGCCTTTGTCAGCGCTAACGTGCCGGCCGTTTTAGAGCCTCCTGGCCTGGCTCGCGACGATGGCAAGAGGCCCGACGGCATGACCCTTGTCCCTGGAGACTAGGCGCGTAGGCGCAACTTCATTGAGAGCGGGCGGGGCAGCCGCAGCGGCCGAGGCGGCGAAGTGCCGCAAATACATCGGACTTGCAGACCGTCATATATTTGCGGCATTTGCTGTGGAGACACTGGGACCGTGGAGCGCGGGTGCCCACCGACTTTTTGGGCAACTATCCCGAAGGCTGGCCGAGGTGTCAGGAGACCGCAGGGCTGGCTCGTTCCTTGGCCAGCGGATCAGCATAGCTATCCAAAGGGGGAACGCTGCCGCTGCCAGCCTTATGGGAACCCTTCCACAGGGCTCCGATCTTGGTGACCTTCTTTTTACTTAGTTTTAGTTGTTTTGTTTTATATCAAAAGGGAATGAGCTATACATAATTAAAATCTTTAAAAAAAAAGTAGTTGTTGTACTTAGATGGGTTGAAATAGATTCGTATCTTCTTTATAAATACATATACCTAAGTTAAGCTTATAATAAAAAGGCACGAATGCTGTTTTGACAGTTTAATTCTCGTAAACCTACACAAGTTTTAATTGTTAGTATGTAAATAACATCTTTAATGTAATGTAACTCTTACGTCAATTAGTATCAAATGTGATAATCCCACAGCGTCGATTTCTCAACTTAAAAACCGTTAATTATGATTATTTGAATCCAAGTGATATGTTACACGTATCCTTGGCATTATGTTGTGATTATGTCAATGACAAGATTACCATAATTGATGATGATGTCATCATGGAAGATGCAGAAGAAATATTAATTATAAAAACAACATAGGTACCTAATGAGTTTTCTAATCCATTCATCCTTTATTTATTTATTTATTTAGCGTTATTGCGTAATTCCTACTGATGTCGGTCCACTGTACATGACCATTGCAATGTCATTTAAATGTTAAAAGATGAAACGGCCCCAAGTCGATGATATGAATTGATATCGCGTCGTAGTAAGTAGGTAACTTTAATTCGAACCAAGCGCTTTGCTTCATCTTTCATAATGCGCACTTCTAAGGTTTGGAATTCTCTGTCGGCGTCTGTATTTCGTAGTTCATATAACCTAGACCTTTTTAAGGCACGAGTGAATAGGCATCTTCTGGGTTAGTTCGCTTCATCGTCGGCCTCATCTTTGCCCCCTGGCTAGATGCTGGCCAAGAGCAATCCCATTTTTCCATTCCCATAAAAAAACCGTTTAATAAGTTTATAAATATATACTTTATTGTGCACTACCAAAATTAAGGAAGTTACAAAAAAAATAAGTGGCATTAGATAACAATAAGTTTTATTGTTATCGCCACAAAGCGGTCTTTTCCAGACAGCCCTCAGAAATCGTTTTACAATTAAGAGTTCAGTTTTGTTTTACTGTTTTCGTTTGACCCAAATATACCAAATCATAGCGTTTTTACATAATTCATTCATATTCAACAGAAGGCAAAGGAAATTGAGATTACTCTACTATACAGCCAAAACGAATACCATAGAGCGTAGAAAAGGACGATCGTTTTCTAGTCTGTGGCGCGTCAGGTCGTTGACCTCCGAACAACAACAGGAGTATTTCGGACGGGATTAACCTATTTTAGTTATCGATATTTCGTTTTTACTTTACAAGGTTGTATTTCATCGGATAAATCTCAAAAATTGCTACTTCAGCAAGTTTCTATTGGTGTTGAAAGTAGGGCTTACGAGTAGAAGGGTATGTGCGATATACCATGTCACTTTATAGACGGTGACATCAAAATCAAAGCTACTATGAAGAAATGGTGAAAACTATGGCTGTGGGCTAAGATAGTTTCTTTGACGACCTGTTTAGCCTAGTTGGTAGTGACTCTGCATCCGAAGCTAGAGGTCCCGGGTTCGAATCCCGGCCAGGGCATTTATTTGTGCATTTTTCACGGACATTTGTTCTTGGGTCTTGGATGTTTTCTATGTATTTAAGTATGTATTTATCTATATAAGTATGTATATCGTCGTCTAGTACCCATAGTACAAGCTTTGCTTAGTTTGGGACTAGGTCGATTTGTGTAAGATTGTCCCCCAATATTATTTATTATATTACGTCGGTTCTTCTCGTGGTAGAGGTTTATTTTTCCGAACCGCTGGTACAAGTAGTTTAGGAAGGACTTTAAAATATGCAACACCGAGTTTAGCATTCATATTTTTTTTTATAATAGTACCTTACTATTAGAAAGCTGCTGGTCGCCGGTGTCCGCTGGATGCGGGTGGCGCAGGACCTGTCATTGTGGAAGTCTTTGGGGGAGGCCTATGTCCAGCAGTGGACGTCTTTCGGCTGACATGATGATGATGATGATGATTAGAAAGCTTTCCACAAAATGTGAATTGTGAAGAGATTTGTGAATTCGTGATACGTGAATATATTCACGATCACATCACGATCTTCGCCGTTTTTGTAAGTAAGTAAGATTCATTATTATATATTTTTTTATTGTGTATTACATATAGCTACTTACTGTTTGTTGTTTTGAGCTTTGCATTCGTAATATATTAGCAAGTATATTAATGCTCACTGGCGTAAATTATAAGATTTGAGATGAATAAAATCTTTAACCCGAAAATGTCAAGTCGCGGCGACGTACGGTTTAAGAGAAAAAAAATTGGAAAGTTGAAAGTTTCTATACTAAAATCGGTAATTAATACGACGCTATGACAGTCGGACTCCGCCTTAGCCCCGGCGCTGCGGACCGAGCCGCCCTTCCGCCCTCGCGTAACAAAGCACGGTCATCCATGCTCGGCTCCGCAGCTTCGCCTTACTGGTCGCCAGGCTCTGCCGCTCAACCTCGCACGGTTCCCGCGCATTGTCACTGCGGGCGAGGACTGCTCTCTCCCTTCGCGCCTCCGAATTTTTATACAGGGTGTTTGGTCCATCGTGTGCCAAATTGAAATGGCGGATAGGTGGGGTCATTTGCTATCTTCTACGGCCTCAAAAAAAATCTTGGGCCCACGCAATTTTTTATGTAATTTTTTTTAAGTTTTTTTAGAGAATCTTACAGGTTGACTCGTTAAACCTAAAATTTTAAAAAAGTAGGTGATCTAGTCTGCATTTTTTTTATAAAAATGTGGAACTAAAAAAGTGTCATTCTCATATAACACCTTACACATCAGTAAAGCACACCCCGAGGTCTCTCTTACTCAGAAATTAAAAGATAATTGCTCTCGACCGGCTTCTTTTCAGCAATATTCTTCAGTTGCGACCCCTCCAAGACCATCTCAGCCAATCTTTAAAAAGGTAGAAACTAAATTTAATGACGGAGATCTGAGAGGTGCAGCCCGTTTACTATTTTCAAACGACTCGTGTGCCTCAAATTCAGCCGCCACCCTAGCTGCACTTTCTAGCAAGCATCCATTAGCCCCTCCATCTTCTCAGCTACTCACCTCCCCTAATACAACCTTACCTTGCCTTCATGCAACAGAAGATGGAGTTTTTGCCGCAGTAATGTCGTTCAAGAACGGCTCAGCCGGTGGTCTTGACGGCATTTCACCGCAACATTTAAAAGATCTTCTGACTGTTCCTCTCACAAGCCTAACCAACCTCATTAACCTCATGCGAGCTGGAAAGGTAAACCCACTAGTCACTGATACTTTATATGGTGCCAACCTATGTGCTCTCTTAAAAAAAGACGGTGGCATTCGCCCCATTGCGGTTGGATCCACTTTTAGGAGAATTGCTTCCAAAATTTGTTGCAGGCATATTCTTCCGGTGTTGCAGCCTAAGTTTCAACCGGTTCAGCTAGGTTTCGGGTGTAAAGGAGGCTGTGAAGCAGCAGTACATGCCTGTCGCTCTTTTCTTAAAAAATTCTCTTCAAAAGTCCTCCTGAAACTTGACGTTAAGAACGCTTTTAATTCCATCAGCCGAGACACTATGTTATCTGAAATTCAAAAAGTAGTTCCAGATATATATCACTATCTTAGGCAATGTTATGGTACTCCGTCCAATCTTGTTTTTGAAAATAACACTTTGCTCTCATCTGTCGGATGTCAGCAAGGTGACCCTCTCGGTCCGGTCATTTTTAGCTTGGCAATACATTCAATCATTTCAGGTTTAACCTCTAAATTTAATGTTTGGTATCTTGATGATGGTTCCCTTGGAGGAGATGCGGATTCTGTCTTAAACGACCTTAGTTTGATTAAAAATAAATTTGATACGATCGGACTTCATTTGAACTTTGACAAGTGCGAAGTATTTCTAGATGGCATCTTCGACTCTTCATCGGTCAAGCAAGCTTTTGAATCTGCATGTCCAGGAATCAAGTTTTTAACTAAAGAAACGTTACAACTTCTAGGTGTCCCCATCTTTGACGAAGGGATTCCTATCTTTGTAGAGAATAAGATAAGCAAGTTTGAAGAACT
This sequence comes from Notocelia uddmanniana, assembly GCA_905163555.1. Taxonomy (NCBI): domain Eukaryota; kingdom Metazoa; phylum Arthropoda; class Insecta; order Lepidoptera; family Tortricidae; genus Notocelia; species Notocelia uddmanniana. Next base: position 26,490,724 of record LR991063.1, read on the forward strand.
GCCCTTAGTGTGGGACTCCACCTGTGTAGACACTTTGGCATCGTCACACATTGCAGTAACGTGTCAAAAACCAGGTGGAGCTGCCACAAACGCGGAGGCGGCTAAGCGCCGAAAATACATGTTATTAGGTGACAATTATATTTTCGTACCGTTTGCGGTCGAGACTCTAGGCCCTTGGGGCCCAGAGGCTCACCAACTGTTTAATCTTATTAAAAAAAACTTATTAGATTTACCTGTGATCCAAGAGCTGGGGCGTTTCTCGGACAAAGGCTCAGTATTGCTGTGCAACGGGGAAACGCCGCCAGCATCTTGGGTTCTTTTCTGCCAATGAGTGACCTTGGTTAGCCGCGAGTATAGTTTTTTTTTTTTTTAGTGTCTTTATGTTTTTATTATTTCAATAAAATTATTTTAATTATAAGTTTAGTTATATTTAGTTTTAATTTAATTTATGAACATGTCTTTTTACTAATTTCTCTTCGCCTTTTACAAAATAAAATTTCTAAAGTTGAGCCGTAGTTTATCGACATTCATATGTGCATATTAGTATGCCTAAATTAAAGAAAACAATAAAAAAAGATATTTAAAAATGGTATTGATTCGTCTGTAAAGAAAGATTTTTTTTATGTATTTATTTAGCGTATTACAAAAAAAATGATTCTAACAAAGTAGTAAATAGCAAAAGGACTCTATTAAATATGTTATTTTTTAAATCTATGAAAGGGACTAGGGTTGTGCCAACAGTTTTTTATATCGGTTTTAAAGAATATGCAAAACTACTAACATAATAATTAATTTTATATTGCGTTATTTGTTGCGAATATTCTATGCGATGGTATAGGTGTTACTAATAATTTATATTTAACAATGTGGCTACATTAATTAGCGTTGTGTGAACGGACTCGTTTACAGTCATTGTTCATAGTTAATGTCCTATACAACTTACAAGTAATTATAGTGTTGGTGGTTTTATAGTTATACAATGTCTTTTACAATACATAATGTTGGCATTTAATATTGTATTTTAATTGAAAATTGAGCTATTAGAAGAAGCTAGGCTTTATTAGAAATTATTAAATAGTATTAACAAATAATAAAATTAAAATAAATCTTCCTCAATGTAGGTATTATATGTAGATTAGAGGTATAAAATCGACAGAGATCGAGTGCCGATTTGCTCATAATTATGTTTGTATGGCGTTTTGAAATCATCATTATCATCAACTAGTGAAGCTGGTATTTCCTCACAACGATTCAAGTCTTTATTTTAGAACCCTATTGTACTCTTCATCATCAAAATCAAGTTAGCAATCACTTACAATCTTATGACCAGTTTCGAACCCTTAAAAATCACAAATTGATTATTACGTCGGCACGACGCTCATAATATTTACCCTAAAAAAGGGGGAAATGATGGATCACTAAGGAAATAGAGTGGCATACACAAAATGGGCTATTCGTGATTGATCGCAGAACTGTGACCCCGATGCCGGTGCGATGCCCTCATGCGATCATTGTGGAGCCTAATGGTAACAATCGTTCGGAAATGATGAACGAAATGTTGGGACAGTTGGTAAATTGGCTAGTTTGACAGACGTGATGGGATAGTTTTTGGACGCAAAGATTTTTTAAAGAGATTAGGCACAGCGGGGTAACACCTCACTCAACTGGAAAAGTATAGTCAACAGCAAACTTTCACTACTTTGACGCATCCCAACTGTACTGTATTGTTACGTTAGTGCGACAAAGTACTTAAATGATTATCTACATTTGCTTTTGACTGTACCTCCACCTTACAGAAGATTGCAGTCATAAATAACACAACTACTCGCTCTGTAGGTTAGTGGTCTTAGGTTTCTATTTTTTTCAATGACATTGGAAACAAACGACAAGATGAATCGCCTGATGGTAAGCGATTAGCGCCGCCCATGGACACCCGCAACACCAGAGGGGTTGTAAGTGCGTTGCCGGCCTTTAAGATGGGAGTACGCTCTTTTCTTGAAGGTTTGAAGGTCGTACCGGTCCGGAAATACCGCAGGCGACATTACACAGTTTAAATGCGCTGTGTTGAGAGCAAAGAATCTGCAGTCTTCGTCGAAAAAACGAATCCTGAAATCTTGTAACTGCTTTAGAGTCGGAAGCATTCATTAGGCTTCAGTGCCTGCTAACGATCAAGCAAGCTGTATGCATGTTTACCGTAAGTGGTATAAAAAGGAGATGCATATACCTTCCTAAGTAGGTATACAGGAGTAAAATCTCTCCGCAAGCCCGTCACAAAGCGGCTTACAGCAGACGCCGGCTGAAGCCTAATCCCTAAAGCTTAACCCTAATTAATTGAAGACCCATTTAAAACGTGCGCTGCTTTACTTTATACAGAATGAAACACTTTTAAACGTTTTTAAAGATGTTATAGCTACTGATGTTGTCGGAAATGCGATATTTTCTCGATTTTCATTGCATTCTATGAAGTACCTAGCGTTTCTGCGTTCGCGTACAATTGCGAACTTTTAGCCAGGCTCGCTGACGAAAATATTACAGTTTTGGAAAAGCAATGTGGCGATACTGGCGAGGCGACAGCGGGCTGTCAGATTCAAACATTTAATCGTGATATAAACATGACAGAAGAAACGAACTATTCTGCCGTGTCACGAAATGGACCGAACTCAAAATATTGGTTTTGTAAAGACAGCATGCTGAGCAGCCTGTGTTTTCGCTGACATCTGACGTTTATAATCATACTATAGGTACAATATACAGAATTTTAGATTAGATAGAACATTTCAAATTATATTAGGCCAGGTTTTTAAAAATGGTTTTACTTTAACCCAACCCAAAAATGTACGACGCGTTTTGCCATTTGGATATTGTCAAGTTAATAAAAGGAGCTAGAATAGACTTCTCTATTTTTAACAAAAGTGTTAAATTCAAATACAATTTCGTTTAGACATTGTGAAAACGGAACTATTGCAAAATTGTACTCAAAAAACGATTTGCACAGAGTTAAAAGCGAAAATCTTTGCGGCTTATATAATGGTGAGCAATCAAAAAACGGTTAAGGTATTAAATGATATACGATTCATGAAAATTTGTCCAATTAATGTATCAGTTCCGCTTAGGCGGGTACTAATTAAAATCGGTTTTTGTAAAAAACCTGTTAAGGTAGAAATGGGTGTGACGGGAAGCAATTGAATCTGACTCCCCTGTGGTCCTTGTTCAACTAAACTAAATGAGCACAATGATTTGGGTTGGGAAATGGATGGGTATAGCCGGTGGGCAGTGGACGGCAACTATAGTAGAGTGGTAAGCGGTAAGTACTTATTATCTGGATGTCGCAGGTGCAAATCCCGACTTGTACCAATACTGTGTTTTTTAAACTACATATATGCACGAAATATCATTTTACATTTAACAGTAGCTTTTCAGTAAATGAAAACATCATCTATTCCCGACAAAGTCTATAGTAGTATAGCGGGAAACCTCTGGAAGGTCAGATGTGATGATGTGAAGATCACTTAAAATTAGAGCCTACCCCAAATCTAGGATTTATATTAGGTGTCAAAGCGGACCCCGGGGTCCTTTACAAGCAGGAAAATGTTAGGCGGATAATGATGGTAAAGGTCGAATACTAAGCAAAAAATTCTTCACACGCAGCAATAAAGTTTAAATGTTCTTGAATATGTATGACTAGTGGCTCTGTAAGCTGTAGACCTCTCATTTTTTTTCCAATTGTATAAATTTCCAAAAACTGACTTGACAAAAAAATTCTATATCCAACCTGCTCACAAAATTTCAAGAGAATCGGTTGAGAAATGCGACCTGTAGAGGAGAACATCCGGACAGACATACGAAAGAATTTTTGTCGAAAGCTGAAAAGGAGACGCTTCACTCGGTCGGTCAATTAGTATAGTACGAATAAAGACTTTTCATATCATATTGATAAAGTAATTCAATCCCAGTTTATCCGACTGCTTTAAAAATCCACTTTAATTATAATACGATAATCCGCCTGACCTATGAATGATCACGTTTAAAACTTTACAGAAACAAAAGTACTTAACTATTCATCTATTTCCAACACCTCTTGCATATTCAAGAGATGGATAAAGTGCTTTAAATTAAATCAAAAAATTAACGCGATGATATGTCTCATTATCATCACCACCATCTAGTGCGATATTGCAATGTGATAACGGACGCGCATGCAAAATCTAGTCACATTTCATATCTAGTCCATTCGTGAAGACTGGGTTTAATACTAGTTTATTTTTAATATCAAGCAAAACTCGACTAAGCCACATTTACTAGGTTTCATGTCGGCTGTTCGTTTTGATCCAAGTCTAATCCAATTGGCATACTATTTTTATGTAATAAATAACTGTCAATTTTAATTATGTGACTACCTTTTATACCTTTTATTTTTTTATTTTTTGCATACCTTTTACCCATCTTAAAAATATTTTTATCGTATTTATTGGCTGATGCATACAAAAGAGAAATTAACGCTTCTTATAAATTGAGCTCTTCTGTTTAGCTCTACAGTTGACTCGTAGAGAATTCCTTGCAAATACCTAAGTCCATCATTTGTACAGTTAGGTATTGTGCAATAATGTCAATAAATAGCTATATCAAATGAAACGTAATTTAAAACTTAGTAAATAAATACGACGCTTAAAAAAAAAATTGATCAACACCACTGGTGACCTGAGGGCTGGCTCGTTCCTCGGCCAACGAATAGGCATTGCGGTGCAACGAGGTAACGCAGCCAGCCTTCTGGGAACCATACCCAGCAGCGGCTTAGGTTACACTTTTTTTTAGTTCTTTAATATTAAGTTTATTTTTAAGTATTATTTTAAGCTTCTTTGTACTGTTTATTTATTAGTTCGTTGTACACAAAAAAGTAAAATAAATAAATAACTTTAGTAAATAAATCAAATCGATATAACCCAGAAAATTCGGATTGCATGTCGACCAACACACAAAGCAATAAGTCAGCTAAGTACTTCAAATACGTTTTCACCATTTTACCTAAGTGGGCTACCCGAATACCTTCAGCTTAATTTCAGCCAATGAGCATCGAGAATACGAATAGTTGCGTGATTCAATTATTTTCAAGGCATCGCTAATTTAAACCACGCTCTAGAACTAATCAGAATTAACTTCAACGAATTAACATTTCACAGTCCGTGCCTAGCCTATCATTATTTATTAACCGGCGGAGCAAATTCAAAAACAAAATTACCGTTTGAAAACACAATTATATCCAGAACCGATTAAATCGAACACAGCACAACACTATCGGAGCGAAATGTCAAAATTCAAATTCGGAGCACCATAGACAGTGAGTCACTTTGTTTTTTTTTATGGCTTGGGCAACGTGCGGCCGCGAGCGCGAATGCTGTTGGACTGAGGGGCGCCCGCCCTGCTCTGTTTTCAGCCAGTGACGTCTAGTGGCCATTTATTAGTTTTTGGTGCGTTATTAGCTTTAGTCATTGTAAGTTTAATGGGAGTTCTATTGGATTGCAACCCGAGCAAAGTAGGGAGCAGAGCTGAAAACAAATGATTTTATGGTAAAAGAAAAGCTCTGACGGTGAATAAAGGCTTTGTCGGAAAGATCTAAGATGGCTGTTTAATACAATAGTGCGTCTAAGCTTATCAGTTTTGTGTTTGTGAACTGTATATTATTTATACATATAGAATACAATTATTCCTACTTAACTTGGGCTGAATTAACAGCCTGTTATTTTTAATATATGAGTTTTTTACACTCTGCTAGGGAATAAGACGAGAGGCTTATTTTTTAATAATTTAACTCATTGGGTTTGACAAGGACACAAAATTCCTGTCAAAAGACGTTAGCTTTAAACAAGTGACCGTTTCAAGGTAGTGACGTCTGCCTGGTTTTACGTCGACCTCACATCGATGTACGCAAGTTTGAAGAAGCTTGTCAAACGATGTTGGTGTAGGACAAAATGTGTGAGTCATTCATCTGTAAAGGCGGGTACACAATGGGGTATTTACAGTTAAACATTATTTTAAGTTATGTTGCTCGCATGGAGGCATATTTAATGAGGTGACAGCTGCCTGGGTGCGGACATGTCTCTCTTATATCCGATGCTAAGGGGGCGAAGCACATCATTTACTGCGAAATACAAGTTGGCAAGAGGATTCAAGGTGGCCAGTATTTGCGGTACAAGGATGTGCAGAAACGACATGAAGAGGACCAACATACACTAACCCCCTTATTCATAAACGCCCATCAAGCCTCTATTAGTTAACAAGCCGCTAAAGTTGATTTGTCCTTATCTGTCACTTTGACATTTATGTTTGTGAGAAAGGGACAAAACAACTTTTAGTTAATAGAGGTTTGTTAAGTTTTATGAATAAGGGGGTTAGCATTCAACTGGGAGACATTAGTCGATGGCTGATCAGAATGGAGGCATACTGTGTTCAGTCGGGTGAACGATTTTGAAACTAGACGACGCGCAGTAATGACCACCTGCGGCCATAATATACAATCATGTCGGAAAGGAACACCCCAGAAAATTCTTCAGATGAAGTCAGCAGACTTGCGTCGAATGTAACCGCACATTCTCCACAAAAATTGGCTATGTCGTCAGTCACCTGAGAACGCACCAGCAGCGTCGCTCTGAGCAGTAGAAAGCAGTCGCTGTGGCCGCATGTATTTACATACCATTTGAAAAATAAAAGAATATATATCTACACTAAACGCCCTTATCAGTTTTTTTTTTGCGAATTAATTCAAAAGAGCTGTTTGTTGTTGTTTTACTTTATGAAAGTGATTCGATCTCTCTTGTGTGGAAAACAAATATATTTTATTACATATATATTTTACATATGATTTCAATATGAAGATAAAAAGCGAACTGAGCACGAAGTGATATAGAAAAAGAAGAAAAGCACGGCAAAAAAACAACAGGTGGACGGTGACAGAAAACAACAGTATTAGCTTATCCTAAGCAATATCTTTTTGACAATTCCTATACCTACCTATAAGGAAGTAATATCAAAGTCATATTTCGCTTACCCATAATTATGAAATAATAGTAAACAACGTTAAATTATATATACTTAGTTATATCTCAAGCGATGGCGATGAATGTACGACTGATTTTGTATGATGTTAGATTGTGATTACATCTCTTGGTAATTCGGTGAGGGAGCGTATATCTATGTAATTGTACGAGTAGGTAGAGTCAGGCTACTTTAATATAATCTAAAGTTTTGGGGGAAAACATGTGTTACAATGGTATATGGTGAGGTAAACTATGTGTTTGTCGTTGACTATACTGTACATAGTGGTAAAAATAAGTGAGATTACTTTGAGTGCAAGCCAACGTATAGTTAACTTATTTTCTTAGGAACCTTACGTGCACAGAAAATCAAAAGTATTTTCTAGTATCAAAACTACCCTAATACACGAAGTGTGACCAGCCCAAGATTTTATGATTTTCCCGCCAAAAATTTGAGTAATATTTCAGTATATCATACCAATACCCCTACGGATACGTGCGGAACCATACACTGCGCGTTGACGGAAACACCGGTTTTTGAGTAGCACTCTCGCCCTAGAAGTGTATTCAACTAAACGCATTGAATAGGAATTAGGCTCAACTTTATCTCGCTCTCTTTCACGCGCATAAAACCTAAGGTGCCAGAACTAGCGCGCGCGACTAATCATAGAATACAGATTCGAATTACCGAATACTCCTGATGTCAATATTACGTTCCCTCACGTATTATGCACCTACCTTTACAATCACCGACCTTATAAACTTTTTAAATTCGCATTACTTTTTAAAATCGAGGCATTCTATGCTATTCGCGAAGTCTCAGACGAGGTCGGTACGAAGGTTGAAAGCTTTTGTTAATTCAGGCGAGAGTTTTACAATAAATTGGATTCGAATTCCGAACGTTATACTTTTTTACTTAATTTAAATGGATTCGTATTTTAAGCGGCGAATCCGCGGGTTCTGGAAGAAGTGATTAATAAATATTTACAGTTTGAATTCCGTGGTTTTAAATTCGAGGGAAAATAAATATTTACCAAATAACAGCTAAATATCCGTATCATTTTTAAAGTAGCTGAGTAACTCGATCTCTCTCTCCCTCTTCAAAGCTCTCATACCTCATAACATCTCTTTTTTACGCTAACATTGTTATTCTAAAGAAAGGGCTGAGTTCTATCATAGTTATTTATGTCCAGACTACAAAAGTTAAATGCCAGAAGAAAATACACGTAAATTTATGATAAAAAAACTTTATGCTATACTTAATCTATAAAGTATTAAATGTGAGATACTTGTAGTACCTAATGAGATGAGAAGTGTTAAATTTTACCCATTCAAAATCCAATTTTAAGTTGATCATACGTATATATAGCATACTTAATAATCTCAATATTATATGCGCTTTGGAAAGCAAGTTTGACAAAGCAGTTTTGAAGATAATTATAATTTTAAATTTTATGAGGCTCCTCTGATTCTCCAATAATATTCTAGTAAAACCTTTTTTGTTAGGTGCATCGTATCCATAATTGAAAGGCAATCCATTGTTCTTTACTAAAGAAATAAAAATAAGTATAACAAAGCAATTTCAATTTTGTAAAAAAAAATTAATTCATAAATATTAAATTTCTTTACGCTACTCGTAAAAGTAATCAAAATGAAAGCTGGTGGTATTTTTTGTTTTAACATAAGAATAGTCTAAACAGATTTGTAAAGTATTGTATATATACTTAGAGAAGTTTTTTCTATGTATTTTCTATCTGTGAGAACCTATAATTGGCCTTCGATTTTTATATATATGGTTTTCCAATAAATAAATAAATAAATAAGAAATAGTTTATTGCCTTATAAAAAGTTATAAACAAACAAAAAATACTAACAAAAAATAACCGTTAACAATTTAGAAAGCGGCAAAAGGAACACATTCAGCTACTGCTGGCGGCCCATATTTGTACCACCAGCGCTGGTTTTCAATGCGCCCCTAACTCGGTCTATGATGTTTGCCGAGAAGAAAATGTAGTGACAGTGGGTACCATAAATAAATAAATAAATAAATAATAGATCATCATCATCATCATCATGTCAGCCGAAAGACGTCCACTGCTGGACATAGGCCTCCCCCAAAGACTTCCACAATGACCGGTCCTGCGCCCACCAGTCCACCGTGTGGGGGGCCTGCCCACGCTACGCCTTCCGGTACGTGGTCGCCACTCGAGAACCTTTCCGCCCCAACGGCCATCGGTTCTACGTGCTATGTGCCCCGCCCACTGCCACTTAAGTTTAGCGATTCGGGAGGGCTATATCGGTCACTTTGGTTCTGCTGCGGATGGCCTCATTCCTGATGCGATCACGCAGAGAAACTCCCAACATAGCTCTCTCCATTGCCCTTTGGGTGACTTTGAGCCTTCTTATGAGGCCCATAGTAAGCGACCACGTTTCAGTGCCATATGTCATCACTGGCAACACACACTGGTCAAAGACTTTTGTCTTGAGACACTGCGGAATATTGGACGAAAAGATGTGCCGTAGCTTCCCGAACGCTGCCCAGCCGAGTCGGATTCGACGATTAACCTCTTTCTCGAAGTTGGACCTACCTAAGTATACGTACTCTGTCCTAGGTATACGTAATCGTCTACAACTTCGAGCGTAAAGTGTCCGATTGTTAAGGGAGTTGGTGCGACATGGACATTTGACATGATCTTCGTCTTGTCCATGATCATCCTTAGACCAACTCGCTCGGAGGCTTTACTGAGGTCATTGAGCATTGTACTTAAATCCTCCATGGTCTCAGCCAAGACTACTATATCGTCAGCAAACCGAAGGTGAGTGAGGTAGTCGCCGTTTATGTTGATGCCTAGCCTTCTCCAGTCCAGAGTCTTGAAAACATCCTCCAGTGCAGCGGAGAACAGTTTAGGAGAAATAACATCTCCTTGCCTGACTCCCCGCTGCAACGGAATAGGCTTTGAGTTCTGGTCCTGGAGTCGGACTGACATAGTGGCGTTCTTGTACAAACTTTTCAGCACTTCGATATACCGGCAGTCCACTTGGCACCGCTGGAGAGATTGTAGTACAGCCCAGGTTTCGATCGAATCGAAGGCTTTCTCGTAGTCCACGAACGCTAAACAGAGGGGCAGGTTATACTCCTCAGTCTTCTGTATAACCTGACGGAGCGTATGGATGTGGTCTACGGTGCTAAAGCCTCTTCGGAAACCGGCTTGTTCGGGAGGCTGGAAGTCATCTAGCCTGCGTGCGAGACGGTTCGTAATGACTCTTGAGAACAGCTTATAGACATGGCTCAGAAGTGAGATGGGTCGGTAGTTCTTCAGTAAGGAGTTGTCACCCTTTTTGAAGAACAGCACCACCACACCTCTGTTCCATGCCTTTGGAGTTTTCCCTTCCAGTAAGACGGAGTCGAACATCTTCTGAAGGGCCCTAAGGACCGGTTTTCCACCCGCCTTCAGGAGTTCAGCTGTAATTCCGTCTTCACCGGGTGCCCTGTTGTTCTTCAGCTGCTTAAGAGCCATTCTAATCTCGTACAGGCTGATGTCCGGGATATCTTCGGTATAGTGCCGGGTTAATCTAGCTCTAGGGTCTTCCGCCAGACCAACTTCGGGTCTGCTAGTTGACGTGTATAGCTATCCATAAAAGCACTCTATCTCACTCAGAAGCTCAGGTTTGGACGAAACGATTCTACCATCCTCAGTTTTTAATCTGGCGAGCTGGCTCTGCCCAATAGACAGATCTCTTGAGAAAACTTTAGAGCCCTTATTCTGCTCGATGGCCTCTTCAATCCGATTTGTATTGAATTGGCGCAGATCGCGGGTAAGGGACTTAGAGATCTGTTTATTGAGCTGCCTGTATAATTTCGCATCGGCTGAAGACTGCAGAATCATCTCATTCCTTTCCTCGATGAGCCTCTGAGTGGAGATAGAGAGCCTTTTGGCTCTTTGAGTTCGTTGGGCCTTAAAGAACTTAGACCCAATGCTATGGACAGCTTCCACAAACCCGTCGTTGAATTCGTCCACATCGCCGCCTAGACAATCGAAACGGTTTTGGAAGAAGAAATAATAGATAAGACTATATATTATTACCTATACCATGTTGGAGAACAGCTTGGAGTAAAGGACGGCAATTGCACAAAAGATCCTATTACGTACGTCGATGTGCATCCGGAAGGGCCCTTATCTGGCTAAGATAAGATTACCTATATGTAAATCTGTGTAAATGAGAACTAGCTAGATCAAATGAATATACAAATGTTGCTCGTTTAAAAGTAAATACCAAGTACAGCCGAAATTTGGATGGCATATTTTAAGCAGACGTTCGTTTAGTGAAAGTATGCGAAGCTCGCACTCGAGTGTAAATTAAATAAATTGACATCAAACAGTTGTTTGTATACTTACGAAATGTTCCCACAAACTATCCAGATAATAACGATTGACATTCAGTAAAAGTCAATGTTATGTTAGAAGCGCCTTTAAGCTTACGACACGTAATCGTTACGATTGAGTACATATGTAGAATTATTTTTAAATGTCCGAGTTTCTATAAAACTGTTATTAGACTTTGAGTCTTCTTGCGACGACGGTAAAGTTACTTTTTGGAACGGACGCATTTGATATAACTCGGCCAATTTAAATGATGCTGACACATGAAAGGATATATTCTTCATTCATGTTTTTTCACTTATCATGCTCAAAAGGTATATCATATTGGACCTATCAAGCGGGGCTGAAGTAGTAAATTTAACCCATAGGGAAAATACGTAACGGATATTTATGATTTACAACATATTTTAATTTGACTAATCAAAACACTTCACCATATTAAATCCACTAAACACAATACACTAATTTAATAACTCTTCAAAAACCTTTGCATTTGATATCATCCAACCAGAATACAGCTATGACCAATCAAGAAACAGAATTAATTTCTCAAAACTAAGTTTTTGTAGTCCCTATTCCCTATGTTCCCTATGTCACAGTAATTAAAAAGTGATTCAATCGTTTGAGGAACACTTTGAAGCGCTGACATATATTCGCGGTGTCATTGTCTACACAACACACAACACAAAGCGGTGTTTATATTTTGTGTCAAAGCAGTTTTTAAAAGAAACATGACGCTATTGCCGCCGAATGATACATACTCGTATGTTCGCTGTGGAATTTATTGTTCTTTTTTGGAGGATAATCTTTGATTATTTATTATCTCGCAGTCGAAGTGAAAAAGAGAGTATAGAACTCTGGTCTAAAAGCCATATTACCCCTCGAAGTATTCGACGAGCTTTTTCCCGAACGAAGTGAGGGCACTTCGTTCGGGAAAAAGCTATCTCATGGTGATATGGATTATTTTAGACCCTAGTCATACAATCTGCTATTAAGCCTCTCACAGACTGGCGCGGCCTGGCCGCAGCGGTCAATAGTAAACTTGACATTAGCTGTCAAATGTAGGTACTATTGACCGCCACCGCAGGCCGCGCCACTGTGATTCAGGCCTTAAGCTGTACTGTGTCGTGGGTTGTAAAGGACCGTCGTGGTGGTAATTGCAGTCGCAACGAGCGCGACATTTCGCAAACGGCAGATGATGTGACCATTATCATAGTCTTTACCTCAGAGACGCTCATTTTGGGAATTGAAAGGCCCCAATTTCTAGGGTTCAGTATCCAAACTGGCAAAAACGAAACCGTTCTAGTTCGTCATGTCTGTATGTCCGTATGTCACAGGCATTTCACTCAGGGGCGCTAGTCAGGTAACCTCCACGAGCGTCTGGGCTCTTCCAGTTCCCCTGGACCCTCGCGGGTCTGGGGGATTGGAAGGGTTCTGGCTTCTGGCCGGTGCGCCCTGGAGGCAACGGTAAGTGATTCATCTTCGGAGGGATCGCTTACCGGTGCTACCAATAACCCGGAGACGGGGTCGCTCTGGGTGTTCCTCTGTTTAGCGGAGGACACTTCAGATGCGACCGCATCAAGGAGTCGCATGACATCCCAGGTGCGGCGAGAGGGACAGGCCATGCCGTATGCCTGTTTAAAGAAGTACGGACCCGTAACCCTGACTTCGGCAGAGGGCCGCTATAGCCGGGAGTGGGGGCTGTCACCGTCAGGCCGGGGCCGGGTGGTGGCTGCGAGGGAGAAAACCTCTATAAAAAGTTACAAGGGGACCTGAGGGAGTGAATCCGGGGTTTTTCACTCTCTCCTGGCGTGGAGGTCCTTCGGGCGGCAAGTGTGTGGTGTCGCCCTGCACGCTTGCCGTCGGGTGGGGGGCGCAAGCCTCTACCGAGAGGGGACAGCTTCGGCTGTCGCAGCAGGCGGTGTTCGCGGTTGTGTGCCTTGGCGATCCCGTGTCACCGCCACTAATGCTGTGTGATGGGCATACCCTGGTGGTTTTAGACGGTAGTCCGGGCGGTTCTCGGGAGTCCGTCATACCTGTCCTAGTTCCCCGGCTAAGCGGGATGCGTAAATGCATTTCCCCAGGTAAAAAAAAGGCATTTCACTCAGAAACACGAAATAAAATAAGAAATGTAAGTATATTATATCGGCCGCTACATAGTTATGTATTCAAATTACTAAAATAAAGTTTACATGAAAAGTCAATTTTTTTTGGAATTCAACCGAATTAACACGCGAGTAGGTTTATCCATTTTTAGTAGTATTATCAATATTATGATAAACATTTTCTTACTTGATAATTTATTCATGTACCTAATTAATTAATTCAAATTATTGTCCACCTCGCTGCGTCCTTAGGCAGCGACTCCGTCAGTTATTATTATTAGGGTTATGGAAAGCTCTAATCTATCACGCAAAACCAACCTCCATGCATGTAGATTTGACGCTATTCCTAGTAGATTCCCTTAAGTAACGCTTAACACTGAATACTTTGTCAGTTTAAGTCGTTCCTGAAAGTTAAAATTTCTTGAATTCAGTTTATAAGTAGCTAAAACTTTGTATCGCCTCTGATCATACTTATGTCAAATATAAACGTAGATTGTAGATGCATCTTTGGTTCGACTTGGCCAAAATAGAGCACGTAGGGCTTTGTTATAGAATGTCGAACACACGGATCTAAATGTCGAACATGTATATGAACAATTTGATCTAGTAGTGAACCCTGATGATCTGTGTAAGTCGACTCGACACTAGTGTAGTACCCATGTGTACACATGGGATGTCTGAATTTTTTTAACCGACTTCAAGATTTCAAAAGAAGTTATCAATTCGGTTGTATGTTTTTTTTTTTTTTTTTTTATGTTTGTTACTCCATAACTCCGTCATTTCTTAACCGATTTGAAAAATTCTTTTTTTGATTGTATGTATATATATCCAAGTTGGTCCCGTTTTTGTCAAAAGGCAGTTTTGATGATGGGATCCATGAGGAATTGAAGGAACTCCTCAAATCTTTAAGGCAAACATATAGTGATTTTTGTGTTTTTATCGACAAATCAAGCATTTGCATCCAAAAATGTGACATTGGATGAAGTGGAACTGCTGATGATGATCAGAACAGAACTCTTCAACGACGAAAAGTTCACGTTTGGCGATTTGTCCTCCTAGCTGTGTTTGTTAAGCAAGTTCTATTTTCACGATTAATTTTTGTCATGCTCGAGTTCTGATGATGGGATCCATGAGGAATTGAGGGAACTCCTCAAATCTTAAAGGCAAACATATAGTGATTTTTGTGTTTATATCAAAAAATCGAGCATTATCATAAAAAAAATTGACATTTGATGAAGTGGAACTGCTGATGATGATCAGAACAGAACTCTTCAACGACGAAAAGTTCACGTTTGGCGATTTGTCCTTCTAGCTGTGTTTCTTAAGCAAGTTCTATTTTCACGATTGATTTTTGTCATGCTCGAGTTCTGATGATGGGATCCATTAGGAATCGAGGAAACTCCTCAAATGTGAAAGGCACACAAATAGTGATTTTAGTATTTTCATGAACTAATCAAGCATTTTCATTCATAAAAGTGACATTTAATGAAGTGGAACTGCTGATGATGATCAGAATGGAACTCTTCAACGTTCACGTTTGGCGATTTGTTCTCTTCGTTTTGTTTGTCAAGCAAGCAAGGTTTTTCCATGATTTCATGAGGAATTGAGGGTACTTAGTCTTCTACCATTATAAACATACTTATAGCCATTTTTGTATTTTATTGTATGGAATCTAAGAGTGCACCATCTAAGATTAATAATCTTTCACCGGACTCCCCATTGAAGTCGGTTTTTTTTTCTTAAAAATTATTAAAGTCCTCGATTATTTTTGTAATGATAGGAATAACTGTCGCCATTAATAGAAAAAAAATCAAATTGATTTTTTTACAAATTAATGGCGCAACCGAAAAATAGCGACGGTTATTTCTAACATTAGAAAAATAATCAAGGGCTTTTAAAAGAATCATACCTATACATTCCCTATTATGCGATAACTTACTGATCAAGCTATGTGCACTTAGCTTTGGATATCATGCTAGTTTATAAGCTACTGAACACGTGCGAATGAACTGTATCATGTATTGTATGATGTCTGTAAATAAGAGTCCCTTGCTATTAAATAAATATATATTTAATAGAGGTCCCGGGCTCGAATCCCGGCCAGGGCATTATTTGTTCTTGGGTCTTGGATGTTTTCTATGTATTTAAGTATGTATTTATCTATATAAGTATGTATATCGTCGTCTAGTACCCATAGTACAAGCTTTGCTTATAATTTGGGACTAGGTCGATATTAACTATTATTACTGTGTTTTTATATTATTTTGACATTTACCATTTTTATTATTCTGTTGATATTCTGACATTGTACCTTTTTGACATTATTTAGTTTTATTATCCTTTTATTATTTTGATTTGACATTACCTAGGATATCCTAGTCATGTATACCTACTTTTAAGACATTTTTTTAGGGTTCCGTAGTCAACTAGGAACCCTTATAGTTTCGCCATGTCTGTCCGTCCGTCTATCCGTCCGTCCGCGGATAATCTCAGTGACCGTTAGCACTAGAAAGCTGAAATTTGGTACTAATATGTATATCAATTACGCCGACAAAGTGGTAAAATAAAAAGTGGAAAAAAATATTTTATTAGGGTACCTCCCCTATACGTAAAGTGGGGAGTGTTTTTTTTTTTCATTTTAACCCTAACGTGTGATATATTGTTAGATAGGTATTTAAAAATAAATAGGGGTTTACTAAAATCATTTTTTGATAATGTTAATATTTTCGGAAATAATCGCTCCAGAAGTAAAAAAAAATGTGTCCCCCCCCCCTCTAACTTTTGAACCATAAGTTTTAAAAATATGAAAAAAATCTCAAAAGTAGAACTTTATAAAAACTTTGTAGGAAAATTATTTTGAACTTGATAGGTTGAATAGTTTTTGAAAAATTTACAAAAATAATTTCTGAACTAAGTTTGTAATTTAACCGTATAAACAGGTGTTTATTGTACCTGTCATTTCTACAAAATCACAATGAAATGACGTGCTTTCAATTGTGTTTCTGTACTTAATATGTCAACTTAATGTGACGGACGGAAAACTACGGAACCCTACACTGAGCGTGGCCCGACACGCTCTTGGCCGGTTTTTTATTTTATTTCATTCACATGTACCATTTCTTATTTTTCTATTATATTGTTTTTAAATTCTCAAATTATTATACCTATAGACGATCTTTTAGTGAATCCATTTTATTTTTGATGTAAAATAATATTGTTATTTTCTAAGAGAAATAAATGAATCTAATCTAATCTAATCTATGTGTAAGATTCTCCCCAATTTAAAAAATAAATCATAAAACAGTAAAACAGTTTAATTATGTTGGTATCAACGTACAGTGCAGGCCAATTAAAATGCACTGACACTGACGCAATATATTGAGTAAGCGCGCCGCTCTACTGGACAACGAGCGCCGCCAGTGTAAAGGCCCGTCCATACTGAGGCGAAAACTGAAAAAAGTTAAATTGTTACTAGTGAATTTATTTATTTATTTACGAGTAAAAGTCTGGCATACATGTTAAAAACACATAATTAATTTTATAAATTAATATTGTGGCCGAACAGGCGGTCAGCCACTTGGTGGCTTCGTCGCTTCGGGAATTAAAATTGCTGCCTAAATATGCACATGCACATATTAGGACTGAGTGACACAAGGCGGTGCAGACTCTGCTTCGAAGCGGAGAAGACACCTGCACACATCGTAACTGATTGCCCTAATCTAATGCGCAGTCGTAGGTCTATCTTGGGCAAACATTGCATGTACCCTGGCGGCCTACCGCGAACTATATTGAACCTGCTCACAACTAGAATCGGTTGAAAAATGCAACCTGTAGAGAAAAACAAACCATTGAAAACTTTTTTTTTATAATTTTCTAAAACTGACTCGACAAAAAAATCTATTAAATTGTCGAAATTGCTTACAAAATTTCACCAGAATCGGTTGAGAAATACGACCTGTAGAGGAGAAGAGCCGGACATCCTTTGGATATCTGGACATGCGAAAGCATTTTTTGACAAGCTGAAACAGAGACGCTTCGCTGACGTTTCAAAAGCGGTACTATAGTGGTCAGCGGTTAAGAAGTCAATCCTAACGCCTGTCCTTTCCATACAGTTTATAACCTCAAAGTGATTTTAGGTTATAAACTGCATGGAAATGACAGGTGTCAGTTGACACTGACAGCTGACAGTTTTCTCATATCGTACCGCCTCCGCACGGACAAATCAGGAAACAAGGATAAAACGTATCCTAAAATTTTTAGTCCAACGTGAAACAGCCCAATGACAATAATAAAAAAAAAGTTCCCCGTCAGTGTGGAGTGGACTTTACCCGCCACGGTACACTGACGAGCATTGTCCTGCAACGCTTCCGGAGCTCGCGTGTGGACCGGCTTTAAACCGTTACAGCATGTAGGGCGCGGATTACGCGTACCAGAGGTACCACTGAATTAGACCTAGAACCCCACCCAAGTTTCAAAATGTGGTATTCGGCATGTAATGAGATATTCCTACTGTCTGTGTGTATGTCATTCAAAATGAGAATATCAAGGACTCAAAACATTGCATAGATATACCACCACCACCAACATATTAGCCGGGACGGTACAAATTAAAGCGATAAAAATCTCCCAATATACAAGTGACCGAAACGGAAAATAGTAGTGAGATAGCACACATGGTACAATGGGGACAAAAGGGGGTTAATTTATTTATTTTAATAACTTAAAATAGTTTTACCGTAGTGGTTGAGGCCCCCTAGTAGGTTTGTTGGTGGTCAGATTTTCTTTAAGTATAAGTATTGTGCAAAGCTATTAGGATGCCTATGATTAGATGCCCGTCTAGACCTAATTGTTGACACTTATTGCTCGTCTATATGTATATTGTTTACCGCTGAAGAAGGTGGTCTTAAAATAAACATAGACAAAACGAAGATCATGTCAAACGACCACGTAGTACCAATACCAACTCCAGTTAAGATCGGAGACTCTACGCTCGAAGTTTTCGACGAATATGTGAAATTACCTGGGACAAACGGTCCAGACGACAGGTCCAACTTCGAGAAGGAGATCAATCGTTTTGGCAGGGCGGCGTTTGGGAGATTACGTAATATCTTGTCGTCCAAAATCCTGCAGTGTCAAATGATGTCTTCGACCAGTGTGTGTTGCCAGGAATAATAACCGGCCGCTCATTATGGGCCTCATAAGGAGGCTCGAAGTCACTTACAGAGCGATGGAGGCTATGCTGAGAGTTACTCTGCGATATCGAGTAAAAACTGACAAAATCCGCAGACCAAAGTAATCGACATAGCCTACAGCATTGCCTAACTTAAGTGGCAGTGGGCGGGCCACATTGCCCGGATATAGCCGGTAGGGCCAGCGAGATCGTGAGTGGCGACCACGTACCGTATTATACCAACAGTAGTACTGCAGTGTGGTCTGGTCTCCACATTATAAGATCCATATTGATAAAGTGGAGTCTGTGCAGAGGAAGTTTATCAGGCAGTTATGCAGCCGATTTAGATTAAAAAGAGAATGACCTTTATACGAAGACAGGCTTAAGAAATTCAATTTAGAGACATTGCAAGTTAGACGTAAGATAAGCGACCTATGCACATTATACAAAATTGTAAATTCTACATTAGACACGACTTTATTGAGCCATATTTCTTTCAAAGTACAGAGCAGGTCCAACCGTAGGCAACATTTATTCAGTATACCCCTAGCTACAAACAATGTATCACACCATAGCCCACTTCCGCGAATGTGCTCCGTGTACAATGAAATCAACAAAGATCTGGACATTTTCCAACACAGCTTCATTACATTTAAACATAAGCTTGTATCGATACTCAAACTCCCTTAAAATAAAACGGTAAAAGCAATGAGTACATTTAAATGTTGTGCACGGTTGTTATCGATGTACAAATTTACCAAGATAAGTATGTAATGTAAGTGTATACTGTACTATGTGATTTGTATATTGTTACTGTGCCTAAAAGTAATAAATAAATAAATAAACAACTCTAATCCTTACACGTGTCCCAAAACGACCTACTAAGTAAAAGTTAAAGCGTTCATCATATAAATGTGTTACTTTCACAAGCTCATATAAACACATTGCATTCGAAGGAAAATTCAACGCTAAACTTAAAACATTAGAGTTAGTTTTATTTTAACAGGTTTGATTGTGATTCAAGGTTTGAATAGTGAGCATTGAAACGTCAAGTCTTTGACTGATGAGAAATCAATACGGTACGTTAATTTAGGTTGTTACTTATTCAAAGGCTAATAAGACCGAGTCATTAACTGCTGAGATCAATATTGACCGGGGCAGGTAGATATATATGGTAGAATGTTGATAATTAGGTATAAGCTCCCCTTTTTAGGTTTCCGTACCCAAAGGGTAAAAACGGGACCTCATTACTTAGACTTCGCTGTCTGTCCATCCGTCTGTCTGTCACCAGGTTGTATCAGAAGAAACGCGATAGTTAGAAACTTGAAATTTTCACCGATGATGTATTTCTGTTGCCGCTATAACAACAAATATTAAAAACCGGCCAAATGCAAGTCGGACTCTGTGCCGTTTTTATAGATAATGGTACGGAACCCTTCCTGCGCTAATGACTTGGCCAGTTTTTTTATATTTTCTGTCTAATAAGCCTGGTAATATTGTAAATGTGAGTTACCTAGAGAAATAGAGACTCGATGACGCAAAAACGGCTGAAAAGTTTGAATGGAATTTGGCTCTCAGATTTTACTTGGATGGAAACAAGGATAAAAAGTACTATGTAAAAAATAGTCTCAATATATAAGCAGCAAATTAGTTTTAGTTTTTGAGCTGAGCGAAGCGAAGGTCATTCTTAGGTGATAGATGTATTTTGTTTGAGTTCGTTCCTCAACGGATCTCGCTCACATTTTGCATGTCGATAGGTGACATCACGACGATGGTTTATATTTAAAAAAAATTGAATATCTTACAAAAAAAAAGCGCTCAGCTCAACATTTGGAACCAGCAAACTGCATTACATACCTAGTATTATTCATTAAATTTTATGCAGTACTTTAATAATAACTAGATGAAAGCCCGGCTTCGCTCGGGTGAAATAAATAAGAAAGAAATAAACAAAACATTTATTCGTGACAGTTATGCAAACGACGAAAGAAATAGTGTACAAAAATGTATAAAATAAAAACATTACAACAACGGATTATGATGAAACTTCGAATCGTATAGAAATATAGTCTGTAGTCTGGATTGGGAATAAAAGTATGGAATGGAATTATATGGAATTGGGAGTAAAAGATTACGCAAACGACGTCACGGGCAAAGGCTAGTATCTTTGCAAGTTAATCCTAAGCATTTTTATAAGGGTAGTATTTAAAGGCACATAAAAAATTTGACACCGTAATCAGTACTGATTTGTATAGCTAAAATACTAATCGTTCATTAAAATTCAATTCAGATGTGCATTGTTAAATATTGATGTGCCAGTCAGTATTTTTGGTGCGAAGTCAGAGCTGCTAACGCGAAAAACAAATGAAGTTCGTGCATCTCCCTCTCCGTCGCACTTGCAAATTCGAGCGACACAGAGGGAAACACACGATGTTCGTTCGTTTTCGTTTCGCGATAGCAGCTCTCTATTCTCCGCCAAATTCTATTCAGTGGGGCCCTTTACACTCAATATTATCGCGACTTTTAAAATTGTATGGGGTCTGTTAAACGCTTAATACTATCACAATACAGGTGTGTTAATATTATCGTGGTTTTCAAAATCGTATGGATTTTTCTTCAATATTCATTGCACGTGATACGGATCGTGATATGAGTATATCGCGTGATAATAATAATCATGTAACAGGCCCCTATGGATGTTGCTTCAATATTCAGTGTTTCACGTGATAATAATAACAGTTGGTAATATTTTCTCCAATTAATGGAAGCTATTTAACAACTTGTTCCGTTTTGCCAAAGGTATTTCACCTTCCGATACGCGCACCATCCAAGAATAGGAGCCGTCAGACCAGAGGGCCTACCACGATCTGAAAACGAAGTATTTCCCTCTCCGCGCTCGAATACGCAAGTGCGACAGAGAGGCATATATATTTAGTTTTCGGTTGGTAGCACCTTAGTCCGAGCGTGGCGGACGGTCGAAGAAAGTCAAAGAACATTCCGTGTGTTGTCTGTCACACATAATTTTGTAGCTTCCCATCGACCTATGAACTTGAAATTAAGTGATAATGTTTATTATGAAGTATATTTTACCAAAAATATTAATATATTGATAAATCACATTTGTTTTTTAGTTGTACGGAACCCTCAGTGTGCGACTCCGACGCACTTGGCTGGTTTTTTATTACATTTTGAATTTTATTTCTCTTATAGTAAAATACCCTATTCGTTTTAAAGTTGACGCCTGAGGGCCTACCGCGAACCAAAAACGAACTATCTTCCTCTCTGTCGTTCGAATATACATGTGCGAGAGAGGCAGATACTTCGTTTTCGGCTCGCAGCAGCGCCTCTAGCGTCCGAGCGCGGCGAACGGCATGAGCTGAGGGTCCACTCCGAAACTCAAAATCCCAACCCCGCACGGTGCCGTCCCTCTCACTCTCCTGTCATAGACTATATGAGTGAAAGGGACGGCACCACACGAAGCCCGGACTTCGAACTTCGGAGCAGTCCCCCAGTACCACTAAGTTATAAGATAGAGCGAGATAGGGATAGAATTTTGCTAGACGTTTAAAAGCCATAAGTCACCTAGTAGTTTGTCACAAACAAAATAGAGACGCAGCTTTAAGATGGCGGACAGACTCAGCAAACATTCAAGTGGTGTCCTTTACACGATTAATATTATTATAATACTGGGGTGTCAATACTATCGCAGCTTTCAAATTTGTATGGATTCTGCTTTAATATTCACGTGATACTTATCGTGATATGAATACATGTAACAGGCCCCATACATTCGCTTTGAAGGCGGTTGTTGTGACAATCAGTCTAGCTAGCACGATAGATTACACCGTTACGTTTCATGTGACGTTTTAATACATTTCGCCCATATAACGTGACGGCATAAGTTATCGTGCTAGCTAGGCTGATAGGTGTATAGAACGCTTGAAAACTACAAAAACAAAACGCTGCAGACGCGGCTAGCCGAATCCACACAATGGGCGATGATCACCCAGAACGCAGCCCAGCAACCTGGCCAACATACCGGACGCAAAAATAGTTCACGATTTTCGAACGTAGCCGACACTGTCAACCAACAAATTTAAAATAGCAATATAGTCTGTGGGCAATATGGCCGACGTTTTGTCATCAAATTAACACTTTTAAATGCAAAATACGCGACAATCCGAATTTTGCGGATACATATGTTCAACTCAAAAATCGTTATTTTTATACGTTCTTCAATTTGAGACTGGTCTCGTTCGGGTCTACCGTACCCCTGCACGAAATTATTAATATAGATAATGTAAAGGCGAGAACTGCCTCTCTTACATCTATTAGTATGTCCTTACAGGGTGTCACGTGTCTACTTATAAGTTCGACCTGTAAAAGGTCAATGTGGTCAAGGTCAACATATTAATTTTTAAAGTTTTACTTTTGATAATTAATTTGTTTTTAATATATAAACTGTGATACTAATTGTCGGAAATCATCAAGCTGGCAAACAATAATAACAACAATATCATCAAACATAATTATCACAACAAATTCAAACGTGAAGTCGCCAAGCCGCATTGGGTCAACGCGGAGCGTGCAGTCCATTCCCTCTCATTTACGAGGGTAGGTCTGTGCCCAGAAGTAGGACCTATATAGATTTATGATGATGAAATTAAAGCTGTTACTAAATTAAAAGGAAAGTATAATATATAACTAAATGGAAAATACTCACTGTTTACGGTGACTTTGTTCTTCAGAATAAAACCCCAGATTCCCGTAAAAACTATGAAACGACACATCTCAAGGTCATAAGCATTAAGCAAACTAGTACTTGAAACAGCGTCTACAACCTATACGGCCGAATCATCAACCCTATAATGAATTTTCACTGCAGTTGACTGTCACGTTGCAACGAGAAATAAATGAAATTAGACTCTAAAACCACCTACAGTGAGTTGTTTTTGGATTGTGCCTATCATGGCACTTCTGACGTTTTATCTGTGAAATTACACTTCTAAACCTCAGTAAAGAAATAGCTAGTAAATATACTCTATAACAAGTGAATATGGTTGACTTTAGCTTGCTTGCGATATGGTGGTATAGATGTTTTGTTTTCAGGGGTGGCGATCGGAAATCCCGGGAAGTGAGTCATGCTGAAAAGGCCTGAAAAGCGGAGTTTCACGTTTGAGTCAGTTACATATGCGAACAACTGAATAATAAATATATAGGATCAATATTTAAC
Source organism: Notocelia uddmanniana (assembly GCA_905163555.1). Lineage (NCBI taxonomy): Eukaryota > Metazoa > Arthropoda > Insecta > Lepidoptera > Tortricidae > Notocelia > Notocelia uddmanniana. The sequence continues at coordinate 26,514,642 of LR991063.1, forward strand.
TTTCCAGTGGGGATAGAAGTTGAACGTTATCGATATCTGTATCTGCTAATAGAATACAATTCTTAAGGCGAAAGTCGCTGTCAATGTTTTGTCTCGCTCGTTCGCCATTGTTAGTTAGCTCGATATGCTGTGCTCGTCGTCCGCGAAAATAGGAAAGATGACAAGTTTAAATGAGTTTTTGGGCAAAACAAAAAACTGAACACTAGTTTTAGATTATTTTGTTTTTTTTTTCATAAAGAGTGTTCAAAATATCACTTACAGTTTAGAAGCAGTTAGGAAATTTTAAGCAGAAAACAGCCTCAATTGAATATTTATTTTGTGCTAGAAGGAATAAAACGATGAAATTATTAATGAGATACCAAAGTTTCAGGTTGTCTGAAAGAGATCGATTTTAGGAGATAACACCATTGTAAATGTTCAATGTAATTTTGGTTTTCTTCCGACTACTAATTTTGTGAACAATAAAGAATAGTTGTATTGTTTTATTTGTTTCACTGTTTTCAGAATTTTTGATCGGAGTTACAGAAATGCTAAAAATCAGGTTTTTACCTGATCGCGCGCATCATTACATTACTGTCCGACAGCTCAAAGCAATCTCTAACAAAGTTTTCCCAAATGAAGAAAAACAGTTAAATAGTATGTATATTGATCTAATCGTGCTTAAATTCTTTATAAAAACCAAAGAAATGGGTCGGCTTAAGTCGTGAGCTGACGCAAGCTAAGAATGTCAATCAGATACGTTGCACTGCGGTGGAGAAAGCTTGGTCGTGAATCCCAGCAGCTCCACCATGTTTTGAGTAATAGTATGTCGGCCTGTTTAGCCTAGTTCGTAGTGTCTTTGCCCCCGAAGCTAGAGGTCCCGGGTTCGATTCCCGGTAAGGGCATTTGTTTCTCTGGTGAGCAGAGACATTTGTTCCTGAGACTTGGACGTTTTCTATGTATTTAAGTATATATCTATTAAATATATCGTCGTCCAGTACCCATAACACAAGCCTTATTGAGCTTACTGTGGCACTAGTTCGATTTGTGTAAAAAAAAATGTCCTCTAATATTTATTATAATTTATTTATAGTTCTTGTCATTTGTTGTCTGCGAATATACAGGGTGTGTATTCAACATAAACTTATATTTTAGTAGCTGAAAGTACTTACTTACCCTTATGACCCATATGAGAACACATTATTTAATTTACACACACACATTACTGAATTAACTTTACAAATTAATTCAGCTCGCAATGTCTCGGTAAAAAGTTAACAACTCATATCACTGACATTTAAGTAAAGAATAGTAATAAAATAAACAACCTCTCCTTTTTACTGTTTCAACCCCCAAGAAACCGCCATTTTGAATGATTTCCAAAAACTGAACAGACAATAAAAAACCATAGTACATCCGTTTGACGGCCTGTTTAGCGTAGTTGGTAGTGACTCTGCCTCCGAAGCTGGAGGTCCCGGGTTCGAATCCCGGCCAGGGCATTTATTTGGGCATTTAACCGGATATTTGTTCTTGGGTCTTGGATGATGTTTTCTGTGTATTTATCTATATAAGTATGTATATCGTCGTCTAGTACCCATAGTACAAGCTTTGCTTAGTTGGTACTAGGTCGATTTGTGTGTATTTATTTATTTTATTTTATTTATATAATTATCGAACCTAGTAGTTGAAAAATGCGACCTGTAGAGGAGAACAGCCAAAAATCCCAACATCCGAAAGCATTTTTGACCAAGCAGAAGCGGAGAATCTTCGCTCGATTCACTTGTTCGGTCAAAAAGCGACAAACGCTTTATCTCGGCGCTTTATTGTTCCAATGAAAACGACACTTGCAAAATACGGCAAGTAGATAAATCTGGTCGAAGACCCGTTGGGCGTCCTAGGTACCGATGGGGCGACGAAGAGCAGAGGGACCTGACTGAGCTGGGGCTTTCCTTCGTCGAATGGAAGGAAACAGCCATGGACAGGGAAGCCTGGAGGTCTTTGGTGTCGGAGGCCAAGATCCACTTCGGGTCGTTGCGCCACAGCAGTAAGTAAGTAAGATAAATCTATCGCATGTTGGTCAAGGTCAGCAGCAAGGATGTCGAGCTTGCCGAAGGGCAGATAGTATCTCAGACCGACGAAGAAATTTAATTAGTGACGGTGAATGTGGTGAAGGGCCATTCAGAAACCCGCGCGGTGACGTGACAGCTATCTGATAAACGAAACACCGAAACAGCAATTTGTAAGATGCCGAACGATATAGTCAAGCAATATGTAGGTACTCCGCAAAGCTGTGTGGTTTTATCATAAACTACTTACTTACTTACTACTACGGAGCGTTCGTGGCCCAGCGGCGCCCGCGTACCGCGTGCGGTATGCGAGGTTAAGCAACATGGGCGCAGGTCGGTTCTCGGATGGGTGACCACTTTGAGTGGTTACTAACTGAGCGCTCCCGTGCTTTGGAAGGCACGTTAAGCCGTTGATCCCGGCTGCTGTCTACGACAGCAGTCTTCGGGCGGCTTCAGAACTTCTAACAGTCAAGTTGCCCATTCACTTGACAAGGGGGGTTGAAGGTTGCACCACGTCCGTAGGGAGTACCCACCGTTACCCTACACGTGACCCCTGGGTGGTGCTAAAAGTGCAACTAAACTGGCACACGTACTTGTCTTCTCGAAGATCTCACGGTTCGAAAATAAATGCCATACGATTACTACATAAACTACTTTATAATATAAATAAATAAAATATAGATATCGGGGGACCATCTTAAACAAATCGACCTAGTCCCAAACTAAGCATAGCTTGTACTATGGGGTACTAGACGATGATATACATACTTATATAGATAAAAACATACTTAAATACATAAGAAACATCCAAGACTCAGAAACAATATTCGGGAACTCCGGCTCCGTAGGCCGGGTCACTACCAACTAAGCCAAAGTGGTCGTCGTGACTTTGAGTATACTCTATATAATTATCCAACCTGCTCACACAGTCGCACGAGAGTTGAGAAATGCGACCTGTACAGAACAGCGGGACATCCGGACGTCCGCCGGAGTGCCAGACATACGAGGGGATACCCTCCGTATGAACAAAAAAGTGAAGGTTAAGTTGGGTGAGTTCGGGAGCTCAAATGCCGCGAGCCATGCGGCTGGTACACAACGTTAATACTCGTATCAATCTAAATTAGACAGGAACAATATAATAGTAAGTACATTACGATACAAGTGCAGAGAACAGGAAATTTGCAACGAGTGGTGATAAATTAAAACACGACCGAAGGGAGTGTTTTAAATCGACACGAGTTGCGAATTACCTATTCGCACGTGTAACGTACAACGTTTTACAGTACATATGGCTCTTTAAAGTTTCGACATATGTACGTAATCTGCTGATTACCGCACTCGTGGGGTAAAGTAGCACCATATGTACTGTAAAATAATTTCTAAACTAAGTTTGTATAATGCTCCAATAGATGGCGCTGTACCCATGGCGTTCAATTTCTCCTGAATTCGGGACGGGACGGGTACACGATCGTTGTACGGAACCCTCGGTGCGCGAGTCAGACTCGCACTTGACCGGTTTTTAGACCTAAAATTGCTAAAAGTGGCACTGTAATTAACTTTCATGTGCTCTGTTTAACCCTTTCGGGCATCAGGCGTGAGTCAGTGATGGCCGGCTAAGCTCACAGATACGAGTAGCACAAACATTCAACATGATTGACGCATAATCCAAAATTAATTAGACCAGAAGTACCAGGCGCCCATAACTGAGTAAGCAATAAATTCTCATTCTATGAATGTACAATGCAGGCGGGGGGCGCCGCGATGTCTGCCGATAGGGGTGTCGCGTGACTCGCTTTCGGCAGGGCTGCCAGCATCGATATTTGTGGTTATGGTATCGGTAATTAGTATTTAGTTAGTTCGGAGTTAGGTTTGGCTGTGGGTCTGTGGGAATGATTCTCTAGTTTATCAAAATAGTGTCTCATCCTTTATAGTCGCGAATCCTCTTACTTTAAGGACCAAGTCGGTTATGTACATACCGTGACGTGACGATCACGAGTATTTGTTTGACCAAATGTCCTAAATATATTTTCATGTGCTCTATCGTTTTTGAGACGGGTATAATAATAATAATAATCGTTTGGCATTTATTTTCAAACCGTGGGATCTTCGAGAAGACAAGTACGGTTGCCAGTTTTGTTGTAGATAGGTAGAGATATAGAACCATACATAACAAATATTATAATGCAAATAAGTTTTTGGTCAAAAAAAACATTTTTGGTACAAGCTTTTATTGTCGACTGTACTTTTTTCCACAATTATAAACTGCTTGTTGAGTCGGTTCGAATGAGCCCAAACACGATGGGTTTATCTTGTGTAGTTTAGGAATTGCTATGACCACCTGTCTTCGTCATCAGATCAACTCTATGTCATAATAATATTGCATTGTCATCCGATTTATACATGCATGCAAAATTTCAGCTCAATCGGAAACCGGCAATCGGATCAAATTTAACTTGCAAGATTTGATTACAGACAGACAACGGGACAGGTGAAAGTAAATAAAAGCTTGTAATAGACACAAAATCTGCTTTAATCATAGCATGGTATAGCTTCGGCCAAAAAAATATATAATTTAATCAATTTGTCGTTCTTTGAACTTAACTCGTCTCAGACTGTTTTTTAACTCTGATCTATAATCTCAAACAGCTGCAGCACGAAACACAATAAATTTTGAAACGCCATTTTCGAAACCAGACGTACTCGATACGATCTTCAAAGCTACTTTACTCCCTTTCTTTTAAGTCCAACTTACATTTTCACATCCAACTGCAAGTTAGAAAAGTCTACTTACTTTTACAAAGTCGTATGTTAACTATTAACCCTGTAAAAACAACTGTAATCCGTGAACTTAAAGTTGAAAGTTACAAGCCTAAGTTTATTCAAATTTGGGTAACGGGTGCGTTGACACGAGATCTGGAGATAACTGAGTTGACGGGAGTGACCCTTGCGAATCCGTCAGGACGGGACAAGTTCGAGAAATAAGTTTAGTTTCGTTATGATAATGTTTGTTCATACAATCTTGGAGTGACTTTTGACATTCATAAACTTTCATTGGAGATTTTCATCAGAAAACTAGTGCACATTCATTGATGTTAGAATCATTTCTAATGTCAAAATATCCAGTCATTTCGTTGGGTTTGTTTATTCCGTTCGGTGTCGAGACCCTTGGTCCGTGGGGTCTCAGTGCCCGTCAACTGTTAAAAGGACCTTTTTTGCATGAAGGAAACCTGGTAGAGCTGACCTAGGAAAGTCTACAAATTTATGCATCTAAAGGAAATAGATGCAGAAATTTGTGTGTAACCACGTAGTTCTCGCGCTCAGCAAGTGTACGTATACAGATAGGCTAATAATGATGACAATGGCCCCACGTTGGGCGCCACTGTAACACCTATTGAAGCTACAGTATCACTTGTCTTAGCTCTAGGAAAGACTACAAACTTATGCATCTAAAGCTAAACATCGTGAGAAAATCGGTACACATCAGCGAAGAAATACAAAAAGGTGTATATGAAGCCGCCAAATCGCACTGGGTCAGCGTGGGGACTACTTTTTATTCACTGCCATTTATGAGAGGAGGCCTGAGCTCAGCAGGCAGACGTATATAGATAGACCGATGATTATGACAATGGCCCCACGTTGGGCGCCACTGTAACACCTATGAATCAGGTATCACTTGTCTTAGCTCTAGGAAAGACTACAAACTTATGCATCTAGAGCTAAACATCGTAAGAAAATATATACACATCAGCGAAGAAATTCAAAAAGGTGTATATGAAGCCCCCAAACCGCACTGGGTCAGCGTGGGGACTACGTTTTATTCTCTTCTCTGTCATCTATGAGAGGTGGCCTGAGCTCAGCAGACATACGTATATAGATAGGCTAATAATGATGACAATGGCTCCACGTTGGGCGCCACTGTAACACCTATGGAGCAGGCTTGTAGTATTGTGTCTATGTAGTTTTCACGCTCAGCAAGTGGGCGTATACAGATAATAATGATGACAAGCGCCACTGTAACACTGACTGACATGGTTGACTGGTAGAGAATGCCTTGAGGCATTAAGTCCGCCATTTGTACCGATTTATATGTGCAATAAAGTTTAAATAAATAAATAAATAACACTGAAGAAGTACGCAGTACTTGTCGCAGCTTTATGCAAAGACTATATGTGGAGTCCGATCTGTTCATGCTTGCAAGGGCATAGTAAATACCTTAAATACTAGTGTTATTTTATTGTGGATTGACGAGAGACATAATCCTGTTCTGGATAAGTTTTATTGTTATTGACTCTTATAGACCTTATACATCTCTAACAATATTATATTAGTTCTGTTTTATTACTAATTATAATTTTGACACTGAGACCATTAACATCTCTAAGGACTTAAAATAATTGTTATTAATCGTATTTGGACGCTCAGAGACCATATACATCTCTGAGATATTAAATTAATTTTACATACTTTCTGTTTAGTCGGACACAGATCGTATTCAATATACGTCCCTAATATTACCCTGTAAATTTATTTTCATTTAATGTCATAAATTTGTTAATCAGTATATTTAATAAATCATTTTTATTAAGTATTTTCAGTTTTTCAAATTGTATAATTCACGCTTTAACATGTAAAAGTGCCCTTGTGGCCTATTTGCAGAATAAATATTTGATTTTGACATCTAACGCAAATAGTCACTGGTAATTGTGTAACTTTTTTCGCGCTACATTTCTAACAATAACACTGACGTACTATCACGATAGAACATGCTTGTGCCTCACAAAGCTCACTTACTTACTTTGGACAGCTGACGATCTTCTCAAAGGGAAAAGTTAGGCCGCACGATATCATGTTGCGACGTCCGTGGCCGGCTACTTGACACCGTGAGTTTGTGTAACACATCGCAGCCATAATTGACACTGTTTTATGGATGTTTTCTAAGTAAAAAAATAGGGGGTATACTTATAAGTAGGTCGTTTACGGGTTAGACGGATGATGTCATTTTGTGCCGGCGTGTCTGAGGAATATGTTAATCAGCTATAGTAGAGATCAATTAAGGCCGCATATAACTCTACCAGTGATATGCCACACTGTAGCTATGATGATTCTAATCTATGAAGTTGAAGTTATCGTGCAACCGCGAATTGTTTTAACTGGCTTAAAAGTTTACTAAAGTATCGGGGGACCATAGGGCTGGTTCGTTTCATTCCCAGCAGATCGGCATAGTCATGAAAAAAAAAAGGGAAACGCAGCCACTCTTATGGGAACCCTTCCGCAGGGTTCCGATTGAGGTTTTTTTTTTAAATTTTATTTATTTATTTTTTAATTAGGTTAGTTTTATCTTATTTAAGTATTTTCTTTAAGTCCTGTTTTGTGTGCTTTACAGAATAAATGGCGTTTCTTCGATACCGTGAAATGATACCCAATCAGGGCCACACACAGTTCTAACCGTGATATCTTCACCCTTTAAAGGAATATCATGATATTACGAACTATGGTAAAAAAAAAGTAAAAGTAAAAGTAGTTTATTCTTCAAATTAGGCATATTACTTGTACCTAAGAACGTCAGTAAACTACCACCGGTTCGGAAAAATATACCTCTGCCACGAGAAGAACCGGCGTAAGAAACTCGGCGAGGTGACATTTTTTCAAAACAATATACATTGTATAGTTAAACATAAAATTACAGTGTCAGCTACTACATAATAACTTAAATAACAATGCTACAGTAGAAAACATATTTTCGCGATACATTACCCGTGCAGGACGCTGTCACTGCGAAACATCCCTATCCATGATGTAACCGTTTATCTTATAATATGCTCTTGAAATAAGTGTTTGTTTATTTGAATTTAGAATTGCTAAGTTCAGTAATGTGTTTAGGAATTTTATTGTAGAATTTGATACAATTTCCCAAGAACGACTTTTTCACCTTTACTAGTCTATAGAAGGTTATTTTGAGTTTCCCAGTATTTCTCGTGGCTATTGGTTTATCAGCGTTCGTTGGAAAATTGCCCAAATTCTTCCTAACATACATTATTATTTCAAATATGTATAGGGACGGCAGGCTGGTGCTTTCGAACACCCTAGATGATGATCCGACCAAATCAAATTTTTCGAGGAAAATCGTTTCTCAACCTTGAACATAACACCCAATCACGCAGAGAGTCATAAGCCCTAATACCACATACACGACTCAGCAGGGCAACTCTACTGTAAACAATCATATCGTGCCATATGCTCACAAAAGAAAAACTCCGTAATGGCAGGGTAGCTGTCATCAAAATCACCTGCTTGCCGCATGCAAGACGAACGCGGCAAGCAGGCGCAGTACACTGGCGCGGCGGACAGATGGCGCCACACGGCATTTAGATCTCATGATCTAGGGGTCATCCCTAAGCACTGACCTATGAAGCTCATCCAATCATCATCGTCCTGCACGGCTAGCACAAGACGGCGCGCGAGATCCGTCTCTTTCCGTGTATACCCATTAAATAGAGACGGATAGTTTATCCCGGACCCGGACCCGGATTGGACCCGGGTATGTCCTTAAACTACGACCAAGACTACCGGGCTGCGGCGGGCTGCCCATTAGCAGCAGCATCTCTAGAGTGCGGTGGAGATACTGCGATCTCCAACCCGCATGCCAAGCGTGGCGATTATGGCATTTACCCCCCATGAAATTGGGGGAGGCCTATGTCCAGCGGTGGACTTCCTAGGGCTGATATGGTGGTGGTGGTGGATAGTTTATCTCGCGCACCGTCTTGTGCTAGCCATGCTGACGTGCATGACGAGCGCGGCGGACAGATGGCGCCACCAGCATCTAGATAATAATCCTTAGTTCACTGACCTATGAAGCTAGACTCATCGTCCTGGCGCGAGATGGCGTGCATGACTAGCGCGGCGAGAACGGGGCGCGCGGCGGGCAGTGCGGCCGCCAAGCGCAAGGACACGGGCGCGGCTGACCAGATAGCACCGCACAGCATCTAGCGCACCATCAGACCGGCATCCGACCTGCAACGGAAAAGGCTAAGTCAGTAAACAGGCGATTGCCATACTAGAGGTGATCATAGCCTCTGAAGTTCCCAACTGAATAATATGACAATCAGGTCAAAAATACGCCCTCATACCCCACTCGATAGGTTTCTGACGATTTTTTTCCATACAAAATAATGATGACGTCGTAGCTGGAAAATGAACTAGGTGACGGCTGTCCACCCAAATCTAACAGACTTACGTATACTAAGACTTAGCATTCCCGAAAAAAACATCTCAATACGGTAACTTCTCTACAGGACTGTAGTCATCGGTTATTTATCGGTTGATAATCAGTATAATCACCGATAGCATCACTTTTATGTTAGCGCCATCAAGCGTTAGTACGAGAACTAAATTTTTAAAACGTTGAGTGTTTTATAACAACACAATAGCTAACTCATACAAGCCGCCAACAAAGAAATATTCACTTCTAAACTCTATATATGTTACAAACTAAACAGAAACAAGCACAATAATGAAAAATCTGAAACAATAATAATACCTATAAAAAGACAACAATCATCAAATGAATTTTCCATACTTATTTAAAAAATATTAGAAAAACCTACACCTATTTAATAGTTTCTGTTGAAGCATTCCAAACGTGGCGATTATGGAATTTACACCCCCCCCCCCCCCATGAAATTGAGGGAGGCCTATGTCCAGCAGTGGACATTCTTCGGTTGATATGGTGATGGTGGTGGTGGTGGTCGAAGTATGAAACTATTTCTGTACCAAATTTCATCTCAATTACATTTCATACTCTGTCCTCGCTCCTCTTCCATAATCCCTCTTTAAACAACTAGACAAATTATCACACAGTCAAACCTCTTTACTGGAAATCCAGACTATCTTTATTGTAACGTACGTCGACATACGTCCATCTACTAACATTAAATGGCTGGAGTGTTTCAGTCTAGACTTTTGTCTCCGCGGCAATTGGATCTTTAGAAAATTATTAAACCGATATAACTAGGAAACCAACAGTTAGATAAGATGAAATTTTATGTGTAATTCTTGAAGGGACAATGAACTTCGAATAATGTAATTAAAATACTATCAAATGCACATTTTAGAAGAGATTTGGGCATGAAACAGAACTCTAAAGTTTGCGAAGACTCCGTCAACGATATTGCCCAATGGAGTGATGACATACTTATTAAAGAATGAAATTGTCGGAAATATAATTCAATTGTTGGAAATATAGGGCTTTGTTGTGGAGGGAAACGCTCCATGGTACAAGTTTTTTTTTCATGATATAAAGTCATTTTAACTATTTCTGATGGGTCCTAGAAGCTAGGAAACTTCGAAAGATTTAACAGTGATGTTAACATTTTACAAGGTCCAGAAGCAGTTATGAATTTACCAAGGTTAAATGTCTTTTCAATACAATGACAGTAGGTCTGGCTTTCACTTACTACTACTTATGTGATTCCATCTCATATTTACTCATCAGTAGCTAAAATAACAACTTAAACTAGGCACAGTCAATAAATTATAAAACAAAACTTAAAGTTAAAATACATGCCCCAAGTCGCCGCCGGTGGATATATCCTTCATTCACCATCAAAATATCCTTTATTTCTAAGTTCCATTTGTTTACATAATGTCCCTGATCTCGTTGGGATCTCAGGGGTGTAAATGCTCGCTTCAGTATACGTGAGATCAGTGCAAGTGTGGCGTGTTCTGATTTTAGTTAGTTTCGTTATATAAAGACAACTAACATTTTTTGTTCGTGGTTGCGTTCTTACAAACTAATTAAAACTAACTTACAATCTATGTGGCCTAGCGGCTGTTACTCTTTTACTAAGCGGGATCCCGCGGTATTTTTTATTTGCAATGTATGGAATATCCTCAATTGTATGGTTAGAAAGCAGTGGATTGAATTGACCATAGCCAAGATATGCATATAAATTTGTTTTATCGAAGATGACTCCGAGGTATTTTGTCTCTTTTTTATACGGCAGTATCTGGTCTTTCAATTTAACCGTTGGCTTGTAACCCCTCTTTTTGGTAAACATGATGCACTCCGTCTTGTCGAGATTGCACTTTAGTCCCCATTGTTTATAATAATCGATAACAGTCTCCGCTGCCCACTTTGCTCTAATCGTTGCTTGGTCTGGACGAGCCGCTCTGTGTAACACTCAAAGATCGTCTGCATACTGAGAAAGCTTGATGCCTTGTAGTCGGTCATGCTCGTCCCATATGTCATGAACATACAAGTTAAAAATGACGGGACCGAGTATGGAGCCCTGCGGAACCCCATGCGGACATTCCTTTCTTCTCCTATAGTGGTGCGGAACTTTCCCCGTACCGTCCGGTCCACCAAATGGTTCTCTATTATCTTTATAATCTTCTTATCCACATCTTTAGTCTGTAATTTCTTGATTAGGCCGCGATGGTTGATTGAGTCGAAGGCCTTACTCAGATCGGTGGAAATCATTGCAACGCTGTCTTTTGCATCAAGTGCATCGGTGATGAATTTTCTGGTGCGAAGGATCTGAGTACGTACAGGTACTCAGATCCTTCGCACCAGAAAATTCACTCTTGCTCGCGTGAATCCATGTTGAAACGGGGGTTGCAATCGATGGCTAGTCTCCCACAATCTTGCCAGTATTAATGTTTCGCATAGTTTACCCATGATGTTGAGTAGGGTAACGGGTCTACATGATTTTGCCTCTCTATGGTTCTTTCCTGTTTTATGTAGGAAGATACACTCCCCTTGCTTCCAACGACACGGGAAGTAGCCGGTGGTAAGAACGTAGTTCGCGACTCTTTTATATGCTTCGAGAAATGCTTCGCCTCCAAGAGTTATTGCATCATCGCCTTGCAATTGCTCTGGACCAGGTGATTTATTGTTCTTAAAACGGCGTAAGGCTTTTTTGATTTCATCAGTTGAAAGTTGTTAAGTGGTTGAAATAGTGTTGTTTTCTCGGTGCCTTCATCTTCTGACGAGATTATTGCTTCCTTAACGATGGCGCGAAATATCTTTGCGAAATATTGATCTGCCCCATGTCCAAGTGTTTCGATCCAAAACGCCACAACTAAATATCCTAGGGAGGCATACTTGCGGCGTCTTCAGCGGAGCTGGTAAATTTCAAAATGAAGAGGTAGCTAGTAAAGTAGTCAGCAAATTCTATCCTAATGTTATTTGAATTGCATAGTAATTCCATTTTGACTACTCATCATTTTAAATCTCCCATGATATCCATTAGAGCCAATCCCATTTCAAGATGTTCCTAATTAAACATTTAAAGACCAGTACGATGACTCCTACAAACAGCCAGACTACACCCACGCGGTTTACCCAGAACCGGGCGAAATCAACAACGTCCATTGTGGCAGTGCAAATGGAGGTATATTAATAGTGAAAACAGTAATTTATCAAGCCTGTAGCTTTGAGCACATTAGGAGTATTACAAACAGTAGGTCAAGTTATTAAAAAAAATTGTGGGCAATCTTACACAAATCGACCTAGTCCCAAAGTAAGAAAAGCTTGTACTAGGGGCACTAGGCGACGTTTTACGTATAAATAAATACTTAAATACATAGAGAACATCCAAGATTCAGAAAGCAACATTTGTGCATATGATACATATAAATGTCCTGACTTTATTGTAAAGGTCGATGTGATACACTACATATTTGTAACCGGAACGAATATTCCTTGAAATCACGTTCACGATGAAAGCGCATTTTATAAAATAAAAATTGCTGAAATGTAATCATGTGGTAAATTTTTAGAATCGTCCCAAAAAGCCTTTTTCATTAATACCACAGACGATAGGTTTCAGAAAAAAAAATCCTGTACAAAAAAATAATGACTCAAATGTGTTTAAGAACTGCGGGTCAATAATTTTGTTTTTACCTCTAGTATGCGTATGCCAAACGGCTAAACTGTACATCGATTTCCGGTTTTTTTTTCCGTACCACCTTCCACTAATACCTACTGATTTAATATCTTCACTGTAATACCCTCGAGCTGAGTAGGGTCGCAAGATTCTGCTGTACAAATCGTTTAACATTACATATGTTTGCGGCCAAAGTTGACATGTATTAGTCATAACTTTAACTAACAAGTCTTCGGGCTGAGTTTCAAGTTCGTTCACACTTTGTAATGAGGCACAAACGGCGGGGTTGCGATGGTTATAATACATACGTACTTGTCTAAAAATTGTTTATCTTATTTTAATTCAACAATGTTGAAAATTGCACATTTGCGGAGGCCGCGGTTATAGAGCAAATACTCATCTTAGGTCTATGGGATTCTTGAAGTATTGACATTCAAACTTCAATTAGTTATCCTGACGAAATAATATCTACGAACAGTTAACATTGCTGAGTTTACAAGTCTTAATTTTGAATAAAATTATATGATTTTGTTATGTAGGCCGCATATTATCCTACACCATGCATTTATTTAAGGGTTATTAGAGATTTTGATGAGTGAGTGAGTGGCCAAATCAGATATAATTAGGTATCAATAAAATCTAAAGTATAAAAGTTAGATCAATTAAACGTAGTGTACTTATTTTAAATGATTCCTAACTTCAGCTTAAGTATCTTGTGAATATAGTCTCTCTGGTTTGAAATAGGGTTTGAAAATGAGACGAAACGGGTCTCCCTTTTTTGCCCGTCTTGGTGGGGGCACTACCGAGCCTGCAGGTATGAACGTTATATTATTCCGAAAAAACATGACAAAAATTTGGGGCTCATTTAGCTTTCAATGCGAAACGCATGACTCATACAGCCATCCTGATATTTAAGTAGTATCCATCATTATTGTGAAATCCACTGAATTCTGCAAACACAGAGGAAACAATTCACCAATGGCGGATGGTCTCGATATTTTCAATAAAAATATTGCTACCCCGTAATTAGTGTTGTTTTTTAAAATGGTGGGCGATAGGGGCGAGCGGTTAAACATGGGTATGATATTACCGTGTATGTTATGTGGCTGTTAATCGAGTAGGTTGATTGATAGTCAATGTTTATGATATTGTATTCAAATTAGCGGAAATCGAAATAAAATAGAGGCAGACACGATACAGACGTGATATCACTGAGATGCATGTACCATTCCATCAGTATATTTTCAATGAAAGTATCAAATTAATAAAATATTCGCCACAAACAGGCACCTTTTTTTTGAGATTTTTGTTTTTTCATAACTCTATCATTAGTGATTTCTGGTATATTTACATATCTACATGTATTATCTATCTATATATATATTACGCGAAGCCGATCCTTACAACGTCCATCAGATTTACAGTTATCTATCTATCTATATATATATTACGCGAAGCCGATCCTTACAACGTCCATCAGATTTACAGTTATGGACCGATTTTGATAAATTATTTACCATAGGATTCGTCCCATGCTGCAGATTTGCAATAAGGTCTAAGTTTTTTGATTTTTATCCTGAAAAATTTATTAAATTGATATTTACGAAAAATCCTGAATGCCCCGACAAATATAAGCCTTAAAATCGTGTTCGATGACGCCGCATACAAGACAAGCGACGGGTCAGCTTACCTTGGTAGAATTGTACGAGGTGTCAAAATTTAGCTTGGTTAACACGTGACTTGGGAACTGGCTATTGTATGATTCCGGATGACATAAAATCAAATATGAATTAAAATGTTCCTGTAAGAAATATCTGGTACAGCATTACAAAATAAAATCTTTTGAGTCGAGTAATACTCAATATTATTAACTATAAACGAAAGTAAAATTACTAATTTGTTTACAAGACAATACATAATATTCTGTGTATTCGGTCTAAGTATTTACAGTTTACATGAATGCCAGACGTTTTGTGTCAACATTTAACTTATTTTTTATTGTGGCCCTTTACACGATTTTTATTTTCACAATACTGAGGTGTCAATATTATTGCGGTCTATAAAGACAATACAAATTTTAGTGATCCGTTAATTTCATGGGGCCTTTTACACGGTGATTATTATCCCGTGATACACTCATATCACCATACGATTTACGTGAATATTGATGCATATTGAACCAAAACACGAACTATTTGGAAAAAACGCGATAATATTGACATCTCAGTTTTGTCATTATAGTCATCGTGTAAAGGGCCCCATTCAATTACCAACTTAAGACCCTGTTCATATTATCCGATTTGATGAAGGTTTCGGCTCCGACAAATGTATGGAAATGTGACCGATATCGTGTCATGCAATGTGAACAGTGACCAGTTATCGTAATTAATAATACTAACAGATCCGCAGTGTTAAGCAAGACGATTTTTCTTATAGTTGTCTCTTTGGATCCTTATGGTTAAGCAAGATGAATTAGACCGGGACAGATAGAACGATCATTTTCGGCTGCTAACGAATTGTCTCCACTTAAAAGCACACCAAACTTTCAAATCCCATATAATCCAAAACGTCACAAACGTCAGTTCAGTACAATTTGCATATAAACAAATATATTTGAAAGCAGATGCACTGACAGGTGAACACCTGTCAGATATCACTTATCTGTCTCTTTTAAACTTACTGATTTGTGCATTAGAGAGAAGAGATCAGATGTTCAGAAATTGTTCAACTTAAATGAGCGGATTCGATATCTGTGGCAGTTTTCTATAAATATAGGGATAAGCTAGCCTTTTTACTTCCACTTTCTGTCTGTTTGTCATTTTGCCGTGTTTTATGTACAATAAAGCCATACATACATACATACATAACCGTGTCGGCTCCAACGCCGATATCGGATCGATAATGTGAACAGGGCCTGTTCAGTTCTGTCGAATAAAGCAGAAAATAAATGAAATGTTTACATAAATGACATACGTATTGTGTCACTTTTTTTTATTGTGCTCTATTATGTCAATATTATATTGTCATGGTTTAAACAAAGAAGTTGGTATACAAACCAATGACGCTTCAAATATACGTTCCGTATATCTTGACTGATATTGATACCTGCCAAAACAATGACAAACCAAATTAAACTTTAAGTTGTGAGTTACAGAACTGTTTCTGAGTTAATCATAGATAAGCTGCAAAACATTTTGAAAGAGAAGAGATTCGCTGTGTCTAAGTGTGTCTCTCTTCCACCTATTGCCATACCAGTAGGGTGATCAAGAGATCATAAGCAAAGAAGTTCTCATTGGAGTAGACGTTACTTATTGGTGGATTTAGATCAAACGAACGAGAAAACAATGTTGCACTAATTAACCTTTACGACGTCAACAACGCATTTAAAATATATGCGCACCATCGATTCAATACAACGACGAATATATCCGTCATGGCAACGGCATCCAATGCGATATTAACCTACATGCATTTCTATAGATAATGCGCTTAAAAGGTTAAAAAAATAATTACAACCTTTAATTGCCGAGAACGTAGGCGTTATGATATATGAAAATTACCTTCGTACTTTATACTATGTACTATTACTTATTCTGTGATACTATGTTTTATATTCTATCTCTTATGAAAAATGAGTTTGCGTGTAAGTGTCACTGTGGTTCATAAAGTATGGCGTTCAAAAGGTTAATTTGCTATTTTTTTTCAATGTTTGTCTGAGGATGTCAAACCCTACAAAGTTGAACCCTACAGAAATGCATGTAGGTTGATATCTCATTAGCCCATCATGGCGCACGTACAAGGCCCAGTTATGCGGTGGATCGGGGTGCAAATATGTTTTTTTATGATTGACTGTGACACAAATGTTTTTAAATCAACTTTGTAATCGAGAGCGAAGCCACGGGATAGAAATATAGATAGGCTATATTCTATCCCGCGGCTTCGCTTGCATTCTTCGTAGTACGTCGACGCGGCGGAGCCGCGCGGGTAACTAGTATACTTAATTCATCAAAATGTAATGTCTACGTATTACACCACCACCACCACCACCACCACCATATCAGCCGAAAGACGTCCACTGCTGGACATAGGCCTCCCCCAATTTCATGGGGGGTAAATGCCATAATCGCCACGCTTGGCATGCGGGTTGGCGATCGCAGTATCGCAGTAGCAACAGAAACTATATAATTTCCGACCTAGATATGTCGGATTCCATTGTGTATACAAAGCTTCATGTTATTCTAGCATGGCGTTTTAAAATGAGAGCGTAAATACGTTTGTATGGAGAACCGAGTGTACTGCGCACTCTTAAAGGATGAATTACAGTAGACCGTTCCGTGTCCGGACCGGCCCGTTTTCTATTTTGATATTCGAAATGGCCGGCGTATTTTTTTAGAAGAAAACAGGCCGGCCCGGGCACGGAACGGTCTACAGTGAATCATCCTTAAAGAGACAAATGGAAATTATAGTATTCGCCACAAATAGGATCTGAATCCACGACTTATGTGTGGCCTAAATTTAAAATCAGAATTTCAGTGGCCCTTCTAGCAATTGTAGAATTAGAGATGGAGAAAATGTGATATTGACCAATTACGCAGGGAGAAATTAGCTCTGGCTAGCGGCAATATATTAGATGTAACCGAAACTGTTGATAGAATATCTAAGCTTGAAGACCTGTTTGTTAACACACTGCACCGTGCCCGAAGAGAATTCCTGAACCGGTCTATCGCAAACAGTGATAACATTTGTAAAACATCATGGCAGGTAATCGCTTCGGAAACATGCAGACGTGACGACAAGCGGAACGCCCTAGATGTACTGATAAGTAAATCAGCTGGCACATCTGTCGAGCACCGGGCGGCCGAGACAGCCACTGCGCTAAACCGGTTTTACGTAGACTCAATCAAATGCGCTAACGCAAATATCAACATATCAGTGGCGGTCGAATTCTTGTCTAACTATGTAAATAAACACTTAAATAGTATTAGCACTGTTAATTTCTCGCTGCACGATGTTATAAAAATTGTAAAAAAAATTAAACGTAAGGACTCGAAAGACATAAATGACATGTCCACTCGCCTATTTGACCTACTGCCCTCTTTTATTATGGGTATTTTTTGTGGACTGTTTAACAGCTGTGTTTATGCCGGTGTTTATCCCTCTAGCCTTAAAAAGGTTAAAATTCAGCCAATATATAAAGGAAAAGGCGAGATGAACTCATTAAAGAACTTTAGGCCCATCTCACTAATACCCATATTTTCAAAAATATGTGAAGGATTACTAAGTGAGAAATTAATGTCACATTTTAACATAAACAGCTTGTTGAACGGACAATAATATGCCTACCAACATGGGCGCTCGACCATCGACGCGGCTCGTGACGTCGCGGGTCATGGGACACCTGGAGGGGAGGAGGCAGGTTGCAGCTGTGTTCTGTGACTTATCACGTGCCTTCGAGCTGGTGAGTCATCCACTGCTCTTGGCTAAACTGGAGCACTACGGGATCTCAGGTAGTTTCCTTGACACAATTAAATCCTTCCTCAACAGTAGGCAACAGCTAACGTCTGTACGAGGTACAATGTCGGATCTGCTTGATCTGGGCGAACGCTCCGTGCCCCAGGGATCAAGTATGGGCAATAACTTATTCTTAATTCTAATGAATGACTTCACGACTTCAACTGATCAAGCTGAGCTTATCCTGTTTGCTGTTGACGGATGTGTCATCGTCGCCGCAGACAGTCACGCCCAGCTGGTACACAAACTCACAATGGTAATGGATCAGGTGGCCTTGTGGTTCACCGCCAACGGAATGTCCCTAAATGTTGAGAAAACAAACATACTACAATTCGGGTTGCGTGGCAAGAAAGAACACAATCTGAATATTGTGTGCAATGGGCAGCCGGTCCCACAAGTTGATGAAGTGAGATACCTAGGTCTAACAATAGACTAGGGTCTCACATGGGGCCCCCACATCTGTCAACTATGCGATAAACTCTCGTCTGCTTGCTTCGCTCCTGGTAGACTGCCCCAAGTTTAAATAGCAGTAATGTGAAGAAAGCCTACTATGGCTATTTTCACTCACTACTCTCCTATGGAGTCGACCTCTGGGGTGACGCTGCAGACCGAGCAAGGGTGTTCAGGCTACAGAAACGAGCAATGCGCATAGTCGCTGGTGCCCCGTGGGACAGCCCAGCAAGAAATCTGTTCAGGGAGTACAACATACTAACGCTACCCAGTCTATATATACTAGAAGTTGCTAAATATGTAAGAAAAAACCTCGAACAGTTTTCCACATATGCTGACGTCCATGACCGTAATACCAGGCGGCGTCACGACTTGCGACTGCCACCGACTCGACTAGCCAAGTCTAAAAAGGTCCTGCACTCAATCGGTCCAAAGGTATATAACTCAATACCGACAGACGCCAAAAATGCATCTAGTGATAGATCATTCATGACTAAGTTGAAAACAAAACTGATTGATGACGCGTTATATACGGTTGGCGAATTTTTCAAGTCACCTCAAAGTTAATGCCTGATTGCTTGCCCATATCGATGGCAATACATATCCTTATATAAAAAAAAAGATATTTAATGATATAACTATTTAATAACTGTGTACTCACTCACTTTTGTGTTACTACATTAATAATACTTATAGTTATGTTGTGATGTATTGTGCAAAACTGACATGTAAAATTATTGAATTTTATTAATAAATTGATTTATTGATTGCAATGATAGGTTGTTCTGATTGGCTACTCCCATGATTGACTCTTATTAACCCACGATTTTCTAACCCGATACGACATGGAAATCACTTCACTCTTCCAATGATGCCTTATGCTAGTAGCTACAACTACCGCGAAGTCCGCGAAGTTTGTATCTTCTATTTTCAAATCACTCGGATAATAACTGCAATTAAGCGATTTAGGGAATTAAATGTAGCCTCCCACTTGGCGCCGCTGTCGTTAGGAGTAATTTGTTTTGTGAAGGACTCTTATATCCCCGAGAGCTTCGGGGATACTACCCCCGTACTACCCACGCACTTGGAACCCCATCTGGAGCACAGTAAATGTATTAACTAAACCACCATAGCAACTAGTCTCGTAAAATGAGTCTAAAACAAAAAAATCATTCGTGAAAAAGGCTTATTACCGATTTGGAGGACTATCTAACGGACAGAAATGCATGCCAACTCGGTCATCTACTGAGAAGGGGGGAGGATCGAGCCGTCAAGAGGGCATACTTGCCTCGACCGTGTGGTCGCCGCCCAGTAGGTCGGCCAAGGTATCGCTGGGAGGACAGTGTGGGAGCGGATTTGCGTCAGCTTCAGGTCGACAACAGGCAGGAAGCAGCGCAGGATCGGAAAGGGCGGCGTGCTCTCATTTCAGAGGCCAAGACCCTCCTTGGAACACATTATTTTTGAACACTTTATTATTTCACGTTCCCCGGCGGTTCTATTCTTTTTCAGAAATAAGCAGTTTAAGTTGAAATTTCGTTTTTTTTTATTACCATTCAAGTTTGACCTTTGCTATTCAGGATTAGGATCAGCACTTATTATAAAAGTTAAAATTTCATTACAGTATTTTACAGTACATATGCTGCTACTTTACCGCACAAGTGCGGTAATCAGCAGATTACGTGCATATGTCGAAATTTTAAAGAGCCATATGTACTGTAAAACGTTGTACGATACACGTGCGAACAGGTAATTTGCAACTCGTGTCGATTTAAAACACTCCCTTCGGTCGTGTTTCAATTTATCACCACTCGTTGCGAATTTCCTGTTCTCTGCACTTGTATCGTAATGTACTATTACATATTCTTACGTGCAAGTGTTTATACTAAAGGTACAGAATAAGAAAAAAATATTTCTATTCAACATCCTGTTGAATTGGACGTAGAAGTCACCATGTATACACTGATAATGGTTGCTCCCCGGTCAGCCAGTCTGAGTCACTTTCGCATTTACAATACTCGTTAAAATTCATGAATTACGTTTGGAAATGAATTATAATAAATCTGAATCCTTATCAATGAAAAAAATTAAATGTTTGTACATATATCGATCGCACTGGTTCGGCATTGTATCAGCATTAAAAGTACGAGTTCATGTATTACACAGACTCAACCCTCGAACAAACAACCGCCGACCTCAAAACTACAGGGTGCGACCGCGGCATCCCTCTCGCAGACAGATGGCCGGTAGTTTAGTAGAACTTCGAACACCCTCTACATTGATGACGCTTTACATTATTGTAGCATTTACCTTGTTGAATATTGGATGAATGCCGATTTAAGTTTTATGTTTAGGTGTCTATAACTTTAAAGTCGAATTTTTTCGTTGGGGGTCGAAGTTGCACCACGTCCGTAGGAACTACCCACCGCTACCCTACACGTGACCCCTGGGTGGTGCTAAAAGTGCAACAAAAACTGGTAACCGTACTTGTCTTCTCGAAGATCTCACGGTTCGAAATGATTGCCATACGATAAATAAATAACTTTATTGTGGGATAAAACCTGAAAACTGAATTAATCCCTATACACTTAAGCGATGATTCACAGTAGACCGTTCCGTGTCCGGGCCGGCCCGTTTTCTATGACAGCAAACGCAACGGCCGGCGTATAGGAACCCTAAAAATCCGATGTTTGACAGTTAGATTACACTGAATCATGCTATCTCATTACCGCATAGTAAGTAAGTACATGTTGGAACTGAAAGCTGACTTTGGTGGATTCTCATTCCGCTGTTTCTTAATGTTTTATTTAAAAAAAAAAATACAGTATAAAATACTCTTTAGGTCAATTTTCTTTTTCGCGCCCCCTTTAGCTGTATTAGAGCCGCTATTAAAAGCATTTAAAATATTTTATTCACCTCAGCGGCTCGAACATGGCGGTTTTGCTGCTTGAAACCAGTGAGCAAAACACAATTTGGCTGCGAGCGTGAAAAATCTTTTGCACCTCAGCGGCTTGAAAATGACAGTTTTGCTTCTTGAAACCAGTGAGCAAAATGCAATTTTGCTGCGAGCGTGAAAAAAACTAACTTTTTAATTTTTCATATGGTAGGTTAGTTTAAGTAACTTAATTCTATCTATCACTATTCCTTTGCGTTATAATTTCTCGCCACTGAGATGAAAAGTTGTATGTATCACAAGAGAGCAAAGATATTTTTCATCTCGTGTCTTTGAGCGTAGTGATGTACCTACACTACGCTCAAGATTCTATTTTTTTTTATTATAAATTCTTTCGCTTGCTCGGGACTCAACATCAACACTCGCAGCAAAGATCTACTTTGCTCTCTTGTTGAACAAATAACTAGGTATTGACAATTTGTATGGCTTTGGGTTAACAAGATGCTTACAGTGTGAACATTTGAAGAATGTTTGGAGCGACAGTCTACTTGTAAAATACCGTTTAGGTGCAAAACCTGTGTGACAGACGACGGACAGACGGAAACGTGAGTGACAGCAATTGGGTTCCGTTTGGACCCTTCGGGTACGGAACCCCAAACAGAAGAACAACAGAACTGTGAGTTTTTGAAGCATTCATAGATTTAAGGTAGGTTAGACTTTAGGTTAAGAATGTTAGGATGAAGATGATAAAACGTCGGCCCAGGTCAATGGGTGACCACTTTGAGTGGTTACTGAGTACCTACGCCCGTGCTTTGAAAGCCACGTTAAGCCGTTGATCCCGGCTGCTTTCTATGACAGCAGTCGTTAAGCCAAGTTAGAGGCCTTCGGGCGGCTTGAGAACTTCTAACAGTCAAGTTGACAAGCCTTAATCCCAATAAGGTCTAGTTTTTCCCTTGGGTTGGAAGGTCAGATGGCAGTCACTTGCGTAAAAACCTACGCCGGAATTAAACAATGAATAATTTTAAAAAATCACAACGAGCTGGATTTCATCCCGTTATCCCGGCAACATTACAATGTTTCCATAATAATAGCGATGAAATGAAAGGTGTCATCGCAGTATGAAAAATGCCATGTTTGACGTGTTAAGGGTGATATTGTAGTGACTGGCACAGTGTACCTAATTTATACAGAGGGATCACGCCTTTGATGTTGACGAAAACGCCGACAGCGTCATGCGTCACCGAAATAATCGAGGGTTGTCACATGATGTCAAATATATATTTTATGCATGCCGAATGGCCTAAACATCGTACGAAATTATAAAAGCTGATTGTATACGATATTTTGTCTACGCCATTGCGCCACGAAAGCTCGCAGGCGACATAATTCAAGTATTTAAAAAAAAATACACAGCAGTCACAACTATTAAGTTTTAACTTAAAAACGCCGAGAACTTGATAATGTCTAGTAAAATGACAAAGCGGTCCCACCTGTATTCTTCGCCGATAAATTTTAATACAGCGCAATGATTATTGATGGGGCCGTTATGCAAATGGCCGAATCTCCGCTCTTTTAAATTTATGACAGAATTCGGGGCCCATTTTGAAGTTCTCCTAATGGGAGGGTTTTGTCAGTCAATTAATAAATAGGAGTTTCCAGTTTGTAAGTACGTACGCTACTACATCACCGTCAGCTTATTTACGTCCCATATAAAAAGGGAGCCATGTGCAGGCATATATGGCTCCTTTTTTATACGAGAGGGAAATATATGTATTTCTTTCTACCTACTTATAAGTATGTTAATATTATCTTAATACGTCATCATGTTATGCGTATCAATAAAATAAAGGATACCGGTCATAACCTCGAAAAAATATTTCTCCGAGTGAGTCTTTTGCCAGAGTGCTGTACTTAACAAAAATTTGGAAGAAATACCTTAGTCAAATATTATTATAACCATGGTAAATCTCTTAGTCGAGAAAACGAAAATTCGAAAAGTTGATAAGTTCTCGTGATTCTCGGATGCTTCCACTTTTGATGTTAAGTATATAATCAAAGATCAATGTGAAGCTTTTGTGGATCTTGGGATTCTGACAGGCTTCGGGTTATTATATTTAACCTGAAATATTTACCAATATTTGTTACTCTTTCAAACAAAAACTACTGCGGAGATTTTGATGAAACTTTTCAATTGGTATCTTGTATACTTATACTTACAAAGAGGCATCAGAGCAGATATTATCTTATAATGTACGATAAGCATTATCATTGTAATAAGCATATTTTTGGGAGAAAATGACTGACTATCGAGTTAGTTTCGGCGTTTCTCGGCCAAACACCTCACAAAGGAAGCAAGCTTATATCTGCAGAATTGTAAATTTTGATTGTAAATATATCCCTTCGTCTGGCATTGTCCCGATTTACTTGACAGTATTTTTTTATCCCTATTTTTTATAACTATTCAAACTGAGGCTTGATTTTTTATTTATTTTGCCAGATGAAGGGATATATGATGTATGGGATGTATCTATGTAACCAGTGTGTAACCGCCATAAGATAAATAAATAATTAAATTCCCGGCATTGGTCTTCTTTTTCAGAAGCACTAGTAGATTTTGACTTGTAAAAGTGCCATTGCGGTCTACTTTCACAATAAAGTTCATGTAAAATTTCATTATCTTAAAACAGCAAGTAGCGGGCAGACGCTACTTAGTACCTAAGTAGAAATAGTGTGAAACCTTTGAAATAATTTCAGAACTCATTGTTATCTAGTAATAGTGGAAAAACAATGAAAGTTCGACAATAAAAACTTATTCAGGTTATCAATCGTCAAATCAGATCAATATCAAACTTTTTACGTCCACGCCGCGAATCGAATAGATTCGTAAAATCGATTTGCCAAGCGTTAGCCAAAAAGCGTGTACAAAAACCAAAGAAGTCTAATCAAACAAAAATATACCGTGTGCTTGTACCTATAAGGATAATGATGTGTGTAATGTTAACGTGGTTTTATTTAACCTAGCTTCAATACCGCACGTGGTGAAGTGGAAAAAGGTCAATGTTACTGACCCGGGCGGTTTTGTACTTTTGTTATGAAAAACTTGAAGTTTCACAAAGAAAGTGAGGAGTATTGAGACCGGTGGTTTGTCCAAATCCAGATTTCTACAGACTTTGATACGTAGAATACCTATAATGATAGTCTTCGATATTGCAGTGATTGACGCAGTGAGCGTTGCATTAGGCCTTATTCAGTCGCCTAAAATATCGCCGAAATTTTATCACTTATCGTCGTGGATAAGATATTCGTCACGTCCTGACAAGTATGCGAGTGCGAGAGTGACGAGCGTTTAACCACGACGATAAGTGACAAAATGGCAACCATCTTACCTACACCCGCTGTACTTATATAATAAAGAAGGTCGTAGCATCTGATTCATATGTCAATATGTTTCGCCCGTTCGTTACTATACTATAGTATTCCACTCGTCCAATATCTTTGTCCAATATATATTTGGTCAAAGAAATTGGATGATTTCATCAAACTTGGAAAGGACCCCGACATTTGATCAAAGATTCTGATGACATTTAAATCAATATGGCTACGCATGAAAAAAAAACATGGACAAAGATATTGGATAAGTGGAATGGGCCTCCGTCAAAGAAATTTGATCAGATTGGACAAAGATATTGCAGGAGTGGAATAAATACCACCCTCAAGCCCGGGGTACGCGGAAGCGGTGCGAAACATAAATAAATAGTGGCTCTGTGAGCAGTAGAATATTGAACCAGCTCATAAAATTACACGAGAATCGGTTGAGAAATGTGACATGTATAGGAGAACAGCCGGACATCCGGACATATGATAAATTGTTTAAACTCTGTAGAATCTTAAAGGTATCAAGTTAAACTGGCCATAATATAAGTACGATGTTTGCCAGCGTTCCAACAACAAGGGAGAAAAGTTATTTATGATACTAGTCTCGATACCTAAACTTAGGTAAGTATTTGTCTAGTGCTCCCAGCTATACTATTTCTGTCAACTCACAAAGCCACTACAACCTGAATGCACACAATAGGGCTCCAAACACTTGTGACGTCATCGTGTGAAGGAAACATGTTTCAACCTTATAGTGTGACACACGCTACTAAACGATTAATTTCATAGAAATACCTTCATTATGTAGAGTTAGCAAGTTCACAAACATGCTTATAGTGGTCGGAGGTTAAGACGTCAATCCTGACACCTGTCATATCCATACAGTTTATAACCTCAAAGTGACTTTTAGGTTATAAACTGTATGGAAATGACAGGTGTCAAGAGTGACTCCTTAACCGTCGACTAATATAAAGTAAAAGTAGTTTTAAAATTAACGCTATTTAGTAGCATTGTTTTATTGTGTGGGTTATTGAAACATCGTGGATACTGCGTCACTATGACCATAATTTATTTGTTAATAATTACGACTTTTTTCATTTGGGTTTTTATTGCCCTTCTTAAATAATTTGCAACAATTATATAAATTCGTCAAAAACTGCTTGTTTGGTGCACGAAACGGTCGCGGATAAAACTGACATAGGTCCGTTGCCCGTAAGCGCCAGCGCGCGACTGATCGGGCCTGCCGAGCCTCCGCGCTCGCGCATTTTGTAGGTATTTAAACATATTAATTAATACAATCATTTTATCTATTTAAATTCTGCAAAAATGACTAGAAATACTGAATGGCTTTAGTTTAGTTCAAAAACTTTATTTAGAACATCAATAGTTTAGTCGTCAGATTGTAAATGCTTTACAAAAAGGAGTAACTTTGGGGTCTCTTTCTATCGAGCGAAATTCATTAAATCGTGTAACTGAGTGCAACTTTGACTAGACTAGATCCTTAAGTAAAACATATAATTTTTTCAAATTTTTAAAACCCTATTTCTACGTTTCAGATTGTTTTTAGAAAACTCGAAAACGCTAACTCGCTTGACAACCTCCCCTTAATGCACTTTGCTGTAACGCACGCCCAGTGTGTGAAAGTGTGACGCACTGATATGAGGACTGAAAACTACCTACCTCTAGTTAGTTATCACCTCACATGAAAGTAAAGTGGTTAATTAAGATACTAAAAGCTCGTGCAAATTTTTCTTAGGTGTCACGTGGCTACTTATGTTACTTAGTGTACTGATTACATGCAATGTCAAGTTATAGTGGTCGGTGGTTAACAAGTGAATCCTGACACCTGTCATTTCCATACAGTTTATATCCTCAAAGTGACTTTGAGGTTACAAACTGTATGGTAATGACAGATGTCAGGATTGACTTCTTAACCGCCGACTACTATAAGAATCAATCTTAAGCTACTTAGAGCCGTTCATTAATCACGTCATGTTTTTAGCAAATTTTGCGAACTTAGAAAGTGAGTACAAGAACGAGTATGAGAGGATTAAATCAATACATATTTTATATTAAAATAAAAGACGATTAAAATAAAAGATATTTTATATTAAAATAGAACCCGAAACATTAATTCGCCAGCATAAGAGCGACATATTTTTGATTAAGTTTATTTTTTAGCACAGTCAACAGCAAAAGATGATCATTTTAGTACTTTATCGCACTAACATAAAAATACTGCGACAATTGGGATGCATCAAAGTGAAAGTGACAAGGTACTAAAATCATCATCTACTTTTGCCGTTGACTGTACCACCAACACTTTTAGTTTTTCAAAATTCTTTTTTTTTTCAATATCACCAAGGTTGAATGCAAAAGGACCTTAAGAGTTAACGGTGAAGGTTGAAGTTAAGCAAAAGTTAATTTCAAGTATGACAATATTCGGTATTCGAATGACACGCACGTCTATAAAACCCCACACACACATAGGCGGCTACGACAGGTAAAATGATTTTTCACCTTAAGCCTCTCACATACTGGCGCGGCCTGGCCGCGGCGGTCAATAGTAAACTTGTCATTAGCTGTCAAATTTACTATTGATCGCCACCGCAGGCCGCGCCAGTGTGCTTCAGGCCTTAAGAGTCCGCAGTAAGCTCGGTTCTCCATACAAATGTAGTTAGATTAGATTAGATTAGATTATTTCATGATAAGGAATTACAATATAAATTCGCACACATGTCAAAATTATAGGAATTGCTATCATGATCGTCATAACAAGGAACATAATAATAGCACCATGTCAACAAAGGTAAAATAATATACTTATATATAGGTACGATAAAAAGTAAAAAACAAAAACAAAATGCATCTTCCATTTGGAATCGTCATGCTAGTTAAAATAATAATAGGTATATAGTTTTTGAATTTTTTGAGTCTTGTATGAAAACCTTAATAATCGCTGTATTTTTTCTCCATTATAATTTCATGCGATATGCTCACGAGCGATATTGAACCGTTAAGTTTAAGGAGAAACTTTGCCTCCTTGTGCGTGTTCCATCGCTTGTATAATGGGTTGTGCTCCGAGGAACTGTTCGATATGATGCCCACGGCCGCTTTCTATCATCGCACTGCTCGCCGTCGGCAGGGCATTCATCCTCACACCTTAGAACCTAAATGGTCGCGTACGGTACGGTTTCAGAGGAACTTCCTCTCTCGGACGCTCCGGTTGTGAAATGAGCTCCCTACCGAGGTTTTCCCGAGGAACTACAGTATGGGATTCTTCAAGAAAAGAGTGTATAATTTTTTAAAGGGTCGGCAACGCGCATGTGACACCCCTAGAGTTGCAGGCATCCATAGGCTGCGGTGACCGCTTACCATCAGGCGGGCCGTACGCTTGTTTGCCACCGACGTGGTATTAAAAAAAAATGCAACAGAAACTGATTTTCGACCTAGATATACCGGATCCCCTTGTGTATACAAAGTTTCAAATGATAGGTACTCGTACCAGCATGCCATTTTAAAATGAGAGCGAAACTACGTTTGTATGGAGAATCGAGCTTACTGCGGACGTACTTAGCTTTTGAATGATATCGTATGAAGAAAATGGATTCGAAAAGATTCAAGTAAAATATGTATAATTAATGAGATCTCAAGACGAACACTGAACCTTTGTTCTAATAGCTGGCCATCAGGAAATTATAAATTTATTCCATTCATTATCATTCACTTAAGAGCTGGGCTCTTGTCGGTGCAGCGTGATGCAGTTTTCGCCATTTCTGTCGGTCCAAGGCTAGTTTCTTGACGTCCTGGTTCGACACGACCTCCACATCCTCCTTTATCTGGTTCATATAACTTTTCCTCGGCCTTAGTAGTTTATTCCATTACAGGATTCAAAAAAATCTTTAATTGTTAAAGTAAACTTGTTTAGTTTTTATTACCGACTGCAATAGGAGGAAAGGTACTCAGTTCGTCTGCATATTTGCTTGTTTTTTTTATGTATGTATGTTCCCTGATGATAACTCTCTTGACCACGTTGGCCGATTTTGATAATTCTTTTTTGTTTCGAAGCAGGTACCCCGACATTGGTCTCATATAAATTTGATCATTGGTGAAGGTCTGATGATGCGATCTAGGAGGAATCGAGGCAACTCCTCGAATTTGATAGGCACGCATAAGCATTGGCTCACGGAAACCACAAATTGTGGCATAGCAAGTATAAATTATATATATATAGTTTTTTTTTGTATAAATTATTTAATCTCAAGAATGTGCCCTCGTAATGAACAGAATTCAAAAAAATACAAACCGTATATCTACACAAATAATCCTCAAATTAATAAATAGTCAGCAACGGGCTTATGACTCCTCGGTAGTCAGAGTCACTATAACGTTCATGTTACAGCCAACTTATCAATAAGCGGCATCTGTGCTTATTTGACACCGTGTGGGAAAAACATTTGACATAACATGTGATGTTAGTTACATCGCTATTTTACTTAAAAATGATATAGTTTATTACATTCGAAACCTGTCGAATCACGGCCCTATTTACTCTGTTCCAAATCTGTGCCGTAAGTATTTCATGTTGTAAGCAGGCTAAGTTAGCTGGCAGCCGGCCAAAGACGTCACCAGTTCTAGTCCCTGAAACTAGGCATTATGGAAGATTCACATCAAACGGCCGGAGTCGGCGCGCACGCCACGCGACAGAGTCAAAGGAATTCGAACCCTCCATACAGACGCTAGACTTCGTATCCAAACGGCAGCGGCAGAGCCGGCGGAAGCCGACCGGCTGTTCGCAAGTTTCGCAACCCATTCAAATATAAAATCTAACTTTTGTATGTAAGGGTTCGAATTCCTTTGACTCTAGTGGGGTGCGCGCCGACTCCGGCCGTTTGATGCGAATCGTCGATTACAGTATGTCGACGTCAAAGGCATGTACAGAGGTAAATAGTGAATCTTGTGACGCCAGGAGAATCACAAGCGCGTTACCGACTTTAGGTTTTTATTGACTTGAGGATACGTTGTGTTGACAGCTAAAGTTATATATGCAAGGACAAAGTAAGCAAGTAAGGAGGGAGGAATATGACCTCGATGTCTTCAAGATAAGAGTTAATAGGCATCTTCTGGGTGAGCGTGTTCCATGTTAGACCTTGTCTTAACTTTCCATCAGGTTAGACTAAGGGTCAAACGCAGTCCTATTAACAATTAAAAAAAAATAAGGACAAGAAGCACAACAGGTTAAATATGTACCTAGGTTATTTTACAAAATATGTGGGTAGGTCCATTTCCAGATTTTTTAACAATATTTTATGTTTAAAAACGTATTTTTTTAATATAATTTGACTAAGTACGTTTAACTTCTTACATCTAACGTTTAACATTGTACCTAACCTACTTACTAAAATATATATATGAGTAAGTATTGTACACAAAACAGAAAGAAAGAATTCTGAATATAAGTAGGTAACTTCAAGATACTATAGTAATTCCTTTTCGTTTTCCCCTAGTTCTTCCGTAATAAATAACGTACCCCTATGCCGTACCGCCCTAGCATATGAAATCGGAGCATCTTGAATATAACTTAATTTCATAAGTGCGTTGACATTTCCCAGTCAATAACGAAACGACCCAAGTTCGTCGTACAAGATACGCATTTTATATCTCCTATTTACTATAATGTTAAGTACACACTTCTGGGTCAATTTAATAGGGTATAAAAATATTAAGATTTTGGTCTTATTGCATTAGTAATATGAATGTAAGACGGCTAAGTAAAACAACGTAGCAATGAAACGCAAAAACGAAGTCTTTTAGTCCATTCTTCGTGCGTCTAAACAGCTAAGGAGAATTCCTAGGGGTCGAGAGGCTGACCTCAAAATCTACCCACGTTCGTAGCCAATTAATTCGTCTTGAGTAAAAATCGATGGACGAAACGAAAATACTTAGTGTCTTGATTTAGCTTTTATTTCTTACCTTACTTCATACTCCAATCACCTTCCCAAAAACAAAATTACGTAAGATCACTCCCGGGTCTATACACTTTTGTTAATATAGTCCAATTGTCACTGCACTTATAGTTTTCGAGTTGGTATAGTCTCTCAGTTCTCCACTGATATGATACTAGGGAAAACAGGAAATAAATGAAAATAAAATGGAGACTCGTTCGTGTATTGGGGTTAGTATCAGTGGGCACCACGCATGCGCAAACCTCCCCTTGTTTTGTGCAACCCTTAGTTCGTATTCACGCAATGCTTACTCTTGTACCCAGTATAAATATAACCTCAAACCGCACTTGTCGGTAGGAATCATGAGGTCAAGTGAAATTAGACTATTGGTGATGACTGATGAGAATCGAGACATTGTGAATTAAGCTTGTTTGTAGGGGTTTGCAATCATAGAAAACATAATAATTGTTATCTAACTTCTGTTTTGACGTTGCATAATAAAACCACACATAGGTATATAAATACCACGTCTTTCGTATAAATTTTAGATGAAATTTAAGGTGTCATAGAAAATGAAGTGGGAGTTTTTTGATATGGCAATGGGGCACTGACATTTATGTAAATAGAGCATCTACGATATACGCATCGCGGTCGCAGCCAGATGTTAGAACGAAAAAATTATATGCTTAACGACGGTATACCCACATTTCCATTGTTAAGCAATATTCCTTCAATGCTGGGTATAGGCCGCACAAATTGAAACCTTTATGACCTATTCTTAAAATATTCGTACACGGGTCTAACACGAAATTTATTTATTAACCTTAATTACCGACGTTTCGTGTTAGACTCGTTTACGAATATTTTAAGCTTGCTTTATGATTTAGTTTAGGACCAGAGTTTGCCCATGGGACAATTTATTTTGTATTGTTCCGCGGCTTTGGACCAACACAAAAACAAAGGAAATTACAGATAAAACTAGTAGGTACCTATACCTACCTAAATAATAAATATGGTTGCGCATGTCGTCTAACGCCTCGCCTTTGACCGCCTCACGTCTCTTTAATCAGCACACTCGATGCCTACACCTGGCATAGAGCCAAGAGTGGCAAATTGGCTGTACTTTGATAGGTGGCATGTAGGGCTTCCAAATACCGGACCTTCTATGATCTCGGTATTAATACCGAACCTAAAATCTCCCATACCGAGATACCGGGATCCCGTGATTTTTATTGAAAAAAAATTTAAGATATAAAATGAAATAAAATACCGTTTTGGTACTATGGTAACATGAAGTACGAACACAGTCTTCTTTTTCATTGTATAACCACAAAATTATCACGACAAACCAAAAAAAAAAATACTTTACTTACTTTCTTATAAAATAAGTATATGAATTAGAAATTAACAACCCCAATTTTTAAATAAAATTGATTTGTGAATTTGATTTGAATTTATGGAAATTGTATTGATTAAATAAAGACTATTATAACAATTGCGCCGTTTGCGAGAAAGGTCATGACCCCCGTCCGGGTCATTCCTGTTGCAAAGGTAGTCTATTACAATCCAACGCGGTAATGCGACCAGCGTGATAGGCACCTTTGCACCCGGAATAACGCAGGCCGGGCTATTACACTAAAAACTTTTAATTATATTTGACAATACAGTGATAGTGTTAAATGGAACCCACCCGAAGAAAATTTAAATAGTATTGTGTTTTAACTATCTGATTATGGCATGTATGGCCGATTGCAGATTAATTAAAAAAACATTTTTGACATATACAATGAAAATATGTAATTACTTGTATTGAATCAGTTTATAAATGATTGTAAAAACTTTATTTTAAATAACAATTAGTAAATAGTAAACAGGTCTGTCAAATTATACTTGTTAAGGATTTATCTATAAATTATGTGACATTAGAAATAATAATATATGGTGACGATATAGTTTTTAAAGTATGGGGAATAACAATAAAAGAGCAAAAACTTAATTCACATATTTTTTAATATTCTCAATTTACTGTTCATTTAGTTTTCTAGAACGTTTTTTTTTGTACGCCTTACAATAATTAAATATTATTACTAAGAGCAGATGATTTAATATATATATTCTTCGTGCTTCTCGCAGATAGCTTCAGTAACATCAATCTCATATAATAAATATAAATTTTGTTTTATACAGGGATCCCGGTATTGGAAGCCCTAAGTGGCATGTAAAATAGCGTCCTTATAAAGACGCCATTCCCATTTCTCTGTAATCTGATGAGGACAATTTTTTTGTAGATCGTTCAATAAACGAGGACCCGTTTTCTCATTACCTAGGTATGTAGGTACTAGTTTGTATTTTGATCATAGCGTAGGGATTTAGCAGTGTAACGCGTCTCCATGGATTGAACAATCTAGGTAGCTACACTACGATAGTCACAAGCGTACGATCTATCCGATGGCCACTGTAACCTATGGACGCTTGTACCAACAGAAGCTTATATGTCTTGCGAACCGTTTCAATTTTGACCGCCAGATGGCGAAGTTATACGCCGTAAAACTGCCAAGCTGCCAAAAATAAAGATATTTAAGCTAAGTAATAATGCCAAAACATCATAAATGGTTCTAAGAGTGGTATTTTATAGTTTTTGAACGCACGTCAATTGACGTCGGTGGCGTCAGTGGCACGAATTTCCGATGGCGTGTTTTGCCATCTTTGGCGGTCAAAGGACCTAAGCGGACGCTACTTTCTGCTACATTACATTTTTAGAGGGCAACGTCTGAAGAATACTTTAAGAACCAGGAACCAGACATTGTCTTCGAAACCAATTTGATTCTACAAAACAAGAATTTTCAGGAAAGTCTTAATTTGGCTTAAGTTAGCGACATCTATTGGTGGTTGGCACTATTCCCACATTCTTAGAAAACCTTTAAATTTCATGTAAAATCCACTGTTATTAATTAAGGAACCTCTACAATTCATATGAAATCGGTTTAACAATGCGTGCCAAACTAGATATTAGGTTACCTACCTTTATAAATTTTTACCTTTTTGTCTCCGCAGTAGCAGACCGACGCAGTTTCAACCTTTAAAACTAATCTCCCGCAAATTTTATGCTTTATTCTTTGGCCCTATTTCTTTGCAAAATATCTTTAGTCCCGGCTCTAAATAGTCTTATAAGGTTTATATAAACACCATTACAGATCTCCTTCCGAAATAGCGAGTGGCAGGTCATAAGTTTCAATTTGAAACAATATTCCTCTTTGTTCTATGGAAAATAGCTGACGGCTGCAGATATTATTTATTTATTTATTTATTGCAGATCACATTAACATTTAACAGGTGGAACTTATAATTAGGTATTCATGTGACACCCTGCAAGGGCATAGCAATAGAAGAAAGATTATGAGACATATAACCTGGATCTTTTTAAGGCACGAGTGAATAGGCATCTTCTGGGTGAGCTCGCTTCATTGTCGGCCTCATCTTTGCCCCCCGGCTAGATGCTGGCCAAGAGCAATCCCATTTTTAATAAAAAAAATAAACATGAACGATCAAGACGTTGGTTCTAAGCAATACTAGTAAGTATGTTTGTACCATTCCGGACTTCAGTGCCCAAGTTTTCTTACAGCCCGGCTAGCACAACTTGGCGCGCGAGCTATCTCACGAGCGAGATAGACAATCAGTCTCTTTCTGTGTGTACCAATTAGAAAGAGGCAGATAGTCTATCTCGCGCGTGAGATAGCTCGCGCGCCAAGTTATGCTAGCCGTCCAGGTAAGGTTATGTGGGTTTTTAAGCGAATATTCATTATCATCCAATACAGGGATAGTCGTTATAACAGTACAATTGATGTAAACAAATCACATTTAAGTAAATAAAGGAATAGCTTCAAGTTAATAAAAGAAAAAATACAAATACCCTAATGTTATGAATGATTACAAGTGATCATAATACGCACGTATTAATAGACATGTTCAATAAAATCATACATGATGATACATTTAAAAAATAAATAAAAAATATTAAAAATAACTCTGTCTGTCTGTTATCTCTTCACGCTTAAACCGCTGAACCGATTTAGATGAAATTTGGTATAGAGATAGTTTGAGTCCCAGAACAGGGGGCGAAATGGGGGGTAGAAGTTTGTGTGGGCGAGCGATATTTAAGTCTGCGCCTACAACAATTTAATAGCAATTATTTCATTAATATAACGAGTTGCACGCGGACGGAGTCATGGGTAAAAGCTAGTTTAAAAATAAATTATAAAATTATTTCCTTAGATTTCAGAGAACTAAATAGTCAGATCTCTGCAACAAATGGACCGTTTTATAGTGTGACCAATTTCTGAAGTCACGTACTTGAAATTATCACTTTAAATTAAAGTATACTCAAATCTGAAAATCTGAAATTTTAGGAGTAATTTGTATTTAAGATGTATAAACTTACCTTAAGAGCCCATATGGCATGTATTAAACATCTTTATTTCTGTTTAGAAAATTTGTATGTGGGTAGTTTGCTTAATAGTAATTTGACAGAGAAAATGTATATTATTCTCACTCTACCCGCTTGACCACGAATGCTGCAAAGGGCTCGAATCGTCGGTATATATTTAATGTATTTTACACGCAATTAAATCCGTTTTTAACCGACTATAAAAAAAGGAGGAGGTTCTCAATTCGTCGGTTTTATTTTTATTTTTTTAGTTTTTAATACTCAAATCTGATTTGTTTACATGGATTGTACTGGGTATAAAGAATAAGGTATATTAACATTACTGTGGGTACATAGGTAAGGGGATGAATTAAAACAATAAAAGAAACTATAGGAATAAAATTTGTATTTCACAGTTTCTGAAATGTTTAATACACAATAGTATTTTTAATAAAATAGAACTATCAGCTATATCATTGCAATAACACTCAAAAATACATTGTCATAACAACGTTGGATAAATTTCTAGTACGAATAACATTAATTTGCCGATGTCTGCATCTAAGCTAAGTATTAATATCTATGTTAATTTAATAATATGTAATGCGGTCATTTCGTCCGTATGCTGCGGACTCTGAAACAAAACAATACATTAGATATTTAAATACGTTCGCCTCCGGGTGGTACTTTAGTGAAAGTGCTGAGTGCGCAGCGCGATACTGCTGCGAAAACGCTTAAAGGATGATTCACAGTTGAACGTTCCGTGTCCGGGCCGGCCCGTTTTCTGTAACAGCAAACGTA
This sequence comes from Notocelia uddmanniana, assembly GCA_905163555.1. NCBI lineage: Eukaryota > Metazoa > Arthropoda > Insecta > Lepidoptera > Tortricidae > Notocelia > Notocelia uddmanniana. The sequence continues at coordinate 26,550,968 of LR991063.1, forward strand.
ACGGCCGGCGTATTTCTCTAGAAGAAAACGGGCCGGCCCGGACACGGAACGGTCTACTGTGAATCATCCTTAAGGCGACTTCCTGACTTGGCGGGGCGGGATGATATGTCATAAGTATTTTGTTGTTTGACGTAAGCTTCCTGATGTGAAATTTGACGAATTACAGTCAGTATTACGTTTGCGCAGTACTAATACGATGCGCAGAAGTGGGGCAGTACTGCATTGATATCGGTTGACACTGACAGCTGACAGTTTTCTCATATCGTCCCGCCTCCGCATCGACAAATGAGGAAAGCGCCTAAGAGTTCACAGGAAGCTCGGTTCTCCATACTTCCACGCCCATTCCACTCATCCAATATCTTTTTCCAAGTTTTTTTTTCATGCGTCGTCATATTGATTTAACTGTCATCAGAATCTTTGATCAAATGTCGGGGTCCCATCCAAGTTGGATGAAATCATCCAATTTCTTTGATCAAATGTATATTGGACAAAGATATTGGATGAGTGGAATACCTCCCTTAGTTGGTAGTGACCCTACCTACGAAGCCGGAGGTCCCGGGTGCAGCGGACTCCCGCGACCGCCAGCAGGTCATGAGTCCACCTTGTGGAGGGTCTACCCATTAGTAGTATGAAAGGGTACTTTTCACACGTCAAAATCTATAAGAGGGCGCAGTACGCTCGGTCTGGCTCGGTTCTCCATACAAACGTATTTACCCTCTCATTTTAAAACGCCATGCTAGAATAACATGAAAATTTGTATACACAATTGGATCCGGCATATCTAGGTCGGACCATAGTTTCTGTTGCTAGAAATTGTAACAGAAAAAAAAATACAGCGGCTTTTTGAGTTTTTTACGGCTTGTATGAAAACCTTAATAATCGCTGTATTTTTTCTCCATTATAATTTCAAGCAACAGAAACTATGGTCCGACCTAGATGTGCCGGATCCCATTGTGTATACAAAGTTTCATGTTATTCTAGCCTGGCGTTTTAAAATGAGAGCATAAATACGTTTGTATGGAGAACCGAACGTACTGCGCAGTCTTAACACGATGTCACTAAGCGAATAATAAACCATCGAATTATCGCAATAAGTTGCAAATTATTAAAGTTTATCAAAATCGTAATATGTGACTTAAAAAGTACGAAAAATTACGTTTTCTGTATGATGTTAATTTGTAGAAGACCGACGAGACCACTAGTAGCGTCGAGCAAAGTTTGTCCCAATTTTTGGGCTTTTTTGTGCTCTGATTCTAGTTTGTCCCATATAGACTTTCTATCTTTTCTAAAAACTGGTTCGAATAGCTGCTAAAAAAAATTCTTTAAGCAAGCCACAATGATCGATGTTTTTATAGTGTTAAAAATAGTACATTACGATACAAGTGCAGAGAACAGGAAATTCGCAACGAGTGGTGATAAATTAAAACACGTCCGAAGGGAGTGTTTTAAATCGACACGAGTTGCGAACGCACGTGTATCGTACAACGTTTTACAGTACATATGGCTCTTTAAAGTTTCGACATATGTACGTAATCTGCTGATTACCGCACTCGTGCGGTAACGTAGCACCATATGTACTGTAACAGTACATTACGATACAAGGGTTGTAAAACACAGTAAGGCCGATATCGCAGATGCTTGAGGCCCGAGCCGCAGGCGAGGGTCATAAATATGCGAGAGAGGGCTTTCTGTTTTACGACCCGTGTTTTGTACACAATTTTACGTCACCACTTGGCCAACATGTGGGTTTTTCCGGACGCGCAGCGTGCTCGGCTCGGACCTCAAACATCTGCGATATCGGCCTTTCTTTGTTTTACAACCCTTGTATCGTAATGTACCATTACAGTACATATGGTGCTACTTTACTGCACGAGTGCGGTAATCAGCAGATTACGTGCATATGTCGAAACTTTAAAGAGCCATATGTACTGTAAAACGTTGTACGATACACGTGCGAACAGGTAATTCGCAACTCGTGTCGATTTAAAACACTCCCTTCGGTCGAATTTATCACCACTCGTTGCGATTTTCCTGTTTTCTGCACTTGTATCGTAATGTACTATAAAGCGTTACGACATTTTAATTTCTTAGTTATTGATTTTAATTGACTTTGTATTTATTATTATTTTGATCTTTAAATGGCATTGAAATTTCTTAAATATTGATTGTGTTATTTATTATTTATCTTTTGTAATGACTATTCTAATTTGACATATGAATGCAAGAGAGAATCGCCCCTGACAATGTTTGCACGCCTGCATGGAGACTGAATACACAGGATCTGTAATACTTATAATATCATCTTCACAGCTGTATTCTGAGCAAATAAATTCTTTGTATCAATAAATGATGTTAACTTACCCCTCAACTAGCACCATTATTTGGTCATCCCCTGCTTGGCGCGGCGCTCCCACTGCGCGCGCATGTGCAGGATCCCCTTGAACTGCGGCGACGCGTCCGCCTCCCCCCCACCTTCCTTCTCCCTCGCTCCCTCCTTCTCCTTCTCCCCCTCCGTTTCTATCACAGCACTCTCCCGCTTCTCTTTCTCGACAGATAAATGCCTCTTGTCGTCCTCTTTCCGCCAATGCCGCTTAGTAAGAGTGTCGGCTTTGTACGCCATGGCTTCCGATTTGGTCATGTTTTTGATGTCTTCTCTGTCGTTCGACGGGTCAGGGAATGTCCTGTTTCTCAATCTCTTTTCGGGCGTTGAATCGGATACTTCCTTTTTGTATTTGTTCGCTTCAGTTTTGTATACGGGAGCGCTTTCTCTCTTAGGGTTTGATACGCTGTTGATGCTGACGCTCCGTTGGTAGTGCGAGGCTCCGAATTGACTGACGCGAGCCGCGATGTCTACAATCCTGTTTTCTTCATTGGTTTTTGACGATGTATCATCGTTTTCCTTGTCACTATCCCTGGATTTGATGGAAGCGTTAAACTCGTTTTTGAGTAGCTTCGACCTTGTAGCGTTATTGTCAAGCAGATCGTCTTTCAAGCTGTTTGCTTCCGCAATATCTTGGGCCAAAGTCTCGGCCTCGCAATCCTTTAGTTTCAAAGAGCGTCTAGCGAAAACTTTCATTAATTCAGGTTCGTCGTCGTTTCTGCGTTCGCTGCTGCGGAGTTCTTTAGACAACATGACAGGTTTTTTCCTGTACACGACAGTTTCTTCGTTCCTGTCGGGAGTTCTGATGTCGTTGCTATCCGTACTCTGAATCGAACTCTTGCTTCCGAAGCTCGAATGTGATTTTCTATCCATAGATATGTTGTCGTAGATTCTCTCTGTGCTTCCATCAGTGCTTAAGGAGTTCGTCCGGGGTTTCTCTGGTCTGTCTTGCATCTCGACGCTCGTTGATTTGCGTTTGAAAAATGTTTTTGGAGTAGAAGGACTCTGCGGTGTAAGAGGAGGTTGAGATGCAGATTTCTTACCAACGATTGGAGAACTCTTCAATTCTATTTGAGTATTTTCGATCACGGTCTCGACTTTGCTGACGACTGAATTCCTTTGCGTATTCAGAGTTTTGCTTTCAATTATATCGAAAGTTTCAACGTCTTTTTCGCTTTGTGGACTATCAATTTTCTTTGGCGTTATGTTAGCCGTCAGAACTACGTTAGTGGTTGGCTTTGCGTCAACTCTGTTCAGTTGGATTTTGAGGAATTCTGGCACTCCAGGCTTTACAGTTCCTGCTTGCGGAAGTTTTTCGTCACTCTTGTTTATTTTAGGAGCATCATTTTTCACTTGAACTGGAGTATTTTCCTTGTTGATCATAGTAACAGATACATAGTTCTCAGCCTCCTGCTTTTCCTTCTGTATCATATTGTTGCTGATTCTTCCCCCCTGACTCAAAGCGCTTTCTACTGAAATAGTTTTTCTTCTATCTTCTATCTGCTTTTCAGGGCTACTCTTAACACTATCTAAAGAGCTAGATTTGAGTATTGGTGCCATAATAGGCTTTGGCGAACTTATAATATCATCAATTTTAGCCTCTATCTGAGAAATGTCACTGTCGCGCTTATGACTGTCCATAGTGATTTGGATGCTGCTCGAAAAGAGCTTCTTATCGTCATGGAGGTCAGTTTTGAGGCTGTCCAGATAGCTACTATCTGTGCTGGGTAAACTATCATAGTTTGCTTCGGCAGTGCCGTGAAGTATGTTATAGTTCCTGGCAGACACTCTCTTGCTGTAATCATGTCGCTCGCTTACATTTCTCCTGTAATTAACCTCCCAACTTTCGAGCAAAGGCTCTGATATCCCAACGATAGCCGGTAGACTCGGCATCTGGCTCTCCTGAGAGCTGATCGAAGGAGATTCCGAAGCGTAGCGGAAGCTATGCGACTTGCCAATACTGCTTCTAGTCTCCACGTATTCATCTCCCAGCGATCGAAGTCCTGAGTTCACGTAGGCCTCTTCAGTTTTAGAGGCGAGGTGAGCCTCGCGTTTCTCGATCTTTCTATCGCGGAGCTCGCAGACATGGTCGGAAGATCGGTGTATGTGCTTCACATTTTCGGAACTCTGATGCAGAATGTTCTTAGGAGGCGATACTGATGCCGACATAACGTTGTGGTTGAAGTAGGGAATGTTTTTAGGCATACTTCCGCTGTGGAACATGTAGTCACTGTGCACGCTCTTCATTCGGTGAGCCCTGATCGGAGTTTCCTCGTCTGATATCTCGAGAGTTGGCGACAAGTTCTCTTGAGCTGCATTAGAGCGCTCGTTGGTAATAAATGCTTTTGACGAGAACGGGTCGACTAGTCTCTGAACGGAGGCAGGCCTCTTAGACTTGTCGTGGTTCAAACTGAAGGATTCCCTCTTGTCTTCGACAGTTTCTTTGGAGGACGTTCGTTTCGAGCGCTCCATTTTCTCGTTAAAATCGTCGCGACGGCTCAAGCGGTTTTTCATTTCTTGGTTCAGCATTTTGTCGGTTTCTTCGGCGATTTTGAGATCAGTTATATTGTATTCCACGCCCGGCACTTTGGCTGCGCTGTACACGTCTTTGTACACGCCCTCTTGGACATATGCACCTTTATTGTCCATTCGTTTATGCATTTGATTAGCGAAAACCTTATGCCCGGCAGATTTGTGGGTTCTCTCGGCAGGCACTGGTTTATGCCCTTGTCCATGGTCAACGTAAACAAATCCGCTCCGCTCTGTGTCCATAGCTTTATACTGAGCCGAAGACTTTTCTGTTTTAGACTTTTTATTTTCCTGGCATTCGCCATCAGGCTGATCTTTCTTAGATTTCTTGCCACTCTTCCTTAGGAGTAGTCGGCTGAAAAACGAGTCGTCCTTCTTCGACCTGATCACTTCGTTCTCAATTTTCTTCTCCGATTTAGACTTCTTCTCATGGCAAGATTCTTCGGCATATTTAGTGTCAGATCGGTACTTGGTGACGCGTTCTTGGGAGTGGTAGCTATTTATCTGTGTCTCACTAGTGACGTGTGGTTTAGGCGAGTCGTCTCTAAGGTTTTGGCCTTGGGAGCTGGATTTGCTTCGCTTGATGGAGGACCGGGGGGTGTTTTGTTCTGCGATGCTGAGCTTCGCTGGAGATTGTCCGTGTCCGATCATCTGACTAAGTGCGAGGCCGGGGGGAAGTGAGGAGGACTTGAGGCGAGTGTCGGCTGGAGTCTCCAGGACTCTGTGGAGCTCTCGGTTCAACTGCAGATGCTGTGCGTTCACGATCATGTGATGTTTCGTAGTGGTCGATGAAGAGAATGATTCTGGAAGCAAAACAAAAATATTTTAGCGGGTTATAGCAACTTGTAGAGGATACTCTTCACCTTTATAATCGGTCTCGAAGGAACGACTAATGGCGATGAAAGTGGACATTATTTATATGTGAGTTTTTCAGTTCAGTAGGGTGCGTGTTAAATTGGAAAAATCAAGAGAATATTCCTCAAGTGAGGGTTAAAAAAATACATAGCCAAAGATTGTTTTAAGTGCACACGCACAGTAAAACTGATTATGTTTATAATTCGATTGTTAATAATATAATGGACTTCCATAATACGTACCAGTAACAACTTCTGAGGTTTTATGCGTGACTTCAGGAGTAGTGCTTCGTATCATTTCTTCGTTCAGTTCGGGCGTGATTGGCAAGGCTGATGCGGCAATCTGGAAAACGACATTAACCAACATTTAAAACTGTGTTCAGGCACTTCTTGAAATGTGTTTCAAGAGATGCTTAACAAATGGGTGCGCCCGAAAACTTACAAAGCAAACGATTTATTTTACTTTCATAGGTAATATGAGGAGCAGTACAACGTTAGCTGTTATGGGCACGTAATGAGGAGGGATGAATGTCATATTGATATAAGAATGTTAGGGATGAATGTAGAAGGACGAAGAGTGATTGGAAGGCCCAGAAAGCGATGGATGGATTGTGTGAGAGAGGATATGAGAAAGAAAGTAGTAAGCGCTGAAGTGACAAATGATAGAGAGGAATAGAAGAAAACATGTTGCCGACCTTGCATAAGCGGGATAAGGGTAGAGAGATGATGAGGTAATGTTGCGATTAGTGAACCTAAACTTCAAATTAGACGAAAAAAATGAAAATCTGCGAGCTGCGACATCATGCCATAGCGGCCTATGTGTGTGTGGTTATATTGACGTGTGTGTTATTCGAATTTCGAATACCTATTGCCATACTTCACATTAACTTATGCTTAACTCTTAAGGCCCTTTTGCATTCAGTCTTGGTACTATAATTGCTTTTTTTGTATGAAAAAGAAAAAAAAATGTTTTTCTATGGGTAAGTGTTACACGACTATATGCCTGAAGGAACGGAAATCAATAAAAACACCCTGTATAATGATTCAAAATTGGTAGATTACTTGTTTGACACTAACTATGAGTTCAACGCATAATAAATTGCACTTTTGTATCACAAACTGTGTAGCATAGCGCCATCTACAGTCGGAGGCATGTGCTATTTTAACTTTTCAAGTCTTATTTGGGTTGTTCCGAATCACGCTCACAGCGCTCAGAGCGCGCTCACGGTCGGACCGATTCACGCTCACAGCGCTTACACGAGATTACGTGACGTCATTGATGACGTCATGGACGGCGCTCACGGTGCTCACACTCCCAGCCGTAAGCACCTTGAGCGCAAAAGTCAAGTTGACGTTTGACACGTTATGACATCTCATTATAGGCGCGAAAAAACAAAACTTCACAGGTTATATTAGTTTATTTATTACTATAATATAATAATCACTTATTTCACTATCTCCTATGCTCTTCAATTTGGTCCTGAAACATGTCGTTCCTAAACTGCTTTCACAGGATTCCGGAATTGAACTAAACGGAAAACATAGGCTGATAGTGTTGACCCTATCTGCCTATGATTTCTACTCGTCTACGCAGACTTTGGTTTGCTAGGCGAAAACCGAGAAAAGGTGGAAAAGTCAGCTCGAGAATGTTGGATCAAGAAGCAGCTAAAGTGGGGCTCAGGATTAATCATGGAAGACGGAATACCTCCACATGCGTTTCAGAAACAGTCGTGCCAAACGAGAAGTCCTACTTGTAGGGGAAAGAAACCTCTTACAAGGGAGTGTCCAAATTAATACCTCGGATGCATTGTCACTGATACGCATGCTAGAAAGAATGAAATTAACATCCGTATCCAGAACACCTAACGCTGCAGCGTTGCTCTGAACAGAGTGTTGGCGTCCAAGCTCCTCAGTAAACGATCTAAACCTCGGATATATAAGATCGCAATCCGCCCCATCTTAATGTATATGGGTGTGAGGCCTGGACGCTAACAGTTAGGGAGGAGCACAGCCTGTTAGGAGGAAAACGTATAAGGTGTTCCGAAAAATCCTGGGACCAGTGAAAAGAGACGATGGGAGTTGGATGATACGTTAAAATGCTGAAATAGAAGAGCTGGCGGCCGAACCAAATATTATGGGTGAAACCAAAGCGCATCGTCTTCGCTGGCTTGGTCACTTCGAGAGGATAGGAAAAGATCGACAAGTGAAGAGAGCATACTTGGGCTGACCGACCGGACGGCGTCCTGTGGATCGCCCCAAGTACCGCTGCAAGGATTTGGTGGACGAGGACCTGTGTGAGCTTGGAGCCGGTGCAAGCTGGCGAAAAATAGCGCAGGGCCGAGAAAAGTGGCGTGCTCTTATCTCGGAAGCCAATACTCATTTTGGGTCGTCGTGTCAGCCTAGTTAGTTAGTTTTATATTAGTTAGTTGCAGATTGCGATTAATTTCAATTATCTACAAATCAAAAACCCAGCCCAGAATTTCCTACTAGGATTAATTGACGAAATCAAAATTCAAATTCAGTTGACGTTGACATGAACATGACAGTGAACACGCTTATGACTGGTCCGAAACAAAACACCACTTACGCGGCCTTGAGCGCGCTAACTGATTCGGATCGGCCGTTAGCACTGTAAGCGTTGTGAGCGTTGTAAGCGTGATTCGGAACACAGCCATGGACTGTAGCGTACCTATGATATTTTACGTCTTATTTGTCTGCCAGGTTTAACCTATATTAAAAAAGAATGATGTTTGTAGCTGAACCGAGCTAATTTATTTGAAGCATACTTACAGGATTAGTTTTCTTCCGCCTAGGCGCGCCGTGGGTCCGCCGCGGGCGCACCGCCATCTTGTGGCGCGCGGCCGAGTGCGACAGCGGCGCCACGCCCAACGCCGGCTCCGACAAGTCTGCAAATGACGACAGATGGCGTTAATAGTAGATTGAGGTCTCAGGATATGTCAAATGGTGGTCAAATGTCACTCACTGTACGGCTATCATAAGACGGCGCGCGAGCTATCCGTCTCTTTCCGTGTGTACCCATTAGATAGAGACGGATAGTCTATCTCGCGCGCCGTCTTGTGCTAGCCGTGCTGTTTGAGGGTGACGCGGGTTTATTTTTTTAATTAGAATAATGTGGTGGAAATGAGCGTTCCACGCCCAGCGGCGCCCGCGTAGGTACCCCGCGCGGTATACGAGGTTAAGCAACGTCGGCCCAGGTCAACTCGTGGATGGGTAACCACTTTGAGTGGTTACTAACTAAGCACTCCCGTGCTTTGGAAGGTTAAGCCAAGTTGGAGGCCTTGGGCCGCTTGAGAACTTCTGTCATTCAAATTGCCCACTCACTTGACACTAGAAGGTAAGATGGCAGTCGCTTCCGTAAAAACCAGTGCCTACGCCAGTTCTTGGGAGTGGACCCCGGGTATCCTTCAGGATGCTTGTGACCTTCAGGATGTGTTATGACGACCTGTTTAGCCTAGTTGGTAGTGACTCTGCCTCCGAAGCTAGAGGTCCCGGGTTCGAATCCCGGCCAGGGCATTTATTTGTAAATTTTTCACGGATATTTGTTCTTGGGTCTTGGATGTTTTCTATGTATTTATCTAGATAAGTATGTATATCGTCGTCTAGTACCCATAGTACAAGCTTTGCTTAGTTCGGGACTAGGTCAATTTGTGTAAGATTGTCCCCCAATATTATATTATACACTATATTATGCAACTGTACTGTGATGGGATAACGCTAAGATGATGATGATGTGATGAATAATGTGGTGAATATTATGCGATACCTGAGATTATGGCATATAGTGGTCGCTCCGGTAGGAGTGATCGGTCATGCGAGTGGTGGTGACCGCTGCTGCTGTCACCTCCATCTCGAACGAGGCCCCATTATAACTCTGCTGTATAACTTACTGTATACGTCCGATTGGTCGCTCCGGTTGGAGTGGTCGTGCGAGTGGTGGTGACCGCTGCTGCTGTCCTCGTCCATCTCAGACGAGCCCACGCTGAGCAGAGAGCCGTCGCTGCAGGATGAATGCGATATTCCTGCATGGTGCCGCTGAAAACAAAAAAAAAACAATTCAATACAAAATACCGGGTATGTTCCAAAACTACGACCACCGAACAAGACCACCGTGGGGATGGGCAGTAGCATCCCTGGAGTGGGGCGATTATGGCATATACCCCCCGTGAATTTGGGGGAGGCCTATATCCAGCAGTGGACGTCCTTTGGCTGATATGGTGGTGGATGGTGGAATGATGCATTATTTTTTCTGCTCATGAAGAAAAACATTACATGAAGTTTAACCTAGGTATAAAAAATTTTTTGCCAAACAATAGTTGTTACACAAAACACTGTAAATAAGAGGGGAAACCCCATAAAATTGGGGGAGGCCTATGTCCAGCAGTGGACGGCCTTCGACTTATATGGTGGTGGTAGTGGAAGAGGTGATTTATCTGTATTACTGGGCACTTTTCACAATGTCAGCAAAACGGAGCATTGGTCGCTAGAAATGTTATTGTTGTATGTTTGTGGAAAACACATCAGAAAAGAAACCAATTCTTTTTTGGCGGGCTCTAACTTTCTCAGGTACAGTCACCCACAAAATTGGCTGCAAAATTTGCTTTCTATTTCTATCTTATTGCCTAATGTAATATCACAGTTGTTGGATCTCCAAATAAAATAAATAAATAAAAATGGTGTACCTTTCTACTCTATTATTTATACATTAAGGTTCAAAGTGACGGAACACCTTCTTGACTTATAGGACACTCTAAGCTACTTATACCTGTATTCCTCCTTACACACACTCCCGAAACCCGATCAAAGCGTAGCACTAATAATAACATATATAAGAAACAAAAGACCCATAAAATGCTGAATAAACAGATTTATAAATATTATAAATATGTAACATCATAAAACTACTTTTAGGCAAATTTCTTTTCCATTGAAGACAATGAATTGCACAATATACCACGAGTAGGTACCTACCGGATGCGGATAGTTATCCGCAGTATAGTTATACGTTTCGTGGATGCTTGTTGGAGCGTGACGTTTGCATCATGAGAGCGTAAGAATTACTACTACTTTAGTTAAAACGGATTATAGCAATACTACTGCAACGCAATGTAATAAAATATAACTAAAATAAGTTAATACTAGAAATACTAATTTTGTATAATTTAGTTAAGCTTAAGACATGTTGCAGTGCCCTTGCAGGGTTTCATAGTTGAACTACAAAAATGTACCACCTTCTGTATACCTATGAAAGCAAGCAACAAATACTGAAATACTGAAATGTATGGCCCTAAATTGTAGGGCCTTTGAGATATATGTGCCTCTTTTTACACCATCGTGATATGAGAAAGAATTGAGTGTCACATAATGTAATATTTTTGTTCAATCCAGACTATCAAGTGTTTAGTATTACCAAAATAATTGTATTTACATTTGACGTAAAAATGTACATGTAAAAACTGATAACACAAAGTAATACAAAGTAAATAAAAAATAAACATAGCGATTACTCAGATAACCTGCCACGTGCCCTTCCACGCTTCCTTAAACAATCCCTAAGGAAGCGTCCTTTTAAATATTTGCTCCTGTTACAGGGCCCAACCTATAAAAAATATTATTTAGTCAGTATTATGCTGGGAAGTTGTTCGTTACCGTTCGGAGTAAAGACATTAAATATTTCCTTGATTAAAATTAAAAATAATCATGGACATTCGCTAACGCGTATCTCGAACGTTTTACCCAAACATGTAACTTATAATTAAAAGTTTTAAAAAGTTACGTAATTTGATACTCCGCAATCAGCGCCAACGTTAGCGCCAGCCTTTCTTTGTTTACGGTAATTTTCCAATATTTTCTCAAACTGTAGTACAGTCACTAGTATTAATGATATGGATCACGGTCCGAAATAAATAATTTCAATTCAATTCAATTCAATTAATATCTGCCAAAATAAAGATAGCGAAAATATCTGGCACGTCCTAACGGCCCTAGAAATATATTCGTGTCAGATATTTATGCGCGCTTTGTTGTGGCAGATATTGGTGCTGGTGACTGTACCATCGCCAACACAGTTTTAACTGACCATTTGTGCACTTTATTCTCATTGTAATAAGGGTCAAGAACGGTCAGTGTGTTGGCGTTTGTACATACGTAATGTACGCACTTCTTCATTTTCTAATGGACGATTCACACCGAACGGCTGCCTGGAGTCGGCACTCATCCCACTAGAGTCAAAGCAATTCGAACCCTCGATACAGAAGTCAGATTTCATATGTGGCGTGCGCACCGTCTCCGGCCGTTTGGTATGAATCGTCCATTATAACATCCATTCAAAAGGGAACATTTGCTTTAATGAAAATTCAATCTATTTCCTGGCTTTTAAATTAGCCTGACAGTAACAACTTGATTTAGTTCCTCGTGTTTCCCACAAATTGTTCAATAAGGATGTGTAATCTGCTAATTCAAAACTATGATTGGAAATTTAATAGCCAATTAAATGATCGCTTCCATTCGAACCATTTTGTTAATACATTTTTGATGATCGTATGTAGTTGTGAGCGTATTAGGTTTGCACGATTTATGGTGTACGGACCGTACGGTCGGACGTAAAAGTCAGCGATCGCGGCAATAAAACAAGAAAACAATATGTAAAATTAATAAATAGTTGACGATAATCTCAAACGATTTCCTCTCTCCTAATTAGTTCCCCACTGTCGTGTTTTAGTGCCCGTTCAATATAGTAGATCCGTTTTATGATTTACATGAAGGATTGACCGAGCGGGAAGTGAAATTTACAACTAATCTGACACAACCTGCGTGTGCTACAAATACAAATATCTTTATTTCGCTTAAAATGTGGTTCATAGCAGGTGTTTACAACAATTGGTATCATGTTTCACACATTTTACCAGCATCTGGCATGCAAAATATAAACATAATTATACTGTGGTATAAATACCGTGCGTCATATACAATTTTCAATTTAAAATCAGTATGACGGAAGCAAGAATTACAAATATTAATGTCAAAATTAAGTTAATAAATAAAATAAATCAAAATGTTAAAATTAATATGTCAGTGGGCAAAAGCTAGTAAAATAAAGTGACAACTATTTTTCCTATTGTGACAATTGTTTGAAATAATCAAAATATTCGCTAACTGAGTAAAGTAGTAAGTACAGTCCATGAGCTCTTAGATTGGAACACCAACCTTGATCCTGGCAATGTTTATCTATCGAGCTATCTACGAGTATTCACTCAGTATTTATCTACTGCTGTGCAACTTAGCTTAAGGTCCTTATAACGTTACTCTCCTCGATCCTGAACCAATCTTATTTACACCACTCGCAATCCGGCAGATATCGTCCGACTCCGACCACCAAAGCTAGTGGTCTGCCCCCTCGTCACCATGACTCACCATTCAGTAACCCGTTTACTGTTTAGTCCATCTCCCGTCATTGCTTCTCGTCAAGTGTCCTGCCCACCTCCACTTTAATTGTGTTATTAGTTTTTCGACATCCGCTACTGTCGTGCGGCGTCGGGTCAAAAATCGTTGAAAGTATTTATTAATGTACACCAATATTAGAATTATTTTAAAAATAAACCGGTTTTTTATTTCACTCAACTATTTATAAAATCATTTCTAAGCGGTGTCAACCCTAGCGTCGTTCGGCCGGCACGTGCGGCCAACGACCCGCATGTCAAGGTCGCTCTATTGTTAAATTCGGAAGATGAGTATCTGTCCGAAGAACTCTATTATCAGGGTAAATAGGGTAGGGACAGTGCGGCCGTTAGGAGCAGTTGTGACGTCATCGGTAATAAGTAGTCGTTCGGACGCAGGGTTGTACAAAACGTCTTTCTTTGTTTTGACATGTGATTAGCATCATTCCTATATTATTCGTTTGAATAGATAGATAAATATGCGTGTCTAAGTAAATTAATGAAAAAAAAACCGGCCAAGTGCGAGTCGGTCTCGCGCACCGAGTGTTCCGTACAAGTAAAAAAAAACAGATTTATTAAGGTACTGGTATTTTCTGGTAAAATATACGTAATGATAAACAAATCACTAAATTTCAAGTTGATATGTCAACGGGAATTCAAAAAAAATCTTCGGAACAAAATGTTTGACAGACGGACACGCAAGTGACAGCAATAGGGCTCCAATTCCTCCATATCCCAAACTTTCATGATCTAAGTAAGTACATATATTCTATTCAAGAAAGAGTTGTTTAATTTTCTAGTTAAGAAATCATATTATTCCATAAAATAGTATTTAAATGATTACGACATAAAATAATAAACTACTTTATTACGAACTTCATTATTAAGTATATATTTTTCATTATGAAAAATATTATTATAATTTATTTCTCTTTTAAAAATAAGTACTAAGTGTTTTAGGTATTCAAGGTACTCGTACAACGTGCTCTTAATTGATCCGTTCCTATGTAATTCATACCTAATATTACACACTATTATAAATAGACTCAAGTGGTCGGCAATATATATGAATTTAAACATCCATAAACATAACAATGACGGTCGTAACTTGACTTAATTTGTCGCGCGAAGTAATTGCCGGCCTGACTTTACGTTAAACGTGTTGCCGCGACGGCGAGGCGGCCCCGACTTAGAACGGCGGAGACCGGCCGACACGTCAATCATTTAGCGCGTAGCACAAGCGGCTGCGCACACATCGCCGCGTCTATGTGTGCGTGAGCCGCGGATGTACCTTTTGTATGGAGTGTCCTTACCCGGTATACCCTGCTATTATAGTATAATCTGTGGTCGGGTTTTAGAATTTGGGACACGAATAACAAGGGAGATTCCTAATATGGCTCCTATCGGCAAAGGAAATGAACTATACCTTTTTATTTTAAAATATATACGTGTTCATTTTCCTTGAGTACATCTCCAGGTCGCGGGAGTCCGCTGGATGCAGGTGGCGAAGGAGCGGTCATTGCAGCACTCTTTGAGGGAGGGCATGTTGTTTTTTTAATACCACGTCGGTGGCAAACAAGCGTACGGCCCGCCTGATGGTAAGCGGTCACCGCAGCCTATGGACGCCTGCAACTCCTAGGGGTGTCACATGCGCGTTGCCGACCCTTTAAGAATTTATACACTCCTTTCTTGAAAACCCATACTGCAAGGAGCTTATTCCACAGTCGGAGCGTCCGGGGGAAAAATTCCTCTGAAACCGTACCGTACGCGACCATTTAGGATCTAAGTTGTGAGGATGAATGCCCTGCCGACGGCGAGCGGTGCGATGGTAGAAAGCGGCCGTGGGCCTCATGTCGAATAGTTCTTCGGAGCACAACCCATTGTACAAGCGAAAGAACACGCACAAGGTGTCCAGCAGTGGATGTCGCTCAGCTGATATGATGATGATGATGACACCTATTACCAGCCTAATAAAGTAACGTTACTATGTCTGTTTACCTTGATTCTGGCACTGATGTACCTCCTGCGCGGCGGCCTCTTCACAGCCTCCTCCGTCGACTGTGTCACGTATAACATCATTTTGAAGCTTTATTCGTTTTGTCACAGCATCATTTTTATCACAGTTCCATTGCACTTTTGTTTTGTTATTTAATTGTCTATTATGTACATTTATCACTATTAAGTTAACTGATATTTTGTTAAACAAATGAGATTACTTTTGCACACAAAAATCAAACAGAGTCGAAAGTACTTATACCGTAGTTATCGCATATAACGGTGATGTTTTTTACAGATATTGAGTGAACGAATATTACATAATATACATACGTCTAATGCACATGATCTTAATTTACCCATAAATAATAAATAAAAATTAGGGGACAATCTTATTTACACAAATTTAACTACATAAGCTCAATAAGGCTTGTGTTATGGGTACTAACTACGACGATAAATAAATACAATATAACCAATTAATCATGATGCATGGTGGCTGTAAGATAAGTTATCAGATATCTATCTACATTCGGAGAGGATAAATACGCCAAATTCAGAGAGAAATTGATAAGCTACACCGAAGTCCGTTTGATCTTAGTCTCACGTTTTTTTTCTTTTTTTATGAAATAGGAGGCCATCGAGCAGACAAATCGCCTGATGGTAAGCTATTAGCTCCGCCTATAGACACCCGCAACACAAGAGAGGTTGTAAGGTTTTTAGATTAAATATGTAACCATATGAGCTTTTAACATTGCCACCGCTATGGTCCCTTTTCCGATGACGCGCGGTCTCTTTCAAGATTAAGATGCATTGTTAAAAGTCAGATAAGATTCATCAGTATTGCGTCAATGCCAATGTCTACGATAAGAGATTATGTTATGGTTGCTAACACAAGATTAACAAGAAATTTTCGAACTCTATCGAGTCAACTTTATGTAATACTGTAACAGATAGTTTCATGTTTGATAATGTGTTAATATGTACCATTGAAGATGTAAGCATTTTATGTTTAAGAAGAGGGATTTAAAAACGGTAAAATAAAAAAGTTTTTTGATTGTAACTAGGACAAGACCTGTTTAGCCTAGTTGGTAGTGACTCTGCCTCCGAAGCTAGAGGTCCCGGGTTCGAATCCCGGCCAGGGCATTTATTTGTGCATTTTTCACGGATATTTGTTCTTGGGTCTTGGATGTTTTCTATGTATTTAAGTATGTATTTATCTATATAAGTATGTATATCGTCGTCTAGTACCCATAGTACAAGCTTTGCTTAGTTTGGGACTAGGTCGATTTGTGTAAGATTGTCCCCCAATATTACAAGAAAAAAAATTCCAACACTGCGTGTCAGCGGTTGAAAAACATGAAACTTTTATATTGCAAGCCTATGCAAAATATAAAATAAAAGTATTGTGAAACATTTTGTGAGCTGTGGTCACCTATAAGTGGCTATATCTTTGTTATATTTTAGTATTTCAGTCATATGTTTTGTTTTAGATGAATTATCCATTGGTGGTCCTTAAATAAATAAAATAAAATAAATTTTACGTTGCGTTATGTTATTCGCGATCGATGTGAATGAAATCAATACGTGAATACAAATTAAAGGGAAAAATTGAAATTTTTTATGCTCCGAGCAGGATTCGAACCTGCGACATCTGGCATACGCGGCCAATCGCTCTAGCCTCTGAGTTATCGGAACAACGAAGCTCGTCCACGAAATCCTTCACTAGTTCCCTCTTACAACGCCTTAGGGAGGCGTACAGCGACATCTACCGTAGAAGACTTAGGCTTCTATTAACGGCACCAACGTCTAAAATTACATTGAGAAATCGTCAGTAACGATGCGCCATCCCATACTAAACTAATTTTGTACTAAAGCAGTGTCGCAGGTTCGAATCCTGCTCGGAGCATTAAATTTTTTAATTTTTCCCTTTAATTTGTAATTTTCGTTAGCAGCGTTACTGCTTCAGTACAAAATTAATACGTGAATAATTAATTAGTGCCAATTTTGATACGCTTAACCAGCCAGTGGTGGTGTCCAAAGGGATTTTAAGGAAGTACGGTTTTAATTTTAAAGTATAGTAAGCAACAGAAGCTTGGGTAGTACAGTACGCATATGAAGACTTCATAAGCTTGAGATGATGATTGGATGTTTGCCAAAATCTAAAAACACATCAGGATGCGCTGTGTTGGGAGTAACGGACCTGCAAATGTCTCTAGCGGTCAACACAACGAATGCTCAAGTCGATAAAGGGTCGGCAACGCGTGATTCTTTTGGAGTCGCAACGCAACCGTCCATAAACTCACGGTGTCTTCTTGCCATCAGGCAAGTCGTAAGCTTGTGTCAAAAGTTACTATATCGTTTGTCTGTGTCGTGGTCGTGTCTGTGCTTTGGCTTTTCATATAATGAATTTAACTCATATTATTAAAAAAAATCTCAATGTCAAGGCGCAGCACAAAACGTAAAACCCCGGAGAGTTACTACAAAATATATACAGTGTTCAGTTATTTTTACCCGGTGATGCAACAGGGTGTGAACGTGTGAATAAACGAATGTAAATGGCTTCTGATACAAATTACATTAGCGTTTCTTAATTACGTTAGAACTGTGTGGTGTTGAGTAATTGGTTGTGTGGGAAGGTCAAGGTACGAATTTTAAAACTTAATGTTGTTCAAAAACTACGAAGAAATATTGGGTTGTTTTGGACAACGGTAAGATTTAATTGACTATCTCTCTATCATCTGGTTTTCAGAATAACAGAGACACGAAACAACAGATTTTATGGGTCACGTCATATTTTGAGTATAAGTATTAGCGTGAGTTTTACGGACTTGAAGCAAAAGAACTAACAAAAAGTCAACGGCAATGCAGGTGGGACCTTATTGAGTATGAAACGTGTCAAAATTTCGTTACGTAAGAATTACAGGTAACTGTTTCAGCGCAGTGCCCCAGGAAAGAGGACATTGACTTTGGAAGCGAGAGCACGCCGCCTTTCCCGATCCTGCGCCGCTTTCTGCCAGTTCTCGACCCGAATCTGACGCAGATCGGCATCCGCACTGTGTCCCCAGCGATACCTGGGCTAGCCAACTGGGCGGCGACCACTCGGTCGGACCAAAATATGCTCTCCGGGGGGATCAACCCGCCAGCGGCCTGGCCGCGGCGGTCAATAGTAAATTTGTCATTAGCTGCCAAATTTACTATTGACCGCCACCGGAGGCCGCGCTAATGTGATTCAGCCGCGCTACCGCGAACTTCGAAAATCGAACTTCGTATCGTACCGTCCCTTTCCGTCATATAGAGAGTATGAGTATAGTGTATAACACGAGAGTGAAAGGGATGGTACGATACGAAGTTCGATTTTCGAAGTTCGCGGTAGCACCCCTGGGCTTATACGAATAACTAACTATATCTATTTTTTTTGGAAAATGACATTTAGATCAACTTTACGCATGCTCGCAAACGTTACCTACCTCACCACTGACCCATGTTTTTGACAAGAATATACTGTACGATTAAAACAGTAAGCCAAAAAAATGCATTCTACTTTTGAATTTTAATGTGCTATAACATTAAAGTCGAAAAGTGATAATACACTTATCATTACACTATTACTAGTGTAACCTATGTATGATGTAGGTATATCACCTCGACCACCATTTCCCTGTGAACTATATCAACGTGTTATATATACCTATACGTTTCATCCAAGCAGGAAGAGGGGAACTGTCAATCCGTCCCACCGAGTTAACCTAAAAAGGTCCTAAACACTTAGACATTAAGAATGATATTAGTCCTTCCTTTTCACAGTGTTGCAACCGGTTCACATAAAGACATGCAATTTATTGATTTGTAAATAATATAAGTAATTTGAGCTTTAGTAAGTATGGAGTTGAGTTGAAAATTGTCTGGCGAAGCGACCGGAATGATTATTTTTGCGGTGGGGAAACTATTCGAAGGTTAATTTACTTTTTAAACGAATGATCTGGTGACCATATTAATAATAGATGTAGTTCAAGAATAATGTTAAACAATGTTTTGTGTATGTATATCGTCATCTAGTACCCATATAGTATAACCTTTGCTTAGTTCGGGTCGATTTGTGTAATATTGTCCCCCAATATATATAATAGGGAACTTAGTCTATTTGTACAACCCTAGAATTTCTCACTGATCAACATCAAATATGGCGTCGTAAACTGTCATCCCATAGAAACTTGTCAAACTTTCCATAGAATCGGATTGTAACACAGCTTATAATCACAGACGAAGTTTGGTTCAACCCAGCAGTGGGACAATAAGGGTACGTTGCAACCGCACTTAACGAGTATATCTCTTTCTTTAGAATGGAGTAAGTACCTACAGGCCAGGAGTTATGGAACAGTCTTCGAGTTCGGGTGAAATCGTTTATTTTGGCATAAGTTTATATAATATCAATCGAGAGAAATACTGACATGAAAATAGGGATGTTGACTGATAGTCAAATCAGCAACTTTTAATGAAACGTCAAAAACGCTCTGTTAGTATGAAGTTTAGGAAATAGCAACAAGTGAAGTCACGCCTTTTCTACGATCAAATAGAGTCCATTTATTGTTCATGTTCTATTTAAAAATCTTTAAAATAGAAAAAAAATCGGAGAAGCGTGATTTTTCCGAGTATTTTCTTGAGATTTATTTATTGGTAATGTAAGAGTAATTTATTTTTTATTGTTGCCAACATCCCAATTGTTATAAAGTGCTCACAGACAGCAATCCTACTATCCGGTGACTTACGATTTGGACGTTGTAAACACACAAATAAAGAATGTATGCACTGAACACATAAATGATACACTGAATTGACTGATAAACTAGTCATTTCACTCCAAGATAACATCAGAAAACATCTCAAATCTTATCGCACTCGGTCTGATTATCTCCGAAGTTTAATATATACCTAATACCTGTTCCTATAGATCAAATAACCACTTTTTAAGAAGATGAAGAAAAAACGTTTATTCGTAGCATAGCACAGATATAGTATAAGAAAACGGAGTAATATTGACAATACACAAAACATCAGGCAGGCTAAAAGTTTGTTTGCCACCGTCGTACTATAAAAAATAAAATATAAAGTTAAACGTTAATTCAAATAATTTTTAAGAAAAAAAAACCGACTTCAAATGGGGGAGGCCGGTGAAAGATTATTATACTTAGATGGTGCACTCTTAGATTCCTTACAATAAAATAAATAAGTATGTTTATAATGGTAGAAGACTAAGTACCCTCAATTCCTCATGGAATCATGGAAAAACCTTGCTTGCTTGAAAAACAAAATGAAGAGAACAAATCGCCAAACTTGAACTACGCGTCGTTGAAGAGTTCCGTTCTGATCATCATCAGCAGTTCCACTTCATCAAATGTCACTTTTATGAATGAAAATGCTTGATTAGTTCATGAAAATACTAAAATCACTATTTATCTGCCTTTCACATTTGAGGAGTTCCCTCGATTTCTAATGGATCCCATCATCAGAACTTGAGCATGACAAAAATTAATCGTGAAAATAGAACTTGCCTCACAAACACAGCTAGGAGGACAAATCGCCAAACGTGAACTTTTCGTCGTTAAAGAGTTCTGTTCTGATCATCATCAGCAGTTCCACTTCATCAAATGTCACATTTTTTGATGAAAATGCTCGATTAGTTGATAAAAACACAAAAATCACTATATAAGTATGTTTGCCTTTAAGATTTGAGGAGTTCCCTCAATTTCTCATGGATCCCATCATCAGAACTGCGTTTTGACAAAAACGGGACCAACTTGGATATATATACTTACAATCAAAAAAAGAATTTTTCAAATCGGTTAAGAAATGACAGAGTTATGGAGTAACAAACATAAAAAAAAAACATACAACCGAATTGATAACCTCCTCTTTTGAAATCTTGAAGTCGGTTAAAAATGAAAAGAAACTGCCATGAAATAGTCCCGACTCAGCATAGTACCAACCTGAATGATCAACGCTGGTCTTCCGTCGGGGCCCGACTGAGGCGAACAACATACTCATACTCATTTTATTGATAAAATATAAAATTTTACATGTCACAATTATTAGATAATTAAAGTCTGTCATAGCTTACATTACGAAAACCATTATAAATAACATAGAAATAGAATGTTTTACATTAAATTGTCATTGGACTTATAAAATTCTGACATGTTATAAAACGCCTGGGCGGTAAGCCATATTTTCAATTTGTTATAAAAGGATGGATCACTATAAATATTTTTTATGTCATCGGGTACTTCTTCATACAAGTACAGACTGCTTAATGGTAAGCAGATTCCGTAGCCTATGGACGTTTGCGATTCCAGAGGAGTCAATTTGCTGATATTTTAATCATTTGACGATTAGTTGTGCCCACAGCTAAAGACAAATGCAGAGGAGTGATAATGAAACTCAGTGACTTTATATTTATTATTATTGGGTGCTGCTATTATTGGGTTATTACTGATCTAAGGTGTAACGTTTTAGAACGTGAGTAAGTTTGATTTAAATATCATTTTCCATTCTAAAAGTGACAGATACAATACAATACAAATACCCTCAGATAGTATCTAACGTAAGTCTCAACTCGCTGGTCCCATTAACTCAAACAAGCACGTCCTAGGGAGCTCTGGCGACCTTCACTCACCATTTACTACCACTACCAGGAACAACATATTTACGTACAGAGCAAGCACCAAAACTTATTTGCTTATAGTATAAAACAACGAAAGGGTTAAGGGTACGTTTCCACGCCAGACCGCACGTTTTACCGCAAAGCTTTCTCTGATCCGCTGTCTACGCCAACCGTAAGGTACTTTAATCAACAAATAACTATCGGAAACGTCACATTCTGAAGAGTATTTCCACTAACAATCACTTGACACAAGACGATCATTAAACCGTCGTTACCACTCATAGTGACGCAAATACATTTATTGAGGCGGCCTGTGTCATGTTCGTGACATAAAAGATAACACGAGTATCGATCAAATATTATGCGATTAATATTATATGAAGTGGTGCTGATACTCCTAGCACGTAGGAGCTTGTTTTATACATGTTATAATATAGACTGGGTCACATGTTTGCATATGTATCCAGAATATCCAAATACGGACAAACAGATGACTGACAAAATTAAACGGGTGTAGTTTTTGCCGAATTAAATAAAAGGCATGCGTTAACTAAATAACTAAACTAATCGATACAATTAAACTTCTGAAAGTATACATAATAAGTGCTTAGACGCCGACGTGAAATCAATGCAATTCAAGAAAACAACAATTTTATACAAAGTGACAGTCAAGACGGACTGACGTCGCTGTCAAAGCGTTAATTAGCCTGCACTGCACATGAATGCATTCATTTCATATTTACTTAATCGACAACAAATCTAATAATGTCAAGCGGTCACGAATCTTCTTTGCGGTTGCGTTAAGTATTTTTGTAATCAATAAAATTTTATTGTTAATATGCTTTTTAAGTATTACGAATTCCGATGTTGTTTGCTAAGTAGTTTTAATTGATTCAAATTATTGATTAGTTCTGTAAAATATGGCTCAAGGCTTGACTTTAGTAATGGTACTTTCCAAATTTCTGGTATTCAATGACCTGTAATAATGGCTATAGCTGCGAAGTCAAGTCTTAGGGTGGTATTCCACTCGTCCAATATCTTTGTCAAATCTTTGATCAAAGTTCTTTGACAGAGGCCCATTTCACTCATCCAATATCTTTGTCCAAGTATTTTTTTTTCATACGTAGCCATATTGATTTAACTGTCATCGGAATCTTTGATCAAATGTCGGGGTCCCATGCATCCAAGTTGGATGAAATCATCCAATTTCTTTGATCAAATGTATACTGGACAAAGATATTGGATGAGTGGAATACCTCTCTTAGGTCCACCTTCCAACATAATAAAGAGATGTCTATTAGAGACTACCAGATAGACAAATTCTTTTGTATGATTTTGTGTATCTTACAATATGTCAGTTTTTGAAGTTACCATATTCTTGTATATATAACTCGTCGGCCAAGTTGACTTAACCACCCGCTTGGTTTGATGCATATTTTAATCGAGGAGGTTATATACACACTTGAAATTCTAAGGGTTTTTGAGGAAGGCAGAAAATCTGAGAGCACTGCAGACTAAAGCAATTTTTGATGGTGGTCAGGTGATCAGGACCCTCAGTCGTAAGATTTCGACGAGGAAGAAGATAATTATACTTTCAAATTAGGTAGAGTTACATTCGGTTGAATACAATAGCACCTGTTAGCTGAAGCAGCGTTGTTGAAAAGTTGATCAAGTTTTATATAGCTCCTGTGAGTTTGGGACATATTCTTCGGCACCTGTCTAAAAGAACCGCCGCTGCGAAACCGTCTGAAACATGTCGAGCGATATTCGACCTTAAAGACGTGCGTGACCCGTTTCATTATATTTTAAGTTGATGAAGTTTTTAATTTTATTAGTTTTGTTTTAACATTAGTAAAAAAGGGGCAAATAAAGAGAGAAAATATTACCATCTTAAAGTCATAATGTCACTGATATAAGATTGATTTTCACCAGGGCTATGGAAAAAGTTTCACTATATCAACCTATAATTAAAATAATAATACATATAATATGGATCATAAAGATTTTAGATACTTGCGATATTCAGTTCCAGCGTTATCTTTACAGGTAACTGTTAAACAATTGAACCGTGGAAAGTATAGAAAGCGTGCGCCGGAGTTGAATCGGTGACAGTTTTTGCTTGACCCGTTACTAGTACGGAGTTGTGCATTGTTAAAGGTCAGTTGTAAATGGTCAGGTCATGATGTTTTCTGAATATTTTTATGTTAACATAAGGTTCAAGGGGTGACACTTGCAATCTTATTTATTTATTAAAAAAAAAAAACCTTACAATACAAAAGGCGGACTTCATGCCATAAAGCATTCTCTACCGGCGAACCATAAAGCAAAACAGAAAAATACAAAAAAAAAAATCTTTCTTACACTACAATTATTGTTCAAAACGGGATATTTACCATGTACGTTAATATTGTCGAGTTTCCTATATTACGGCGCTGTTGCAAGCACCATTTTCAAGGATTGACTGACGTGCTGCGAGTATTATTTGTGGTCTACCGACACTCCATAGCGATCTACCCTCTTCTTGGTTCGCTTTTTCCGCACAGTGCTACTGCCATCATCCGCACTCTCGCTCAAAACTTTTTTTTTGAGCGAGAGTGCGGACGATCTTAGTTTGTACCTTTTATATAGTATGTTGTGTTGCGTTCCGTGGGTCACGTACGGTGCTGTCTGAAAACCAGCGCTGCAGGTGTCTGACACCTCAGCATAATGCTGAGACAGCAACCGATTCACTGCCGCGAAGACAGACGTTGTGTGTTTTGTGTATGTTTAATGTGCGTTTCATACTTTTTTTTGTATATGTGTGTGTTTTTGTGCAGTGATTAAATGTCTTCTTTCTTTCTTTCTAACCATAAAACAATAACGATTTACATTGTTTGCCTAACGCGTTATACTAACTTAACCAACCGTAAACAACATTAAAGTTTAAACAAAAGGTTACCAATATTCTGAGGTAATCTAACCAGCATCAGTATGCAATCGGTTGAAAAAACGCCTAATTCCACAGTACTGGGCAACGAAGCGGTGTTCTGAGCATGTACGAGCCAACACAGTTTAACTGACCATTCATGCACTTTATTCTCATAGTAATAAGGGCTACAAATGGTCAGTTATATTTGGAGTTTGTACACTCAACAGGAAGCGCGAAACCTTTTTAATTCTTAGTGTTTTCAGCCAGTTACATAGCCAAGAATCGCCTGTCCAACCGTGCCGCTGGAAAGGAGCTGAGAGACTTATCCTTACGCCCGGTTATTTTTAACCCCCGACGCAAAAAGAGAGAGGTGTTATAAGTTTAACGTGTCTATCTGTCTGTGGTATTGTAGCTCCCAAACCGATTTTCGTTTTTTTTGTGTCATAGATAATTTTATCCACAGTGTTCGTAGCCATGTTTCATGAAAATTTGTTCAGATGTTTTTGAGATATTGAGCTTTGAATTGAAAATGTCTGTTCAGTGAAGTGTAGTGGTTGCCGTAATTTCAGCCAGTAACCTAGCCAATAATAGTCGGGTCACCAACCGTGTTAGTACAAGAGTAGCTAAAATATGCCCGTCTTTCGTTTCTCGAGGGTTACCGTAAGAAGGGATAGGTCAAGTCTATAATCAGCAATCGAGTCGTGGAAGAATGCCAACGATCCCATGCCCTATACGGCAGAGAGGGTTAACGCCGCAGAGGTCTTAGGGGGTATTCCCTTCCCTCATATTAGGGTGAGTCCCACATACCCCCCACAATGGGCCTTCCGCATTTCCTCTGCATCAAAAAAAGTAGAGTCTATAAGCAACTCTCAGAGTTTCTTTATGTTGTTATAATATAATGCTTGTTTAAATGGCGCTAATAGATATTTGATTGATTATGATATAATTACATAGTTGACATAGTATTTGTTATTTTAGTTTTATTTTGGAGCTATATATGAAAATGGATGTAAAGGTCCGTATCTAAAAGTAACTCTTTGTATTCCTACGTCTGCAAGAAATGACTAACTATACCGAAAAAAAACACTTGCAAACGATCCTTAACAAAAATGCTGGCAAATTTTTTTGTAAAAAAGTAGTAGCGAAAACTGTGCAGATTGCATCAAAGTTTGCGTTTCGGTTGGATCAATTTTCATCCTTGCGTAAACGCACCGGACGAGCTTCCGACTAGGGTTGTGCCATTATCACAAGTTACCGGTTTTGCAAACGATGTGTGTCAATCGGTTTTTAAACTGTCACTATCGCGGGCGTAGGCGTTATGCGCTTGATAAATGCACGCGTAGTCGTCGATTATACTTATATTGTCACAATGCCGCTAACCTTCAGTTGAATCGGTTCTTAATGAGGTATGACATTCGTCAAGCACCTTGCTTTAACGAGCGGTTTCTAAAGATTCGGGTGCACTTTTTGTTCAAGTGCAAGAGTTGAAAAGAAATCTAGCCCTGAATACTGATTACCTTATCTAATCGAGCCGTTATTCAGGGTGAAGATATCAAACGAGTGACGGCTTTAACCTTGTTATCACTTTCTATTGGTAGAGATTACAACGTAAGCCACGCTTCTCAAATAGAAAGATTTTACAAAGCCTAATTGACTATCAACTTTGACGGGTAGCAAAAACCGGTATTACCGATAAATCTTGTTTAGACAAATGAAAATACCAATTGCACGCACTTGATGAGACAAATTAATATGCGGTTTATAATCAACATTTATGGACGGTGTATATTAAACGGATGGTAAAATTAAATTTGTAATACAAGGTTAATTTTGCGGATAACACGACCTACATGGAGTATGTAATAATCAGTTTACGATACGCAAATGCACTTGCGATCACATGAATGTTAAACATATGTACGTAAACGCTTCGTGGCATTGTTGCTTGTGCAACACACGATTTTTTAGCACGATGCTATCAATATACGTACAATAGGCATTACGGTAATTACTCTAATTCATTGTTTCGAAATATATAAACGATGTATGGTGCTACAGGCCTTGTTGAATCCGGTAGCCTATAGATTTAACTGAAGGCTCGCACATACTTAGAAACAAAGAGGTAACGTCGATTATGGTAGTGCTAAACCTGAATTCGGTAGTTGGTACAGACTCGAAACATCACATCATTAGAGAAAAAAAAGGTTTTTTGGAACAATGCCAATCAAATTTGATTAGACTAAAATAAACATTGAATTTTAATTGTGTAATTTCCAATAATTCAAATTGACAATTTCAAACTATAAATTGACGAACGAACTACAAACTTAAAAACATCAAGTTACAACTACGCACTAATAATATTGTTAATTAAATACAAACCACTTAAAACGTCACCAGTTGCCGCAAGGAAACCTACTTACAAGGAATGCAATCAATTTATTGCTTAAAGAAGAAAACACAGGCTAATTTTCAAAATGATCGTAACAAACGACGTGGAATGACGTAAACGATCTTACGCAGATTACGGAAATAATGTGCATATAAAATCGGTAATTAGAAAAAACCGCAAAAGGACCGTAGACTGAAGAGTGACACACGCCCCACGCACTTTAATCGTATTAAGCAATTTCGCACGTTTCCGCGTCTGCTCCCACGATATTGAATATTTATATGTGGCAGCCGTATAAGGCGATTACAATATAAACCAATTTCTGACACTTGCGGTGCTTCGTGAGTCAACCTAATCAAATGCGGTTGAAGGTAGACACGAGAGCGTAAACAAACCGGCCTACTTACATGTTCTATCTGTTGCTGAAATTTGGTGGAAATTTAAATGGATAGAAATTTCGATTTTGCCCGTAATAACAATTACCGATTTTCGTTCCGGTAATTTTACTTGCTAGTTTAACCGCATTTCGGCACTTTCCAAGGCTACGTGCAACTGTCTGAAGCCGTTTAGAATCGTGCTGCTTTACACCTACATTCCTATAGCGTATACTTAGGAGAGACTTGAAAACCAACCCTACCCACACCAACTCAACACTAACTTGTGCATATTGTATTGTATTCAACGTTCTTAGGTGATGTATTTTTCATGACGCAACTCCATTAGCGTGGACCTTCTGGTATTTATAACTCATCCATATTTTGAGTAGGTATTAAAAATATTTAATCCTTACATCCGTACATCATTTTGCTTCAAGTTCACTGGTTTTTTTTTTAATAACACGTCGGTGGCAAACAAGTATACGGCCCGCTTGATGGCGTCCCATTCAAGAGATTTCGACGACTCATCGTTATAAAAACACTGTTCTAGGGTACCATTTTATTGTACTACGGACCTGACTAAGTATAGCACAGAACCGGAATGAATGGTGAATTTCTAGAGAGACTTATGCTCATCAGTCAGCGATTACAGGCTTTGAATGATGATGATGAAAGAAAATCACGAAAGTTAAATAAATAATCAATAACAATCATTTTAGGCCAGCCTACAAAATAACCAAGACTTGAAAGTAGCCACTAATAACAAATCACTTTCATATCAATTCGAGTTTCAATAGATGACTAATTAGGAATCACACATAGTTGTAAACTATAGGGACACTTCTACTTTCTACGGGTCATGCTTCCGTCATTCATTGTGAGTAGTGTCAGAGTGTCAGTTTCTTTCATGCCCATATAAAAAGCCATTTGCATGTCTCGGCTGTATCCCAAGAGAGAAGAGAACATTTCATTACTTGACTCAAAATTTACCGATTATAAAAATCACCAGGATTAATTTTGCCAAAAGCTAAATCATGGGAAGATTATTGTTGTTGTTCATATTATTATTCATAGGCATTTAGTGTTTCCCTCTTAAGTTAAGCTAAAGTACATTTTTACGGTAAGTATATATATAGACAATGGGATTGCTTATTGAAAAGTTTTTTAAGAATGATAAATGAATAAATAGACATTTCAGATATCACTGGTTGCATTAGCAAGTTAATTGCGAAAATGAATATACCTACTACTAGTACACGTAACAAATCGGATCCCTTAAATTCATATATTATCGACAGCAGCAAATTAACTTTTATACAGAAAAACATACTTTCATCTTCAGATTTAGAATGCCTTTAAAAGTAAAAAATAAACCATAAGAAAACATGGTTTTCCGACATAATTTATCAATCAACATCACTCAATCGATAAACGAAGAAATGTGAGATTGAAAGAACTGTAAATCAAATAGTAAAAGCAGTGACGTAAACAATTGTCTTTGGGAATTATTCAATTATCGAGTTTTCTACAAATCGCTACGCGTTCTCACGTTTTTGCGATTTTCCAACCGCTTGAATTACGGTAACTGCTGTTAATGGAAAATAAGTCGTGATATCTTCGTTAAGCGGGGACATGTGGAAGGAAAGCGACAACTTTTGTTGATAAATACGACGTTCATTTTTTAAATAGCAAAATTACTAACGACACATATAAATGGGTTCATTTTGAGGGTTATATTTGCAAGTTGCAACGATTTCAGTCCGATTGTCTTTTGTTTTTTTACATACAGTTATAGACGTTGAATTGAAAATGCAGTCGGAAACAAGTAAATTTTTAACAAAAAAACACCGACTTCAAACTTTTCCATACTCACACTCGGCCCTTCCTGCTATAGAATTTGAGGAGTTCCCTCGATTTTTCCAAGATTCCTTCATCAGATCCAGACTTGGTGACAATGAGACCAACTAGAAAACATACCCTTTCAAACAAAAAAATAATTTATGAAATCCGTCCACTAGTCTCCGAGTAATCGGTGAACATACATAAAAAGTATATATTTCGACGAATCGAGTACCTCATCCTTTTTTTGAAGTCGGTTAAAAGAGTTGACAAAATAGACTGTTATTCTACTCATTTGAGTATTAATCTCTCCAAATTTATGAAATTATAGTTTTTGCAGATAGTTGAATGGAAATCTAAACATAAACTTAGTAATTAGTGAACTTATTAACAATTCTAGATGTTAAGATAAAGATTTAAAGATACATGCATCACTTCGAAACCATAACGATAGATAATTTGCTTGTCATTCATAGGCAGTAGATATAAAGGTGATTAATTAAGTAGGTATAAAAAGAAAATAACAAATGCCAGAGTATATTAATTAAATAGCATGTTACATGTATTAATATCGCCTATAAATCAACGATCATAATCAAATTAACGAACTAATGTTAAACCCAATTATTACGTCTAATAAACTTCAAATAAATATTATCGCAATTCACATCCAATTAAATACTGTAACACCAATAATTGACGTTATCTGCAATATCCACAAATCAACACGAGGAAACGCATTAGTAGCGACTTACTTTGTCGCTTTTTTTACTCCAAGTTCTTGCGAAGTGTGAATTTCACGCACGCATGTTGCAACGGCTCTTTATTCAAAATTAAAAATGTGTGAGGTGAGGTCGAAAATTAACGATGTAATGCGAAATTACGAGAACACGTTTGTGTAAATATTGCGTTAATATTTTTTGTGTGCAGAAAGTACCTCA
This sequence comes from Notocelia uddmanniana, assembly GCA_905163555.1. Taxonomy (NCBI): domain Eukaryota; kingdom Metazoa; phylum Arthropoda; class Insecta; order Lepidoptera; family Tortricidae; genus Notocelia; species Notocelia uddmanniana. The sequence goes on from LR991063.1 coordinate 26,581,298, forward strand.
ATCAATTTGAAATTAATAAAAAAACAGTACACTTATTTTTATTACTTACAAACAATATCGTATTGTTTAAATTTAATCAGGACCCGGGCCCTACGAAGAAGATTAGAAGAAAAACCGGTAAAGTGTTACAAGTTTGAGGTTCTTCACATCACTAGCACAACACTATGGTTTTTAAGTTTTTAAACATCCACATAACGTCAGAAAGTTCCAATTTCAAGTATATCACCGTTCGAAAGCGCGCGAGTTTTTTTTCTAACACGCGAGTGGTGTAGGCTAAGGTTGAATAAAGACTGGCTGCATGCTGTATGGCTGAACGATAGTCAGTATGGAAGCCTTAATAGGCAATGACGTAGGCGATAGAATGAGGTGCTTATATGGAGATAGCGTAGATAAATATACCTATAGCATATCGGATAATCCTAAGCTGAGAACTATATTGAGATTTAAGTTTTGAGAATGGAAATTTCGGTTAGTTTAAATTTTCCTCTTATTTTAATAGGGATTTAGTTTTATGCTTTCTTTCCTATTACTAACGAGTATTTGTCTATTGAGGCGTATGCTCCGTGATGTCTAGTACAAAGATGATTTTTAAACTAAGCGACTAAATAAAATAAAAAAAACAGATACTTTAGTACATAAAGGCAGTAAAATCTTCCTTAGTTCCTACAGCTACTGAAAAATTACGATAAACCACAAAAAAAGGGAACATTAAAAAAATCTAAACATTTTCCAAATGTATGGAAAACATACAATTTTCAAAATAAAATGGTGCATATCTTGGAAACTAAGAGACTTTGTACTAAAGCAAGTTGTGTCTAAAATATCTAAAATGACCTCCTCTATCATCCCGGAAAGTCTTTTCATCCTGTTACCAAACAGCCTGTATATCTATACTTAATGTTATAAAGCTGAAGAGTTTATTTGAACGCGTTAATCTCAGGAACGACTGGTTCGAATTGAAAAATTATTTTTGTGTTGGATAGTCCATGTATCGAGGAAGGCTTTAGGCTATATAACATCACGCTGCGACTAATAGGAGCAAAGACGCGGACGAAGTCGCAGGCAACAGCTAGTCTCGTACATAACTCGTAGTATAGTACCTACTGACGTCAAAGCCATACTGTTCATGTAATATGTATGGCATTCATATTTAAAGTCCCTGACAGTGACCACGGTTGCTCGTTGCTCTGCTGAAAAGAATAAGGGCTTATCTTAGTCGGATGGTATAGTGCGTTACGCCCTTTGTACATTGAGATTTTTAGAGTTCGATATTGAATGTATGTACCTAACTGTAAGATAGATTAGCTTTATTATTTACCTAAAGTACCTAAACTTATTAAGAGACCGAACGTAATTACCTTGAACATACACACAAAGAGCTGTTTTACCTCTGTTTCCCTGTATTTTTGTTAATTCTTTTGTATATGCTGTTCTATTATGTAAGGTTATGAGGTATGCAATAAAGAGTATTTCTATTGTATTGTATAGATAAACTCAGAACTGTACTCCCAATAGATAGAGCATATGAAGTTTAATTAACAGTGCCATTGCTAACAACACGGTATTTGTGCCTAATTTAATGACGTCACAATTTTCTTTGGTCACACTGCGTTTTTTTTCATGTTCAGGTATTTAAAAATCTTTAAAATGAATAAATAAGCTGATTTAGTAGTAACGGTTACTGACCTAAGCCGCGGACAGACGGACGGACGGTCATGGCGAAACTATAAGATTTCCTTGTTTACTAAGGAACCCTAAAAATGGCAGTTGATATGTTGAAAAGTTACTCAATTATTCTGCCGATAGTTTAAAAGATGTGTGCATTGGCAGGCAGACATACAATCCCGTTGTACAACGGTCGGCCGCGGCAACAATGCCAAAGTGCGGTTGCATCGATTGCGACCGAGATCGCAATTTACTGGAAGCGCTTCGGAATACGTTGAGCGCGGGTTGAGGAAACAAATACTTATCAACCAAGTGGAGGAAAACACATACAAAACTAAGTAGCTAAGTATACTCGTAATATACGGTATTTTACGACATTAAAACATTTTTCACGTTATACCAATAAATACAATACAATAAATATAATATATTTGACGACCTGTTTAGCCTAGTTGGTAGTGACTCTGCCTCCGAAGCTAGAGGTCCCGGGTTCGAATCCCGGCCCGGGCATTTAATTGTGCATTTTTCACGGATATTTGTTCTTGGGTCTTGGATGTTTTCTATGTATTTAAGTATGTATTTATCTATATAAGCATGTATATCGTCGTCTAGTACCCATAGTACAAGCTTTGCTTAGTTTGGGACTAGGTCGATTTGTGTAAGATTGTCCCCTAATATTTATTTATTTATTATTTATTTATTTATTATACAATACAATATGCTTTATTGAACACCTCAAAAAAGAATTACAGATAGAAACAGCATAAAGATACAAGCAGAGGTAAACAACAGGCGGTCTAAACAAATATACAGAAAATAAAAGGAAAAACAAAACATCAGCTTATTTATGCAAATTTTTTTATGTGTAAAAACGAAAAAAGTGCGATGTTTTAGTATATCTGACAGCTAGAAAGTTCAAATTATGGCGTCCCCTCTACGGCACAACACATTCTCTCTGTCTATTTAGATTCGCATTCGTCACATTGCTTGTCAGCGTCACGTAGATGAGTATCACTGTCAACTTGACGGTGCGCAAGAGTCGAGTGTAAGGGGTCGTAACTTAATCACGTGACGCTCGAAAGTCGGGTCGGGTCGGGTCGGGTCCAGAAATGATGTGAGAAGAAGGGTCTGGTGAGACATTAAATGTGTTTATTTTTCGCTGAACGAGTGAATAGGCATATTCTGGGTGAGCTCGCTTCATCGTCGGCCTCATCTTTGCCCCCCGGCTAGATGCTGGCCAAGAGCAATCCCATTTAATTAAAAAAAAAAAATACAAGTGATGTTTAATGGGCAGGTAGGAGAAGTTTAAAACCTCACCAGGGTGCGGAGGGGCTTAAGCATTAACTAAAAAACATCACGTGATAATGTACAGTCACGGAATGCAAATTTAAGATTAGCCACTTTTTAACACTATTTTAATGCCGTTAGGGTCGAAAAATTACGAACCTTTTCATTCTGCGACTATTGGCTATGTGCACGTCTGAAACGTCAAACATCAAAGGTCCCGAGACAATGTCAAAACTCAAAGATGTCAAATAATGACAGATGAATATTATATTTACTTTAGTAAACGAGAAAGACCCCGTATTGGAAATTTTACTGAAATAAATAAGAGAATAAATAAAACATACAAACGAAACTAATCGTAGGAAACCGTTAAGAAACCAATAGAAAACGTGAAAGTAAATTTGACAGTGGTCCCCGGTAAGTACACATTTCTGCCGTGGTGTGCGCTACGATCGCCTAGCTTACCCCCACCACCTACTTCGCACATAGCCAATACGATCCCTAACCGATGCGGCAAGTGGTGCAGGCCTGACTATACCTCGCACTTTAGGCGCACCGGCTCTGGCGCATCTAGTGCACCTAAGGCTGTGGACATGCAACGCGCGGATGCAACAGTGAAAGTGCAGCGAGGTCGTTGTTACAATAAGTATTGTCTTTGGTCTTCTCCCATGTTTATACCGAGTACCACAGTTGTATTCAATATAAATGTCTTTAAAAGTACATAAATAACGTTTCTACAGCAGTATTTACAATGTTTACAGAGCGCAGTACCAGTAAAGTCTAACGTGGTCTAATCTACGATTGCGCATAGTTATTACGATTGCATGGGTCTAATTATGCTAGTTATTAGACCTCATTCAAAGACCTCTCCGAAGACGTAAAAAGTACGTGGATTGTACATACGCGCCTCAGGCGGTGATAAAGGAACCTACAGATCTCATGATTATGATCCTCGCCCTATGCTCGGGCTATAATCGCCCGCGATCTGGGGCGGTCTCTATTTTACCAATGACCACTCTCGGTGACGCCTGAATTAAATGATTTTATTATAATTATTATTATAAAGTAAGTTTTGAGTTGACTTGACAAGCAACTTATCTAAGTATACGAGTATAACATATTAATGTTATATAGACGTTGTGTCCCTTACCTAACCTGGGAGAACAAAGTTATCATTCATGGATATATATGGATATAAAGAGCGCTCGTGGCCCAGCGGCGCCCGCGTACCGCGTGCGGTATGCGAGGTTAAGCAATGTGGGCGCAGGTCAGTTCTTGGATGGGTGACCGCTTTGAGTGGTTACTAACTGAGCGCTCTCGTGCTTTGGAAGGCACTTTAAGCCGTTGATCCCGGCTGCTGTCTACGATAGCAGTCGTTAAGCCAAGTTAGAGGCCTTCGGGCGGCTTGAGAACTCCTAACAGTCAAGTTGCCCACTCACTTGACAAAGGGGGGTCGAAGTTGCACCACGTCCGTAGGGAGTACCCACCGTTACCCTACACGTGACCCCTGGGTGGTGCTAAAAGTACAACAAAAACTGGCAACCGTACTTGTCTTCTCGAAGATCTCACGGTTCGTAAATAAATGCCATACGATTAAATAAAAAAAAATGGATATAATAGATTGCGCGCATACATTAAATTACTAGTGGTTCTGTGAGCTGATCAATTATCGTATTAAATGATAGACAGGTGCATGTCTGTTGTTATGAAACTTTGTTAGTCAATACCAAATGTCAGTTGTGACATGAAAACTGGTAAGTAGTATTTTGCCATTTGACATGACAGATGTTAAATAATACGATGGGAACCATATGGGAACGGATTATCACTAAGTACATCTGTACATGTACATTTATATTAGTCGGGTTTTTTTATAAAGTAGGAGGCAAACGAGCAGACGAATCGCGTCATAGCAAGCGATCAGAGATATCAGAGGGGTGCAATTGCAGCGTGAGAAGTTTCTCGGCGAATTGGATTTCTGTAATTCCGTGTAATGTATTTGTATGAATAGATAGATAATAAGATACCTATACACAATAGCTCATTAGTCATTACTGTCATTAGGCTAGGACAGGGGTTCCCAAAGTGGTCCAGGTGGACCCCCAGGGGTCCACGAACGATGTGACAGGGGTCTACGCTGGAGTGGCAAAAAAATAGGGGTTCACAGTTTGTACGTGGGGGTCCACGAAAATTTATCTGGTTTCGATGGTAAATAACGAAACAGATAATGATTTTTGTATTATTTTTATAGCCTGGACGACTGATAAATATATAATAAAAATATTGCGTTCCTCCGTGATAAATATTTCGGTGAATCAAACTACCTATAGTATAATACTATATTATTAAAATTACAACTTTCGGCTCCAAAACTTGTCGACTGCAAGTCTGCAACATATCGCGAACGAGCTGTTGGACAAACGAACAAGTCTAGGCTTGCGAAGCACCGTCGCGTCGCTATCGCCGGCGCCGACCAAAACGCTTGTTCGGACGTGCAAAGGGACGAAATACCTATGACTTACGGTAATGTGCTGTGCTTGTATGCACTTGTTTGATTCTTCACCAATAAATACGAATGCTAAGAACAAACGTTACTCATTTGTTTCCGGATTTCGACTACAAAAGTAAAGTGAATTGCTGTTCCTGGTTGCCAGAATCGTGTCGGAAAAGTAAGTACATTATTTGTTTATTTGCTATACAACTTATAGGTATCTCTTTTTGTAGTTAATATATTTGTCTTCTTTGTGTATGATAGACATGTATGAAATATGAAATAATGAACATTACGATTATTACCTACCTACTTCCATAAAACAACAGACAGCCGAAAAAAGTTTATTAGTATTCTTTTTTTGATTCATAGCGAAAAATTATAAATTCTGTTCTATAAAATAGCCATATCCTGTTAAGTAAGACTAAGAAGAAGTTAAGTACGAATGTTAAGATCACAAAAACTTTTTTATACTTACAGGTAGCTAATTTGAAACATGGCGGAGCCAAAGAAGAAAATTAAGTGTCGACAGTACAGTGTGGAATATTTAAAATTTGGCTTTCTTCCATCAAACGCGGACAAGCGATTGCCCATGTGCCTTTTATGCAATAAAGTTTTGAGCAATGACTCTATGAAACCATCGAAGCTCGAAGATCATCTAAAAAGGTGCCACCCTGATAAAACAGGTAAAGATTTGAAATATTTTCAATCATTGAAAGAAAAATATGAAAAGAGACCCACCCTGCAAGGTATGTTCGCTTCAACATCTGAAAGTAACGATGATGGCTTGCGGGCATCTTACAACATCTCATTACTCATAGCGAAATCTGGAAAACCCCACACCATTGGTGAACAGTTAATTTTACCCGCTGTTGAAGAAGTTTTAAAAACTGTTCTGCACAAACCTCCATTTGACATACTCAAAAAAATTCCTTTGAGTAACAACACTGTACAAAGACGTATTGACGAAATGAGCTCTGATATTGAAAGTTTCTTGTGTAATTATCTGCAAACAACTCATTTTTCTATTCAACTGGACGAGTCAACTTTACCTGATAATGAGGCATTATTATTAGCATTTGTGCGATTTGTTATGGACGAAGAAATTCATGAAGAGCTATTATTCGCCAAAACTTTGAAGACTGACACTAAAGGTGAATCGATATTTAACATCCTGAGCGATTTTTTAAAAGAAAAATCAATTCCGTTCACAAACGTTACATCGGCGGCAACAGATGGAGCTCCTGCAATGGTCGGGAAATATCGTGGGTTCATAAGCCATCTAAAAAAAATTATACCAGATTTAACTGCAATTCACTGTGTCATCCACCGACAACACTTAGTAGCAAAAAATTTGAGTGCTAGACTGCACCAATCGCTCCAATTTGTGATTAACGCGGTTAATAAAATAAAAAGCAATGCTTTGAATACGCGTTTATTTGCCCAATTGTGCGATGAAAATGATGAAGACTTCCGACGATTGCTCTTACACACTGAAGTACGCTGGTTGTCGAAAGGTGCGTGTTTAACAAGATTTTACTCACTTTTTGAGTCTGTCTTGGAGTTTCTGGATAGTAAAGCTCCAGATTTAAAAGAAAACCTGATCAAGTTCAAAGCAGATATCGCGTATTTGACAGATTTGTTCAAAAAGTTTAATGATATTAACGTACAACTGCAAGGGGACAACCTCAATTTAATTAAAACAAAGAGTGTGATTTCCGCTTTTCTTGGAAAATTGAAGTTAATGAAGCAAAACATTAGTCGACGCGAATTTTCCCAATTCTCAAGCTTGTCACAGGTAGAATGCGAGGATGATGATATTCAGACATATGTTCAACATTTGATTGCCCTGCATGATGATTCCAAAACCAGATTTGAAGACATTCTCACGATGGAAATACCACCATGGATTATAAATCCATTTGATGAAATGGAAGTGGAGAACGTGATATTGCAAGAGGAGCTACTTGAGCTTAGCACTAATGAGGAGCTGAAGGTGAAATATAAAAAAGGGTATCAAACTTTTTGGCTGCAAGCAGAAATACCCGAAAAATATCCTGGACTGTGGAAAATTGCGAGAAAGCTTTTGATATCATTTCCCTCGTCATATCTTGTGGAAAAAAGTTTCAGCACCGTTACAAACCTTTTAACGAAAAATAGGAACAGACTGAATATCACAGAACGAGGAGATTTGCGATTATTCCTGACAAAACTGAACCCAAATATTGACAATTTGTTGTCAATTCATCAAGCTCATCCCTCCCATTAATTTTGAGTGTCATTGTACTTAGAAGTTACGTAACAATGTTTAATTTTAATTATTTTACGACTGTTATTATCATCATAAATATTATAAAGTACTCGAATAAACACAACACAAGCAAAATATACTATATTTAATTTTATTTCACCACTCCGAGATTTAGATTTGATTGATTTTATTTTATTTGATGCTGGAATAGATAGGTTGTGAGTAGATGTCAAAAAAGTAAAGTATTTATTATTGACAGCATATTAACCAATCATTTTTCACTTTTTTTTCTAAACCTGTAAAGAACATTTATGTCACACCTGGCTAAAAGTGGATTTTTTCGCCCGATACATGTGCGGAAATAGCCGCTTTTTCGCCAAATGTTGACATAAAATGATGTATACAACACGGGAGATAATAAAGAAAGCCTTGATCGCACATTTGCGTCCTTCGCTTGCAGCTCGGGCCGTAAATATCTGCGATCTCGGCCTTTCTTTATATTATCTCCCTAGGTGTACATATAATATACTATACTATTTCATAGTTATATCGTCACCAGAGTTAGGTAATAGTCACATTTTTGTAATTTTTTGGGAATATGGTGTAGGCTGTAGAGTAGGGGGTCCACCAGAACCAGCAATTTTTTTAAAGTGGTCTATGAGAAAAAAAAGTTTGGGAACCCCTGGGCTAGGATATTGGGATTAGGTAGCGGACCCCAGGCATCCTTCACGATGCAACTGTACTGGGAATAACGCTAGGAGGATGATGATGATTAACTAAAAGGTACCCTATAAACCTATCCATATATCTAACAGAAGGTAGGTATCGATCTTGTAATATAAGTACAGGATATCCAACATATCGTTTAATGATATCGATAACAGCTATAGATAATAGAGAGAATAATAATATGTATGCAACAACAATCATCCTCCTAGCGTTATTCCTAGTACAGTTGCATCCTGAAGGACGCCTGGGGTCCGCTACCTAATCCCAAGAATTGGCGTAGGCACTAGTTTTTACGGAAGCGACTGCCATCTGACCTTCCAACCTGAGGGGGAAACTAGACCTTATTGGGATTAGGCTTGTCAAATGAGTGGGCAACTTGACTGTTATAAGTTCTCAAGCCGCCCGGAGGCCTCTAACTTGGCTTAACGACTGCTATCATTGACAGCAACCGGGATCAACGGCTTAACGTGCCTTCCAAAGCACGGGAGCGCTCAGTTAGTAACCACTCAAAGCGGTCACCCATCCAAGGACTGACCTCGCCCGACATTGCTTAACCTCGCATACCGCACGCGGTACGCGGGCGCCGCTGGGCCACAAACGTATGCAACAACGACAACATCGGAAATTGTTCGCTATAAGTACAGTCAGCATAAATAAACATATATACATTCTAGCACTTTATTGCGTAGTGATAAGGTTGAAAAGTGTATACATATTTATGATGCTGACTGTACAAGAATATTCTTAACAAAAAACCCGACTCCTAACTCGTACTATAAACAAATTCGTGTGTTACTTTAAAAAATACTGAAACCGCTATAGGTGTATAAAGTTTGAGGAGTTGTCCCGATTTCTCCTGGATCTCGCTATGAGATCCTGACTTGATATGAAAATAGAAAGAATACATACCTTCACTTACAAACAAAAAAAGAATTTTTGAAATTGGTGTAATAGTCTGCGAGTAATCAGTGAATATACGTAAAAAAATCGACGAATTGAGAACGTCGTCCTTTTTTTTAAAGGAAGTTTTAGGAAGGTCATGATCATATATTTCAAATTAAAGGAAAAAATACTAAAAATTGCTTACTGCTTATACATAATAAATTGAATTAAATTGAATATACAAAATTCAATTACATGAAAAAAAAATGATAGGTGGTGATTGAATTCTTCGTAGATTAAATTTTATTTTTGGTTCCCGGTTTTTTGTCGTAAGTTTTAATAGTACCTAGGAGTTTATGCTTAGGTACTAAGCGGTAATTCTTTACGGTGTTGTCCGATTTTTGTGTTTTGTGACTTTTGTGTAGATACTTTTTTACGTGCGTAATGGACCAAGTTTCTGTATGTACCGAGTATTTAAAATAATATAATAAAATAAAGTTTATTTAATTCGTTATTTCGATATATTTTATTTTATCGAAGGAATTAAGTTAAATTGATAAACATTGTTGAAACATCTTTCCTTAAACTTGGTATTTGCTATTTTCCTTCTCAGGTCATCTTGTAAGAACCTACAGTTTGTAGTTAGTTATATTATACTCGTGGTTTTCAGGTAAAAAATGATCGTTAGTATTTTTTCTTAATTGATTTATCTATCTATCTATGATTTATTTATGGAGAGAGCTATGTTGGGAGTTTCTCTGCGTGATCGCATCAGGAATAAGGCCATCCGCAGCAGAACCAAAGTGACCGATATAGCCCTCCGAATCGCTAAACTTAAGTGGCAGTGGGCGTAGCACATAGCACGTAGAACCGATGGCCGTTGGGGCGGAAAGGTTCTCGAGTGGCGACCACGTACCGGAAGGCGTAGCGTGGGCAGGCCCCCCACACGGTGGACTGATAACCTGGTGAAGGTCGCGGGTGTCCGCTGGATGCGGGTGGCGCAGGACCGGTCATTGTGGAAGTCTTTGGGGAGGCCTATGTCCAGCAGTGGACGTCTTTCGGCTGACATGATGATGATGATGATGATTTATCTATCTATAGAATGCATTATAAATATTATTTCTTACATTAATTTAGTAAAGTTATGATTAAATGCACTTCACTGGTGTTATCAGTAGATAGGTATATCATTTAAATTATAATATGTGTACTTACATAAAGGATTATGATAAGATATCTCCTCCCACATATATATTATATCACTTTATCTATGCTAATTATTATTTTTATAATTTTATATCATGCAACTGATAGCTATGCAGCGATATGCATATTGATTGTGTTTTATTAACTTTGTGTTTCTTTTTAGCTTTATAATTAGGTAGGTATATATACACAGTTCAAGTATTTTGGTGTCTTAGCGTAACGATTTGTCGTTTACTGAATATTAATAAAATACAAAAGAAAAAATCTAATACCTATAGAAGTTATATTTATATGGCCATTTCAATAGGATGGACAATACATATATCTAATATTTTTAACTAGGAAGACCACGAAAATGTGCCTATTAATAATGAATTTATATTGTTTCAGAAATTGAATTGTAACATAAGTATTGGTACTGCTGAAAATTGCACTTATCACAGTTATCACCATTGGAGAATCAGCATCCTAAAGGTACATTTAGTACTATTGGCTATGTGCGAAGTAGGTGGTGGGGGTAAGCTAGGCGATCGTAGCGCACACCATGGCAGAAATGTGTACTTACCGGGGACAACTGTCAAATTTACTTTCACGTTTTCTATTGGTTTCTTAACGGTTTCCTACGATTCGTTTCTTTTGTATGTATTGATTTATTCTCTTATTTATTTCAGTAAAATTTCCAATACGGGGTCTTTCTCGTTTACTAAAGTAAATAAAATATTCATGTGTCATTATTTGACATCTCTGAGTGTTGACATTGTCTCGGGACCTTTGACGTTTGACGTTTCAGACGTGCACATAGCCAATAGAACATACTTAGTGGGCCAACGCAATAACTTATTTCGTGTTGGTGAAATACAACGAACAAAGCTTATTTTCCTATCGACACTACCGCGCCATCTATTGGCAGCTAAACGAACTGATTCCTAGACAAAGTCTACTAGGTTCGCGCGCTGCGTAATAATTCCGCAACACACCGATAGATGTCACTAGGCGTAATGTTATTTCAAAATAACTTCGTTCTGAACTTATTTCATAGTCTAGCTTAGTTTTCTAGGTAGTTTACATGTAATTTTCGGATGATTTGTACTTATCGTACCTACAAATATTTCCCGACAAGATGAACAGGAACAGAAAACACTACAGAAGCTTTATAGCATCTCCACAAACATACATTGCAATCTGGATCTTATCATACCAATTTAAAGTACAATTTACATATACGTGATTGTCATTATTTTTTCAAGAATTTCCTGAAACCCCTTAACCCATTGACTTTAAGTTAAGTTACACCAACAGGTTAACGTGCAGTATAATTCTGTTTTTGCCCTGTTCATTTCAAGTGTCTCCTCAAAACATTGCGATCTCAACCTTAGACCTGAAGCCTTAGAGTCGAGGTTACCTTGTCAGCCTTGTCGGTGGGCGGGGATGCGGGGGGGCTGCGCGGCAAACCCAGGTCCTCATCATCGTCGCTGCCATCGCCGCGTCCGCGCCGGCGCACCGCCGCCACTAGCTCCGCCTGTCGAGAGAAAGACAGAATTCTTTATAATGGAACCTGACTCAACGAGACACAGTACCCGGGGCAGGAGCAAATTTCGTCATTCATTTGTCTTTATAATGGAACCTAACTCAATGACACACATACAGGGTGTAATCTAATTGGTGATACAAAATAAAAAAATGTGAATCTAACCATGATTTTGAACAACTTTTACCATGGGACCAACTTTGTCAGAGTCGAAAAAAAACCAACCATTTCATACAGTTTGCTCTATCGATTGAAGTCTTATCTCTTATGAAACATCAGTTTTTTTTGACATCATCACATGATCAAAGTTGGTCCCATAGTAAACGTTGTTCAAAATCATGGTTAGATTCACATTTTTCTGTTTTGTATCACCAATTAGATAACAGCCAGTATAGTCCCCGGGCCAGGAGTAACAATCACGAGTCATCTCCCGGAAAATATTTTTCTCAAACCTGCAATGAAATTACGTGATTACGTGCGTTATAAATAACATGCTCCAAAATATCACATTGCAGGCGGGACAACTCGGGAGAACTGTAAAGGAATTTCATACAAAATGGAAGGCTTAGGCCTAATTTTTTTTCTCAAACATGCGCCTAAATGTATGCATTAATGTCACGAAAAGAGGACATGAAGTTACCTGTTTATGGCTCCCTAGTTTTTGGGCGCCGGCCAAGAAGTAATGTATGGAGAATGTATGAAACTAACATTATTGTCCGCTGCTCTAACTTTTTAAATTTGCTTACTAAAATCAACTGATAAAGGAAATATAACATAGAGCCAACCGCCACGATTTTGTATATATATTTTTAATTTGTTATGTGAATTGGTATTTTTTTAGGTTTTTCCGGTTTTTTTATCGTTCTTGTATTTTTGTATATTTTGTTGTTTTTTTTCGAATGTTTTTTTGTATTTATGTATTTTATAGTTTTTTCGTGTTATTTTGCAGCGTTTTTTGATATTTTCGGACTTTTTAAAAGTTTTTTCGTATTTTTTTTGTACTTTCCAAATTTTTTTGAGTGGCGTATTTTTTTATTTCATTGCATATTATTGAGAAAAGCACTACAAATCTAGGCGAGAAACGTTGGGCTGTAGGCCGCATATCCCTATCCGCAACCCTTTGTTTCCCGGCCTCTATAGTAATGTTTTTTTTTTTACTCTGGATAGGTTTGCGCTTGACCACAAATCACCTGATGGTAAGCGATATTGCTGTCTAGGATGGAGCGCGCTTACCTAGTAAAAACCGGTTCACTCTCGTCTTGAACACCGTAAGGTTGTAGTTTTCTTTTGTTTTTTCTTTATGTACTGTTCATGTGACCAGCTGACGGATAATCCACCGCTCTATAGCCACCTCACGACTTTTTCTTAAGATGAAGGTTAGCTATTACTTGAAAACATTCAATCGACAGGAAATAACTAAAATTATGATTATTATTTACGTTCTTGAGAGACTACTGCTGTTCAACCCACGAATGGAATTGCAGCTGACGTTAACGGAGCTTCACAATATAACTTTCTGAAGAATTCTAAAGTTATTGTGTGCAAGATGAACTTGGTCATGTAAATCTGTTGCTGAATCGTGGTCTAATATATCTACCCTCGAATTTCATTTATAATTTTTTTACTTAAAACTATTTCTTTCAAAAAAGGGAGTACAAAATACACTCAGACTAGACTAGTGACACTCAGACTAGTGTATACTCAGAGTCAGTGGCGGCTGTACCTTGAGTGCGCTCGTGCGTTGCACTACCAAAAATTTAACACCATCAATACCATCGTCATCAATAAAACAATCTCAATAATCTGTAATATACATAGATAAATTACATTAAAAAAATGTAAAGTCGTAGTCTATAAAATTATTTTTCGCTCAGTCTCAAAAAACCTCTCCGTGCGCTTCGTGGAGCGCACGCACTAGCCAGTACAATTTCTATGAGAATCGCGTTAGAGCGCCGGGCGCGTGAGACGGAAGATACTCCGTACAAACTGAACGAAGAAAAAGGTAAATCTCGTGCGGTGCACGGAGTCCACACGAGGGACCGGCGGCGATATTACCCGATCAAGTGAAGTTAACGCTCAAAATATAACCCCTTCCTAGTATAATACCTTTTCTTGCGCTTCAATTGTCAAGTTTGCTTAGTTGGTTAATAACATGGCCTGCACTTCACTTTTCTCGTATCGCGCCATTATTCGTAATTCGTGTTTATTGTTTGTTTTGTAAAGTGAGTGTGACTATGTGTTTAATGGAAAAAATAAGTGTGAACTTGAATATCGAGAATATTAAAAACAATATTAAAACTTTTAGTGATTGTTAAATTAGAAATAAAATCGGCTGGGCCGCCAAGGTCATGCCTTAATTTAAAACCATTTTCCAGGAATCAAAATCGACGGATTGAGGTACTTAATACATATAAAATTTGATTGTTAGTAGGAAAATGTAGTTGTATTGCAATTTTTGAGTTATATATTATAGTATTTCATAAATCCATAAATTAGCACACCACCGGTTCTCGTAGTCAGCAGCCGCCACTGCTCAGAGTAAGGATTTCTATAGAGATCCTATACGAGTTTCACCAAGGACGACTGAAAAGCTCTTACGCAGCGAGATTAAGCTCTTACCTCTTTAACTTGGGCGGGTAATCGTTTATTTGCCTCAAACATTGACATAAGATATAGAAATAGACACACAATGCCGAACATAAATAACTAAAAATGTGGCGCAAGATGACACTGACAGTTACATTCCAATAGCTGATAATAACGCTTCTTTATAGTCCGAGTCAAGATAAAAACTTCATACAAAAAAGAACTTATAGATATTAGCGTAAAGTGTCAAATTTGCAAACATAAGAACCAACATGTTAAAAACTTTTTAGTAAAATACCACTGTCGTATACTGGCTACCAATGTTTACTTTATAAATGTCAAAAGTGAACAGTGAAAGTACCTAATGGAGTCGCTTTGGTTATTTAAATTATTTTTATATTAATAATATTTATGAACAAAAAAATATTAATAAAACATTCTATTTCAACATTCACACACATTCTGTGATTGTTCTTTTTCTGCGTTAGAGATTAAGATGTTTACCTTCATGAAACTCTTGAGCAAGACTATAGGTAGTTATTTCAAAAGTACTGACTTCTGCCATTGGAGCAGCATTTGTAGTTTTACAACTTTTGCTTTGCAAGTCATCGTCATCTATCTCTGACATCTATAGGTATAAAACAAAGATACCGACTATGAACTTGAAAGATAAATTATTTAAATATATTAACGTTAAATTGATTTTTATTACATCAATTCATATAAGTATACGAAAATGCTTTCCTCTGCATGATTTTTCACGCTAAAATTATATGTTCAAACAGAATTTGAATA
Source organism: Notocelia uddmanniana (assembly GCA_905163555.1). Taxonomy (NCBI): domain Eukaryota; kingdom Metazoa; phylum Arthropoda; class Insecta; order Lepidoptera; family Tortricidae; genus Notocelia; species Notocelia uddmanniana. Next base: position 26,596,718 of record LR991063.1, read on the forward strand.
ATGTAGTTTGAGTCGGGAACGAACGGGCTTACGTTCAAGACAGGTTTAGCAGTTGCAGTTAGTCGATTTAAGCTGTATATATCGGAAATAGGAAAATAGGCCCAACACACAACACTCGTGTGGCTTGGTTTATAGAGTGCGTCACGTTTATTTTGCGCTAAAATAGCGGTCCATTTTGAACGTCGCTGAGGATGTTGTGGAAATCTTGAATTAAAACATAAATTTATTCCTTACTAATTTCATGTAAAAAAATATTGACCTAATAGCGACTCCTTACATTTTGTTTCTTGATAACCTTTCATTTGAACCACCAAAATTATTTATTAAAAACCATGAAATTACCAGGAGTTTACATAAATTTTGAAACGTTATCAAAACAACTAACCTAAAGAAGTATATTCCGTCTTTTTCCTTGTTTTTATGTAGCTATTAAAGCATTTTTCACAGCAGATTTCGTCATTGTTGGACAACTGTCACTGTCTGCGGTCCAAACACGACTAAACAGGAAAGTACCGCCAGAGTCGTCCGGGCGGTACTTTCACGGGGGCCATTTTTGTGGGCTGATTGTGAATCTAGTTCTATTATAGTACATCAATGGCCTCAAACTATTTGACTTGACGTTTAGATGACATTGAGGCAAATAAAGAAAAGCGGAACTATGACAAGGACAACAAATGATATATCCCTCTCTGTCGCTCTTATTCAATTTAGTATATGATTTTCTCGCTCTTAGCGGTATTATTATTAGACGTCTACTCTGGGTACTCTGATAAAATATATATATACTGGGTACTCTGATAAAATATATATATAACCCTGTTCGTTTAAGAAAGTTAACAGGGGAAAACTAAAAATGCACGTTATTGGCCAGAGATAAGGACATCGTAGGCGCACATGCTGGGTTTACATGGCGGTCAACGTTCAGTCAACATCTGTCTCTCGTACGGTGCGGACGCGTTATACAAGTGCACATCTTTGTTTTGTTTTAACCTGAACTGATTGCTGTTAAACCTGTGACACTGCTTGCTTATCGGATTGTTACCTGCTACCTCAGTGACCTGGCTTGTTAATTTGGACTGTTTCGTACTTTTATTCTGTGATTCGGCTTGAAATTGGACTGATTATTGGTGAATTATGGATAATTCACAAGAAGTGATAATGAAGAGGCGTAAACAGCACTTTTCTTCACAAGAAAAGGTAATGATACACAACTTGTTTGATACCTTTTTAAAGGAGACTCCACAAGCCTCGAAAAATGACATTGCAAAAACAATTGCTATGTCATTAGGCATTCACTGGGTTTCCATATACAGAATTGTAAATGAAAAGCAGAAGAAAGGCGTCCTTAAATCGCCGATAAAACAAACGACACACAAATCTGTGATAAGCACGACTGACAGCTTCACTGAAAACGCAATAAGACGAATTATCCATGGATTTTTTTCAAGGAATGAAATTCCATCTCTAGATAAAATACTGGCGATAGTAAACGACGATGCAAGTTTAGCCAATTATAGACGGACGACATTTCACAAACTACGAATAATAAGATATGGGTTGACTCTTCAATTCAAAACGCAAGACAAGCATTCACGAACGGTTTATCTGTCGGCTTAAAGAATCCATCAGGTAAGATATTTCATTCTTTATGATTTTAGCACATTGTGAAATGCAAAACAATGAATCACTTAAGTAAAATTCCTTATCTATTGTATTTGCACATGTTGGTTGCATCTGGCCGGCTATTATCAATAGAAAGTTGCAGCTGCAACAAAATACAAGTTATTATTATTATGTTTTACGACAATTATGTCCTTTTGTTTCGCAGGTAAAGGGAAACGACTGATAATAACTCACATTGGAAGTGAAGACGGATTTGTGGAAAGCGGACTTTTGGTTTTCGAATAAAAAAAAACAGGAGACTATCATCAAGATATGAACTCGGAGGTGTTTGAAGGATGGTTCTCGAAAAAGTGCTACGCTTACCCCCCTATCATTGCGAGCTGAACCCGATAGAGTTAATATGGTCACAAGTAAAGGGGTACATAGCAAATAATAATAGAACATTTAAATTAGTCGAAGTAAAAAGGCTACTCAATGAAGCTATTAGTAAAGTCAATGCTGAGTCGTGGAAAGAATGCATCAAGCACGTTATCGAGGTCATCGAGCCAAAAATGAGTACTGATAATTCAACAGCTGAGAGATTCATTATACATTTAGAAAATGATAATAGTGATACAGATGATGATTAAATATTATTATTTATTACAAACAAACATATGGTCTTATTTATGTGAGATACCCTAATCCTTCCCCAATTTCCCCATCCTTCATTTATTTAATATTTTAACTCCTATTAACGGCTTCCCAAATAGGTTATTATAATTTATGATAAATAAATGAATAATAACGAATAAGTAATAGAGAACCATTATTATCAAAAATCATCAGGAATGAATAAAGACAAATATTCCAAGCGACGGCATGTAAGCCGAGCCCGCCTGTGAGGTGCAGTTGTTTACGCCCATTGCCTGTTTTTTGTCCTTTTCATTTGCATACAAAGTGCAACAGAGACGGTGCTCTATTAACTTTGTTAAGCGGATAGGGTTATAGGCAACTATGGACCAATTGTACAGTATTAAAAAGAAGATTCAGTCGATGTGTGGCAGGGCGGCACCGTCGTCGAATCGCAGCCATTTTGCCACGGGTTAATTTTGTGGTTTGTGCGTATGTACATGCTAGTGGCACGTATGATGGTAACGCTTATTCGAGTTCTGAGCCATCTCAGTACGGTAATCGTTGATCGGTTCCAACGGTCTTTTTCTTTAAAAAATACCTATTTCTTGCATGTATGTGTAGTAATAACTTCTTAAAACAACAGTTATGAAATCACGTCCATGCCTTATTCAATTTAGGTACGTATGTCTAAAAAATAGCTATTTATTTTAATAGCAAGTTTATTATTTATTTTCCGGAGAATGTAACTCATACGCCGCCGATATTAACAAACTAAACAATTAGTGCCAACGGAAATAGTCCGATAATATATCAACAACTAGTAATATTGATGCCTACACCTTTCATTACAATAAAAGCGGTAGTTTGATAAAAAACTCTTGCTAGATACGACGTTTTGTATTCGAAGCCAGTGTTTCCGTCCACCGATATGAATTATGAGTGAATCACACAAATTACGAGTAATTATTTTACTACATTTCAAGTGAGAGATGATAACATTAAATGTTTTCTGAAAACTTTAGTCAGGAGTCGGTCACTAGCGTTAATTATTGTTGTTCTTAATTATCCCTATAAACCATGAGTGAATATACTTAACCGATTTCTTGGCTAATAAAAAAAATCGTAGGTTCAAGCCTCATTTGCGCCTTATAGAGCAAAAAAAATTGTCTACAGAGAAAATTAATAAGAGCATCCAAAAATGTGTATTTTATAAATACACTGTCAAGAAAAGGGTTATAAATTGTTTGAAATAACACTGTGACATTGTAACAAATAAGTTTGTTCAAAAAACGACACTGTCCAAGCAAGAAGGTTCAATATCTAACAGCGTTTTTTTAAGTCGGACGTGTTAAATAATTTCAACTATATCTTAGCATTTCCCGGTTGTATCCTAGAGGACTCCGGGTGTGCTTTGGCTCCTAATCTGACCTTCATACCCAGACCGAGAGGGAAAAATAGACCTTGGTGGATTTAGACCGGTTATCACTATAAACTATTAGGTATATACTATACAAACGTCCCCACATTACACTACCAAATACGGGATGATTTGAACGATATCCTTGGTACATCACCGGCAACTAAAAAGATCACGTAAAAAGGTGGCAAACATATAATTAGACATAGTTACTCTCATTTATGGCAATCCTATTGATATGGAAGTCATCATCATATCAGGACGTCCACTGCTGGACATAGGCCTCCCCCAATATTCCAAAATGTCCGGTCCTGCTCCACCTGCAATCAGCGGACACCCGCGACCCTTATCAGGTCATCAGTCCACCTTGTGGGGGGCCTGCTCACGCTACGCCTTCCGGTGCGTGGAAGCAGTTAGGTGGGATATGGAAGTAGTTAAGTATATGTATATGATATACAAAACATGTAAAATTGCGCTTCTGTATGAGAGTGCAATACCTGTTTCTTATTGTTTCCGTTTCTTAGAGACTCAGTGGACCTTAGAGTTCCCTTCATTTCCAGGAAAATGATACAATTTTGTTCTGTGCTTCATTACTCATTCTAGGAATGTGTGTTGATGTTTGTAAGGAAAAAATTAAAAAGCGCGTTTTATAATTAATTTCCTCGTTTTGTACATACAATGCGTAATGGCAATGACTAAAATTGCTGGAAATTACATTCCAGCCATAAAAACCTCAGTATTTTTATGCTCACAAAATTTCCTTTTCCTATTTACACTTAGGTACTTAAAATACAAAGGAATAAAAGCGTACTTTGGTTCCAATTAATTTCAAGATATCTCTACAATTACAGCAAAAAACGAATTAAACGAAGGTGACGCTTCACCGTAATTCAGAGAACAATATTGATACTCGTAATTAATTTACACATGTAAGGAATCAAATAAAGAAGATTTGATGTCCCAACTTATCTCTCTCACATAACAATATTACTATTTGAAAAAAAAAATACACACATGCGGACGTACCACCATCTGTGTATAAAAATATATTAATTAATAAAAAAAGCAGAACAAACCCATAGTTTGTGGATCTTTCCTTCTGTCACCCAACAGAACCGCCTCTTCCATGATCGGCTCATCACAGCACTTATCACTTACACGCTTAGCTTAACATCATCACCAACACTTAAGTCTTGGAACTTATTGAGCCACTGAAAAAAATTGGTACTGAATAGGACTGGCCGAAAACAAAAGGTCTGTCAAAAAGGACTGGCCGGAGACAACATAAAATCTAAATTATTTTGAACGCGTCTGACTGTTTGGAGGTTCCAAGCACTGCACAACACAAAGTAGTTTATTACACAACTGGCCGAAAACAAAGTCTAAAAACACTGGCCAGAAAAAAAATGCTATTAAGAAAAAAATATTTTAACGCGTCGTACTGTTTGGACGATCCTCCAAGCACTGAAGAACTTGCCATACTCGTATGCTGACTCACAGGAAACTATGAAGTTGGTATTACAATGAAACGTTTGGAAGGACCATTTAAAACAATAAAGTTCAGGTAGGTATACAATAGCCCTAAGGCCCCTAATGAGCTCTAAATAGCAGGTAAAAGAGTGGGATTATCTGTCGGAATGTCGTTACATTTAACGCCATTTTAGATAAATGATTGAAGAGATAATGGATTTAGGGATATCCAAGGCTTGTGTTACTTCTGTCCATAAGCTTTGCTAGCGTACAAGCTATCTTACTTATATTAGAAATGTGTTTGCTCAATCATGTAAGAACGAATTATATGGATTGGGATACAATTTGGAGGAAGACAGAAATAAAATGTAAAAGGATACCTTTTGTCCCGGAAATTATCTCCCAAGGAATTGATGATTTTATATCATAGACAGTAGAATTCGATATGGGTATTCAGAGTTTCTGCGGACGGAGGCAGAGCAAAACTTGAGTAGTCATCAACATTTAATAAAATGGTAGAATGTTATACTGTGTAAGAAGTATAATGTTCGCGTTCCATTGACGGTCACTTCAGGGTATGGTATTCTATAATTCTAAACACACTGGATTGTCATATATGTATAATTAGTAAAGATAATTATAAATACTTAACTACATAGAAAAAATTATCGTGTTCATCAAATCATCACACAAATAAATGCCGTGACCGGGATTAGAACCCGAGTCCTTCGGCTACGTAGGGACGGTCACTACCTACTTAGCGAAACTGGTGTTAATTTTTAGGGTTCCGTACCCAAAGGGTAAAAACGGGACCCTATTACTAAGACTTCGCTGTCCGTCCGTCCGTCCGTCCGTCTGTCACCAGGCTGCATCTCAAGAACCGTAATAGCTAGACAGTTGAAATTTTCATAGATTGTGTATTTCTGTTACCGCTATAACAACAAATACTAAAAAAAAAAAATTAAGGGGGCTCCCATACAAAAAACGTGATGTTTTAGCCCTATTTCATGGCTACCACTCGCCGAGCTAGATCTCAAGAACCGTAATAGCTAGGTTGAAGATTGAAAATTGAACAGATTATGTATTTTTATTGTGGCTACAACAACAAATACTAAAATCAAACTAAGAATAATAATTAAGGGGGGCTCCCATACAACAGAGTAAGTGTTGGCGTTTTTTTCTGGTACGGAACCCTTCGTGCGCGAGTCCGACTCGCACTTTGCCGGTTTTTTTAACGTTCTTTGGCAAAATCATTAAAATATTATCATTATTGTGTTAAATTCCATCGCATTGTAAACAAGGTATTCCCGAGTAAAGATTTACCTTAAATAGTTTTTAATTTACAGTCGTTTTCGCCGATTTAATTAGGTATGTTCAATTCCCGGTAAATGAGTAGTTGTTTGTCTCGTTCAGTTATTTATAACTAGCTGGTGACAAATTAACCACAGGATACACAATTAATGAAACTACAAAACAGAGGACTATTTTATTATTTGCATAAAAAAGTGTCTAATAAAAGTAATAAAGAACCGTATTTTAATCGTGTGTAGGGTTGCCAGGTGTCCGGCTTTAGCCGGACATATTTGGCTTTTTAGGGCTGTGTCCGGCCAAATATCCACTCGTCCGGCCTGTCCGGCTTTTGTTAGGCTTTTTGCCTGGCGGCTTCGTAACCCGCGCGAGTTAAAACTTGAGCGCTAAGCGCCAAGTAAAACAGTGCCGTACCGTGCGTGTGTAGTGTTGTGATGGTCCGGCTTTTAGAACGTAATGTCCGGCTTGGAAAAAGCTATAATTAGCGCAAAAAAGGTCCGTCCAGCCTGTAGAGTAAAATGTCTGGCTTAATTGAGTGCCGAGTCCGGCTTTTGTATTTTTCCACCTTGCAACCCTAATCGTGTGATACTTTTTTAGCGAAATTTTAACGCCCTCTCCTCCTGGTGATACGTGGTGAGGTTTTAGAGTGGGAGGGGTCACCTTATGCAACATCACTTGTATTTATATTAGATTGGCAAAATATTATCTTTAAAAATAATCATGTCGAGACAATCATTAAGTTAGCGCGGTTCCAGTGACAACTTATTATTCAAAAAACAATAATAATACAGTAATAAAAAAATAATACAGGTCTCTAGACCTATTACTTACTCTCTAGACCACTCCCCCGTATGATATTTGGTGAGACTTTTACCTCACATGATTAATGTACGGTCTCTAAGAGTAATGAATAATGATCGAGTTAATCCGTTGATTGACACCCATTATATTAAATGACCATGAAAAGAGACCCTCACAGTTAGTCATAAATATACATACTTAATATATACGTACTTTCCCAAATTGACACATAATCTGCACGATCTAACGTATCATTAAGGGGATTCCTTAATTGTCGAACACGCCTTCCAATCCTTATTGTTTTCTCATCTGGTTAAAACGCCGTTTCTAAGAACGCGATATTTTTCATTGCACGCCGTTAAGCTCACCAGTCAAAATATTTGCGCACATTTTTGATTTTGACTGTACATACATTATTAATGTAAATGTGCCCATTAAAATACGTTAATAACACTATAGATCAGATAAGAGTCGAAATGAAAAGAAAATATTTATTTCAGATAGATCCACATATACTATCATTCTTTTTTGTGTAAAATCGTTGGTAGATTTAAACAAGTAAGTTGCCACCATAAAAAAATTAACATATGCAGTACGGTAGGTAACTGAAAATTATTGGAAAACTTGAATAAAATTACCGCGTTCAAAATTAAAGCTAAATAAATTTGAATTAATACAAAAAATAACCACTCTCAATTAAATAGCGTTTTTAATGACGCATTGGTGTTGTTTTAATAAAATATGTGCAAATATGATTTATGCTACTGGTAATGACAAGAGGTTTAAAAAGGAAAGTCATGTCAGATTGACAGTTGTCTGTTTACCGTTTTTATCTCTAATTCCATTTCAGACTTTACAATAGACTGGACATTCCTCGTTAGTTTCAGATTTAGCATATAAAGAGCTATGATGAAGAAATAGAACTAAAAGTAACAAAATAACACTTAAAAACATCACTAACTGTAGACGTCTCGATTATTTTTGTTTCAATACCAAAATTTCCAAAACCCGACTCAACAAAAAATATCTATATAATTATCAAACCTGCTCGCAAAATTTCACGAGCATCGGTTGACAAAAGGAGAACAGCGAGAAATCCGGAAATCTCCCATCCGGACATACGAAAGCATTTTTGCCGAAGCTGACACGGAGACCTTCGTTTCACTCGGTCAGTTAAAACACGATCCTTAGCCAAGTGATGAGCTTGCACGTGCTTCGACACCCGCGCCGTTTATCTAGAAACGCAGCATACGGGGTAGTTCCACAAGTCTTTAGCTTTGAGAAAATATCTATATTGATCTAAATTATGCTCTATGAATGATTCACAAAAGTTAATAATCGTATATTAAACCGGATACCGGTGTACAGTAATAACAATTTGGTTTAACGATTCTGAATCTTATCATACAAATAATAGAGTCGAAAATTGAAACCGCTTTATTAGCTGACTCTACAACATACACTAGATACTTTTCGCCTTATCACAAACGAGTAAGGAGCAAATTTGTATAGAAATATTTGACGTAGTACACGCAAGTATTAGAAACGAATTCGTTACCATATTTGAAGGAAACTATTGATTGGATCACGTAACTAAGATTATTGCGAATTGGGCATTTAGAACTATTTAACTACACATGTAGATAACCTATTAGAGTATTTTGAAATCTGATCTATTCCAGAGTATTAAAGTTTAAATTTGAATAAAGTGGAAGATGACTAGAAATGAGCGCAAATCATTTCAAACCGTATTAGGGGAAATCATTCAGAAATTCTCGATCCAGGTAATTTGGTTGATTATTCATTAAAGATTAACATAGAAATAGCTTTAATGAATAACAAACGGATACAACTACAACTGTACTAGGATAACGCTAGGATGATAATCATAGAAATAGCTTTAAGAGGATAGTGGAGCTGTTTATTTATTATAAAATTAAAATTACTGCAAAATATGGGTTTTTTCCAAAATTGCCCTTGTTCTTGTTCTTGAAATATTTTATTATGTGAATAAATTATGTTGTTACAGTTAAAAAGAAGAATTGCTGAGAAGAGTGGGGAAGAAAAGAAAACTGTTCTGTTTAAAGTGACAGAAAATTGGAGAGGGGAATATCGAAGTGCTGAAGTGTTTGTACGAGCTTCAGGGCCAGAACTCGAAACCAATTCCGTTGCTGCAGGGAGTCAGGCAAGGACATGTTATTTCTCTTAAACTCTTCTCCACTGCACTGGAAAATATTTATAAGACTAACATACACGACAAGTACAACACGGTTTGATGACGATATTGTAGTTTTGGCTGAGATCATGGAGGATTTGAGTGCGATGCTTGATGACTGATGACCTCAGTAAGGCTTCCGAGCAAGTTGGTGTAGTGATAAACATGAATAAGAAGAAGATCATGTCAATGTCCATGAAGCACTAACTACCGTTACAATCAGACACTTCACGCTCGAAGTTGTAGACGATTACATATACCTATGATAGACTGTCCAATATTCCGCTCTCTTTGACCAGTTTGAATTGCCAGTGATAACATATGAAACGTGGTCGCTTACTATGGGCCTCAAAATAACGCTCAATATCAACCAAAGAGCAATGAAGAGGGCTATGCTGGGAAATTATCTGCGTTATCGCATCAGAAATTAGGCCATCCGCGGCAGAAACTAAGCAGCCCTCTGTAGTGCTACACTTAAGTGGCAGTGGGCGGAGCACATAGTACATATAACCGATGGCCGTTGGAATGGAAAGGTTCTCGAGTGGCGACCACGTAGTGGAAGGCGCAGCGTAGGCATATCCTCCACAAGGTGGATTGATGACCTCGTAAAGGGTGCGAGAGTCCACTGGATGCGAGTGGCATAGAATCGGTCATTGTAGCACTCTTTGTGGGAGGAATATGTCCAGCAGTGAACGTCCTTCGACTGATGATGATGATGATGAAACTCTTGATTATTCATTTGTTTTTCACTTTCCGTTGTCTTTCCGTGAGTTGCAAAAACATTAACAGTTGACATCTTTAAATAAATATACCTACAGTGATAAAACTGCCTTTAAACATTTAGACAATATATGATTTAGACGATATGATATTAGCCAACTGTAGCGGTCATTTGAAACTTTTAATATGTAAATACAATAGTCAAATTTCATTTTTCTAATTGCCTTGTCATGACAAATTTTTGCATTCTAATTGCCAGAACTATCGAATATTTCAGACCTTAATAACTCAAAAACCGCTTCTGATTTTACATTGCCAAAGTGATTAAATTGATCATTGATGAGTATTAATTCTATTTTCGGTTATATTATATAGAAATAACCAGGGAATAAAAACAGTTGTGGCAATTAGGCTGAGAATGCCAAATTTGAAAAAGGTTGATAACCTGGACCTTTTTAAGGCACGAGTGAATAGGCAGCTTCTGGGTGAGCTCGCTTCATCATCGGCCTCATTTCCCTGGGTAGATGCTGGCCAAGAGCAATACCATTTTTAATAAAAAAAAAAACAATTGATGATAATATGTAACATGTATCCACTTGCGTATTTTTACATGCAATTAATGTTCCCACTATCCCTCCGCGTGCGCAAACATACAAATGCTCGTAAATACAAATTTGTAATAATGACATTAATGACTAACAAAACCTCTACACGTGTTTCGTCTCTCTACGAGGCATCATCAGTATCATCGCTCGCTCGCTCGTCGGTCGCTTTTTGTGCCTAAAGCCGAAAGTCTGAAGCGCACAGAGCACGACGCAGCAAAAACACGCGGTTTTTATTCGGAAGCGCGGTAGAGCGGAGGCGGCGTGTGACATATGAATCAGTAATCGACAGTCGATAATTTCGGAAAGATCAAAAATGTTAAACCGCCTCCGCCCCGCATCGCGCCGCGCCCGCTCTTTGCGTTTTGAGCTTATAAAAGACAGACTTGCCAGCTGCGTCTACAGGGTGATTCGGGAGACGTGAGCAAGCTCAACACTACGGATTCAGTAGATCATAAGCTACTGCTTCGCACCGCTATTAGTGAAATTAACGTTCACTTATCTTTGCTGTTGAAAACAAAATGTTTTAAATTATGTACGAAATTCATGGTCACTCTACAATTAGAATACTTCAGTCAAGTGATATGTTTCAAATTGAATGTCATCCGAGTCCGATTACTTTTGAAATATCGTATCTCACTCAATTCACTTTCTTCGTAATTAAAGTGCTGTCATAACAGTTAGAGGTTTAATGTTTATAAACCAGTTGTTGTAGGGTGACCATGATTGTAAAGAATTAAACTTTAACTTAACAAAAATTAAAAAAAAAACAGGAAAAAGGTATGGGTGTTTCACTTAAATACAATGGTGAACGATTCATTGCCATTTACTATGTATGTAGTGTTGGTCCTGCTCACGTCTCCTGAATCACCCTGTATAATTTTTCGACGACGGAAAAGCGATATCTATTGCTATCGTTACCTACCTCTGTTTAAATTAAGTAGTTGAATTAAATGCGATTTCTTCTCACACAATTATCCATGATGTAATGAACCGTTCAGTCGAAGTAATAAAGTATTCGATGCATGCACTAAAAACAATATTTTTTCCTCCACAGAGGGGTAAAAAATATGTCTAGTACAATCTTTCATCGGACTCGTGCTATGTTGCAATTTGTAATTTTTAATTAAAGAATTACCCCAATCAAAGAAGACTTTTTAATTCGGATTCCTATAACGATTAGTGATTTCCTACTTTCCTATATCAATGCTAATTCGGACCGGAATCGATGGAGGCAAATTGTCTGTTTAGGAGGTTCCAGTGACCATGATACTCAGATTTTCTCCTTTGTTAATTCTTATTGTATATGATGTTTTGTTAATGCGAGGTGTGCAATAAAGAGAAATTGTATTGTATTAGATTAACGATTCAGATAACGTTTTTCACGTATTCGGAGGCGAGGTGAGTAAGGTTCTTATTATGTGATGAGCAAATCACGTAAAATTGCTAATGATGTTATTATCATTGGTCTTTGAGCTTTTGGCCGCTTCATAATTTACCAAATGTGACTGTGAACCGGTAGTTAATCATCATCATATCAGCCGAAGGACGTCCACTGCTGGACATAGGCCATCCTAAAGAGTGCGCCGATATCGAACCGGTACTCTCGGTCTTTTATATTCATTTAATTTAATCGCATATATGTACTGAAATGCACTACATTCATGAATAAAAAAAGCTTTTCTTGGTACCCCATTAGGTGTCTACCCATACAGACCCGTGTTATTTTTTATTTTCATCAATCATAGTTCGGATTCGAATTCAGTCCGCATCCGGATTCGGATTCGGAAGTGGCGTGCTCTTGTGTCGGAGGCGAAGACTCATTTTGGGTTGTGCCAGCCAAGTTATAGTTGGTGATCACCAAACTAACTAGGCTGGCACGACGACCCAAAATGAGTCCTGGCCTCCGAGACAAGAGCACGCCACTTTTCTCGGTCCTGCGCTATTTCTTGCCAGCTTGCACCGGCTCCGAGCTCACGCAGGTCCGCGTCCACCATATCCTTCCAGCGATACTTGGGGCGACCCACAGGACGCCGTCCGGTCGGTCGGCCCAAGTATGCTCTCTTCACCTGTCGATCTTCTCCCATCCTCTCGAGGTGGCCAAGCCAGCGAAGACGATGCGCTTTGGTTTGGTTTGGTTTTAGTTGGTGATAATTCGGACTATTTGATCGGACTAACTCCCCACATGATTAACTTCCTACTTTGGCTCTAAAGTAAGGTGCAGAACAATGTTGATTACCGCACAAGGTACGTAATACATTATTTATACACCATTTACCCGTTTCGGAAGGCCTTTTGCTTGTCGAGTGCAGTTTTTCTAGACGATATTAATCTTTCGCGGTTTTAACATTAATATTGTATTAATATACGGAAGTTAGGTGGATTATTCCGGTTCGGTTAGGTAGTTTTTAACAGTGAGGTGCGACCACCGTAGCCTATTTGGTATATAACGGTTAGTGGCCTAATGAAGGTAAAGATACGATTTACCCGCGATTTGTAATACACGCGCAAGTTGAGCAAGTGTTTATATTATTAGGCTGCAATGGTGGCAAACAGGCATACAGTCGGTCTGTTACAAGGGTATAGGATTATATGTATTTCAATATTTGTATGTGTTTCCCGCTCACAGGACAATGGTGTTACGGTTCTTTGGGAAGCGTGCGGGGAGCCGAAGTACCGACGAGTGCCATCTCAAGGCCTTCAACAATTGACAACATTTCATTTTTTTAAGCAGGTTTTGTTCCAGTTTCTTGAATATTTAGAAAACTAATAGCAATAAAAATAAAAAATTTTGGGGTTTCTGGTTAACAAATTAACGAAATGAGTTAAGATTTCATACTACTTAAAAATTTGAAATGTTGCCAATTTAATGAAGATTGATGATATTTGACGACTTGTTTAGCCTAGTTGGTAGTGACACTGCCTCCGAAGCTAGAGGTCCCGGGTTCGAATCCCGGCCAGGGCATTATTTGTGCATTTAGCACGGATTTTGGGACTTGTTCTTAGGTCTTGGATGTTCTATATGTATTTAAGTATGCATTTATCTATATAAGTATGTATATCGTCGTCTAGTATCCATAGTACAAGCTTTGCTTAGTTTGGGACTAGGTCGATTTGTGTAAGATTGTCCCCCAATATTTATTTATTTATTATAAATGGTTGAACTATGACGATGCAGGAGTATACCGATATTATTATTAAATATATTATCATTATTCCAGTACAGTTGCATGCTGCAGGATGACCGGGGTCCGCTACCTAATCCCAAGAATTAACGTAGACACTAGTTTTTACGGAAGCGACTGCCATCTGACCTTCCAACCCAAGGGGAAACTTAGATCTTATTGATATTAGGCTTGTCAAGTGAGTGGGCAACTTGACTGTAAGAAGTTTTCAAACCGCCCGACGGCCTCTTTGGTTCAACTACTGTCATAGACAGCAAGCGGGATGAACGGCGCAAAATCGAATCAAAGTATGGGCGCGCTCAGTAGGAACCACTCAAAGCGATTCTCTCCACTCAAAGGGCCTCGCTGGGCCACGAGCGCTCTCACAACGGTCCGTGTTGCTGCTATTAAATATCTGCATTTTCCCAACAAAAAAAAAAGCTCCGGCAGAGAATCTCTGAAACCTAACAAAACATTTCGCTTCATGAATTAAAGCTGCCAAACCTATTTGGCGGGTTGTCGATGAAGACTATCTATATCCTAAGCTTACTTCAGACTAGGCTTACGGATATAGGCCAGCCGTCACCGGGATCCGTAATACTGGGCTTAATGCAAGCTTCAGATAACGGCTTTAGAAATGGAACGGAATAATAATTGTCTTTGTTTGAAACTCGGGTTTTTACTGTTATCTTGTGGTAGCTGTCAATTGGGGCATGATCGACCGGGTGAAATAAAGGGCTCCGTTTCAGCATCGACACAAATGTTTTCATGTCCAGATGTCCGGATTACCGGCTGATCTCTGCAGGTCGCTCTCGTGAAATTTTGTAAGCAGGTTCGATACGTTTACTGGATTTTTTTACAGGTCAGTTTGGATTTTTTAAATAATAAAAATCGCGTCTCCTACAGCTCACAGAACCACTAGCCATTTATGTTTTTATGTTTTAAATAGTTGTGCCCGCACAAGTTAAATTTATATTTTGTTACTATTAGGGGAATCTAAAAAAATAGGCCATTTTTTTCTCAAACTGGACTTTTTAGGCTTTTTTTGACTCAGAATCAATAACGCTATCTAAGTAAAGTTTCCCCGGAACAGTTTTGTAACTTTGCTTATGAATGTACAGCGGTGACAAAACCGACGAGGAAATTTACTATGTACAATTTATTTCTTCTTTCTTGAATAGATAGCGTTTGGGATTGAGTCGAACAAAGCCAAAAAGTCCATATTCTGAGTAAATAATCCAATGCCCTAATTTTTTTGAAGACCCCTTTAACATAACAAGAATGCAAATAAATTAAATTTATACCTTGAAATTTCTTGTAAATAAATATTTTGAAGAACGCGATTAAGCATTTTCTAAGTAACATAACTAAAAAAGGCATTATAGGGTATTGCTATCTGGGAGTATCAATGAGAAGGCGGAGTAGCTTAATTAAGACGTGTTAAGTTACGTTAAGTTTTATGAATTAAGGCGATGATTAGTGATTAATAGTAGTTCCTCTCCAACCATTTGGTATTCAGTATTGATTTACTTATATCCAAATAAATTAGTACAAAAAGTCATTAAGGAGCAGGCCAGCAAAGATTAATTGGTGTGCGTAATGAGTAAAGAAAATATTACTTTTTAAGAGTAAATATATTCGTTTATATTTGGGTTACATAGAACAACTGATTATATCCTTCCTTATTTTGCCAATGTACATCATAAAGTTGTAACCAGTGTTAAATCGTATTTGCAGTGTGTGCAGAAAATAAGTACAACAGAAGACAATTTTTTTTCTGTATTTAAGGTTTAAGATCATTTAAGCTCATAAAGAATTGTACAATTCACTTGCATGAGATAGACATAAATAATTAACTTACATTATTATGAGCGCACAAAAACACTTAATTACCATACCATACCATATCAGCCCTAGGACGTCCACTGCTGGACATAGGCCTCCCCCAATTTCATGGGGGGTAAATGCCATAATCGCCACGCTTGGCCTGCGGGTTGGCGATCGCAGTATCTCCACCGCACTCAAGGAATGCTGCTGCCCATTCGCCGGTGGTCTTGGTCGTAGTTTTAGGACATACCCGGGTCCAGTGCATAAAAAAAGAGGGTAGTACAAATAAACATTTACAACCCGCGCGTACGGAAAGCAGCAAACTACAATTCTAAGCAAAACAAGTAATACACAAAATCCTTACAACTAGATACGGCACGCATACGCTGAGCGTAGTTCATTCAGTATTTTCAAACATTTCATTCAAACAAGCTCTTAAATATTTGCAAAAACTGGTAAAACTGCCAAAAACATCCCTTATCCTCCTTAAATATACTTGATACCGCTAACCGGTAGGATGGTATAGCGTTATTCGAAATTGTTTAATTTCATCCGAAGTGTGTCAACAAACCGGTCTCCATCGCCCGAATTACCATATCGTACGCCCACCATACCGGTGCAGGAAAAATTGCCGGTGAAGCGTTCTTTGGCTGTATAACAGCTTAATTTAAGACAGGATTAAAGGATAATTTCCACCAAACGGCTCGCATCGCATCGGATCGGAACGGACTTTATAATCTTTAGCAGCATACGTTCGGATACGATCGCGTGTCGCGGAAACGTCCGTGGGTAAGCTACTGTGCGTGGCTTGCTAATATAGACTTTAAATACTGTGTATATGATTTAAATTCATTTAAAGATTGTAAAATCCGTTGCGATCCGATGCGATGCGAGCCGCTTGGTGGAAATTATATTTTTGATACAGCCAACTCGGAGTCGGACGGGCTACCGCGAACCGAAAACGTCTTATTTCGGCCTACAGAACATTACCATCTCTCTACCTGCGATTTGCAAAGCAGTACATTACCATCTCTCTATCTAAAAAAAGGCACTCTATTCATTAAGAGGGCGCATTACGTTTGGTTCTCCATACAAACGTATTTATGCTCTCATTTTAAAACGCCATGCTAGAATAACATGAAACTTTGTATAAGTACACATTGGGATCCAGCTTGTCTAGGGCGGAAATTAGTTTCTGTTGCTTGAAATTATAATGGCGAAAAAATACAGCGATTATTAAGGTTTTCATACAAGCCGTAAAAAACTCAAAAAACCGCTGTTATTTTTTTCTTTTTCAATTTCTAGCAACAGAAACTAATTTCCGACCTAGGTATGCCGGATCCCATTGTGTATACAAAGTTTCATGTTATTCTAGCATGGCGTTTAAAATGAGAGCCTAAATACGTTTGTATGGAGAACCGATCCACACCGATCGTACTGCGCCGTCTTAATCTATCATGAACGCCTGTTCCGTGCAGCTATGACTGCTATGACTATGAGGCTTAGCATCCTCCGTAATAAGTAGGCATTAGTTTTAATAAGAAATTCGCCAATCTCCATTTCTAAACTAGAATATAAATTTACCCAAATGTAATGAACTAGGGTAATAAAACGTTTCTATTGTCACAATAAGCTTATAATAACTTAAAACGTGGTGTTTTGACAACAAAAGCTGCAATCGGTACACCCATCTAGTACGGGTGGAGAATAAAAATGAGAAGTGACCCGCAGTTCACATCAGATTACCGGCAATGTTTAGGGTGGTCCAAGTGTAAAGAAAATTGCGATTTTCCCGCTCATTATAAAATGACCACGTTCACAAAACTACCTAATACCCGCCTGGGGATTAAGTAACTGCTACTCAATAACGTAAAGGGCCATGCGTAAAAATGGTCCTAAAACAAAACCATCAAAGCTGGGAGTTAGGTCTTTAAAAATACTATTAGCTCGTATTCACTTGACTATTTAAAATATGAAAATCTCAGTTCTGCAATAGAATTCAACTTGGTGCCCATAAGTAAAACAAAACAAAACATCTACTGGGTGAGCTCACTTCATCGTCGGCCTCATCTTTGCCCCCTGGCTAAATGCTAGCCAAGAGCATTCCCATTGTAATTTAAAAAAAAACCGGCGAAGTGCGAGTCGGACTCGCGCTCGAAGGGTTCCGTACCGCATGATCTATAAAAAGAGTCCGACTCGCACTTGGCAGGTTTTTAATATTTGTTGTTATAGCGGCAACAGAAATACATAATCTGTGCAAATTTCAACTGTCTAGCTATTACGGTTCTTGAGATCTAGCTCGGCGAGTGGTAGCCATGAAAAAGGGTTAAAATATCACGTTTTTTGTATGGAAGCCCCTTAATTATTATTATTATTTTGTTTCTAGTATTTGTTGTTATAGCGGCAACAGAAATACACAATCTGTGAAAATTTCAACTGTCTAGCTATTACGGTTCTTGAGATACAGCCTGGTGACAGACGGACGGACGGACAGCGAAGTCTTAGTAATAGGGTCCCGTTTTTACCCTTTGGGTACGGAACCCTAACAAGTAGATTTAAAGATAAGACAATGACCTAACTCTCAGCTTTGTTGGTTTTAGGACAATACTTCACACAAAGATGGTAAGAAGACAAGGTCCTTTGATCAAATGTCATTCTTCATACTACAAATTACATTTTACAATTAGAATTAATTGTTTAACTCTCAACACATTAATCTTAATCATACTTTAGAGACAGTTTCATATCAAAAGCGGACTCATACTTAAATTAAATGGTTTTGTTTGTTTACTCAATAACCGGGCCTAAATCGACGACGAAAAGAATTTCAATTATTTCAAAAGTTATATTTTGGAAACAAACGGATATTCTGTCAAAATATTAAAATCTTTATTCTGATTTCAACTAAATTATTGGGTCCTATTTTATTAATTATTAGTTACATATATACACAGCACAAAATGTATTAGTATCTCGCTTCTTATCTAGTTATTTCTGTTGTGCAATTTATTTTCTCATGTATTTAAGGCTAAGTTGCACCAAACCGTCTGTAATCGTTAAAATTTGAATGTATAGAAAGTTTGACAAGTTTCTATGGGATGACAGCTGCCGGCGCCATATTTAACGTTGATCAGTCTGTGATCGTAAGTCGGTGCAACCCAGCCTAAGAGGTTAATCGTCGAATCCGAATCGGCTGGGCAGCGTTCGGGAAGCTACGGCACATCTTTTCGACCAATATGCCGCAGTCTCTAGATGAGTCTTTAACCAGTGTATGTTGCCAGTGATGATGTATGGCACTGAAACGTGGTCGCTTACTGAGGGCCTCATAAGAAGGCTCAAAGTCACCCAAAGAGCAATGGAGAGGGCTATGCTGGGAGTTTCTCTGCGTGATCGCATCAGTAATGAGGCCATCCGCAGTAGAACCAAATAAACCGATATCACCCTCCGAATTTAAATATCTCCAAAACAGCTACTCCCTAGCGTTGGCCTAAAGTTTTCATAAAGTGCCTTATTTAAGGTAAATTTACTTTCCCCGCTAAAAAACGCCGAATTCAATCTGTTAAATGTTCAATCTGTGTGTTATTTGATTATAGTATAAACATAATAAAATAGAGGGATCGCAAAAGAGACGAGCCCAAAAGCTTCAAAATGAGTGACACTGACGAGCAGATTACAGCAAAGTGATTAAATACCTTTTTTAAGAGTTTCTCTTCCCCTTTAAATTACCTCGCTAGCTCTACTTTAATATTAAATTGCCTGCAAGCAGATTAGCTATAAGTACCGAGGTATTTTCGTCTGTCAAACTTCTTTGAGAAAACAGTTCGTCTTAAGGGGATGACTCGATTATGTAAACCTCGCCCCCTGTGTAAGACACACGCTTATGTCTTCCGCGCACGAAAAAACGAGATGCAACACTCTTCGCGAATGGCTTTTTTGGGCAAATTTCGACAAATATCTGACTTTGTGAAGTATTATTCGTATTTTCTCTTGTGAGGTTTTAGATGCGGTAAAATACCATTATTTAAACTTGGTTGTATTGTTTAACGATGTATTGTTTAAATAGGCTAAGAAAAAAATAGAAGCTCAACTTTGTTTTTTTTTTCTATAGCGATAATTAAAGGATTAAGCATGATTCGGCTCTAGTAAATGAAAGAGAAAGTATAGTCAAGAATCATAATATCTAAACTGTAATTATTTTTTCTTAATTTCGCCATAACCTCATTTTAAATAACACTATAATTTTGATTGTAGGTATACGCCCTTAAACTGTTTGACTCTTCTTGAGGAGTTTTAGTTGAACTTGCAATATTCACTTTGTTTTATGACATTGTTAATTTGTTGAAGTCAAATGTGTCAAGTTGATTATCATCTTCATTTATATGTAAAGATACCGTGAAAGCACCGGGTCGCTAGGCAATAAAATTGTTCAATTATTTGATAAAAAAATACACGCAATATGAATAAATAGACGATCTTAAAGGATGATTCCCACTAGACCGTTCCGTTTCCGGACCGCCGGGCCGATACCTAGCTGCTTCCGAGCCTCGGCCGTAGCTAGATCGACCGTCAAACGTTTGTGTTGACTACAAGTAAATTTTTAACAAAAAAACACCGACTCCAAACTTTGCCAGACCCCATCCTCCTGCTATATAATTTGAGCAGTTCCCTCGATTTTTCCAAGATCCCGTCATCAGCCCCAGACTTGGTGACAATGGGACCAACTAGAAAACATACCGCTTCAAACAAAAAAAAGGATTTTTGATATTCGTCCACTAGTCTCCGAGTAATCGGTGGACATACATAAAAAAAGATGAATTGAGAACCTCCTATTTTTTTGATGTCGGTTAAAAAGGATCTGCGCTGGGATGCTTCCGAGCTTCAACGGCGACGTGTTGTAATAGAACACGGACCGGCCCGGACACGGAACGGCCCATTGTGAATCATCCTTAAATGTGTCTATTTCTAAGCGTACATTCATCCAGACTGTATCCACTCATCTTGGCATAAATCTCTTAGGTACTTGCGTTTTGTGAATCATACTAAATGAAGTCTCAATGCTGACATAGGTACACTTATCGTCTCACTTCTACTTTTAGCCGAGTATTTCATAGCAACTATTGCCCGTAATAGCGAACTATAGGCTTTTTGGATATGTATCTTCGATTAGAATCTTAATTAAGTATAAGGTTAGGTTTATTTTTTAACCATTATACATAAAAACCTTTGTGCCCATGTCTTGGGAAAACGGAATTAGTCTTAGTTAAATTGGAGATGTATGTAATGCGTGGCGTGCTTGATACGCTGCTGCATTTTTATTATTTTAAATATTATTGGACAATTTTTTACACAAATTGAACTAGTCCCATAGTAAGCTCAAGAAGGTTTGTGTTATGGGTACTAGACGACGATATATTTAATAGATATATACTTAATACATAGAAAACATCCAAGTCTCAGGAACAAATGTTACTGCTCACCACAGAAAAAAAAATTTTTTTTTTAAACAGGCCGACACATTTTCCCCGTAATTTGCCTCGTCTGTCTATTTACCAGATATATTTTAGTCACAATCGACCACGCCAAATTCCATATGGTCATCGCCGCGCACTTCAACGATCGCGCCATTTTCCAACTACAGACAATAAATTTACAATTTTGTTTTTTTTTAAGACACGCACGCACTGCCGGAGCAAAGAGATCACTATTTAATTCCTAAACGTATTACATTTTACATACTCGAGAGGTTTTCGAAAGTATGAGCAGAGACCGAAACAGCATCGAATTATTACGACTGGTAATGTAAGATTTACTTTCTAAGCGTTGATTTTAAGTAATTAAAGGTATTTACATTTTTATAACTAATTGGACTAACGAACCTTTTGAAATGTTCACAGTCAGGTGCGCAGAGTTGCTCTAACCTGTCATTAGGGTACGCATTCATGTATATCCGAAATGTAATAAATCTTCAACAGCCACTTGGAAATCTTAGTAAATATAATATGAAACCGGTCTAGAAACTAGCCAGACTCGACGCTCGATCCGATTTGAATATCAAATGTTATAGATAATACAAAATATCACATTATGCACTAGTGTAACATAAAAATTTGCATTCATTTCCCGTCTGCCCACATCCAAACTGGATGTTTAAAGTGATCGAGTCAATGTCAAACATATTGATCAAATCAGAAACCGAAATGAGTCACAACCCAGTGCGAGCAGAAATAAACTCCTTTCAAACAAATCCTTGATAGAACTTTGTTTCCAGCCAGTCCTCAAAACCATAAACAATAAAAAAAAACAAACACCAATATCACTGGCCACAACACTGATTCCAAATTCAAATTTCAACACAGCCGCCACAGTTCGCGCGAGATCGTCCACTGCATGATTCATCCCATCTCGGGCATTATAAAAGTGGACAAAAAAGAAATAACTATACACGTCTGGCGGGCACGCGAATATGTTCGTACTGCGTGTTCAGAGAGCGTGGAACAACGGTGTAACACGCCGCCAAAACTAAAAGACAGTAAGCACGTAAGAAGCTTATACGCACATGTGGCCTTCTTCTTTTAGTGCGTTGGCGAATACAGACTAAGGTTACCGAATTCTGTAAGTTAAGGATGTGTTTTTTATGGAGGTCAGTGCCTTTTGAGCCATTGAGCTTTAAGGAAACCAGGTAATTGGGATCTGAATGTTGTGACTTCGATAAACATATTGAGTTGAGATAATCCTAAATTTGGATTTTATTATAATGGACTCATTAATCAGGTCCGCCTCATCTAGACCTAAATAGGAAGATCCTACCATACTCGCACCATCAGATCGCCAGAAATGTACTCCTACATTATTTTGGGCAATTCAGAAAAGAATTTACTCGTGACAGATGCCTTGAGGTGTCCTCTACCAGTCAACCATTAACCAGGTTATATCAGATACAAAAAAGTTGTGCCGAGAATGCCTTTAATATAATGATGCTCAGAATCAGGCGTTTAATGTCAATCACTGTGATACTGATATACATAGTATGCCAAAGAAAAGGGGATGGAT
This sequence comes from Notocelia uddmanniana, assembly GCA_905163555.1. Lineage (NCBI taxonomy): Eukaryota > Metazoa > Arthropoda > Insecta > Lepidoptera > Tortricidae > Notocelia > Notocelia uddmanniana. Next base: position 26,619,530 of record LR991063.1, read on the forward strand.
TGCGTAAGAGACGATATGAAGCGGAAGGATGTGAGTGACGAGATGACGGGCAATAGGGAGGTATGGAAGAAAAAACTAAATTGTCAAAATTTTCATCCTCACCACTTAGATGGTTGGCAGTCCTCAACTGTGCGTTTCGCCAGAAATTTCTTGCCTCGCACAGCTAAACTGTGGAATGAACTGTCGCCTGCAGTATTTCCGGACCGATTCGACCTTCAAACCTTCAAGAAAAGAGCGTACTCCCATCTTAAAGGCCGGCAACGCACTTACAACCCCTTCGGTGTTGCGAGTGTCCATGGGCGGCGCTAATCGCTTACCATCAGGTGATTCGTCTGCTCGTTTGCCTCCTATGTCATAAAAAAATGTTGCGTCGACCTCAAGTAAACGGGAAAAGGGCACGCGAATGATGATCGTGACTGTAATAAATATACAAAACAAATACTGATCGAAATAGCTACCAATGTGATACGTACAACCCTCGGCAACGCGCATGTTGCATTCCTGTGTGTTGCAAATGTCTATAGGGTACGGTGACTATTTACCATCAGGCGGGCCGTACGCTCGTTTGCCACCGACGTGGTATTAAAAAAAACCTCCCATTTAAACAAAGTTGCGAGTATGTGATAAAAACAAATATTGTAAGCATCTCTCCTTCTAGTTAGTTTGATCGCTTATTAAGATTAAACACGTCTACATCATTACGTAATTAGGCTTCCGCCATTTTGACAAGAACACATGTGGCCATATGTTCCTTAGGCACATGTGGCGTTATTGTACTAGAGGCTATCGCAGCTGTCTCACATGTGGAAGCACTGAGCGAATACCCTGTATGAACAATGCCCTCCAATCATCATCAGCTCATATCCGTCCCACTGCTGGGCACGGGCCAGCAGTAAATATCCAGAAGCGGATACAGGGGGGACGGGGGCTATTGGTTTTTTTTTTTATGACATAGGAGGCAAACGAGCAGACGAATCGCCTGATGGTAAGCGATTAGCCCCGCCCATGGACACTCGCAACACCAGAGGGGTTGTAAGTGCGTTGCCGGCCTTTAAGATGGGAGTACGCTCTTTTCTTGAAAGTGGTCGTCCAGACTTTTGTGCCAACGATGCACCGCTGAATATCCAATTCCCGCAGTGTTAGCAAATTTACCTTTTTATTCAATTTTCAGTGTTCAGGAAACCTCTGATGTGGGAAATATTCTCGGGAATATTCCCAGATTTTCACAATTTTGTTTGCACATCTCTTAACCAGTGTAGACCAATAATTACGCGTTGTACTCATTAGCGAACTGTAACCATAACCGAATCGTTTGCGAACATCGAACTGTCTATTTCTAATAATTGACTTTTCACCTCAGCGGCTCGAACATTTTGCTACTAGAAACCTGTGAGCAAATTGCAATTTTGCTGCGAGCCTGAATAAAACTTACTTTTTAATTTTTTATATCGTAGGTTAGTCGTAGGTCATCTTTTCATGATGCGGGGTGTAATACAAACTTGGAACATTTAAACTTCATTCTCTCTGTCACTTTCACTACGTTACGAAAAAAGAGAGCTAAAATATGTCGATTCGTCATTCGACTTCGAAACCTTCGTACATGTTTGTTATTTCATATGTATTTGTTGTTTGAATTTTTTTCCATAGTCACCATCATCATAAATTTAAGAGCCTTGCTCTTGTCGGTGGAGTAACCGCCATTCCGTTCTTCTCTGTGCTACATCTTTGAGTTCCATAAACGCACGTAATGATTTAATTGTTTTTAAGTATGTGGCGTTTTGTTCCTTTGCGTTATATGTTCTCACCGCTGAGGTGAAAAGTAAGAGCATAGATATTTGTATCTCGTGTCTTTGAGTCCCTCGCTACGCTCATGATTCTAATTTTAGAATCTTTCGCTTGCTCGGGACTCAACATCAACACTCGCAGCAAAAATCTACTTTGCTCTTTGTTGAACAAATAACTATTTTTGACACAATCGCGATTTCTCGGTTGTAATGGGACACTCTGGTTATTGTAAACGTTGAGTTATAATTATAATACACCTACAGCTCTCTAGTGAGTTGAGTCATCATCATCATGCCAGGCGAAGGATCACTGCTGGACATAGGCCTAAAGAGTGCCACAATGACCGGTTCTGGGCCACCCGCATTCAGCCGACACCCGCAACCCTTACCCAGAACTTAGCTCTTATTCTAACTAAAATATGAATTGCGTCAAAACGGTCCTAAAACTTGCTAAAACCAAGAACTAAGAGATCGGTCATGTCATCAACTCATTACTGATAGATATAAATAGGTCTTTAAATCTACTAAGTAACAGCTCGTATACACACTCACTAAAATCTCACTCACTCAGTTCTGTAATGGAATTCAACTTAGTGCCCATAGAAAGAAATGAAGTAGATTTTAAGATCTACCTAATAAAATGACTTAAGTCTCATCTGTGTTGGTTTTAGTACAAGACTTAGAAGACATAGAAAGATGCACTTGGTCCTTGATCAAATGTCATTCTCAATGTTAAAAAATTACATTTTAGAATTAGAATTACGCGCGGAGTTGAGCCCCCGGCTTACAACAGTATAGCAACTGACCCGCTCTCTTAAACAAAGAAATTAGCATTTCACCCAGCTAATTGATCCTATATTCGATGCAAATGACTGCGTTTGCATTATGCCAAGCTTTGAACAAGCTTTGAACTAAAAGCTCTAAGGCTAATGAATTGTAGCGAAAGTTTGAGTTTTACTCGTATGAAATGCATTATTAAATAGATATTGGAAATCAGGAAATGTGCTACCCAGTCTATGCAATGTAACTTTAAGGGTGAGGCCACACGAACGTAATTTCCGTCGTCGCCATACTTGTGAAATGTTTATTTATTTATTTTATTTATTTGAGAGATTTGACATATTTGTGATCAGTTTGTTACACACCAAGTAATGTTTGTAGGGTCTTTTGACCTAGGCCTCTTCCGGATCGCCAATTTTTAAGTACTTGTTTTCCATGTTCTTCCATGTCTGTCTGTCCGTTGCTACTTCTCTCCAGTCTTTTCCTATTTTTTCTATTAGGTCCCTTTCCCACCTTGTATTTGGCTTACCCACTTTCCTTTTCCCTACTCTTGGTTTCCAATTTGTTATTGTTTTTGTCCATTTCTTATTTGACATTCTTACTATGTGACCTGCCCACTTAAACTTAAGTTTAATTATGTGTTTTGCTGCATCTATAAATTTTGTTCTTTTTCTTATCTCGGTGTTTCGTACCCTGTCTGATAGTTTTATATTGAGGACGCTTCTTTCTATGGACCTTTGACACACTTGTATTTTTTTGATAATGTCATTTGTGAGTGCCCATGTTTGACAGCCATATGTAAGGCACGGCAAAATACATGAATTTTGATTCAAGCTTTATAAGTTTAATCGGTATTTTCTCCTTAAAGATGTTTTACTTTGCCCAGAATTTTTTCCATGTCTGTCCAATTCTTCTTTCGATTTCTTTATTTGTGCAGTCCGTAAATGAGATTTGTATTCTTGTACATACTCTAATAATGTACTTGTGACATGTACCGAAAAGAAATAGTAGATTGTTAACCGAAGGCTGAAAGGTTCCCATTTCTGACGACATAATTTTGGCGCTCGAACGAAGAGAGAGCAATAATAGGGCAAATAAAATATAAGCGTATAACAAATCCTATTCGATGTAAAATCATGAAATGATATTGAACTCGTTTTATTTGCCAGTTCACAAACATGTTTGCTTTGTCGAACCAAGTCGAACTGATATTGCATGCATTCTCTCGTATGTTGTGTACACAATGTTTCCGGATAGTTGTATTTGCAAACCATTACCAAATTTTAATATCTAGTATGAAAAGCGTACATTCAAAAGTTATTGATGGAATATAGTAAACTCAGTAAACGGGGGAGCGCTCGTGGCCCAGCGGCGCCCGCGTACCGCGAGCGGTATGCGATGTTAAGCAACGTCAGCCCAAATCAACTTTTGTATGGGTGACCGCTTCGAGTGGTTACTAACTGAGCGCTCCCGTGTTTTGGAAGGCACGTTAAACAGTTGATCCCGGCTGCTGTATATGACAGCAGTCGTAAAGCCAAGTTAGAGGCCTTCGGGCGGCTTGAGAACTTCTAACAGTCAAGTTATCCAATCACTTGACTAGTTTCCCTCTTGGACTGAAAGGACAGATGGCAGTCGCTTCCGTAAAAACTAGTGCATACTCCAATTCTTAGCGGGTAGCGGACCCCGGGTATCCTTCAGGATGCAACTGTACTGGGATAATGCTACGATGGTGATGAGTAAAGTGGCGAATCCAGGATTTTGGTTTGAGGGGGACTGGCCGCCAGCGTCAGATTTATGCTTTTGGAGGTGCTTAGGCCCATATATAACCCTGGTTCAATGAATGTCTTTTAACATAGAAATATATAATATCGAATGTTTCATACATCGTTTTGTAGTATTGATCGCTGTTGCAACACGGAAAACTGTGTACCTATGTGAATAAGGATATTATGTTCTGTAATTATTCACCACCCAATGTTTTTAATTTTTATGTATGCGTTACTGTAGCTGTCCCGGCAAATGCTGCACCACTCCCGACCCTTTCTGTACAAAATATATGGGAAACTGATTTTTTAATACAGTTGCTCAAAAAGTGCTACTTTACGTAGCTGTTTAGCGTGCGGAAAGTTGGTTTTCGCGCACTAGTGCTTTTCACTTTTCCAATTTTTTTAAATTTATGCTTGTTTCAATGCATGACTCCTTATTGCTGGGTGTTAAATATTAGTTTCCTTTAAATGTCGTAATCAACATAAAAACCTACTGTTAATATCAGAATACGAAAAATATACACATTTCATATTTTATTACTTACCTCTTCATCATTATAACACGTTTATTTTTTAATATTGAATATTGAAAAACCGTTCTTAATAAGTTGTCTGAGTGGAACGGAATAGCTGCCGAAACGCCTGTCAAAGAAGAGGCGTTTTTACTTACTGCAAGCATGTTTTAAGTTTCTAAAGGCAACATTCGATATTGTTTTTAGAAATATTACTTGTTGTTTTTCTTATTTTTTCGCAACTGTATTAAAAAACGTCGTTCACTACACGTGCGGAAATGTCATTCTTCACTCGTCCCGAGCCTTGCCACTCGCCTGCGGCTCGTGGCATCCCTCGGTACTCGTGAAGAAATGACATACTTTCCGCACTAGCATCGAAACGTACTATTTTCGTATGTTACCGATACTTAAAACTTCATTTCTAGTATTAGGAGCGACGAAAATTACAAAAATCATGAAAATCGGCCCAGCCGTTCTTGATTTATAAATGGTGTAATTAACACGATTTTGTTTTAGGTATTTATTAAGCGTTATCGATGTACAATACTACCAGGATAGTAATTTAATTTTCTCAATAATGCAATGAAATATTTATGTTATGTTCCTTATAATAGGCTGCGAAGTATGCCGTTTCATGTGCGGCAAGGACAAGAGGTCGTTAATGGAATTTCATACAAATCTCGCAGGCCTAGGCCGGCAAAGTCCTCTTTTTTAATTTCTATTCTACATAAATTTGTGGCACAGGCATCATGACATTCTGCCACTATGCGTATTAAAAATAAAACTTTGATTTTTTTGTTCTTTATTTCTTATTTCATTGTATGTTTGAGAAAAGCACTATACATACTTCGGCGGGAAATATGGGGTTGCCCGCCTCAGACCTATATACATTGGTCCCGGCCTCTGTAGTAATGTACTATTGTTTTAGGTTGGGTTGCACTAAACCGTCTTTAGATTGAAACGCACAGAGCGCGGCGCAGCGTCGTTGCGGGGCGGAGGCGGTTTTGCGGTTATACGAACGCGGTCCGGAGGACATCGCACCAAAAAACCGCGCGGGATAGCGGAGCGGAGGCGGCGTCTATGATATATGGAGCAGTAATCGACACTATCGCAGCAGGCTCATTGGTGGCAGTACGGTAGTGGAAAATAAGCTGCAGAGCCTAGCACATAGACGCAAAGTAGCATGTCTGTGCGTCTTCTACAGATTGAACTTCGGTGAGTGTGCTCAGGAGCTCCATGAGCTCATACCGCCTTCCTCCTTCTTCCATCGGATATCCAGACGTACGGCTGGCTACCGTTCTTACCTGGTCGATTCCTCTAATTCGAACCAAGCGCTTTGCATCATCCTTCATGTTCATTAATGCGACTTCTAAGGTTTGGAATTGTCTGCCGGTGTCTGTATTTCCGATTTCATACAACCTGGACCTTTTTAAGACACGAGTGAATAGGCATCTTCTGGGTGAGCTCGCTTTATCGACAGTTTCAGGAAGAACAATGCAAAACCGCCTTCTATCCGCACCGCGCCGCGCCCGCTCTGTGCGTTCCAGATTTTTTGCGAAGTCCATTAAAATCTGATTGTATGGGATGACAGCTGCCGGCGCCATTTTTTTTTTTATTAAAAATGGGATTGCTTTTGGCCGGCATCTAGCCAGGGGGCAAAGATGAGGCCGACGATGAAGCGAGCTCACCCAGAAGATGCCTATTCACTCTTGCCTTAAAAAGGTCCAGGTTATATGAACTCGGAAACACAGACGCCGGCAGAGAATACCAAACCTTAGAAGTGCGCATTATAAAAGAAGATGCAAAGCGCTTGGTTCTAATTAGAGGAATTTCGACCAGGTAAGGATGGTAGCCAGCCGTATGTCTGGATGTCCGATGGAAAAAGGGGGAAGGCGGTATGAGCTCATGGAGCTCCTGAGCACACTCACCGAAGTACAGTTTGTAGAAGACGCACAGACATGCTACTTTGCGTCGATGTGCTAAGCTCTGCAGCTTATTTCCCACTACCGTACTGCCGCCAATGAGCCTCCTGGCTCTGCGGTCCACCGAGTCGAGTGCGGCAAGTTGGTACTTAGCCGAGCCATCCCAAAGGTGACTACAACTTACTACTTACTTACTTTACTTTTTTAACGTTAATGTGTCTGTAATCGTAAGTTGATGCCATCCAAACTTAATGAATTGCAACAATACATAGTCTCTTTTACCAGCAACTTAAGAACAACAGTAATATAGTGAGCGGCGTTTATAGGTAAGTTAGCCGAGTCGTATACAAGTACCTAATGCAAAAAGCGATTTTATAGTCTAAGCTAGAAGATTGAATATCCTATAACATTTTATGTAAAATTTCGGACATTTTAAATACTATCAAACTATACTACATAGCATATTTCTTTCTATCTTACTAGTACCCTAATTTAGGATATCCGGTTTGTTCTCAGTATTCCAACTTTCCACCCTCCCCTAAACCATAACTTTTCTGGTAAGAGGTAGTAAGAGTATAGGAAACATCGCGCTGACTGCCCGCAAATAGAATGAATTCAATTAGACCCCGAATACCCCGATGCAATTTGCAGCTCACTCACTAAGTGCGTTGCACTGTGAGCTGTGAGTAAACACCATGCGCACACTCCGCGCTGCATCTGTGTGCTTGGCGCCGACATTTATGTGCGATGGAGTCGCTAAGAGGCCTTGTACAGTCAACAGCAAAAGTAGATGATCATTTCAGTACCTCGTCACTTTCACTACTTTGACGCATCCCTACTGTCGCAATATTGTGACTTTAGTGCGACAAAGTACTAAAATCATCTACACATCACACAGTACATCTCTGAGAATTTTGGCTGTGAATTTCGGCTCTCTGGAGTTATCTGGCACAAAGGGTTTGAACATCAGACAAATCGGTTCGAGAAAAGGTTGGTAGTAGGCCGCTCTATTTTGTGCGTCTTAGCGGGGGCACTACCGTGCCCCAGATTACTTAGATTTTTTTTTGCAAGCCTTTATTTAAACTGCACTGTCCGTATATAAGTAGGTAAGTAAAATTTGCAATTTTTTTTTATTCTTAATCAGATTAGATTTACTACTATATTACGAAGGTTAAATATTATCATTTTAATAGGCATACTTTTGGGAGAAAATGACTGACTGTCAGTGTGGCAGTGGTCTTCTTTTTCAGAAACGCTGGTACAGCCTTGGCCAGAGGTATTAAGCACTCCCGCGTTTTTCATTTAAAAGTAAACCTTTGAATAAAGCATTTTATATCTTTTATTATAGAAAATTCTAATATTTTTCAATAACACTAGCTATTCATTGACGTTAAAAAGAATTGCGCTTAAAAAAAGGCATTTGGTCCTTTTTATTGCGAACCCGATTATTTTTAGGGTTCAGTTTTCTAGGATAAATAGCTACTTCGAAATTATATCTGCTAAAGTTTTCTAGATGTTTATATACATTATTCTATTTTGCGTTAATGTGTAGTTTTGTAATTAAAAAAAAAAACAGTTTATTTATAAGTTACAAAGAAAAATAAGTGGTGCTTAATACTTCTGGCCAAGGCTGTAGATTTGACTTGTAAAAGTGCCATTGCGGCTTACTTGGAGAATAAAGTTCATTATTTCATTTGCAATCCTTTTTTCAGCCACTTGCCGGTATCCGAACCGAATGAGCTGAATTTGGCATACTTACGAATAATATGTTAGTTCGGTGACAATGCAATATTATGGCTTCCCGCTGAGGGTGTTCCAGCTGCGTTCACGTCACTACGTGCACTTCAGCTCATTTGTGGTGCGCGTGCCGCGGCCGCTGCAGGAGACCATCGCGTGTGCTGATTTCTGGCCGAAGGGTGTCGTGTTTCGACGGTTCCGGGGCAACCTACCAAATCCTACACCGGGGACGACGATGCAACGGGGCCACGCCATTTCGTCGCCTAAATAGATATCTTATAAGCTTAAGTTTCATGGCGCATTGGGTTAACTGTAAGGCCATGTAAACATTTGTAAGAAATAAATAAATAAATAAATGGCAGCACCGAGCTGATCGGATGATGGAGACAGAAGGTGGCCTTAGCAATTCCTAAACTACACAAGATAAACCCATTGTGTTTGAGCTCATTGAAACCGTCTCAACGAGTAATTGATGCACGTGGAAAAAGGTACAGTCGGCAATGGAAGCTTGTGTAAAAATATTTTTTGTTTGAAGTATCTTATTATTTCTTTGCTTAGGGAGCAATTCACAGCTTAAAGTGCGTTGCACTGTCCGAGTAAACACCATGCACACATATTGATTGTATCTCTGTGGCGCCAACATTTATGTTCGGTGGAGGCTAGGATTCAATTGCCTACTAATCAAGGAATGAAAAAAGGGGCAGAAGTTGTAGTACTGTAACGCCTCTAATTCTTGAAAGGCGTTGTATTGGTCCTGTTTGGCGATTTAAATAACTAACGCAATAGAATGCAAAAAATGTCGTATAGTCGAGGAATGTGATTTTTGGGCCACTCCGCACCTTGTCAAAGTGAAAATCAATATGAAAGCAGCTAGAGATCTCATATTCTTGTCACTGTGACAAGGTACGAAGTGGCCCGGGTATCAAATTCCTCGACTGTACATATGAGGCCCCTGTTCGCAAGCGTCCATAGGCTAAGATAACCGCATATCATCAAGCGGGCCGTAAGATTGGCTACCAACGTAGTATTAAAACATCAAAATAGACGTAGCAAAGTAAGATAACTATTCATCATCAGCCTGTGTCAGTCCACTGCTGGACATAGGCCTCTCCCATGGCACGCCACCGAGCTCGGTCTTCAGCTCTTCTCCTCAATCCCCGCCTACTGCCTTACGGATGTCATCACCCCACCTAGCTACAAGGCGTCTTACACTACGTATGTATGCCGACACGCGGTCGGCAAACGAAGTGTAGGAAGAACCAGTCTGCTCCAACGGCCATCGGTTCTGCGACATATGTGACCTGCCCACTGCCACTTCAGCGTACTAATTCGTTGAGTTATGTCGGTAACCTTGGTTCTCTGACGAAAAACTTCATTCCGGATGCGATCCCTAAGATAACTCTTCACACCCGCTTAAGTGTAAAAGTTTCGATTGGTTATCCAACTTCGGTAATTTTCATAGGTATCTATACTTAAGTATACTTAAAAAGTGCTCGTATTAGCGTTTGCTTGTTGTTGAAGATTTTCTTATGCAACAAACTGCTTGTAATAAATTAAATATCCTGTATCGACAGTCGAGGCCTTTCTATTTATACGGATGACATAAAGTATTTAAATGTAGTATTTGCTTACGCCTTCCGCATTTATGAACACTATAATCGAGTGTTTACGTCGGCAGAATTTCCTCTGTAGGTATTATTTTTGTTCTCTGTTCTCTACAGACTTCGTTCCTTAAGACTGCGCAGTACGTTCGGTTCTCCATAAAAACGTATTTATGCTCTCATTTTAAAACGCCAGGCTAGAATAATATGAAACTTTGTATACACAATGGGATCCGGCATATCTAGGTCGGACCATAGTTTCTGTTGCTTGAAATTATAATGGAGAAAAAATACAGCGATTATTAAGGTTTTCATACAAGCCGTAAAAAACTCAAAAAGCAGCTGTATTTTTTTTCTTTTACAATTTCTAGCAACAGAAACTACGGTCCGACCTAGATATGCCGGATCCCATTGTGTATACAAATTTTCATGTTATTCTAGCATGGCGTTTTAAAATGAGAGGGTAAATACGTTTGTATGGAGAACCGGGCCAGACCGAGCGTACTGCGCCCTCTTAACATTGAAAGCTAGATCTCGTATCTAACTTTTACGCCGGTAATTTTAAGCCGAAGCTGTGAAGGCGCGCATGAGTGCCTGCGCTTTGATACGCCAGAGCAAAAATAGTCACAACTATTGCGAAAATAAATAACTATGAGATTTTTGGTGACCTACGAGTGATCAGCCTTATTTTTGAATTGTAGAATTTGGTGACATCAAATGTTATTGTCACTGTTGACGAAGCCTGTTGCGACCATAGGCTGCGGTGACCGCTTACATCAGGCGGGCCATACGTTTGTTTGCCACCGAAGTGGTATTAAAAAAAAGGACTATGCCACCCCCCCCTAAATGACATCACGTTGTAGTATTATTAATTTGGGTGATTCTACAATTACTACATTACTATACTTTGGAGTAAAGTTTGCATAATATCCTGGCCTCCTCCAATAACGGCGAAGCCAGAATGCTATTACAAACTCCTATATTACTTAACTTTAGATATATGAATATCATCTCATGTCGCTATTGTACTATTGTAATAATTAAGACCCATATCGCCCAGTTAACCTTGATTCTCGTGTCCCAGACGTTCCTTAAATTTACGACGGCCCATCTTAGTTCTTTCTTCATTTATAGATCGTAAGTAGGTCTTCAATAATGAAGATCCTTAAACAGACTGCGCTCCCAGGTCGGCCGCAGTAAGGAGAACCTTATTAAATGGGGCATCCTAAGCGGGTCGGACGCTCGGTGTGTGTGCGGAACGGCTCCACAAACTATGAGGCATATGTTGTCTTGCCCGGCATGCCCGTGCTCCTGCTCCGAGCAAGACCTTCGTGACGCGACAGACAGGGCTTTGGCTATCGCCAGCTTCTGGTCCCATTCGATCTGAACAAGTAGTAGAAACCTTCGACACGAGAAGAAGAAGGCTAATTCGACTCAATAAGCGTCACCTGGGACTTTATAATATGCTCTTGGTGTCAATCGATCAACCGAGAACGGATTTGATTGCTCAATCTGACGATTACTATAAAATAAACGCATTATTTCTTTTAAGTCAAGTCTTTCGTTGGAGGTCCACAGTCTCATAATTAGATTATCATTTATCGATTAAAATAAAAGTTTGTTAAGTTGCTTAAATTGTCGCCAAGAAGCTTCTTGCCAAGGTTACCCCAAGCCCCAACATATATAGTTAGTTTTTGCAGTGTAGTTTGCTGGTGATTATAACTACTCTGGGAGAGCTGGGTTTACTACCAACGACTTTTAGGGGTTTCTGATAATTATGGTCTTATTTGAATCGATGGCCTACAGCAGTCTCGTGCTTTAGTTAAATGTTGCTGTTCTTTAATAAGCCTTCCAACGAAGCGAATTGACGATGCATTGCGTTTCATTCGAGCGTGTTTTCAAGCACCGTTCCATGGTCGTTGGGTGGTTCTACTTGCATCTCCGCTTCTGTAACTGTGGCGGGAATTTTCCTTGCCGCCTTTAGACGAGTTTAGTTCTAGACTTCTAATACATACCCGGTGAGAAGTGGGGAGGTGCGGGGTGGGGCGTTCATCGCTGGATTCGTCGCTCCGCTCGCCCGTGAAGACAGAGTCGTGCGACACCGACAGCCCGCTGCCGTAGGCGCCCTCTCTGGAAACAACGTGGAAATACATCAGCTACTTGCCTGCTACGCTCGCTTCGAGTTGGCAGTTTCTTCCCGTCCCGGACACATACCACACCCCGCTCGCGCCCCGCTCAACGCCGAGCGGGTGGGGGCGGAGGCCGCGGAGGTAAACACCTCACGAGGGAGCTGTCAACTCGAAGCGAACGGTTTGCACACAGACACGGGAGAAACCATAAAGGATTTTGATAATCGGTCAAGAACCGAACCGAAGATTGGAAAGTGCTTGTTGCTAGGCCTATTTGAATAAAGAATATTTTGACTTTGACTTTGAACTGCGGAGAAATCTGTCAATAAACTCTGTTTCGGAAGTCGGTTAAAAATATATCTTCTGTGTCCGAAGTTTTAGGGCTTCGGTTGTGAAATTAAATCCACATATCGGTAGGTATACCTATATAATATACATGGTAAATACCCCGTTCTCAACAGTAATTCTTAAGCTTTCATGGTATTTATTATAACATACTGCATAGTCAACTGTCAAATTAAGGCTCGCAATTAATTAAACCCGCTGGATGCGGGTGGCGCAGGACCGGTCATTGTGGAAGTCTTTGGGGGAGGCCTATGTCCAGCAGTGGACGTCTTTCGGCTGACATGATGATGATGATGATGAATTAATTAAACCGTAATAAATTGGTTTTACTGTTAACAATCCAGTGCCATATGTGGCACCTTTTCTCACTCCTAACATGAGAACTTGGCAATTTTTTCACATTTATGTACCATCTTCCTAAACGTTGGTTAAAACGAAACTTAGTAACTATTTGAACCACATTTGGATATCTTGGTAACTGAAATTCAAGTTACTTGTAAACACTAAGGCAACTGATATCCACAGGCATTGCCCACATAATACAATCAGGCGCTTTCAACGCGAATGTGTAACGTATGACATAGCGTAACCTACATTACAAACTAACTTGATACTTGATGGACTTAATAGAGCATTTCACATAATGACATAACTATAGAGCATTTCACATAACTAAAAGTATTTTTATAAACAAATAATCTAACTTCAGCTTACTTACGCAATTTTAAAGATTTTTAAATACATATACATGAAAAAAGGACGCATTTTGACCGTAGAAAATTGTGACGTCACTAGGGACATCTCTCTCTCTCTCTACAAACTTCATACTAACCGAGCATTTTTGACGTTTCGTAAAAAGTTGCTGATTTGTCTATCAGTTAAATACCGTATTGTTAATGTATAAAAAATATGTTTTTACGTTCTAAACTGTCACGTTACTATTACATTAATTAACGAAATTAATACGAATCAAATCTTGCGTAATCCGTCCCCATTGCATAATAAACGAACTCTGGGTTTGCTTGATAGTTGCTAAAAAAAAACCCCAGAAGCAGGCAAAGGCACTACTTAACTAGTTTTTGCGGAAGCGACTGACATCTTCTGAAATGAATCAGATGCTCTTGGTTAATAATATGTATATGTAAACAAGACGGTTTTAATAATGGTTTTCTTGCACATATTTATTAAGTAATATCATCTGACCCAGATGGGTCAAACTAAAAAGCTCGCAGTGACTTTTAACTAGATGAGGAACTAAATACAGCAAGTTCAACAACCGAAAAAGTTGCTTCTAAAAAGGAGCTCTTTCTTAAATGTTACTCAATGTATTCAACGGTCCAAATTAGGATAGCGAACTAACAGACGGTATATTTAAAGGTCGTTTCGACGCTGAGACGCTCCTATGAGAAGAGTTTTGGCTACTCGCTGCCTCCTAGCTTGCCTCTCAGGCACGACTAGTCCACCCGTGGACCTACTCTTTGATCAGGCTTGCCTCTTGAACAAGTACCAACGAAAGCGGTACAGAAACGCTGCTATACGACGAGTGTTGGCTTGTCACTTTCTCCTAGCTTGCCGATCAGCCGCGAGCAGTTCTCCCGTGGACTCGGGCCAGCCTTGGCTCTTGAACAAGTACTAAACACCGTGGAACAGAGACCCTGCTATGTAACGAGTGTTGGTTACTCACTTCCTCCTAGCCTGTCGCCCTGCCGCGCGCAGTTCTCCCGTGGAGCTACTTACTCCTCGGGGCTTGACTCTTGAACAAGTGCGGAAGACCGCGGAACAGAGACGCTGCTAACGAGGACTGTTGGCTATTCACTTTCTCGGCTTTCTCCTAGATAGCCGCTCTGCCGTGAGCATTTCTCCCGTGAAGCTCCTGCTTGGATCGCTTGCCTCTTGAACAAGTAACAAAGACCGTGGAACAGAGACGCTGCTACTGCTATGCGAAGAGTGTTGGCTACTCACTTCCTCCTAGATTGCCGCTCAGCCGCAAGCAGTTCTCCAGTGGAGCTACTCCTTGGATCAGGAGACGCGTCGGCGCGTGCGCGCCTCTTGAACATGCGCCGGAGACCGCGCAGGAACCGGCCCGTGCGGCCTTCGCCTGGAATCATAAAGTGAAGGTGTTAACAAGACAAAAATGTCAAAAATCCTAATTTGATCACTCATGGGCATCTGTTTGGAGTTTTGAAGTAAAAAACTTAAAAAAAAAATCAACCGGATTGAGACTTGATGTCGTTTAAAAATGAAATCGCTGATTCTGAACACTAACTTTATAAAAAACTAAATATTTATCATAGTTGTATTTGTATGTGTAGTCAAGATAGATGACTTTCTATTGTTTACTATAAATCACTGTACTGATCACGTATTCAAAGGAGATACAACGTTTTTTAACCATACGGAACCTCATGGTTGGCAAAGAGTTAATGTACTAACTACTGTACTAACCATCGCCTTGCATATCGGAATGGAGATGAGGGTGTAGTGTATAACGTACTGAGGTGGAACTTTACAATGACCATGGTATGTATCTGTTTTCGGAGATTAAGGATGTGGCTGAACGAGTACTGACACTTGATAGGTAAGGGGGAAGGTTGGATACTGACCAATGACCATGCTGTGCAAGATGAAAATGTAATGTAAAAAAGTCACCATGGTTATGCTGGTCGGTATGCGGCGGTCTGTAAGGATATTGCTGAACGAGTACTGACTAATGTGTGTGCCTATTGCATAATGACTACACATACATATATTAGAAGCGGAATCTCTTTATACTGAAACGGATAGAAAATAAGTGGTTGTGTGTCGGCGTGCGGTGGTCGGTATGGATGCTACGGGCCATGCTTGCGTGTAGATGATGAAAGGTAAGGCTGACTATGGTTGTGTGTGTCTGTGTGCGGCGGTCTGTACGGATATTACTGGCCATTCTTGCGTGTAGATGATGCAAGGTAAGGTACTGACCATGGTTGTGTGTGTCGGTATGCGGCGGTCGGTAAGGAGGCTCCAGCGAGCCCTCGCGCACGCACGACATGAGCCCCGCGCCGCCGCCCGACATCCGCCTCCCAGCCTGCAGACAAACAAACATACATCACAAACAGGCTTCAATTTGTGCAGTATGAAGGGTCTAAATCAGCACCATTCTTGGTAACCTCTGGAATTGGTCAGGGAAGCAGCCTCGGACCCTTATTGTTCCTTATTCTCATCAATGACCCTCCGACTGAACTGAAGTTCTCACAGTGTATGTTGTTCGCCGACGATTTAAAATTAGCACTGCCCATAGAGAACACTACGGATTCCTCCTCACTGCAATCGGATATAGACGATGTCTACGCATGGGCTCAAAAAAATGGTCTCACGTTAAACGAAAATAAATGTGCAGTACATATACACGTGCCCAAAGTCCCATATTTCAGATATACACAATTGAGGGAAAACCATTGAAGCGAGTTAACAATATTAAAGATCTTGGTACTTGGTTCGACCCCCAACTCACATTTAATAAACACATTTTAAATATATCTAATGAAGCTAGGAAATGTTTGGGGTTCGTTATCCGGCAGGCTAAACTGTTTACGAACCAGCGTGCTCTAATGGCACTATATAATGCATACGTGAGAAGCAAACTGGAAACGAATGCCGCCATATGGAATCCACACGAGCAGCAGTACACGCTTCTCTTGGAAAAAATACAAAAACTATATGTAAGATTCCTATATAGAAAATTATATGGATTCTACCCTTTCCTCTATTCTACTCTCTTTGTTCTCGGCATGGTTATACATCCCTCGAAGCTCGAAGAAATCTTTCATTAATTAAATACATTTTTCAATTAGTACGGGGGTTAGTGACTAATTCCCACCTATTGACTCAAATCTGTTTACGTGTCCCTCTTGTCACCTCTAATCGACTGCGAGCGCGCCGCCGCGGCCTCTTCACTGTCCCGCCCGCGAGGACGCGCGCGCTCGCCTCCTCGCCGCTCCACACGGCTCTCACCCTACTTAATGACATTCTGGACAGCGACAGCCAGCTAGATATTTTTTTCACTTCCGAGCAAACTTTCATGAGGTCATCGAGTCACTATTTGGAAAGTGTGGTAGCCACCAGTTCCATCCAATATTAATAAAATTAAATTTATTATAATAGTAGTATATTAATGTATTATCAATAACGCCTATTTTTTTATGTAATTAACTTATTTAATGTAATGTAGCAATACTATTCTATTCAATGAAATGTGTAATTAATAATGAATGTAAATGAATTATATGTGTACAAAACATAAATTAGCACGTAAGGTTCAACTGTCAGTGTTATTTTTTATCAATAAATAAATAAATAAACATCATCATCATCATCATCAGCAAAGGGACGTCCACTGTTGGACGGCCTCCCCTAAAGAGTGCCACAATGACCGGTCCTGCGGACTCCCGCGACATTTACCAGGTCAACAGTCCATCTTGTGGGGGACCCACTCTGCGGAATGTAAGATTGCCCCAAAATGTTTATTTATTTATTGTGTATATTTAGCTAACTTAGCGCTCGTGGCCCAGTGGCACCCGCGTACTGCGTGCGGTATGCGAGGTTAAGCAATGTCGGGCGAGGTCAGTCCTTGGATGGGTGACCGCTTTGAGTGGTTACTAACTGAGCGCTCCCGTGCTTTGGAAGGCACGTTAAGCCGTTGATCCCGGTTGCTGTCTTTGATAGCAGTCGTTAAGCCAAGTTAGAGGCCTCCGGGCGGCTTGAGAACTTCTAACAGTCAAGTTGCCCACTCACTTGACAAGCCTATTCCCAATAAGGTCGGTTTCCCCCTCGGGTTGGAAGGTCAGATGGCAGTCGCTTCCGTAAAAACTAGTGCCTACGCCAATTCTTGGGATTAGGTAGCGGACCCCAGGCATTCTTCAGGATGCAATTGTACTGGGAATAACGCTAGGAGGATGATGATTTAGCTAACTTGGTTTTGACTACTGTCAGTAGCCATAATGTACCTAATTCTGACTGTACCCTGCCTGATCGATTTTTTTGTCTGCCACTGCGGAAATTCAGCCAACATCCCAGAATATCAAGACAGTGACACACAAGTGTACGGCCTCAGAGCATCGTACGGCCCATGATAAATGGGTAGATGATCATTTTAGTACTTTTTCGCACTAAAGTAATAATACTGCGACGTTTGGGATGCGTCAAGGTAGTGAAAGTGACAAGGTACAAAAATGCTCATCTACTTTTGCTGTTGACTTGGACGCTTGCAAATTCTAGAATACGCCATCGAAATAAGGATATTTCGGTATCCATCCAGACGAGAAATGTGTTAATTATATCAAGAGAAGTAATTACAATATTAATTGAGATGTAGGCAACCAAACAACTTGAAATTCCTCAACACTAATTAGCATTAACCACGCTAATTCAATTATATAAAGGCTATATGTTTTGATTTTCTGTATATTTGACTTCCTAAAGTTTGTTAATTATAATTAGTCGAAGAAACCCGACCAATATGCTAGAAATTTAACAAGAGAATCGTTACATGAGATCTCTGCCGATCCCTTCTGGAAACAGGCGTAAATATGTACATGTTGGTTATAAAGTTATAATTCACAGCATACATCGGTCAAGCGAAAAACCGCGAAATACAGGATCGTACATTAATCACGTGAGGGTCGAAAGTAGGAGGGGTCGGGGAATAATCATCAAAAATCTTTAGAAAGATGTATTGTCAAAAATACACTGGTATTGTCAAAAATTCCAACAACATTAATTGCATGGCGCTATGACAACTGACTCGACTTCTCATAGGCTGTGGCAGAATAACAGCGTTGCAGTTCGCATGACCTGCGAATAGCAACACATGCTGAGTCTCAGCCTTTTCTGTATCGCACACATTGCTGGACCCATTGTGCACACCTCTGTGTGTCTTCGTGTTAAGAGGGCGCAGTACGTTTGGTTCTCCATACAAACTTATTTATGCTCTCATTTTAAAACGCCATGCTAGAATAACATTAAACTTTGTATACACAATGGGAGCCAGCTTGTCTAGGGCGGAAATTAGTTTCTGTTGCTTGAAATTATAATGGCGAAAAAATACAGCGATTATTAAGGTTTTCATACAAGCCGTAAAAAACTCAAAAAACCGCTGTATTTTTTTCTTTTTCAATTTCTAGCAACAGAAACTAATTTTCGACCTAGGTATGCCGGATTCCATTGTCTATACAAAGTTTCATGTTATTCCAGCATGGCGTTTTAAAATGAGAGCCTAAATACGTTTGTATGGAGAACCGATCCACACCGATCGTACTGCGCCGTCTTAACGATTTTTTTTAAATCTTTAAGTCATCTTCTGTGTTGCTTTATAGAATAAATGGTTTTTCTTCTTCATCAAATATCACAAGTGAGGAGGGGTCTAGTGAGATATCACGTGTATTTATTTTTATTGAACTCGCGATTTCAATGAAGCGATAGATCACTGAAAGAAAATCCTAATAATGACTGACATTATTGTTCAATATTTTAAATTTTTTGCATACTAAATAAATACATGTGATGTTGGATATGAGGGAGGGGCAGTTTTAAGAATTTAATTTACTCTAGCCGTTGACTTACTATCGGATTTAAAAAATAGTTGCATAAATCCCACATCAAAGACCTTGATGACAAGTTTTATCAACCTATGTTGCATTTTACGTAAACCAGTTTTGTCTTTACAACTTTCAACTCTGACCCTATGTGCACACGGTTCAGAATAGTGCAACGTAGATTGTAGTCGCAGTAAGTGCAAGGTTCCAGGGTCGGGTCCCGGCAGTGACCTAGTTATACCAACTGGGAACGGAGGTAAATTTGGCGGTCAAGGTTCCGTTTAAAGGTTATGATAGTTGTGAATGTGATAATAGGAGCAATATTACGCTCCCATGGCTATGTGCGAAGTAGGTGGTGGGGGTAAGCAAGGCGATCGTAGCGCACACCATGGAAGAAATGTGTACTTACCGGGGACCACTGTCAAATTTACTTTCCCGTTTTCTATTGGTTTCTTAACGGTTTCCTACGATTCGTTTCGTTTGTATGTATTTATTTATTCTCTTATTTATTTCAGTAAAATTTCCAATACGGGGTCTTTCTCGTTTACTAAAGTAAATAAAATATTCATGTGTCATTATTTGACATGTCTGAGTTTTGACATTGTCTCGGGACCTTTGACGTTTGACGTTTCAGACGTGCACATAGCCAATAATGGTTTCCGCGCTGTATCTTTGAGGACCCGTTATCCGCTTTGACATAAGTAGCCTGAGATTTGGCGTAGGCACTAGTTTAACACATGCACTTGTTAGAGGTACATATTGTATCATTTTTCTATTATTCATTTTAAAAACTTTAACGCTGCCTTTTTTTTGTAATATGCATGAGGTATTTACGTCACTCATTCTTACATCTAGCTTAAAATTGTTATTGCGAGCTGTACATGACCACCGGGGAATGGGCAGCAGCATTCCTAGAGTGCGGTGGAGATACTGCGATCGCCAACCCGCATGCCAAGCGTGGCGATTATGGCATTTACCCCCCATGAAATTGGGGGAGGCCTATGTCCAGCAGTGGACGTCCTAGGGCTGATGTGGTGGTGGTGGAGCTGTACATGTCATTTACGGTGTAAAAAATTGTTGGCGAACCAAAAAATAATTAACGAAGGCGACTGCCTCCTTTCCAACAAAAAGGAAAACTAGAGTATTTTCTAATGTTTAGAACTCCAAGAACTACCTTTACCGAAAGCTATTGTTTAATATCAAATGCTATTTCGTACATTTTAGCAGCAGCTTTCGTTCAGGCGCAGCTTCGTAAAGGTCGCAGGAGTCCGCTGGATGCGGGTGGCGCAGGACCGGCCATTGTAGCACTCTAGGGGAGGCCTTTGTCCAGCAGTGGACCTATTTCACCTGTACGGCTAGCACAAGGCGGCGCGCAAGATAGACTATCTGTCTCGATCTATGGGTACACACGGCGATATAGCTCGCGCGCCGTCTTATGCTAGCCGTGCTGATATGTGAAGATGATAATGACGATTTTGCACGAGCCGGGGTTCGAATCTTACGACCTCCGCATTGAAAGCAACGTGCCTTAACGCTCGGCTAAAGTTCTAAACGCACAGAGCGGGAGCAGCGCGTTGCGGGACGGAGGCGTTTTTGCATTTTTGATCTTTCCGAAACTCCCCAATGTTGATTACTGCTTCATATGTCACACACACCGCCTCCGCTTTACCGCGCTACTTAATACCGCGCGGTTTTTTGGTGCGACGTGCCCCGAACCGCGTTGACTTTACCGTAAAACCGCCTCCGCCCCGCAACGACGCTGCGCCTGCGTCGCGCTTTGTGCGTTTTTGGCTATAGATGAAAATTCGTTGGTACTTGGTGGTCAATGATTTGGTATTGGTGGAAAATGGTCATATTAATCATATTTACGACATACCTACAAACATACATTTAGTTGACTTCCTATATGTCCCGGTCTCACACCCCGCTCAACGCCGAGCGGGGTGGGGGCGGAGGTAAACCCGGACTTACGACCTTTTGTTTGGACGAGGCAGTTTTCAGCGATAATTTAAAAACTGTTCAAAACATTTTTTGTTGAACGTATTTCATAAGCACTATGTCTACGAATAATTCCATTTTTATTCCGCGGTTCAGAAGTCAGAGAGAGGGGCACACTTATAGTGACTTTCGGAGCGATTATCTCCGAATACATTCGCTTCGTCAAATTTCTTTCTGAGAAATCTTACACTCGTATTTAATGACCTAAGTATCAATTGACGTGTCACATGTTGTATTACCTACGTGTATGGAGTGCCTCGATAAAAATAATAGTTATTTGAATACAAAACTATGCATCAGCCGCTTCTACATTTTAAATTTTATTTCAATAGATATAGTTATTGAGTAAAATGCCTGTGCCATACGGACAGACTGACACTTAGACACAAACATAATTAAACTATAAGGGTTCCGTTTTTGGCTACGGAACCCTAAAAACTGGTTGAGTAAGTCCCAAACCGTAGAGCAAAGGCTGAATTTCATCGATTCAACATCAAGGAGAACGTGAAATAGGAGCCTTGGCATATGACCTGTCCGGGACCTGAGAGCTGCATTTGGGTCATTGCCGGGCCGATCCCTCGCTGCAACTGCACTTCAATTACTCGCCAACTTTGAGGATTTTTGTAAGGTAACGTTTTTATACTAAAACCGTTAGTAAATGAACGTCACTATCCAATTTTATATCTTCTTACCCGACTGCGCCAGAAGGAAAGTTATGTTTTTCGAGAGTATGTATGTATGTATAATTGTTTGGCACGCTCTGCAGCCTGAACGGCTCGATGGGTTTTAGCTTGAGAGGTGTTGTTAGATTCGTATTTACTGTGAGAGTGACACTGGGTATATCAACATAAAAAATATACAAAATGGCGGATTTTGGCGTCAAAATTCAAATTACACAGAAACGCAGTCGGGTATTTTAGTTTTTAAAGTAATTAATAAGTCTTGTTTCTATATATGTAATAGTGTCCTGGTGAAGAAATGAATTATTCTTATTCTTATGTAGATTCACATATTTAAACAGTTACAGACAGTTACATGGCATACAATATTAGCTTAAGATTCAGATCTGGGCTATAATGTTAAACATGTGTGCATGCACAGAAGAAAAAAAAAATACAGCAAAGCATGAACGAAAGGATCTTATGAGATCTCACCGATGACGTCTAGCTAGATATACTCACATGTCAGTTTTTTATACCACGTCGGTGGCAAACAGGCGTACGACCCGCCTGATGGTAAGGACGCCTGCAACTCCAGGGGTGTCACATGCGCGTTACCGTCCCTTTAAAATGTATACATGTATATGTACTTTCTTGGAAAACCCCATACTGTATTAGTTCCTCGGGAAAATCTTGGCCGGGGAGCTAATTCCACAACCGGAGTTTACTGTAAGTATTACATTCGCAGAAAACAATTTCGTGTCGTGCATCAGTCATCTTGTACCTTGTATTACATCTGCGACAGGGCCTCATAACTCTGCATCACCTAAAGCTAGAAGACAGACTCACTAGCTCCGCGAACATTTTGTTTACCTATAGTGTTTGTGACCGACCGAGGTCCAGAAAGGGATCAGTCTGAAAACCAGCGCCGGGCCGCTTTGTCCAGCACATGCTGAGACTGGGACCCATTGCCCACTATTATTATTATTATTGTACAATTTGTTCTAGTTTTTTATCTTTTTAATTATGATTCTTTGTTATTTGATGATTTCTGTATACATTTAAGGTTCTTTTTTTTGTGGCATAAAATAAGTTTCTGATTCTGATTCTGAAGATTGTACAAATTGGTCTTACAGAAGACTATAAGTAAACAGGTCAGCTGATCTGAAAGGCCTCGATGGAATGTTGCTAAGGAAACTTCGTGTCTAATTATCCCCGTCGCTCCACTCAGACAAAGAGGGGTAAGAGGGATGGGGAGGGTTTTTATAAGAAAAAAATATTAGAGGTCAGTAAAACTTGTATTCTGGGTACATACTAGGTATGAATAAATGTTTTAAGAACAATCTCACACAGAGCAAGCTGAATTTTGTAAAAATGAGTTAATAATATTATTGGGGTCGTCAGTTCGGAATCAAATACGAAGTTCACAATTCACTTGTCTTTTATTATTTTTCCAATTATCAGAAGTACACAGCACAAGTAACTCAATAATTGTAATACACAGTAACAATCCACGAGTCTAGAGGTAATCTCTTCAACTGTTGAAAACGAATTGCCCCGCTTCAATGGCCGACCTGCATTTATAAACCCCTCCCTCCGACGATCACGTGTTTTTAAATGTGACTCCCGTAACTAGTCAATTGACTGTTTGATATTAGTTCACAATAATAATTAAATAATCGACTGATAATAATCTATTAAATCAATAACATAATCAATAATGAGTTGAATACCCAACAGCTCGGCCATCCTATTTAAGCGAGTCCCTTCGCTTCTCACAATTATTTAACTATAATTATAATTACAATTAATAACATTGTATATGTATAATCATAATTATCATAAATAATGAGCTCATAAAATATAAACATTAATAATCAACATAAGTCAGTGAGTTAGTCATTAATTATGACATTACAGCTTACATTATTTAATAAACATTGTGTTTTTCCTAATCACTACATTTGGCATAAAGTGTATTATAAATATTAATTACGTACATAGAATCTTATAGTTACCTATTGTACGCCTCTGTGACGTAGGATATATATGTACCTAAACTGTAAATAAGACCTTTGTACTCGTATCTAGACAATGGAGATATTTGGTTAATTGGACACAAAAGATGTAATGATCACAACATGCGTAATGTAATCAAATACTATTTAATGTTGGTACTATATTAATTCATAAAAAAACATAATAAAAGTTATTGTTACATAAGCGTTATTACTGTTTTATGGCTGTTTACTCGCTTTCGGTAGTACTATGATGCGACATATCTGATTCTAAATCCCTGGAAAATGTCATCCACGGTTGAATTTTATCAATTGATATGATAGCCTCATACCTTCTCCCGTTTTTTCGTGTCATCGGTGTGTCTTCTACTAGGAACCTATCATTAGGTAGTACTTTCATAATTCGATAGGGCCCTTGGAATTTGACGACAAGTTTTTGGGACTTGCCATCATGTGGGACCTGCCTCTCTAAGCGTACTAAATCGCCTTCCTTATATTGTGTCGAGGGTTTCCTACGCTTGTTAAAGTTGATGGTATCTCTCGCCTGTTGTTCTCTAATTCTATCACTAGCAGTCTTTCTAACGTCTGGCAATTCTTCAACCGGAGTTTTATTTAGTGTATCACTGATAACCGAACTCAATATACCTTCCGTTCTACTACTAACGTTAAACCCAAATAAAAGTTCAGAAGGGCTTTTCTGGGTAGTCTTGTGCTTAGTTGTATTGATACCTACCTGAATACTGGCTATGTGCTTATCCCATGTTCTTTCATCCCCGCCATGACTGGACGTGGACAACGCATCTAGTATGGTCCTGTTGAATCTCTCCACTTGCCCGTTTGCTCTCGGAGTGGCTACTGCGTTGACGATATGCTTAATACCTGTAGATGTTATAAAGTCACGAAAAACCTTACTTGTGAAACTCGTGCCCTTATCAGTGATGAGGCGAGTGGGGTACCAAAGAACTTCATGTGTTGTTCTTCAAGGATACGTATAGTTGTTGTCGATTTGGTATCTTTAACAGCAGCTATGTTCACGTACTTGGTAAACCCGTCGACCAACACTAGTAAGTAGCAATTGCCCCTTTTGCTCTTTACAAAAGGGCCTAGGTGATCTGCATGGATTGTGTGAAAAGGGATACTCACTTTTTCAATCGGGTGTAGTTCACCTTCTTTTCGGCCTCCAGGGGCTTTATGATGTGCGCATTCTAAACACGAGGATACGTATTTCTTTACAAACCTGCGCATTTTCGTAAACCAATAATGGTTCCTGATCCGTTGTAGGGTTTTCTCAAAACCACAATGACCCACATCATCGTGGTTCATCTTTAGAATCTGCCAACGGACGCCTTTCGGTACTAACCACTTTAAGTCTCCATTAACCACTCGATACACACGATTGTTCTTAAGCTGATAGTTTATTTGCACGTCCGCAATTGTGGCAGATCTAGCATCGGATAGAATACTTTTGATGTTCCTTACTTCTTCGTCTGCAGTTTGTACTGTCGTGATCCAGTCCTGTTCTGACGACTCTATCTGTAATATGTCTAAAACATGCGACTCACTTGACGTTGTATCGACCGGGTTTCTACTTAGCGCGTCCGCGTGGGACATGCGTGCTCCAGGTCGGTATTCAATCGTGCAGTCGTATTCTTGTAACTGCACCCACCACCGGGCGATGCGAGAGATCAGGTCACGCTTCGTCAGTGTGGATCTGAGTGCGTTGCAATCGGTAAGAATTTTAAATGGTATCCCCACCAGATACACTCGAAAACGATTGAGGGAAGCTATTACCGCTAATGTCTCGAGTTCATAAGAGTGCAGCTTACGTTCATCTGCACTAGTCTTGCGACTAAAGTATGACACCGGCTGCAGTACACTACTAGTGTTGCGCTGTAACAGAATACCCGCTAGTCCTTCCTGGCTCGCATCCGTGTGTAGCTCGGTCTCCGCTTTGGGGTCGTACAAAGCTAGGACCGGGCGATCCACGAGAAGTTGTTTAATATTGTTAAACGCTCGTTGTTGTTGAGAACTCCAGGCCCAACGTGCGTTCTTTTTCAGAAGGTCTGTAAGAGGTGAAGTTATGGTTGCATACCCTTTTATAAAGCGCCTAAAGAATCCCGACAAGCCAAGGAATTGCCGCAGTTCATGCTGATTTGAAGGTTCTGGGAACTTTGAGACTGCATCGGTCTTTCTACTGCCTGGTCTGATCCCGTGAGCGCTTACCTCAAACCTCAAGAAGTCGATGGTATCCAGGAAGAAATGGCACTTGCTCAATTTCAGAGTGAGACCACCCTTTCTCAAAAGTTGCAGCACTTCAACAAGTCTATGAATACCTTGGGCGAAGTCCTTTGACGGGATAAGTACGTCATCCATGTACACAATGGCATACTTTACCTGGGCCTCTCTAAGTATCTTGTGAATGGTCCTCTGGAATACAGAGGGCGCGTTGACCAGTCCAAAAGGCATGCGGTTGTATTCGAATTGCCCGTCTGGTGTCACGAAGGCTGTTTTATGGCGAGAGTTCTCAGACACAGGTATCTGATAGTAGCCGGAGGCAAGGTCCAGTGAAGTAAACATTGTATTACCTGCTAATAGATCCAACTGGTCTTCAACTCGCGGCAGCGGATAGTGTTCCTTCTTTGTCTTCCTGTTGAGCGCCCTGTAGTCAACGCACAAGCGTTTTTCGCCAGTCTTCTTTTGGACCAAGACAATCGGGCTGGCATAAGGTGATGAAGATTCCCTGACGATACCGCTGTCGACCATTTCCTGTACCATGTCCCTTACTAGCAGTCGCTCCGAAAGTGACATACGGTAAGGTCGATATACGACTGGAACAGAATCTTCCAATTCGATCACCATTTCAGTCGTATTCGTAAACCCCAGGTCTTTGAGGCCACTAGAAAAGCAGTCTTTATACTGTACCAGTACCTCCTCCAATTCAGCGCGTTGGTTCCCCGTTAGTTCCGGATCACAACTTATTGCATCGATCTCAGTGCCCGCGATCTCGACGCTACAAGAATCAAATGTACTTACTTGGTCTGGGACATGCCCAGGTAGAGACCTGGTCAGTAAAGTTCCCTTCTCTATTGATATGACGTCTGGAGACATGTTGTAGGCCAGGAGGGCACCACGTCCGTTCTTGATTTCATACGTACCGGGGAAAAGGTAATACCGCTTCGATGACTTCTCGTTCCTGAGTGATCCATTGACGTACACATTGCAATTAACGTGTATATTTGTAGTGACGGCTACCGGGCGTAAAACATGACTATCTATTTTCGTATCCTGTTCTACTATAAGATGGAGACGGTTTTGCGTAAGTCTTCGGAAAATTATTTCTTCCGGTGTTTTGGTGATTATGATATCCGGCTTTTCAGTAAAGGAGTGCCCTAGTAGAGCGGGATGATTAAGGACGTAATCGTCTACAATATACATTTCAATTATTTCACGCAACCCCTGAACCTCAACGCTCACGGTAGAAACGCCTATAGGACACGTTAAATTGCCACCTATGCCTTTCAACAGCGGTAAGTCATCTCGAGACTCAATTTTCAAGTTTAAATTTTTTGCAGTACTAAGCCTAAGCAATGAACACTGGCTACCCAGGTCAACGTGACATTTGACTTCAGTGTTATTAATTTTCACCTCTAGAATGTATTTGTCGTTGTCGTCATGTTTATTAACTGTGTCAACCTCGAAAACGGCTTTGACCTTGGAAACAGTTTTGATGGTACTGTCTTTGGCAGTAGTTTGGCCATCATTTTTGTTATTCAGTTTGTTTCTGTAGCATTGGGAGGACTGATGACCTAACTTGTCGCACACGGTGCATTTAACTAACGGTTTCTCGCATTTATAACTGGGGTGCCCAGTTTCATTGCAGTTAAAACACCTTATGTTGGTGTTGCTAGGACCGATCCTACTTGCCCTAGGACGGCTAAATGTGGGTGACCTACTGCGGTCATTTGACCTCTTTTGAAATGTCTCATTGTTATTACGAACTTGACCAACTTTGACAGTTCTAAAATATTTTAGTACCTGTCCAGGTTCTTTGAATTGCGCTGCCTGTGCTCCTACTTTAACAGCCCGATCTTCAACGCCATATAACAAACAATCCACTGCTTGCTTACCAGTAATCTTACACCGATTTAATAAATTTATTTTAGCATAATAATAGTGTTCTAGAGATTCGCCATACTTAACTTTTTTAGCAAGCATTTCGGTCAGAAGTTCGGCGTAGTCTTCACGACACGGAAAGGATTCTATCAATTTCTGCTTCCACTCAGTCCATGTAAACAAAAGAGTTGATAGACCCTGGTACCATGTTTTGGCAACCCCGCTTAGCTTGGGTAACGAATAATGGATAGTCGCCTTTTCATCCCAGCCATATATTTCGGCACATTCCTCCACCTTCGTTAACCAAGTCAAGACGGTCTGTTCTTTTGACATAGGGTCAAATTCGGGTATGACATTAGTGTTAAAGGTAAGTGTTTGTTTACCCGAACCTCTGACCTTTTCAACAGTACATTCGTTTCAGATTCCTTACTTGTTATTCCTTTCCTTTTTGGCGGTGGTGAGCCTTCATCAGACTCTGACGAAGAGTAATCCCTCCGTCTGGCGTGCCTAGCCCTTGTCCTTCTCCTCCTCCTGTCCCTGTCCTCGTCTTCGCTACATGAATCGCTCGACCGACGTCTCCGCGAGCGGTGGTTGTTTGACTTATTTATACTTCTGCCTTCACTGTACGTGTCATTCATCTGTCGCCGCCTAGACCGGCTTCTCCCGCGATTTTTGTCCGCATATGTTTGTGCCGTTTGTCTTATCCGTGAGCGCACGGTTCTCAGTATATTCCGACCTTGACCTTCAGGTACTCCATGATTTCTTGCATGTATTAGTCCTTCCCCTCGACTAAATACATCTTGCGCACGTTCGACCAATGTACTGGACCCTTCCCCTCGGTCAGTTCCATTGTCCATTCCAACTTGCCTTTCATGAACCAGTTTCCTTGCATGTATTAGTCCTTCTCTTCGACTAAATACATCTTGTGCAAGTTTGACTAATGTACTGGACCCTTCCCCTCGGCCAGTTCCATTGTCCATTCCAACTTGCGTTTCATGAACCAGTCCTTCCTCTCGACTGAGTACATTCCTTCCATTTTCATCCAACGTACTGGACCCTTCGCCTCGGTCAGTTCCGTTGTGATTCATTTGGATTTTGGGTTCTGGAACTTAAAAACAAAAGCTTAGAAGGTGCCCATGAAAATACTTATTCATTCCGGTCACACGTAATAATGTTTAAAATACCAACAAAACATGGAAAAGTAAAAAAAAGAATCAACTTCAATCCTATTATCATTAATTTACTAAAGCAAGGTATGTTATTACTAAATCAATCAAGCAATCAATAAATTAGACAATTAAAGATGAAATTTAAAAAATAAATAAATATATAATTGATAGTGTGTTCAACTGTTTAAGCGAATTCTTCAAGTATCTCCGTAACATTAGTATGTAAAAAAAAGGTATAGACATATGTATATCGAATTGAACGAAAATTGTACGTTTGGAATGAGCATCTGTTGATTCCATACCAACATTTTAAAACATTTATGTACACAGTTTACAATGAATAAATACTTTACATTAATCATCAAACATTTCCATGCATGATTAATCATGTAAACCTCCGGAATCCCTCAGTTTCAGTAAATATGTTTCGATTCTTGATTGAGCAGTACCCAATTAATTACTACTAAAGTATGTAATAACGTCTCACTTCGATAAAATAAAAAAAGGGAAAAAAAACGAACTTACGTTTGTGTGGCGTGGCAAAAATCTGTTTGACTTTTGTCGATCCCGGCTTCTGAACTATTGGGGTCGTCAGTTCGGAATCAAATACGAAGTTCACAATTCACTTGTCTTTTATTATTTTTCCAATTATCAGAAGTACACAGCACAAGTAACTCAATAATTGTAATACACAGTAACAATCCACGAGTCTAGAGGTAATCTCTTCAACTGTTGAAAACGAATTGCCCCGCTTCAATGGCCGACCTGCATTTATAAACCCCTCCCTCCGACGATCACGTGTTTTTAAATGTGACTCCCGTAACTAGTCAATTGACTGTTTGATATTAGTTCACAATAATAATTAAATAATCGACTGATAATAATCTATTAAATCAATAACATAATCAATAATGAGTTGAATACCCAACAATATAAAATCTCTTCCGTCGTTATAGACGTCAATAAGAAACAGTTATAATAATATGTAGATTTCATATATACATATAAGTGCATACACAACATAATAATATCAAAAATAAGAGCTTTTTTGGAGCGTGTTTGAATGAATCATCAAAAAATAAGATCACCTTTTTTTATTCAGCTCTTAAATGTAGAAAAAAGGATTGAAGAACCGATAACCGTTTGTGCCATAAATACAGCGTGTATTTTGATACAACCTCAAACTTTACAAGTTCTTAGTATATAGGTATAGGGACAGTATATGCGTTGTCAGCTTTCCGCGCGCCTCAGGAAGATCCGACGCGTGGCCCTTGCGAATAGTCACTTTCTTCCTTATTAGGTAGCGAAAGGTTGACAAGTAAGGTTTAACGGGGCAAAATTAAACAACTGTGGATAAAATTGAACACTTTTAAATGGGAAGGAACATCAGTCCGACTCACGCTTGACTGCACATTTCTAATAGGTTTTCCTGTCATCTGTAGGTAAAGAACTATTTTGTGTATTTTTTTTTTAATTTTAGATCCGGTGGTTTCAGAGATGAAGGGGAATGTTCATTTTTTGCCTATTTTCTTAAATAATTTCTAAACTAATTATTTTACAATTACAAATAATATATATTTGAAATGCACACAATGAGCTCTTACATTTGATATGTAACACGATATAGTTTGAAAATCTTTATTTCTTAATTTTCCCATTTACCCCCCAAAAGTGGCCCCCATATTTAAAATTCATTTGTTTGCGTTACATGTCCGCCTTTGGGTCACAAACTTACATATGTGTACCCAATTTCAACATAATTGGTTAAGAAATTTCGGAGAAAATAGGCTGTGACAGGCGGACAGACAGACATACGCATGAGTGATCCTATAAGGTTTCCATTTTTTCCTTTTTAGGTACGGAACCCTAAAAACAAAATGTGACATTGTCATGGATACTCTTCTGGTTCTTAGAGTATTGATAGAAATCTCTCTAGATATTCCACTCGGCATATCCTCATTCAGCTCATCTATTTCAGCATTTGAAGGTGAAAATGAATCCTAACGCTCGTTCGAAAGTTTCACAATTGCGCAACATACGATTGTCACTTTCAACTTCTACCACTGATTCAGAGATTTTTGACTGATTTTGATCGTACCCAAGATTACATATTGATTTTTGACGTGCTTTGAACTCGAAGCATTGACGTATATAAACTCTACATCAAATATTCTGCCCAACCTTTATAGATACTATTCTAACCTAATTGCTTAATGCACCGCTATAAAACCTTGGCTGTATCCTATCCCCATGAATCCCATGATGCCAGGACTAAGGACATTTCCCCACAAGGTCAGGGCACTGTTTACTGGCTGAAGGCCAAGGTCGCGCGAGCGATCGATACGGATGCTGCGCGGAGTGAGCGAGACCACCCTATTTCAATCAATACAGCTTATATCTATTGCAAAGTCCTTGTAGTTACGCTCTTTTGGGCATTAGCCCAAGCGGGAGACAAGAAGTTGTACGGTAATAATAAAAAGGCTTGTTGTTGGGATAAAAACTTGCAGTTACGTCTTTTTGCATATGAATAGTTACAAACGAGGATAGTGTTGTGCCTTATAAGCATTAGAGCGTAAGTGCCGTGTATTTTGTGAGCGTGTCCGATCAAATGGCTGTTGTTACATTTCTTGCCATAGTGTGATTGATCTGAAAGTTTTTTAGGTCTCATTGGCACACTAGAGGCTTAATTCTTATGTCGTTGAAAGAAGGGCGATAATTGCTTGGATGGATTGATTATTTTATTGGTTTGTCTATAGCTCGTGTAGACGAGTTTAGAATTCTTGGATTTCTATGATCGAGACTGTTATACTATACAGTTATTTATGTAGACTTAATTGCGATCTTAAAGAAAATAAAGTTAGCAAGTACATTTTACTTATGATATGGGACCCCATTCCAAATAAAACAATGTTACGTCACGGGTCCGGCATGGCAGAGATATCCCTACTTTCATGTGTCTTTGTCAGAAATAAAAATCGTAGCAGTTCTAAAGAAGGGTATAATACATTACGATGTTTGTCACAGTAGTATCAAGTGAATAACGTCATACAGTAAAGTTTATTTGCAAGAATACCTATATAAGATGTTAACATTATATTATGAGTCGCAGTATTCAGCAAATATTAGCATAATAATAATAATACCCTCATCATCATCATAAATTTAAGAGCCTTGCTCTTGTCGGTGGAGTAACCGCCATTCCATTCTTTTCTGTGCTACATCTTTGAGTTCCTGATACGACACAACATTAACTTTCTCCTTAGCCTGATCCATAAACGCACGTCTCGGTCTTCTGCCTCTTCTTCCCTCTATTTTGCCCTCTATTATAGTTTTGATGTAATTGTCATGTCGTATCAGGTGCCACAGTATATTCCCTCTTCTATTTTCTATCATCTTTAGCAAGAATCTTTTCTCTCCTATCAAGTCTAATACTTCTTCGTTTTTTTTTCTTTCCGTCCAACTTATACCTTCCATCCTCCTCCAACACCACATTTCAAACGCACTCAGTCTATCTCTGTCTCTTTGAGTTAACGTCCACGTCTCGCTTCCATACAACGCTATACTCCAGATGTAGATCTTAATAAAACGTTTTCTAATGTTGCGGGAAATCTTACATTTGATAATTAATTACAAATAAAAATATTGATGAACTAATGATATAAAGAAAAACAATTTAAGGTTATAAATTAATTTAGTTGCGTGCAATGTCCAAAAATTCCTTTACGGAGTATAAACAATGTTCATGGAGGCATTTCGTCAATTTTGTCCTAAATTCTATATTGCACAAAAGTTTAATTTCGTCTGGTAAGTTATTGTAAACTAATATGCAAGAATAGTAGGCATTGCGTATACGAGTATATATATCAGCTAGATTAGTTAACCTTATATAATTATAGTTATCAAGATAACTATCATTGATAATTATCCTTTCGAACCCTGCAAGAAGCGCATGTTTTGGACTGTTTTGCATGGACTCAGGAGGATAATGGGAAACCATAAAAAGTGAAAGTTAATTGTCTCCGTAAATTCATGTCCTCGGGGAAATCAGAGGAGGTGGTAGTGAAACACAGAATTAATCGAACTTAAACAAATTATTTCGTTAAAAACATGTGAGGATCCGGTTTTTGCACCTACTCGTGTGTTTTCGTTCAAGGTACACAAGCAACTAATAAAAGTTTCTTCACGTGATAAATACCTACCAAATAAGAAAAGTTGAAAAACCCCCGACATTCGCATTTCAAAGCTCAATATCTCAAAAACGGCTGAGGAGATTTTCATGAAACATGGCTAAGAACACTCGGGATACAATTATGTATGACAAAAAAAACTAAACGAAAATCGGTTCATCCGTTTGGGAGCTACGATACCACAGACAGATATACAGATAAACAAACACACAGATACACAGACAGACACGTTAAACTTATAATTATAACACCCCTCTTTTTTCGTCGGAGGTTAAAAATACTTCTGGATTTGTCGATGCGGAGGCGGAACGATATGAGAAAACTGTCAGCTGTCAGTGTCAACCGATACGAATGCAGACTGCCCTAATTCGCATGGTATTACTACTGCGCAGACGTAATACTAACGGAATTTCGTCAAATGAGGAAATCTCACATCAGTAAGGTCACGTCAAATAACAAAAGACCCTCGGTCCGTGGGGTCCCAGGGCCCATGACCTCTTTAAAGAAGTGGCAAAGAGGCTAGTGGACACCACTGGTGACCAAAAAGCTGGCAGCTTCCTCGCACAACGCATCAGCGTTGCTATACAGCGAGGAAATGCTGCCAGCATCTTTGGCACGATGCCGCGGGGTGACCCCTTATTTTAAATTATTTATTTTGTAAGTTTTTAATAAGTATAGGATATTAGTTGAAATTTGTGATAATAACAAAATACCCGTCAACGTATCGAACCCGCCCCGCCAAGTCAGGAAATCGCCTTAGAGGGACAAGCTTACACATATATCGATTGAGCCCCGTAAACTCAATAAGGCTTATATTATGGGTACAGTCAGCAACAAAAGTAGTCATGCATTTTTAGTGTTCAAAACTCTTTCTTACAAGGGAATAAGCGAGCTCTGACCTTTTCATATGCTTAGCCACTTTTTTCAGCTGGGTGTACTACACGCTGATATATAAAGTTCAAATTACAGGAATTTTTTTTTAATTAAATTTAGAATTGTCATTATTAGCGTTACTGCTTTAATACAAAATTAGTTTACACGATGATATATTTATAAGATATAGATAAACATCCAAGACTCAGAAACTAATATTCCTGCTCATCACACAAATATTTGCCCTGAACGGGATTCGAACCCAGGCAGCTTCGTAGACGGAGTCACTAACCACTAGGCTAAACCGGACGTCATTATCAATGCAACCACCGCAAGCGGAGCCGCGGGTACAACTAGTTTTTATACAACAATGGTGGCAAACAAGCTTACGGCCTGCCGGTTAGCAGACACCGTAGCCTACGGACTAGCGACTCCAGAAAAATCACAATCGCGTTGCCGATACTTTATTGATTTGAGGATTCGTTGTGTTCACAGCTAGATACATGTCCTTTAGGTACTCTCAACACGGCATATCCTCGGGAGCTCTGGTTACCTTACTCACCAAGGAACACAACACCGCATACCTTAGGGTGCCTTTCCATGAGAGATGTGCTATGCAGTTATTCTGCGGGGATGTGAAAGCTACGCTACGGAAACCCGTTTCCACCAGCAGCGCTATGCTATATATTTTTTATACCACGTCGGTGGCAAACAAGCGTACGGCCCGCCTGATGGTAAGCGGTCGCCGCAGCCTTTGGACGCCTGCAACTCCGGGGGTGTCACATGCGCGTTGCCGACCCTTTAAAAAATTATACACTCCTTTCTTTTCTTGAAGAATCCCATACTGGAGTTCCTCGGGAAAACCTCGGCAGGGAGCTCATTCCACAACCGGAGCGTCCGAGGGAGAAAGTTCCTCTGAAACCGTACCGTACGCGACCATTTAGGTTTTAAGGTGTGAGGATGAATGCCCTGCCGACGGCCCAAAATAATAATAATATGGACCAAAGAATATGATTGGTGGATTCTAACGCATCCATAGCCACGTAGCGTAGCACATATCTGTTGGAAAGACACCGGATGCGTGCGCAACACGTGCGCGTGCGCGTTGTATCGTATGAAATGTCATAGTAGATGACACACCGCTTGCAAGTCACGCGCATGTGCACACCACGCAAGCGGTGTGTCATCTACTATGACATTTCATACGATACAACGCACACGCCACGCACACGCGTACGCGTACTTGCTGCGCACGCATTCGGTGTGGCTCGACTTTTATGAGCAAGCTTACTATGATGATGATGATGATAAACTAAATAAAGCTAACTATAATTGAAACGGAACTGTGAAACTCCATTAAATCAATGACGTCATTAAAGCCCGGCACCACCCGTCTATTTGTCTGACAGCTCCGCCAAAGGGATTCCAAGCGACAGCGGATATCGAGCACGTCGAACCCCGTCCGGTCGAGACCGATTTCAATGTTCAAATGATTAATCTAATGTAATTAACAATGTTAAGTAAGTATGACTTGTTTTGCTGGGACCTCACTTGGTGTATTTGTTCAAGTATTCCTGTATTCCATCTCTTTATTTAATATCGCAAAGGAAAGGGACGTAAGCCGAAGTGCCTGCGTAAGGCATAGCAAAAATTTTGTATACTTAACACCAAACTCCACAAGCTTCAGCCTTACAATTCGCTTCCCTAAAGGACTTAAGACCCAATTACCTCCGCTATTAGTTTTTAAAACGAGTCATTACCAGGGACCAGGGTGCCATAAATTCATGGAGTCTGCATTAAGATGTCGCACGGATCGGCTCCTACACCTGAGCCTCGTAATTGGAGGCTGATGGGCTTGGCTCTTAGGTGTTTTGTAGCCCGATTCACTTAAATATTTACAAAATTACACGATTTTTCAAATAAAATAAAAACATTTCATTTAGAAAAATATGTGCAAAATATACCCTCTTTTTACTTTAATTTTTTTTTCCTAATTTTTAGAGATGAATAGTTTATGTTCGTCGGCAAACTAAAAGCCTTAAGATAATTAAAATTATCTCACTATACAATTTCTGGAATTCTGTGTTTCTCCTTTGGTTAAACTTATCATCATTTTTATAGTATAAGCGTCCGAAATGTTTATTATTTGATCTCTAATCTAACAAATTATATTGTTAGAGTTAGAAGAACTATAACAGAAGAAATCTAACGAATCTTAAGTTCTCAAGTAACGAAGTCAATATATATCAAGTCTACTAGTGAGGATTGAAGTTAAACAACATTATTTGAGTTGACCATAATTCATTTAGCAAAAAGATTAAATTTATTCAAGTGTACACGTAGGTTTCCTTCTATTTCATTATTTGTAAATAAAACTTGTTTATTCTTAAACCAAAAGAGGAAATGGCCATTGATAGTAAAACTGGTAGAACGTGTCGCACCTGTTCGTATCTATATGTCATGCAAACTCGATTGCAAATGATCAATCATGCAGTCATGGACATATTGCATTCCTTTTTTATTTCATCGGGCTGCCTGTCTGTTGACAAAACATATTATAGTATAATTTGAGCCGTAGATTCATAAGAACTATGCGTGATCGAAGGTCAGAGTTATACTGGTCTTGTGAGTAAGTGGGTATACACGCATCGGTGATTTAGCATATATATTTTGAAACAAACCAGTGAGCTGGCGACTTCATCGCTCAACGTATCAGCATTGCGATACAGCGAGGAAATGCCGCCAGCATCACCCAGCATCCTCCGTACAATGCCTCAAGGGCCTGTTTTAGATTTAAGCATGATACAAGAATACAAGGTAGCACTCCGGGGAAATTCAGTCGTGTGGGTGACACAAGCCTACGTCATCACTTGTATCGATGGTTCTGCCGGCGTAAGTGTGAGTTGCTGTATTGCCAGTATTGTATTATGACACTCCCCGACCCCCATGTATACCTGTGAGTGTTTTATAAAATTATTACGTTAATTATCTTTTTCTTTTTTTTTTTATAATTTAAATTTTATATTCCGTACAAAATTTTAACATGTAATTTTAATCCGCAATGGGGGTCGCGATATGTACCCCACATATATGCTCTTGTGGCACGGACGTGGCCGACTGGGACACCATGGATTGTGTTGTCAAAAAAGTGCAGGCCGTTTTTCGAGACATGCGACGCTTAATAATATAATCCGCCGGTCTCTTGCCACCGTCAATGTGCCTGCTCTTCTTGAGCCGACGGCATGGTCAGGGACGATGGCATGGCAAGAGACCTGATGGGGTGTCTTTAGTTCCTTGGACCGTGGGAAGGATGTTGGTGTGGGATGCTACCTGTGTAGACACACTGGCACCGTCTCACCTCCAACGGACTACAGTAAAAGCGGGTGCAGCGGCGGAAAACGCCGAAATTCTAAAGCGTAATAAATACAAGGGCCTCGGCAGAGAGTACATGTTTGTACCTTTTGGCGTCGAAACTCTAGGTCCATGGGGTCCCAGCGCGCATAAGTTATTTGCAGAAATTGCGAAGCGTCTGGTTGACGTAACTGGTGACCGAAGAGCTGGCAGTTTCCTCGCTCAACTTATCAGCATTGCGATACAGAGAGGAAATGCCGCCAGCATCCTCGGTACAATGCCTCAAGGGCCCGTTTCAGATTTAAGTTAGTTTTAATTTTCTTTATATTATTTTGGTTAAGTATTCTTGTGTATATTTTCGTTGTACATCCGCAATGCAGGCTTCGTCAGGTGGGTACAACTATAAATCAGCAACAGGCGTCTTCACACACAACCATAAAGCAATCCGCAACAGGCTTCGTCAACTAACCTGAACTTATCAACTACTTACGTTAATTCATGTTTAACTTGACCTATTTCGTTTGTTTAAACAAACAAATGACAATTGTAATGCGTAAATAATAGATTTAGCATGATTACGGCAGAAAAAATTCCTTCATGAGTCGTTTAGTTACTATAAAGTGGCAACACGACTGTGACGTAGGCTTGTGTCACAATCCGAAGTGGCATACCTTGCTTCCTTAGATATAAGTTAGTTTTAATTTTATTTATATTATTTTGGTTATGTACTCTTGTATATATTTTCTTTGTTTGTAATAAATACCACCACCGATGGCACCGACCGCACCGCTCGCCGTCTGCAGGGCATTCATCCTCACACCTTAGAACCTAAATGGTCGCGTACGGTACGGTTTCAGAGGAATTTCCTCCCTCGGACGCTCCGATTGTGGAATGAGTTCCCTGCCGAGGTTTTCCCGATGGACTACAGCATGGGGTTCTTCAAGAAAGGAGTGTATAAATTCTTAAAGGCTCGGCAACGCGCATGTGACACTAGAAGTTGCAGGCGTCCATAGGCTGCGGTGACCGCTTACCATCAGGCGGGCCGTACGCTTGTTTGCCACCGACGTGGTATAAAAAAAAACAAAAAAATATTCCGACGAATTGAGAACCTCCCCCTTTTTTTGAAGTCGGTTGATAAAATAACCGACGGAAAGGTAGTCAGGATAGTAACGGCCACAATTTGGCGTGTGGATGCTTTATTAATATTAAGGTCCCATAAAAATGTGAGAAGATGCATTTTCTTTAAGATTGCCTTACAATATTCAACAAATTAAAATCAGCGATATCATATATTCGCCGACTCCCCTGTATTGCTAGGAATTCAACTCAATTTAGAAAAGACAACCTACGCAGTTCAAACCGCGATGGTAATATTGGTTTTATAATTAATTAATTCAAGCGATTATGGACAGAAAACCATGCTAATAATTAAAACCAAAAAAAAAAATTGGTTGTTTGTAAAGTAGGTTTACGATCGAGATGTTTACGTGATAACGTCTTACTTCACTTGCACTTCACTTATACCTGCGATCGCGCTCGTGAGGTTTTGGTGTGACACAAGTTTCTGAACATGTCACCCGACTAAAACGATTTTAAAGACGTTATCACGTCAAAAACCGACTCCAATTTTGTACTTCGCTATGCTACAATTTGTGGTTTCCGTGATCCAATGCTTGGTTACCTACAGAAAATACCGAAATCGGCATATGCGTGCCTATCAAATTCGAGGAGTTCCCTCGATTCCTCCTAGATCCCATCATCAAACCTTCACCAAATTTATATGGGACCAATGTCCCTAGAAACAAAAAAAGAATTGTGAAAATCGGCCAAAGTGGTCAAGAGTTATCGGGCACAGTATATATTATACTGTGTATCGGGGAACATAAGTACATACATAAAAAAAACAAGCAAACATGCAGGCGAACTGAGAATCTCCTTCCTTCTATTGAAATCGGTAAAAAGGCGATCAAAGAGTCTTATCATGGCCGACATTGCCAAAAGATTTAAAGAAATAAAACTAAGTGCGAAATGCTAATGCATTAGCATTTTTCGCGGCTAAGGGGGACAAACGTCTTACAGGCTTTTATTTAACTTGCAATCTTGAATCTTTGTATGTTAGGATATATGTTCGGATCAAATCTTGCAACAGAATTTATTCCTCAAAACCGGCTAAGCTAAAATTTGTCATACAAATTTTGTCGGCCTGTTTAGCCTAGTTGGTAGTGACACCGCCTCCGAAGCTAGAGGTCCCAGATTCGAATCCCGGTAAGGGCATTTGTTTCTGTGGTGAGCAGAAACATTTGTTCTTGGGTCTTGGATGTTTATAGATAGAACTGATAGAACCCATAACACAAGCCTTATTGAGCTTACTATGGGACTAGTTCGATTTGTGTAAAAAAATCTCCCATAATATATTTATTATTAAAATACTTTATTAAGGAACAAGCTACCAAATAATATGAACAAAAACTAAATTTATTATTTAAATATTGCAAGTAAATATTGCAAATATTGTGTTGTTATAAAATTGATTTTTGTTGTTGTGTTGTTGTTTGTGTGTGTTGTGAGTTTGTATATGTAAGTTCGGTGCTGATCTGATGATGGAGACAGAAGGTGGCCATAGCAGCTCCTAAACTACACATGACAAACCTGTCGTCTTTGAGCTTACTGGAACCCTCTAAAAGAGTACTTGATGAATGTGAAAAAAAGACAGTCGCCAATAAAAAATTGCACTAAAGTAAGCACCGGTAGAAAACGAAAAAAGTAAACATTGTTTACATTTTTTTCGTTTTCAACTGGTGCTTAGTATAAAAATGACATTTTTGACAGAGTGTTATTGGTATGTATCTTATGAATAAGTGACAGTTATACAACTGGACACATCTAAAGTTTTAACGGCCTTTGTGACTTATAACTTACATGACATAATTACCTAACATCATCATCATCATATCAGCCGAAGGACGTCCACTGCTAGACACAGGCCTCCCCCAAAGACTTCCACAATGACTAGTCCTGCGCCACCGCATCCAGCGGACACCCGCGACCCTTACCAAGTCATCAGTCCACCTTCCTTTCCTTCCATTACCTAACATACATTTATTTAATTCTAATTTATATCTATTGATGACGTGTAGTCATTGTTCCTTAATTTGACCAAAGTATGTCTTGTTTCTCTTGGGTCACAGCCGAATTCTCGTAATATTAGACTTAAAACGACATATATCATAATGAGGTCTCGTGAAAAGTATTACACAGGTGTACGAACGGCATTGCTAGGCCGCGGGACGACCTCGCTATTTGGAGCAAGCTCCGTTGTTTATGACAGGACGAGGATGTTGACACAGCGGGTAATGACGTACTTGAATTCTTTTGGTTTGAGAACTTCATAATGTTTTTAAACATGTGCTTGCTTAGGTGTTAAGTCGACACCGCGGCGTCATGTTTTCAAACAACTAACATTACATCGTCCATCCATCGCGGAAAACCCATTTCGTTGAATGTTTGATGTTTGAAAACCAACAAAGCAACTTGCAGAAGACGCGGCTAAAACATGTCAGATGTTTGAAAACCAACAAAACAGCGCTCAGCAGACGCGGCTAAAACATGTCAGATGTTTGAAAACCAACAAAACAGCGCTCAGCAGACGCGGCTAAAACATGTCAGATGTTTGAAAACCAACAAAACAGCGCTCAGCAGTCGCGGCTAAAACATGTAAGATGTTTGAAAACCAACAAAACAGCGCTCAGCAGACGCGGCTAAAACATGTCAGATGTTTGAAAACCAACAAAACAGCGCTCAGCAGACGCGGCTAAAACATGTAAGATGTTTGAAAACCAACAAAACAGCGCTCAGCAGACGCGGCTAAAACATGTAAGATGTTTGAAAACCAACAAAACAAAGCGCACCTAGGCGGCTTCTAACATATTACGAGTAGATGTTTGAAAACCAACAAGAGCAAGGCACAGCTCAACAAGATAGTTTATGCTTCAAAACAGACAAACAACCTACTAGATTTAAATGACACTAGGACTTTTTACGACTATTACTATGACTATGAGGAAAAAAAGGATGGCCTACCTGAAATTCTTGTATTTGTCATTTCTGTCGTTAAATTGTATGGAGTCCGATTATTACATGTATGTAAGTTTTGTTGTGGACCCGGGTATGTCCTAAAACTACGACCAAGACCACCGGGGAATGGGCAGCAGCATTCCTTAAATGCGGTGGAGATACTGCGATCGCCAACCCGCATGCCAAGCGTGGCGATTATGGCATTTACCCCCCATGAAATTGGGGGAGGCCTATGTCCAGCAGTGGACGTCCTAGGGCTGATATGGTGGTGGTGGTGGTAAGTTTTGTTGAAAGACATTACCTGATGTTTACTTTGATAATGGATTATTGGTACTAATTATTTATGAGAAGAGTTAGTATATTGCTGATAAGACTTATAGGCCTGTGGTTACCGAGTATTATTTATTTGAGGATTCGTTGTGACAGACGTATTGTACAAATGTAGGTCTAATCTCTTTCTTCACACAGTGGACCCCCTGGAGCTCTTTCGGTCTAACCACTAGGAAAACAACACCACATATCTACAGAAAGTTTATTAATACATTCCCGATTACGTAATGGGAGGTATAATAAACAGTCTATAATATTGACTAAGCCTGCTAAAATGTAATCTTCAATAATTTCGCATCGTCCCACAAACCCACGGGTCAATCCAAATCATTATAAAGCTTAGAATTTAAATTTTACCTGCATTTCCCCTGCACACTATTACAAACCCAGTTATCTACGTACGAGAGTTCGATTTTGATCGTAGATTTCGTGAAAGTCATCTGTAAACTATACGACGGTAATACGTAACATAATCGTAAAAGTCGACTAGGTTAACCTATTCTCTCATTATACAAACATGGAATTTTAATCAAGATGTTCCTCGCCATTAAATCAATGGATTTGGAGCGTTTAGGTTAAACGTAGTTTTTATTCTGCAATGCTCTACGGGGTCAACAACGAATATGTCCAAAATGCCTTGAATTCGCGGCACAAAGAGAACTAGGAAGGGCTCGGCGGAACTACATCTAGTCTAGCTCATTATTAGGGTTCCGTACCTCAAAAGGAAAAAACGGAACCCTTATAGGATCACTCGTGCGTCTGTCTATCTGTACGTCTGTCACAGCCTATTTTAACTATACAATTACGTTGAAATTCGGTACATATATGTAAGTTTGTGAAGACGGACATGTAACGCAAACAAATGAAATTTAAACATGGGGGCCACTTTTGGGGGGTAATTAAGAAAATTCAAAAAGTAAGTTTTTAAAACTATATCGTGTTACATATCAAATGAAAGAGCTCATTGTGTGCATGCGGTGGTTTATTAATATTATTGTTTGTGATGGGAACCCGAAAGACGGTCGCTCTGGTAAACGTTTATCCTCTAAAAAGCGGGAATACCAACGGTTACTAGCGTAGAGCTTCAAACCAATGGCACTCAAATCGTACGAAGTTTATACACGATCAATGCTTTGGCAGGAAATCCATACAACTGCAACAACCTAAAGCCTGCCACATTTTCCATTGCACCGTACCAAAGTCACTCAAAGCATTCACCGTGATTCACCTTTGCACTTTGTCGTGCGGGGATTTTGATCGAAGTATGCCTCTATCCGGGAATTGCGAAGGGAAAATGAATTGGAAATAACTGTTGTTTCCAACGAATGCGAATCGTTACATCCTTAAGGTGACTTCCTGACTTGGCAGGGCTGAATCGATATGTGGTTGTTATTTTGTTATTTAAAGGGACCTTAATGTTGTGAGATTTCCTCACTCGTCGAAATACTGTCAGTGTAACGTGTGCGCAGTAAATACCATGAGCAGGCGTGGGGCGGTACTGCATTCGTATCGGTTGACATTGACAGTGTTCTCATATCGTACTGCCTCCGCATCGAAAGATCAGGAAGTCGCCTAAAGGGATATGGCCGCGAGAACACTCATCCTTAACAAAAATCTCCGAAGGGATTGAAACATGCTTCCAAGTGACACTTAATACCTACGTGATTTTAGAGATTATAATGCCTCACGCACTTGTAATTAAATCAAAGTACATCCTTGGCCAGAAGTATTAAGCACCCCTTATTTTTCTTTGTAACTTATAAATAAACTATGTTTTTTTTTTATTACACATTGACGCAAAATATAATAATGTATATAAACATCTAGAAAACTTTAGCAGATATAATTTCGAAGTAGCTATTGACAACCTGTTTAGCCTAGTTGGTAGTGACTCTGCCTCCGAAGCTAGAGGTCCCGGGTTCGAATCCCGGCCAGGGCATTTATTTGTGCATTTTTCACGAATATTTGTTCTTGGGTTTTGGATGTTTTCTATGTATTCAAGTTATGTATTTATCTATATAAGTATTTATATCGTCGTCTAGTACCCATAGTACAAGCTTTGCTTAGTTTGGGACTAGGTCGATTTGTGTAAGATTGTCCCCCAGTATTATATTATATTTATCCTAGAAAACAGAACCCTAAAAATAATCGGGTTCGCAATAAAAGGACCAAATGCCTTTTTTAAGTGCAATTATTTTTAACTTCAATGAATAGCTAGAGTTATTGAAAAATATATGAATTTTCTATAATATATAAAATGCTTTATTTCTATGTTTTACTTTTATATGAAAAACGCGGGA
Organism: Notocelia uddmanniana; assembly: GCA_905163555.1. Lineage (NCBI taxonomy): Eukaryota > Metazoa > Arthropoda > Insecta > Lepidoptera > Tortricidae > Notocelia > Notocelia uddmanniana. Next base: position 26,663,747 of record LR991063.1, read on the forward strand.
GTGCTTAATACTTCTGGCCAAGGCGTATAACGCCACATTCAACATTATCAAAGCAAATTGCGAAACTGTGTGCCGATGGCTGGTGTCCGTCAATCGACGTTTTACCCTACTGATGTGGAGTTATTCAGACTATAGGGTCATGTTGTAGGTACGTTACTTACCCGCTAGTTCAGGGGTTTGTTTCCCTGCCGGTTGCCATGGTGATGGCCTCGACACGACCTGCAAATAAAGAGAACCGTTAATTGTCCGAAGCCGAAAAACACCCGAATGTGGAATCGATTAATTTATGTACTAACATGGGGTTTTATTTATTTATTCATTTTTTTTGTAGTGGTAAAATACGTTAAAAGGGCTCCATCCACGCTCCCTGACCTTCGAATCATAATTCTTGGTTTTCCCGTGTTTTTATGGCGTATTAACAACGAGGTTTAGCGAAATAGTAGGTATTCAATATTTACACCGAAACTGTCTTCGAGATATACGTATGGCATCAAACTTTGGCAATTTTAGACTTGAAAACCAGTTTTTTGGACGTGACTTTTGTGAAAATTAGTTTTTACATAAAAATCTCTCTTACGTTGTTAGAGACGTCAGTACGGAACAGGTATATTCATATTTATGAGTGCATAAACACCATACTTATATCGAAAATAAAGCTTTTTTAGAACATGTTTAACGGCCCTTGCAATAGATAAAGGTTCGAAGTGTTTGTGTCATAAATATATCTACATATAGTTTTGACTGCGGAATATCAGAACGTGTCAAAAATGATTGCGCCTGGAGCTCTTTAAAAGGTTCGACGTGAGAATGGAACGGCTGTTTCATGCCTCATTTACATTGGTTCAGTCCCAGTATGAATGTAAGGACCAATGATAAAATATGTCGGTCGATACTCGATATACGCGCAAGGATTACCTTACTACAGCCGACAAGTAAAATGTACCGGTTGTTGTAAGTCCCCCCACAAAACAAGATGGACTTTTTTTTATCGTATGGCATTTATTTACGAACCGTGAGATCTTCAAGAAAACAAAGTACGGTTGCCAGTTTTTGTTGCACTTTTAGCACAACCCAGGGGTCACGTGTAGGGTAACGGTGGGTACTCCCTACGAACGTGGTGCAACTTCGACCCCCCTTTGTCAAGTGAGTGGGCAACTTGACTGTTAGAAGATCTCAAGCCGCCCGAAGGCCTCTAACTTGGCTTAACGACTGCTGTCGTAGACAGCAGCCGGGATCAACGGCTTAACGTGCCTTCCAAAGCACGAGAGCGCTCAGTTAGAAACCACTCAAAGCGGTCACCCATCCAAGAACTGACCTGTGCCCACATTGCTTAACCTCGCATATCGCACGCGGTACGCGGGTGCCGCTGGGCCACGAGCGCTCTACAAGATGGACTGATGACCTCGGAGTAATAACCCAGATGATGGAGCGAAAAAGTGCTCCACTGGGGTGCCAAAAATGGACATACCTAACCAACCTTAATTAAGCTTTAACTCGTATTGATAGTAGTTTTATTATATTGTAGATATTTTACTTGAGTAACTTTATATATTTTTTCTTTTCATGAAATTATATCTAGAAATCTACTATAATGTTTAGGTAAATAAAGGGCAATAAAATTATTATTATTATTATTATTTATTAAGTCCCCCCACAAGATGGACTGATGACCTCGGAGTAATTACGCAACGTTTTAGGGTGCGTAAGCTAGATCTACGAAGCCGGAGAATCCGGGTTCGATCCCGGTCGAGGCATTATTTGTGTGCTTCGTGCTCAGCATACAAATCATGCCCCGACTGTTTGTTCCTGAGTCTTAGATGCTTTTATGTATTTGCTTAAGTATTTTTTTATTTAATTTTATACTCTTAGATGATTTTATATATTTGCTTAAGTATTTTTTTATTTAATTATATACTCTTAAGAGGGCGCAGTATGATCGGTGTGGATCGGTTCTCCATACAAACGTATTTAGGCTCTCATTTTAAAACGTCATGCTAGAATAACATGAAACTTTGTATACACAATGGGATCCGGCATACCTAGGTCGGAAATTAGTTTCTGTTGCTAGAAATTGAAAAAGAAAAAAAATTAAATGTTTTTTGAGTTTTTTACGGCTTGTATGAAAACCTTAATAATCGCTGTATTTTTTCGCCATTATAATTTCAAGCAACAGAAACTATGTTCCGCCCTAGACAAGCTGGATCCCATTGTGTATACAAAGTTTCATGTTATTCTAGCATGGCGTTTTAAAATGAGAGCATAAATACTTTTGTATGGAGAACCAAACGTACTGCGCCCTCTTAAGAGTCGTAAAAGTATACGATTTCAGTAACTTCGCTTCTTCTAAACTCCAAGCCAATTATACTAAGAATACTCCTATTTATTACACTGAAAGAAAATCGTAAATATCCATTTACTAAAGTCAACTTTGCGAAGCCGTATTCCAATAATTTCACAAAATAATACATCAAATTCTGTTAACTTTCGTTCTTTGAAAACAAAGGCAATGAAATAAAAACGAGATCTTGAGAATGATTTGTATAGGGATCGGAATAAATCTTAAGGGCTTTTGACGTCTTCAGAAGGGACAAGGTTACCAAGCTTGTGGTTTGATAACAGTACATCTTGAAAAATAAAATGGGTAAAGAATTATCATCATCATCACACCACACGAAGGACGCCGATCCTGTACCATCCACAATATATAAATAAAATATTTCATTTCATTTCATTGGACTCCTGTGACTTTTACCAGGTAATCAGTCCACCGTGGGGGTTCCACCCACGCTGCGTCTTCCGGTTAGTGTGCCAATTATGTATCGTAGTTAATTTTGTGCTAAAGCAGTAACGCTGCTAACGAAAATTTCAAATTAAAGGGAAAAATTTAATGCTCCGGACAGGATTAGAACCTGCGACATCCTGCATACGCGGCCAATCGCCTCCCTTAGGCGTTGTAAGAGGGAACTAGTGAAGGATTTCATGCACGAACTTTGTTATTTCGATAGCTCAGAGGCTAGAGATTGGCCGCGTACCTATGCCAGATGTCGCAGGTTCGAATCCTGCTCGGAGAATTAAATTTTTCAATCTTTCCCTTTAATTTGAAATTTGGTATTTATCGTAGTATTCGTCGTTATACCAGTTGGATCCTAAAGGCCAGTATCCGTCTGCCACCTCATCATCATCATCATCATATCAGCCGAAAGACGCCCACTGCTGGACATTGGCCTCCCCTAAAGAGTGCCACAATTACCGGTCCTGCGCCACCCGCATCCACCGGACTTTCGCGACCTTTACCAGGTCAACAGTCCGCCTTGTGGGGGGCCACCTAATGCTGACTATTTGTGTAAGCACCAGTTTATGCGGAAGCGATTGCCGTCTGATTTCATAACACAGTGAGGAAACTAGACTTTATCGGGGTTAGGAGCTTCGTCAAGTGTGGAGATGGCAGAACAACAGCGTCTGCCCTTATGGTCTTGACGCCTTGTTGGCGCAGGCACAAGCTGATGTTCTTCCCTTGTTTTTTTGTAATTGAGTGTGCTGTTTAGTACTTCAACGAAAATTATTTATGTACGAAATATTGCGTAAGATTGTTTGTTCTAATCTGATCCAGTTTTCCTCTCGGATGATCGTAATGACAATGCCTGCTTGAGCGTGTAATATTCAAAGGCTCAGCAGCTCAAGCAACGTCCCTCTTAGTGTATTTCTTAAGAAATCCAAGCGAAAACATTCCCGGAAAAACATTCAACGCTGTCCTTAAGGTTTTCTATACTTAGATGCGTTAAACCAAATATCAGATCAAAATTTTGGTAACTCGGGACATTTTTTGATATAACCTACCGACACGGTCTAACGGCACTTTATAAAACCGAGCCTAAGTAAAATTGTGAAAACGACTCGTTTAATAAATCTGTCCAACCCGAAGTAGGCGATAATGAGCATGAAATAATTGAATGCTGAATGCTGAATACGAGATGAGTTCCGGGACGACATTGCGTGATGTGAGCGAAGAAATGATTCCGCCGCAATAACGGATTCTCAACTTTATACCCATAGTTTTAAGCATTCGCTTGGCTTGAGATGAACGGGAAAGGTATTGAAATGAATGCAAATGCTTCGTTATTAGAAAAGTTATTTTTTGGTGCTTCTTTGTTATTTTCGATTATGGATAAGATGTGACGGAGCCGTCTGTGTCTTCGTGCGTTCATTTGTTTTGTGTTAGTTAGCAGAACTTACGTAACAAGGAAATTGTATAAATTTTGAGCGGACGTCGGGCGAAATCTAAGCCGCTACCGCGAAAATCGAATGGCTTTCAACCAGGCTTAGACTGCCGTACACAATACCCGAGATAAACGTGTCTCCCAAAAGCACGGTAGCTCTCAGTAACCGCTCAAAGCGGTCACGCATCTCATTGTATAACTATGAGTTTCGACGTTTGCCATTGACCGTTCAACTCGTGATAAGTAAAACAGGCAGGGCACAGCAGAAGTGGTATTCTTGTAAAAGTATTGGCTTGTGGCGTAAAGACGTACGTCTCCACCTCTAGTTATCACCTCAACGCTCGCCCCACCTTAAACGCTCGCTCCATCTGTCATATGTCAGCCAGTACAGTCTAACTCCTATATACGTAACATGGTTTTAATTTGATAAAATGTAGGCTTTGCACTTGATATTTCATACACAAATTTTGTAAAAATCATTTTCACTTTCATTCGTAGTGTTTTTTTAATCAATAAGCGGTTTATATTACTTGAATCAGGGTAGTTTTAATGCATAAATCCATCGATTAGTTCGTCGATAACTAGAACATCACTAGAGGTGAGATGGTTTGACAGTTACACGTATTCGCAAAGTATTTTTGAAAAGGTGGGGACGCACGCCACGACACGTTAATGTCAAAAACGTTGTCCCCACCTTACACCTCTAGCAATGTAGGTGTAGTTGCTATGGTGGGTGGCCGTCGCGGGCGTAGTTGCTAAGGCAGTTGACATTTGGTGTCAGTAGTATATTTCATGTGCTAAGATGTTTAAAATAGACATCTATAATGTAACAAGAAATCAGTATTTCAGTCTGAAAAATTAATTTCCTTTTGTTGGGGATCATTATTTAACCATGCCTTTGGTTCTCCACATAGAATAGATGTCTTCTATTGTAAATTCCAGTGATGTGACGGACAGGTAACCTATTATGTAAATTTGTTTTGCCGAGTGTTTATGAAAATTAACATGTAAATTGGAAAGAAAATGTGCCTAACACTTTGATGAATCTAATGTCCACCTACCTAAATATTTATTTCATGTTAGCTGGGAGAGGTTTGCCGATGATTTAAGTACCAAGTACTAGTTGCCGAAAGCATGTTAAGTGTTTTTTTATTGCAGGATTATGGAGAAATTCTACTTGGTGATCATGCAATGTAAGCTGCAAAATGCAAAAAATACAGCTGTAAGCAGTACAAGGAAAAATATTTCAACCATTCATAATGATAAATATGTTCCGGCTTAGTAAATTAGTAAAATGAAGAACCAGAAGTTAATGACAGTATAAGGACCCTTTCAATGCTTATTCATTATTTACTCTTTCTTCATAGGATAGCATTTGTTGTAGGTATTATATTTCAGAATAAAATTAAGAAATATTTATTTTATTTTTTATTAATACATTATAAAAACACCAACACAAAAAGAGAGCTTAGTCAAACAAGAAAACCCCTGTGTTGTACTGGGCGAAAAGGTACCCATCACACTTGCTGCGTTACCACTTTGGATCAGTTGGATGGCGATGGACAACCTTTGCACCAGACAAGAATCAGAGCATCAAACCCTCTCCTAGTTTCGTCGCCTTCCTTCATTTATGAAGACTAAAGCGTCAGGCTCCCAGCACCCTATATATTTGTCTCGCTTTTAAATTTTTGAATAAAAACAGGCTTGTATGTTAGTAACTATTGTTCCCGTTATATGTATAATTGTTATATAAACAATTTTAGACATACGCACTTATATACACATATTATTATATCATCCCCTGACCGTGATGGCTCCAACATCACCTGTGGCCCTTATGTGGGCCCTGGGTACTAGATCTCCTGTAGCTTATGAGTAAGTAAGAGAATGTATGTAAATAAAATGCAAGTTATTATAAGTAATTATGTATAGTACAGGTACTCTTTAATTATAGTACAGGTCGCCCATTTCTCTAAAATATAATCAACAAGTATGACAATGCAGGATATCGATAATTTTTATGCTTGTTCTTTTGCGTTGTATGTTCTCGATCAGTCATATACGACATCTTATCACTGCTGCCAGTTGTTTTAATTTTTCATTCAGTTCTCGGTTTCTCGGTGATCGGAAGCCGTTACTCCATCATGACAGCTGCAGCATTAGACCCGGCTTGCTGCATGCTTCGTATCTTCCTTTGCAGGTCGTGTTTGTTAGTGCATATGCTGCGCGCTTGTGGCCGTATATGATTACCATTATATCATGTACAAAATTACAGAAAATTAAGAGCATAGAATAAAAATTATATAAAATCAAATAAAATAAAAATAAAAATCATTTATTCATTATAATTTGCCTATCGTTGCTATGCGATGCGACCGAGCGCTGTGTAAGCCGGGAAAATATTCTCATCAAAGACATTGTATAGAACTATACGAGACCGCTATCTTTTAAAACCTTGACAGTTAAAATTAAACTTTATGTCTAAAGTCACAAGACTGTTTTTAAATTATTCACAGATGTAGTGCTAGTGCTTGAAGTTATCAATGCTGCTCTCAAGTGGCGGTCGTGGGTTCGAAACCTGCCTCGTATTAATGAGTTTTTTGGAACTTAAGTAATACGGAGCTTAATTTGATATTTACCATCGGGTGAAGGAAAACATCGAGAGGAAACCTGCATAGATCTTGAAAGCTATTTCTGTTTTGAAAGTTGCGTGTTTACATTTTTGATCACTAATTCTGTCATCGAGGTCAACGGTCCCTAATCATGAGTACTTATAGCGGCGGCGTTTCTTTTAGCATCAAAAGGGTAAAGGAGGGGGTAAAATGACTGCCGCTGCTATAAGTACTCATGAATCTCACGATTAAGGTCTGCGAACCGGTCTGAAACATGTCGAGCGATAGTTGACCTTAACAACGTGAATGACCCGTTTCATCATATTTTAATATGTTTGAAACTCACGGGAGCTTTCTGTATACAATTTTAATAATATTTCAAATTAGGGCGCAGTTTGACCATAGAAAATTGTGACGTCATAAGGTAAATTTGCTAACAAACAATACTAAGCGAGCGTTTTTGACGCTTCGTAAAAAGTTGCTGATTTGACTATCAGTAAAATACAGTATAATCTTATACGCCCCGACAGACAGGATTTCAGGGCCCTTTCCAGCGCTCGTATATTTTTTCTCTAACAAATTGGACCTTTACCTATTTATACTTCTGAGTATTTAAAAATTTGGTTTCATTCAAGATGTATATATAGGTCGATTCACAAGAGCTGGCGCGGAATGTCTATGAAATTAATGTCAGTTACATACATTTTTCGCGCCAGCTCTTGTGAATCGACCTATATATTCCTTAACTTGTGATTAACAACTTTTAAGTTAAAGATTGTTTTATTTCTTTTTATACCACGTCGGTGGCAAACAAGCGTACGGCCTGATGGTAAGCAGTCACCGCAGCCTATGGACACCTGCAACTCCAGGGGTGACACATGCGCGTTGCCGACCCTTTAAAAATGTATAAACTCCTTTCTTGAAGAATCCCATACTGTGGTTACTCGGGAGAACCTCGGCAGGGAGCTCATTCCACAACCAGAGCGTCCGAGGGAGGGAGTTCCTCTGAGACCGTACCATACGCGACCGTTTAGGTTCTAAGGTGTGAGGATTTATGCCCTGCCGACGGCGAACAGTGCGATGATAGAAAGCGGCCGTCGGCATCATGTTAAAAAATTGTTCTTTCACTCTGTTGATTGAAGACCTCCATAACATAAGTTTTATTCCAATGAGTAGGTACTATCAACAATCTTGTGGTTTATTTAATACATAGTCCAATTTTATTTGTAATATATCTCTCAAGTTATATACGTAAATTTTGATCAAAATAGTAAATAAATTTCCTTCGGCCCGCTACTACAGTAGTCTCTCCTTTTATTTAGTATTTTGTACATCTATGATACCGGTTTAGGCATTTGCTGTCAAAATTGACAATCGATGAGTTGATTTTCTTGTAAAGAGGTTTAGTAAGTAGCAAGTCGAGTCAGAAAAGGCAGCGGGTTGTAACGGAGATCCAACCATAAATTATGTATGAGTAAATATTACTTAAGTCTTAATTTTCACTTCTAATCATTCCGTATGAATTAGAGAAAATGTAATAACAAATCTATACTCAATTTACAAAGAGCGGTAATACACGTCTGATTTTTAGGGTTCCGTAGCCAAAATGGCAAAATCGGAACCCTTATAGATTCGTCATGTCTGTCCGTCCGTCCGTATATGTCACAGCCGATTTAGTCAGGGACTATACATATGTTATATATTTTGATTTAACTTGAATGCTCATCCGGTTTTTAGATTATTGTGTTTGTGTTCTGTACTAACTAACAGTAGTTTTGTAAGACTTTTGTAATAATTATTAACACTTTATGGGCAATGCCTGAAATAAAAAATGGTGTCCTGGACCTTTGGAAGGCGTGCGCGGAGCCGAGGTACCGAGGTACCAAGTAACAACCGAGTACCACATAGCCAACACGAAGAGGTCCTTTTGACAATTTAATGAAATGCAAAGGGTACACCGAGCGGATGCTGTCCCTGCCCGTATCATGGGACGCACGCAGAGACAGCAACACAATTTATTATTATTATATGAGCACTACAATTACGAAATTTGGTAGGAAGGTGTGTTCTATGAACCGATATAGAAATGTGTTGTGAAATTACGAAAATAATATTTAAACTGGGGGGCACCCCATGTATTTAACAGTAGGGTCATAATTTTTTTTCAATGCACATGCTAGAAAGTAAGGGAGAAACAATCAAAATAAACAAAGGAGTAAGACAAGGAGACCTAATTTCGCCAAAGATCTTCTCTGCAGTACTTGAGGCAATATTTAGAAACATTAACTGGGAAAGGAACCCTAATTACGGATTTAAAATAGATGGCACCATACTTACTCATCTACGTTTCGCAGATGACCTAGTCTTAATCTCGAACACAGCCGATGCTCTACAAAATATGCTACAAGAACTAGTTAAGGAGAGTGAAGTAATGGGTTTGCGAATAAATATGGAAAAAACGAAAACAATAACTAATTCCAAGAAGATACCAATAGAAGTCAATCAGGGAATTGTTGAGTATGTAGATGAGTACATATACTTAGGACAAACAATATCCATGAACAATCAAATGGAAAAGAGATCGACAGGCGAACAACCAATGCTTGGAAAAGGTACTGGTCACTGAAGGAAGTCATGAAAAACAAGGAAACAAGGCTTTCTACAAAGAAAAAGCTATTTAATGCATGTGTGTTGCCCGTGTAAACCTATGGCAGCCAAAATTGGGCATTAACAAATAGCAACCTGAACAAATTACAAGTATGCCAAAGGTCAATGGAAAGAAGTATGATAGGTGTGAAACGGAAAGACAAAATCCGAATCGAAACAATAAGACGTAAAACTGGAGTGGAAGATGTAGCTGTTAAGGTGAAAACACTCAAATGGCGATGGACAGGACACATAATAAGGAATAAAGAGAAGTGGAGCAAAAGAATAATATGGTGGTACCCCAGAGACAAAACAAGGAAAAGAGGTAGACAAAAAATGAGATGGGACGACGAAATAATAAAAGTGGCGGGTAGACAATAGACAAGGCTAGCGAGACACAAAGGTAGATGGAAAGGGATGGAGGAGGCCTTTGCCAAACGGCAAACAGACAGAGCCGATGCTGTCAATAGAATATAAATCATAAGAAAAAAAAATTGTAAACAATTGATTGAATAAAAGGCTTATATTATTATATTATTATTATTATGTGCTTGCCAAGCATTACGTATAGACAGGTCTTCAAAAATTCCAGAGGATGCTAAAAAAATCCATTTCTACCGTTGTTGGTGAGATATTAGCTGGCTGGATAATTTCCAAGCAATGAAGTTTAAAATTCAGAAAAAAATCAAGATGATGTACATTAATAACTACTTTCAACAATTTTTGGTTTGAACAAGATAGATCTAACTGTTTTGAGTTTTTGCTGAAAAAATGTCTTACTCAAACAAAAGGGCTTAAGTGCCGAGAATTCCCTATGAAAATACAACCTTTTTTGATTCAATATATTGTATTGTGCTTTTAAATGTAGATTAGGTGTCGGTACGGAACCCTTCTTTGTGCGTGATCCGACACGCACTTGTCCGGTTTTTTCTTCGTATAGTCGGAATTTACTGTGGTCATTTTCAATCCTTTAAGTTTGGGGAATTGTTTATAAATAAATTACATGGGAAATCATGGGCGTCATTTGAGTATGCTTACTCATAGCACAATACAAACGATGCAATTTGTCATGACAGCCTGAAATGGCTGAAATGAATTGCTGTCTCATTTTAACTAAACCTACAACTCTATCGGTTTTTGTGACAAACTGCAAGATGTGTAATATGTAATGGCCTTATAATGACGATCATAAACGACCATGAATAAGTCATATCTTTAGAACGATTGGAATACATATTAAACTATGAAGCCATAAAAGAACCATGAAGCGCACATATTTTTGAACTGCTTTTTCATACAAGTTTACAATCAAAGAAGTATCCAGCTGCAAAATGCGACTAATTTGAAAAATCTCAAGCTTTAACCCCGAATTACATAGCATTATGCGCAACATTCTTCAAGCTTTAAAATAGACCGAGACAATACTTTTTACTTCACTGCTATAGATCTGTCTATCTTATAGGATGACTGCAGAACTACGTGAGACCGCCTATCCAGCTAGCATGATAGCACAATGGCAGATTTTATGGTCACGATTTATCGTCAAAGTCGGGTAAAAATTGACTCCGACAAACCGTGAAGCTAAAGTATGCCGCAGACCTTACGCTTGTACTACCTAAAACATGATATGATATACCTAGACAATATTATCGATAAAATAATACCAATGCGGATGAGTCAATCCCTACCACGCCAATGTCTCGGTCGTTCGTCTCTTCTTGCACCCGTCGCAGACTGTCAATGTCAGAAGCATGTGAATTAGGTGCAATGTCAAATAGACGGACGTCTGGTGATGACTCGAGCGGACCAATGCGTTAAACCCCCGATTATGTATTGTTATTATGAGCCCCGGCGTCAATATATATTAGGGGTGGGCTGTGCCGTCATCGGTCTTGGACGTGCACCCCACCTCTGGCTTGTTTTGTGAATAACATAGCTGAACGTTCTCTCGCTTGTATTTGGAGCAGCCCAACTGGGGAAGTAGAAGTACCTCCACCTTAAAGAAGACCGAAGCCATAATAACACCAACTCGCTCCTTAGGTATGTAGTGTTGTGTTCCTGGTGGTGAGTAAGGTTGCCAGAGCTCCCGAGGATGCGTACAGAATACCGCAGCCACACTTTTTTTTTACTCCGGATAGGTTTGTGCTTGACCACAAATCACCTGATGGTAAGCGATGTTGTCGTCTAGGATGGAGCGCGCTTACCTAGTAAAAACCGGTTCACTCTCGTCTTGAACACCGTAAGGTTGTAGTTATGGTTATGATTGTTGTGGTTGTAGGTATGTGGTAATGTGTTCCTGGTGGTGAGTAAGGTCGCTACAGCTCCCGAGGATGCGCTGTGTTGAGATTGAGGGACCTGCACATGTCTCTAGATGTCAACACAGTGAATCCTAAAGTCAATAAAAGGTCGCTGACTCGCTTGTAAGTCTTCTGGAATCGCGAGCTTCATAGGGTACGGTGTCTGTTTACCAACAGGCAGGCCTTAAGCTTGTCTCCCATCGATGTTGTATAAAAAAGTTTTTTTTTGTATTTATTCAAAATATAAACTTATACTACTACACTTGTTGTTTTATTCTTACTGAAACCAATTAGGATGCTATACAGATTCCCTTTCTCATGGAATAACAAATGCTGGAAGATTTTTGTGGTGGAACACCGTATCTCAGTCATCCCCCACAGACTCTGTATCTGGTTCACAGGTTTTCTCCACAAAAAGACCATGAAAGCTTCTACTTCTTACGCTAACTGTACTAGCCATTAGCCACGACATTTAACGCTAACCCAAATACACCGGCCTTAATATCGCCCGTTCCAATGATCGCCTCACAGGGCCAAAGCCCTGCCCTTTCTAAAGGACGTCCTATTGAAATATGGCAGTTCGAAAGGACTTGGTCTTACCTTAGGAATATAGGTGATTGTCATATGCTTCGGCAAGATAATGGAGGCACATTTATAGGATTCCGTACCCAAAGGGTAAAACGGGACCCTATTACTAAGACTCCGCTGTCCGTCCGTCCGTCTGTCTGTCTGTCCGCCTGTCACCAGGCTGTATCTCATGAACCGTGATAGGTAGTTGAATTTTTCACAGATGGTGTATTTCTGTTGCCGGTATAACAATAAATACTAAAAACAAAATAAAATAATTATATTTAAGGGAGCTCCCATACAAAAAAAAACTTTTAAAAAGTTGCTCGTTGGTTTCATGAGGCGCTGGATCTCCAAATGTATGGGGAAAACTAAAATCCGATTCGAACTTGACCAAAATTCTACTTGATATTATTTAACGTTATTCATCATTCGCGTGCCCTTTTCCCATTTACTTGGGGAATTAACTTTATTACTGCTGCTAAAAAAAATTATTCAATTAAAAAAGGTTAAGTATAATAAAGTGTCTAATGTTGTATAGATAATAAATAGTACGCAACCCTTCGTGCGCGAGTCCTACTCGAACTTGGCCGGTTTTTTATACTATGATGGAGGGAAATGAGCATACGGACTGCCTGATGGTAAGTAAACATCGTAATCTATGGACGGTTGCGACTCCAGAAGCATCACAAGCACGTTGTCAACCCTTTATTGATATGGGATCTCGTTGTGTCGGTCGACAGCTAAAGACAGTGAGGGTCGCGTATGGATTCGCCGCTAGAGGCGTTAGTGTAGCGTGATACCATTGCCGAAATTGTAGACCTCCGAGCATATGGGAAAAATTCCCGGGAACTCTTATGAGGTAGGTATTTATATATAGTCCTCCTCATTGCTTTCGATGACGGCGACCCCAACATATCATGGACTTGCCCTACCATGAGCTCTTATGTGGCTGGCTAGGCCAAACTTGGTTTTGAACACTCGACTGCACGAGTGACAAATTGACAATACAGCTGGCCAGACGCATTATACGTGTACACGTAGGGGGGTTAAGGCCTCTCTTTCCTCAATTGGCGTTTTCGGTCTATGGTTATTAGGCGATTTTTCTCATACAATTTGATACGGTGAAAGATCAATTTGAAGATGAGGTGGGTAGGTACAGCGGAACGTCGTCTCGCTCGTTTGGAGCAGCCCAACTGGGGAAGTACCTCCGCCTTACAGAAGTCCGCAGCCACAAGATCACCTCTTGCTCCTTAGACATGTTGTGTTGTGTTCCTGGTGGTGAGTAAAGTCGCCAGAGCTCCCGAGGATACGCAATGTTGAGAGTGAGGGCCCTGCTATCAACAACGAATCCTCAAGTTAATAAAGGGTCGGCAATGCGCTTGTGATTCTTTTGGAGTCGCAAGCGTCCTTAGGCGACGGTGCCTGCTTACCATCAGGTCACCGGCAGGTCGTAAGCTTGTTTCCCACCGTAATTGTACAAAAAAACCCGGAGAAGTGCGAGTCGGAGTCACCCACCGAGAAGGGTTCCATACAAATTTGTACTTAAATAAAGACTAGATATATTAATAATAAATAACCCCCTCATGGGATCACCTTGCCGCGGTGGGGGGGCTTAAGGATTGGTGATACTACCGAAACCAAGGTCGAAACTCCTAGACCGCACCCCATTTGGGAGGAACGATATTTTATGCCGATAACAACTTGGCTTACCCATTCCGAACTAAGATCCCGTCTTTCCTATCTCTCTTCTTCTTCCTTGTTAGAGTAAGTAGGTAATGTAAATATGCAGTTGAGATCAAGAAGTTTACGTTCAGGGCCGCTGCCCGAGGGTAATCGTCGGGGCGCATCTGGAGCCGTTGCTGGATGCCACAGCATGCGAACCAACGGTGGCGCGGAGTTGAGCAGGCGGACCCGCGTCAACCAAGATACGACAGCCGATCATCGGGAGCTGAACAGGCGGGCCCCCGATGTCGAAGTTACAGCCGAATCGGACGATGATACAGAGTCACTATTTTCTTCCACCCCATCAACTCGCCCTTCTTATATGACTAGATCAAAAACCACCGAGTCTAGTATTAACCCCGAGGATGTTGTGCAGGATGACCTATTCGAGGACACCAATACTGCACCCACCAACGGTGAGTCTTCTAAGCGTAACAGATGGACATCAGAAATGAACGAGTTCATACTACGCACTTACCTTCATCTTACATCATTAGACACAGACAAGAAAAACTATTTAGAAGCATTACATTTAAAATTTATAACAAAATACCCTAGCATGAAAGTAAGCCGACAACGAGTTGGGGATCAGAGACGTGCAATAGTACGCCTGAACATGATACCCCAAACTACAATAGATGAGATTTATAGAGAAGTAAAAAAAGATTTAGAAAGGCTGCAGAGCGATATAAGGCAGCACACTCATCATCATTCATAAGCGGAATGATACACAAACACTGAATATGTCCCAATCGCATCAAAGCACCGTCACTCAAAACACACAATCCCGAATGAGGTGGTCCAATGAACAGAATGAGACAATAATAAGACTATACCTACAAATAACACATTTAGAAACAAATAGAACAGCTTACCGGAAACCATTGCATCAACAGTTCATCACTAAATTTCCATCACTCGCTCATTTGAGTGAACAAAGAATAGCCGATCAGAGGAGAACAATATTACATAATAAATATATAACAGATCAAAGACTAAATGAAATTAGACAGGAAGTCGAAAGAGAACTTATGACTCCTCTACCGACAGATAATATAAGTCATTTAAATATTAGTTTAGATACTCCTACAATCAACGCTGCAAATCTGAACGAGGCTCAATACCTAATTAACGATCAGACGGAGTTAAACACACTTACACCAACCATACACACACAACAAGAACCGCCTGACTTAGATAACAATGCAGAAATAGATAAAATATTTTCAGAAGCTCTGGAGCATTTTACGAATACAGATCCTACCAGCCGACCTTTTGTACCCAAACAGAAACCATCGAAAAAACTGTCTTGTACAGTTTCCTACATAAATAATAAAATCCTTACTGCCAATATTAATAAAGATACCGACTTCCAGACATTTCAAACAGTAGTTTACTGTGCAGGATGGACTACTGCCAAAGTTAACGGAACTAAATTTAATTTGACAACACTCGATACGCCACACCCAACCCGCAAGAACAAAAAACCCAACTGGGAGCACAGACTGGAAAAGAAAAAAAAGGATCTAAGAATTAAAATAGGCAGGCTGACTCAATATATTAATGGCAACAGAAGCAGGAATCTTAGTCTACACGTTGAAAGAATACAAGAGCAGTATCAGATCCACTCTACACACGAAGGGATAAATACAAATTTAGTACAGTTTTTGGACACACTGAAACAAAAACTAGCTGTCACTTCAAGTCGCCTTCACAGATACAATGCTTGCACCTTCCGTAAAAAACAAAATTCACAGTTTGTTAATAATGAGAAACAATTTTATCGCGAACTTAAAAACGCTTGTACTAACAATCAAAATAGCCAAGCTACCCCTAACACTAACAATAGCCCTGACACAGAAACCTTACATCGATTTTGGTCAGACATCTGGCAAAACTCTGCTGAGCACAACGCTCAGGCGGAATGGATTGAATCTGAAATAGCCATTAACTCTGAGGTACCAGCAATGGACTTTGAATTCATCCCAGTAGAAATATTCCGTGAAGTAATACAGAATTTGCATAACTGGAAATCACCAGGGTCTGACCATATCTACAACTACTGGTATAAAAAGTTTACTGCAATTCACCCTTACTTACACAGTCATATAAATAACTTTATTTCGCATCCACATACAATACCGCCCTATATCACTGCTGGAACAACATACATGCTCCCGAAGGACCTCGATGACCCTCGAAATCCAGCCAAATACAGACCCATCACATGTTTGCAGACCGTATATAAAATAATAACCAGTTGCATTTCCAAACTCATCTACAAGCACATCTACAGTCACAATGTTCTTGCTGAACAACAAAAAGGCTGCAGAAAACTGAGCCAAGGCTGCAAAGAGCAATTAGTTATAGATTCTGTTGTCCTAAATCGGGTGTACAAATCTAAATCTGACTTGTACACTATGTACATTGATTATAAAAAGGCGTATGACTCTGTCCCCCACTCATGGTTAATTAAGGTTCTAGATATTTATAAAATTCATCCACGGATAATTCTTTTCCTACAGACAACAATGCAAAATTGGACTACCCGACTTAGACTCAGCTCAGCAACTGGAACAATAGAAACAAATCAAATCAAAATACAGCGCGGCATTTTCCAAGGAGATGCACTCAGTCCTCTCTGGTTCTGCCTTGCTTTGAACCCCTTATCTAATATGCTCAATAATACAAAACAAGGACACCTGCTCAAATATGACCCCATTATGAATGACAGACAGACAGATAAAGACGAAATACACCTTAACCATCTACTCTACATGGATGATATTAAATTATATGCCTCTGACAAAACCGATCTAGATCAATTGGCTAACATAACTGAAGTATTTTCACGAGATATCCAGATGACGTTCGGGATAGATAAATGTAAAATCAATTCGATGAAGGCAGGGAGAAGTTACAAACATAATTATACTCTGGAGACCGGGGAAACAATAGATCCACTGGATGAAAAGGTAGGATACAAATACCTAGGCTACTTGCAGTCACAACTGATTCACCATAAAGATACAAAAAACAAACTAAAGGTTCAATTTAAACACAGACTTAACTCCATACTTAAAACCCAACTAAATTCAAGAAATACTATAAAAGCCGTGAATACTTACGCAATCCCTGTCCTGACATACTCTTTTGGCATTATTAGATGGAGTAAAACTGACCTCAAAACTCTTCAGCGCACCATAAACACCACTATGACAAAGTTCCGAAAACACCACCCTAGATCCTGTATAGAGAGATTAACCCTTCCAAGAAAGGAGGGCGGCAGAGGACTCATAGATCTAATCAACTTGCACAACAAGCAAATCACAACATTAAGAACTTACTTCCACCAAAAATCATGTTCCTCTATTATCCACAAAGCTATAGAACAAAATGACCACCAATTTACACCCCTGAACTTAAAAGACCGAACTATCCAGAAAACCGAAGAGCTTACGGAATATAAAACCAAAATTGCCCAGTGGAGTGCGAAGTCTCTACATGGAAGGCATCGCCAGGATTTAAGCCAACTTAATGTCGACAAAGTGGCGTCGAACGCATGGCTAAATCACGGTGAGCTCTTCCCGGAGACTGAGGGCTTCATGATGGCTATTCAGGATCAGGTTATTGAAACCCGCAACTATCAAAAGTTCATTATAAAAAATAGAAACTTGGATTTATGCAGGAAGTGCAATAGCCCAGGAGAAACCATTCAACACATTACCGGAGCATGCAGAGCAATAGTCCAAACAGATTACAAGCATAGACACGATCAGGTAGCCAATATAGTACACCAGAAACTTGCAATCAAATATAACTTGATACCTCAACCAGCCATCCCTTACTACAAGTATACACCCGAAAGTGTTCTGGAGAACCAAACTCATAAAATGTATTTCGATAGAGCCATTCTAACAGACCGAACTACTCACTTCAATAGACCAGATATCACTGTAGTGGACAAAACGAATAAGACAGCCCTTTTAATTGACATAGCAGTTCCCAACACTCATAACTTACAAAGTACAATAGCAGACAAACTAACCAAATATACCGATTTAAAGGATGAAATAACCAGGATATGGAAGCTGAAAAGTGTTACCATAGTACCCATCGTGTTGTCCACTACAGGAGTCATCCCTCAACAGTTGCATACTTCCATTCAATCTCTGTCAATACCACCGTCGTCTTATATTGTAATGCAGAAAGCTGTAATTTTAAATACTTGCAGAATAGTCAGAAAATTCCTACAGACAGATTTAGCCAATAGCATACAAACTCAAACATAATTCATAAGTTCCTCTTGGCTGTCCCGGATCAAACCATAACCAAGAACCACACTTTCTTAACCGAAAGCTAACATTGAGCTACACTTGGCTTTGGCCCGTGCTTCTCATTACACCAGTATTTGTCAAAATACTGAGAAATGTAAAGAAAAAGAAATAATAATAATAATAATAATAATAATAATAATAAAATGGCGTAGGGATGTGACGACCCCATCGCCCACTGGATTTCCAGTGCAGTCAGTCAACATAGGGCAGCTTGTGGCGAGCTGTTAGGGAGCAGCGACCCTATGTACCTGAGTGCTCCTGGGGGTGTCCTGTAGGTTGGTTGTATGAACAGGCCCCCCGCCTCTGGCTTGCCTTAACCGGCTGTCCAGAGTGGAGTCGCTAGAGCTGTTGCTCGGGGGTGGATGTGGTCACCTAAGTGGCGAGTTGGCTATATGTTTAAAGTCCAGTGCCACCTCTCTACCCCCAGCCCTCTGCACCGGTGTTGCCCTTAGGCCATTTTTAATGTCGCTATTTATAGGGGCCCATCTAGCAGAGGGCGAGTCACCGTCTGCCTGAGATAAAAATGTGAGACAGTTTTATTAGGTAGACGTCAGTTGTCTCATTCAATAGCCCAGCCATTAGTCCACCATATTCACCCAATAGTCCGGTTCATTTAGATTCCATCAACCAGCAATAGTTCCTGTACACCCTGGCGGGTGCTGTCTCTGTGTGCGTCCCATGACACGGGCAGGGACAGCATCCGCTCGGTGTACCCCTTGCATTTCATTAAATTGTCAAAAGGGCCTCTACGTGTTGGCTATGTGGTACTCGGTTGGTACTTCGGTACCTCGGTACTTCGGCTCCGCGCACGCCTTCCAAAGGTCCGGGACACCATTGTCCCGTGAGCGGAAAAGACATATAATAATAACCCCATCGCCCACTGGATTTCCAGTGCAGTCAGTCAACATAGGGCAGCTTGTGGCAAGCTCTTTGGGAGCAGCGACCCTATGTACCTGAGTGCTCCTGGGGGTGTCCTGTAGGTTGGTTGTATGAACAGGCCCCCCGCCTCTGGCTTGCCTTAACCGGCTGTCCAGAGTGGAGTCGCTAGAGCTGTTGCTCGGGGGTGGATGTGGTCACCTAAGTGGCGAGTTGGCTATATGTTTAAAGTCCAGTGCCACCTCTCTACCCTCAGCCCTCTGCGTGTGTGTTGCCCTTAGGCCATTTTTAATGTCGCTATTTATAGGGGCCCATCTAGCAGAGGGCGAGTCACCGTCTGCCTGACATAAAAATGTGAGACAGTCTTATTAGGCAGACATCAGTTGTCTCACTCAATAGCCCAGCCATTAGTCCATCATATTCACCCAATAGCCCGGTTCATTTAGATTCCATCAACCAGCAATAGTTCCTGTACACCCTGGCGGGTGCTGTCTCTGTGTGCGTCCCATGACACGGGCAGGGACAGCTCGGTGTACCCCTTGCATTTCATTAAATTGTCAAAAGGGCCTCTACGTGTTGGCTATGAGGTACTCGGTTGGTACTTCGGTACCTCGGTACTTCGGCTCCGCGCACGCCTTCCAAAGGTCCGGGACACCATTGTCCCGTGAGCGGAAAAGACATACAATAATAATAATAATAAGATTTTATTTCAGACATGAGTCCATACATATTGTTAGTTAACATTACTGCGCCTATAATCTAATGTTAGTGCCTAAGCTAATGAGACGAAATAGAATTTAATTGAAATTGAAATTATTTGTAAATTATAATGATTTAATTACAAATGTATAGTTTTCAGACTTCTATCTGTATTAGTCGACTAGTATAAGACGATTTTTATAGTTCATGGGCAACGGAAATTATCCTATGAACTTTTGATTCCCTTGAGTGTCGAAATATACGTTTTGTGCGGCATAAACGGCCGTATATTTTTTTATGTTAACTTGGAGATATGTTTTTTTTTTCACAGCTTCAAGGGACCGTAGACCTGAGTATAGTTTTAATTTCAACTCGATACTTCCACACGTTCCCCTGATACATCTTTTCTTCTAGGGTCTACGACAGACAGACGGACCACCGCACCGTTTCCGTTTTTTCCTATTGCGGTACGGAACCCGTGGTTTTTTGTGTCTACTACTATTGTAATATATATGTATAAAATAAAGTGTCCCAATCCCAACATTAAAATTTACCCACAAAATACATTTTATCTGCATAGTTTTCAGTTTTTGCCACACCCTCATTTGTTTAAAATTTATAGGTAGCAGAATATCAAGGCTGAGCACGCAGATTAATGTTTCTGCTGACATAAATAAATCGAACAGCTTTGTCCGAATTACCCATTTCAAGATAGTAAGATAAGCCCGCGTTATCGAGAATAAGTATCTTCCATTTATTATTGTCCACCATTTTGAAAATATTGTGTTTTCGATTACGGTGTAGTTTTTGTTGTTTTAATTAAATTTGAAAGAAAGAAAGAAACACATTTATTTAACGTCACACAAGAAATAAAAAAATAAGAAACAAACGGACAAAATACAATAAAAAGACGTTAAAAAGGCATTCAGCATATGATGCCACGGCAAGACTCAGCAAGCGGAGAGGCGCTGATTTTCGGTGGGGACCTTACTTACGAGTATAAACATTAAAAAATAATTTTTAAGAAAAAAAACCGACTTCAATGGGGGAGGCCAATGAAAGATTATTATACTTAAATGGTGCACTCTTAGATTCCATACAATAAAATAAAAATGGCTATTAGTATGTTTATAATGGTAGAAGACTAAGTACCCTCAATTCCTCATGGAATCATGGAAAAACCTTGCTTGCTTGACAAACAAAACGAAGATAACAAATCGCCAAACGTGAACTACGCGTCGTTGAAGAGTTCCGTTCTGATCATCATCAGCAGTTCCACTTCATCAAATGTCACTTTTATGAATGAAAATGCTTGATTAGTTCATGAAAATACTAAAATCACTATTTGTGTGCCTTTCACATTTGAGGAGTTCCCTCGATTCCTAATGGATCCCATCATCAGAACTCGAGCATGACAAAAAACAATCGTGAAAATAGAACTTGCTTAACAAACACAGCTAGAAGGACAAATTGCCAAACGTGAACTTTTCGTCGTTGAAGAGTTCTGTTCTGATCATCATCAGCAGTTCCACTTCAACAAATGTCACATTTTTGTATGATAATGCTCGATTTGTTGATAAAAACACAAACATCACTATATGTTTGCCTTTCAAATTTGAGGAGTTCCCTCAATTCCTCATGGATCCCATCATCAGAAATCAAGCATGACAAAAATTAATCGTGAAAATAGAACTTGCTTAACAAACACAGCTAGGAGGACAAATCGCCAAACGTGAACTTTTCGTCGTTGAAGAGTTCTGTTCTGATCATCATCAGCAGTTCCACTTCATCCAATGTCACATTTTTGGATGCAAATGCTTGACTTGTTGATAAAAACACAAAAATCACTATATGTTTGCCTTAAAGATTTGAGGAGTTCCCTCAATTCCTCGTGGATCCCATCATCAGAACTGCGTTTTGACATAAACGGGACCAACTTGGATATATATACTTACAATCAAAAAAAGAATTTTCAAAATCGGTTAAGAAATGACGGAGTTATGGAGTAACAAACATAAAAAATATATATATATATATATATACAACCGAATTGATAACCTCCTCTTTTGAAATTTTGAAGTCGGTTAAAAAGCTACACCAGATGGCAGCCATTTTTAAGAAATAAAAAATTCAAGGTAAGAAAGTTACATAAATAACTGAGACAGTACCTATACTCGTAACAATTTGAAGGCGAAAGACTTCTTGTAGAATGAATTTCATCCCCTTCAATTTAATGGTTTTGTGAGCAATGATAGTTAAAGATACCATCAAATGGAGTAACATCCCGGACCCAAGTATGTCCTAAAACTACGACCAAGACCACCGGGGAATGGGCAGCAGCATTCCTAGTGTGCGTTGGAGATACTGCGATCGCCAACCCGCATGCCAAGTGTGGCGATTATGGCATTTACCCCCCATGAAATTGGGGGAGGCCTATGTCCAGCAGTGGACGTCCTAGGGCTGATATGGTGGTGGTGGTGGTGGAGTAAAATGGGATGGGTGGAGGACTTAAGACACATGAGTCTTGAGAAAGTAGCATGTGCCAGACTATATACCTCGTTCTTTTTAAGATTAGAACAATCGTGCGCTATCCGTCCTGCGATTTCAATGAAAACAATCTTGAAACAGGAACATATGTAGTGTGTTATCTTTGAAACTTAAGAGTGCGCAGTACGTTCGGTTCTCCATACAAACGTATTTATGCTCACATTTTAAAACGCCACGCTAGAATAACATGAAACTTTGTGTACACAATGCGATGCGATCTAGGTCGAAAATTAGTTTCTGTTGCTTGAAATTGTAATGGAGAAAAAATACAACGATTATTAAGGTATTCATACAAGCCGTAAAAACTCAAAAAACCGCTGTATTTTTTTTCTTTTACTATTTCTAGCAACAGAAACTAATTCCCGACCTAGGTATGCCGGATCCCATTGTGTATACAAAGTTTCATGTTATTCCAGCATGGCGTTTTAAAATGAGAGCATAAATATGTTTATAGAGAACCGAGCGTACTGCGCCCTCTTAATAAGTCACCGAAATAAGTGTAATTAGTACAATATTGTCCTCCCAGGGAAACGAAGAAACGTGGGCGAAACTAGCCGTTAAAATTCTCATCTTAAAAAAAACGGGGTATAGATATTAACATCTGCCCTCAACACGCAAGCTAAAGGTCAAAATTATTACAGACGAACACTTATAGTTCCTGATGAAAACGGGTCATGTCACTCATGTCTTAAAACTTAAGTAGGTAACCCATATTCCATATTGTTATCCCATTTGACCAAATTAAATATCTCATTTAAATACTCAGAAGCCACAAAAATATATTAATTACGAGTTTCTTCTTATAATACCTTCTTTGGCTTAACAATCATTATAAAATAACAGTCTCCAAAGTTTTCCACTAATTACCGATATCACAGATCAAAGAATATTAATCTCAAGATCTTCAAGAGCTTACCTCGCAAGTAAGCCACTCTTCTAACCAGGTTTCCTTTGACACGACCATGAAGTAATTATACAACGATGTATGGATCGTAACAATGTCTGCGAAACTGGGGTGCTACCGCGAAGTTCGAAAATCGAACTTCGTATCGTACCGTCCCTTTCCGTCATATAGTGTATAACACGAGAGTGAAAGGGACGGCACGACATGAAGTTCGATTTTCGAAGTTCGCGGTACGCCTTCTGCATTTGCACTGCGGCAAAGTTCCACGATACACTTTTTGCTGGAGCCAATGAACTTTACCACCGCAATAGCGAAGCGGGCGTATTGATCGTTATGTCATCGGCTCAAGGTTGAGATTGGCGTGAGCTGAGCGATTATAAGTTGGTAACCGGCGATGTTGCGTTGGGAAGTTCAAGGTTTGTTTGATCGTGCGTTTCCTCCGTTTTTGCTTGTTTTTCACGAGTTTATAAAACATGGCATGATTTTAGAGCAGATTTTTTTACTTGACGCCTTTGAACTAGGTATTGGTTCTTCCAAAGCTTTGATTGCGATACACATCAGCTAAACATTTTGATTACCAGACTATAATAAATTATAATAATAAGAAATTTATTCAAAGTAGTACCTATTACATAGTATTTCCAGGAACTTAAATACAATGGCACAGAAGTACAGGTACAAAAACAACAATTGAAATGGTAGGTGACTCAGCTTGTGTCTGTACCAAAAGACCACTAAGGACTCTTGGTCAACAGACGCTGTTGTTCTGCCACCTCCGTGGCTTAGAAACTAAACTAAATACATGTGATCCAAACAAGAGTTACAGAAACTAACTGACTTACATACAGTGTATAACATATAAGTAATTTGTCACTAAAATTTGTAACACTTACAAAAACGAATCTTAAATATCTGTGTTATTTTATGTGAATAAACGAACTCATAATGATCAGTGTATCAGGCGAAAGACCATGCTAGATATACTAGTGATGATGATGATGATGACTATAATCGGTCTCTTTCTGCCTACAACCCATACTACTACCTGCCTAAAACCCTACTTCCCATACCGTACACCAGATCATTACTGAATCTTTGAAGTCAATAATTTGACATCTAGCATTAAAAATAATCATCCATAATACGGACAATACGGTACATATAGCATACATACTTTACATGCGTATAATCACGCCTGTTTCCCATAGGGGTAGGCAGAGATCACCGATTTCTATTTCCATTTCCATTGTGCATATAGCACCGGATCATATATTCAAAATATAGGTTTTAGAACATGGATATCTCAATATCCAATACAATACTCGCTGTATAGGTTAGGTAGACCTCTGTGATATTTATTTATTTTATTTTACAGTCTAGCTAAACGTATCAGAAGGAGTGAAATTTATTATAAGGTAAGTTACAAGGTACAAAAACTAAAAACTAAAATGATGGGAGCGATTCCAAGCTACATCCATGCGTGAAAGATTGGTCTTTAAACTTCTTGGATGGAGCTTGGAGTGGTAATAGACTCCAGGTACCGGGTGCTGAGCGTCAGGAAACTGGATTCAGTACTGTGAAATATATCCAGCTTGCTATCGCTGTTTAGGATTTCGTTCAAAAGAAGCGTTCGAAGATATTGCGTGACGTGGCGAGTAAGGTCGCCACAGCTCCCAGGTTGCGCTGCAGGAGGCACTGCCGACTAAAGAATGCAATTTTGATTTCGATTCTGTCGACAGCGAATCCTCGAAATAATAAGTAGTTCGCAACGCGCTTGTAACTTATCCAGAGGCCGGACTAGTAAGCGCCCGTATGTTATGCTGGCAGGTTACCATCAAGCAGACCCAAAGCTTGTTCGTCACCACCACGTCACCACTGATATTTAAAAAAACACAACCTTAATTTAATTCGCACGTGCGCCGAATAGATATTAACTTTATGCTACCCACAATAGGTCACTGAACGATCTATTTCTGTACTCCTGTACCTTGATCCTTTCTTAGTACTAATTTCGTCGTAAGTAAATTAAATTGATCTCCAAGTTTGCCAATTCGGTCCACAGCTCTGCTACAAGCTTCGTGGAAAAGTTAGGAAAGCTACTAATACAATTAAATAAAGCAATTTCAAAATAGATAGTACCTAGTAACGAGGAATTTAATCGACTTATTTTTGTGGTTGGAATATCCATTTATATACTCGTGCCTATCGTTTGATTTCTTATTTTACACAATGTACTTATGTTGAATTTGGAACAGA
The DNA here is from genome assembly GCA_905163555.1 of Notocelia uddmanniana. Lineage (NCBI taxonomy): Eukaryota > Metazoa > Arthropoda > Insecta > Lepidoptera > Tortricidae > Notocelia > Notocelia uddmanniana. The sequence continues at coordinate 26,689,430 of LR991063.1, forward strand.
ATGGTACTCTATTCATTCTAAATTATACTAGGTACTTGGGTGTAGAAATTTCTGCGTGAAAAATATTATTAATTAAAATGAGATTAATTTATAAAGTCATGTGACAAGAAAGGTATTAGGCATGAATGTGTAGGGATGTGAGAGGGGCAGGCTAAGGAAAAGGTGGATTGGATTGCGTAAGAGATGATATTAGTTGAAGGTGTACGCAAAAAAAACCGCAAATCGATTACAGTTTAGCCGTTTGGCAGTTTTGGCACACGCAAACTAGAAGTCAAACAAAATAATTTTTGACCCGCAGTTCTTAAAACAAAACCTTCAAATGACCTCCTCTATCATCCCTAAAAGACTTTGCACCTAGCTACCGAACACCCGGTATATTAAAATTTTCTTGCAAATGACACAATAATTTCCCTTACTTACATTTCTGTATTGAAATGAAACAAGCGAGCATCGATACGGCGCCCGCTGCAAGCTATTTCCTCTCAGAAATAGCCACCATGAGCCCGCGTTCTCCTCAAATGGGAATTCCTGCGATACTGGGTGCTGATTCACACTTTAGATTGCTATGTTTGATTCAGATGCACTAGGGCGCAAAGTGTTATTTGCAATGGCTTTAGAACACATGCGGAGTAGTTATAAATTCCATACTTTAGGAAAATGTCGTATGTATATTTAATTATTAGATATACCTATTTGTATTCCACTGAGGGGCACAAACCTTATCTCATGAATGAGAGATCACATGGATGAGATTCACTAACACCGTATTTTTTTCGTTTATTCCCAGTAGTCCCGTGGAAGTAGTTCCGTGGCGGAACTAGTGCGACTTTAATGCCCCTAAAGTTCCGTTCACAATGTTCATTTGTGGCGCTTCGCCGGCGGCTGCCGCGGCACGCTCCCTTCGCTCGCTCGACTCGCGCGTTGTAGGGCCGCAGTTCTACTAACACTCATCCTCGCTTCGCTCGTTCGTACCTAACTACCCCTTTGTACCGTTGACGGAACTATTAGGAAAAAAATTCTCTTTAGTTCCACCACGGAACTTCTTCCACGGGACTACTAGGAATGAAATCTTTTTTCTCGGATATATGCAGGTTTCCTGTTGATTAGGAGTCGGGTGCTCTCCCCCTTCAAGGTGTGAAACGCGGCCCCGAAAAATCCGCCCCCTACTCATGGAGGAAAACTACTCCACCGAAGAGCTAATGGTAAAAATCAAATGATATCCCGTAATTAATAAAACAAACTATATAAATCTTCAAATCTTCGTTAGCAGCGTTACTGCTTTAGTACAAAATTAAATATATATATATATATATTAATTTATATAAAGCTTACTGCCGCGCATAAAAGCAACTCAAGTTATCGTCATACTCGTAAGACATAAAAATACCTACAAAAATTGCAGGTTTGGAGCACTAACCTAGATAAATGTAGCAGTGGGTAGCATTAATTCTGTAATTCACATCGCATTTTATTGTTAACGATATAAGCGGTCTGAAGGTCGAAGCAGTGTGAAATTCATTGTTTTTGTAATTCAAAAAAACAATACAAGTAATCAGCAGTTGGGTAATGACAGCGTTTTTTTTTGTGGGAACTACGAGTATCATATTATAGGTCTACTTACCATTATTTAACTACATGATAACTTTTGATGATTAAGGGTATTTTTGACGATTCAGGTCAATATAATAGGACTGGGTTTTATAGGTAATTTGATTCCCTATCCCTGATACATAAGAATATGGGAGTCCATAATACTCATAATTTTGGCACAGAATAAAGTATATTATTATTTTGTTTCTTAGAGTATCAGACTTAACTAATTATTTAATCCTACTATAACATAATCATTATATATAATCGATCTGCAAGCTGTCAAGGTGGAGGAAATGGAATCGCAGCCCGATTCAATTTCCGTAGCCACGTGAACGATGGACCAGATTGATACGCACACATCTGCAAATAATGTTACAACTGCAACTATCCTTTAGAAGAAATGTCAACCCTATGTGGAATGTCAGAAGGTTCAGTTTGGGATTACTGAAAAGTGATCGTTAAAGCGTTTTTAGTTTGAAAACGTTGTCGTGTACATTCCCTTGTTATATTGGGTTTTGATTGGATACGCGACACAGTTTAAGCGCGGTTTGATGGGGTAACATGGAGCCATATTTTTACAAATTGTTCTGTGGTTGTACAAATTGTCGGTTTTGGTTGCATACATTGTGTTACGGTATACGCCGTATTGGCTATGTGCGAAGTAGGTGGTGGGGGAAACTAAGCGATCGCAGCACTCACCATGGCAGAAATGTGCAATTTCCGGGGACTTATATGTCAAATTTACTTACACGTTTCCAATTGGTTTCCTACGATTCGTTTCGTTTGTATTTATTTTCTTATTTATTTCAGTCAAATTTCCAGTAAGGGGTCTTTCTCGCTTACTAAAATAAATTAAATATTCATGTGTCCCGTGACGTTTGACGTTTCTGACGTGCACATAGCCAATACGGTATATACCTATTCATAATGGACAGAGGTACATAGGGCACAGTGGATCCCCATTTCGCTCATATTTGAAGCAACCCAACTTTGGTAGTGTCTCTACCTTGCAGAAGACCGTAGTGTATCAAATCGTTTTAAAAAGCTTAGCATATTAAGTATTTCCTAAAAAAGGGTTTCGCATACAACGATCAAAGGCGACTGTCTTGTCTTAACGGGGCGGGAGCGAGCGATATGTGATAAGTATTTCGTTTATTGATGTGAGTTGACTGATGTGAGATTCCTCACTTGACAAAATACTGTCATATTACGTTTGCGCATTAGTAATACCATGCGCAGAAGTAGGACAGTGGTGCATTCCTATAGGTTGACACTGACAGCTGACAGTTATCTCATATCGTACCACCTCCGCATCGACAAATCAGGAAGGTGCCAAAATGTAGTAGAAAAATATTATATTAATTATTTGTGGTATAATGAGCAACCGGCAGTAATATTGAGAAATGTTACGGTTTAAAAAAAAACGATCTCTTGCTGTTGCGACAGTCTTATGTTTTACTTAAGAAATTCCGATCCCTAATTAGACTCAAGAAAAGTAAATTTTTAACAAAAAAAACACCGACTCCAAACTTTGCCAGACCCCATCCTCCTGCTATATAATTCGAGGAGTTCCTTCGATGTAGCCTTACTTACCCCATCCTCTTGGTATATAATTTGAGGAGTTCCCTCGATTTTTCCAAGATCCCGTCATCAGATCCAGACTTGGTGACAATGGGACCAACTAGAAAACACACCCATTCAAACAAAAAAAGAGTTTTTGAAATCGGTCCACTAGTCTCCGAGTAAACGGTGAACATACAAAAAAATATATATATTCCGACGAATTGAGAACCTCCTCCTTTTTTGAAGTCGGTTAAAAAGGGGTTGCGTAGAGATGTTTTCCTTTAGCTTTACTAATAATATCTAGATGTTGGTACAACCTGCACGTGTGAGGGAAGGGCCTGGCCACCGCAGAGTATTTATGGTCGACAGTGGAATGCGACCTATACAAGTTCTAACTATATGCAGGTATAATGTGCAGTGTAAAGTGAAACATACACCGGTGATTACGATGTAGGAACAATAGAACTAAGGGCTATCGGTTAACCAATGAGAAGTACTTAAGTATAGAGGATATAATTGTTCCTACTAAACAACACCTTCCTACTAAGCAGAAATAATAGTACATTACTACAGAGGCTGGAACGAAAGGGGTTGCCGGCCGAAGACATATTCAAGGTCTGTGGCGGGCAACCCCATATTTCCCGCCCAGGTATGTATAGTGCTTTTCTCAAACATGCAATGAAATAAACAACAAAAAAAATCTAAGTTTTATTTTTAATACGCATAGTGGCAGAATGTGATGATGCCTGTGCCACAAATTTATGCGGAATGGAAATTAAAAAAGAGGACTTTGCCGGGCTAGGCCTGCATGATTTGTATGAAATTCCATTAACGACCCCTTTTTCTAGCCGCACCTGAAACGTCACACTTCGCAGCCTATTATAAGGAACATAACATCAATATTTCATTGCATGTTTGAGATAAAACATTTTTCAATGTAACATATGAAAGTATTATGTGAAATAATAAAAAATAGCTGCAATCCTTTGGAATTCCGGTCATCTTGATCTTTAGTTTTTGAGGAGTTTTATATGTTATGCTTCGTACCTTATGCTATGGTTGGGCTATTTTTTTTTTACTATTTTAATACCATTTTGATAGACTTAAGTTATTAAATAAATAAATAAGAAATAATAAATAAATAATAAATAAATATTAGGGGACATTTTTCACACAAATCGAACTAGTCCCATGGTAAGCTCAATAAAGCTTGTGTTAGGGTACTAGACGACGATATATTTAATAGATAAACTGTCTCTGCTCCCCACAGAAACAAATGTCCTTACCGGGAATCGAACCCGGGACCTCTAGCTTCGGAGGCAATGACACTACCAACTAGGCTAAACAGGCCGACTAAAAAAAACATTCGCTTGCACTTTTCACATTTATTTGGAATATTATTGTAATGTAGTTGCGTAAGCATTCTGTACGTAAAATTCTACTTGATATTTGTATACCCTCTCTGGTAAGACATAGATAATGATACATATTTAATCAAACTGTAACACCTATGCAATACAAATAAATACTTTGTCTTTTTCTTCCATACATCTGTCACGCTTCATCTCTTCATTTGGAAATCCAGTGATGTAAATCTCTGTTCGCATGAAGTGACAGTATTTTTGAATGGATCAAAAGATTTCTACACCGCAGTTACATTTAATTTGTGAATTAAATGTTAATCGAAATCGATACAACAGCCCATTAAATATAACATGTGATATAGCGTGACCATACGGGATTATCTTACTGTAAATGAACTGCTTAAGTTAAATTTAGCGAATTAAATAACCGTTATTAACACTTTCGCGAGGTAATTAACGTCGGTACGATGTACGATATGCGAAGGCATTGAATTGTAAGTAACAAAAACATCTTGTCAGTTATTTGTTTAAAAAATTAAATATTAATAAAATAATAAATAAATTAATACATAGAAAACATCCAAGTGTCAGGAAAAAATGTTTTTTGATCACCACAGAAACGAATGCCCTTACCGGGATTCGAACTCGGGAGCTTCGAAGGCTGTGTCACTACTAACTAGGCTAAACAGAACGAATAAGACATTGCCACGCGCATTTTTGTTTATATAACTCCTTCTATGTTAACAAAGGTATGTAGGTACGTTGTGTTGGTATGTATATTGTATATATTTATATATAAAATTGTAGAGATTTGTGTTGTTTTATAATCTTTATCACCTTTACGAAAATTTTCTGCACCACCTACTCAGCTTTACATTTAATTTCTCCATTACCCAAAGGTTGTCTGGAAGAGATCGCTCTTTAGCGATTAGGCCGCCTGTTGTTTCACCTCAGTCTCCCTGTATCTTTGTTTATTCTTCTTGTATGATAATTTATTATATGAGGTGTGCAATAAAGAATAATTGTATTGTATTTTAAAGGCGAAATAGGCCCACGCATAGTTATAAACGTGAAACCAATTAGTATTATTATAATTAACATTAATTTTTCACATAGGTATACACACATTTTACACATACGTCTTTATTGGATGCAATTGAAACACAAATCAGTACTTTAACTCGATAAACATAGAACCCCGACTAAGTCGTTACTCATTGGCAGTACTGGCACGTACAGATTTGTTTCCCAGCCCGTTGCTGGGAAACAAATCTGTAACAGACTTAATAAGTAGTTCGCTGGCAGTTTTACTGTGTTTTATTTATAGTGCGAACTGTATTGTTACTGGAGTCACTTGACGCGGTCGTGTTTTAAAGGCCACCAAAACAGTAGGTCTAGATATTTTTTTATTTTTAGTGAAATGTGCATCGTTTCGATCATTTGTGAATCGTTTTTTTATTAGGGTTCCGTACCCAAAGGGTAAAACGGGACCCTATTACTAAGACCCCGCTGTCCGTCCGTCTGTCACCAGACTGTTTCTCATGAACCGTGATAGTTAAACAGTTGAAATTTTCACAGATGATGTATTTCTGTTGCCGCTTAAGCCTGTAAAGATGGTTGTGAGTATGAAATAAATAAGTAAATAAATAAAACTATACTAAAAAATGGAATAAAATATATACTTACTTATTTTTTGCCATTTTTATAGATAACGGTTAACCCTTCGTGCGCGAGTCCGACTCGCACTTGGCCGGTTTTTATTAATTACAATACGTATAGTCCGTACATAACAAAATAGAGGTCAATATATTTCGACAGTTAGACAAATCGAGGTCTCTCACTCTCAATACAGCGTATTCACGGGAATTCTTGTGATTTTACTCACTACCAGGAACACAGGTACCTATACAGACCAGACAGTTATACCTAAGATTGGAGGCAAACGAGCAGACAAATCGCCTGATGGTAAGCTATTAGCGCCGCCCATGGACACTCGCAACACCAGAGGGGTTGTAAGTGCGTTGCCGGCCTTGAAGATGGGAGTACGCTCTTTGATTGTTGTATATTTGCGAGAGTTCGTCATCTTGACCTTGTGGACATTATTGCGAAAACTAAGCCATTTCACCAGCGATCTGTAGACCCAGACAAGTAAAGAGAAATGTAAAATATGCGGCGTTTTTCATTATGTTAGAGAAACTGCGCTCCGCTCCACTGGCCGGCTCGATCACGGAGTACTGGGGTTGTCTGCCACTTCACTGCATGCGTCTTTTTCAAGATTCCGTAAGGATATTTTTTTTTTCACCTCAGCGGCTCGAAAATGGCTGTTTTGCTGCTTGAAACCAGTGAGGAAAATGCAATTTTGCTGCGAGCGTGAAAACGACTTTTCCTGCTTGAAACCAGCGAGCAAAATGCAATTTTGCTGCGAGCGTGAAATAAACTTACTTTTTAATTTATCATACCGTAGGTTAATTTAAGTAACTTTATTCTCTCTATCACTATTCCTTTGCGTTATATGTTCTCGCCGCTGAGGTGATAAGTTGTATGTATCACACGAGAGCAAAGATATTTGCATCTCGTGTCTTTGAGTCCCTCGCTACGCTCAAGATTCTAATTTTGAATCACTTATGCTCGTGATTCAATTATAGAATCTTTCGCTTGCTCTGGACTCAACATCGAGAAAAATCTACTTTGCTCTCTTGTTGAACAAATAACTATATCTGACTATGTTATATTATATCTTTGCCCCCTGGCTAGATGCTGGCCAAGAGCAATCCCATTTTTAATTTAAAAAAAAATGTTTATCATCATCATCAGCTTATCTATATTAATAATTTCGTGCAGGGGTACGGTAGACCCGAACGAGACCTGTCTCAAATTGAAGAACGTATAAAAATAACGATTTTTGAGTGGAACATATGTATCCGCAAAATTCGGATTGTCGCGTATTTTGCATTTAAAAGTGTTAATTTTACGACAAAAGGTCCGCCATATTAAATTTGTTGGTTGACAGCACAGACTACTAAGAAGATACTGTTGACAGCGTCGGGTTGGGTACGTTCGGAAATTGTAAACTATGTTTGCGTCCGGTGTGTTGGCCAGGTTGCTGGGCGTGAATTCGGCTAGCCGCGTCTGCAGCGTTTTGTTTTTGTAGTTTTCAAGCGTTCTATACACCTATCAGCCTAGCTAGCACGATAACTTATACCGTCACGTTATATGGGCGAAATGTATTAAAACGTCACATAAAACGTAACGGTATCATCTATCGTGCTAGCTAGGCTGATTGTCACAACAACCGCCTTCAAGCGAATGTATGGGGCCTGTTACATGGTTATTATTATCACGTGATACATTCTTATCACGATAAGTATCACGTGAATATTGATGCAGAATCCATACAAATTTGAAAACTGCGATAATATTGACACCCCAGTATTGTGATAATATTAATCGTGTAAAGGACACCACTTGAATGTTTGCTGAGTCTGTCCGCCATCTTAAAGCTGCGTCGCTATTTTGTTGTGACAAACTACTAGGTGACTTATGGCTTTTAAACGTCTAGCAAAATTCTATCCCTATCTCTTCTTCTTATATCTTATAACTTAGTGGTACTGGGGGTCTACTCCGAAATTCGAAATCCAAACTTCGTATGGTGCCGTCCCTTTCACACATATAGTCTATGACAGGAGAGTGAAAGGGACGGCACCATACGAAGTTAGGATTTTGAATTTCGGAGTAGACCCCACCCCCAGCTCATGCCGTTCGCCGCGCTCGGACGTTAGAGGCGCTACCGCGAACCGAAAACGAAGTATCTGCCTCTCTCTCGCACATGTATATTCGAACGACAGAGAAGAAGATAGTTCGTTTTTGGTTCGCGGTAGGCCCTCAGGCGTCAACTTTAAAACGAATAGGGTATTTTACTATAAGAGGAATAAAATTCAAAATGTAATAAAAACCAGCCAAGTGCGTCGAAGTCGTACACTGAGGGTTCCGTACAACTAATAAACAAATGTGATTTATCAATATATTGATATTTTTGGTAAAATATACTTCATAATAAACATTATCACCTAATTTCAAGTTTATAGGTCGATGGGAAGTTAAAAAATTATATGTGTGACAGACAACACACGGAATGTTTTTGACTTTCTTCGACCGTCCGCCGCGCTCGGACTAAAGTGCTACCAACCGAAAACTAAACATATATGCCTCTCTGTCGCACTTGCATATTCGAGCGCGGAGAGGGAAATACTTCGTTTTCAGATCGCGGTAGGCCCTCTGGTCTGACGGCTCCTATTCCTGGATGGTGCGCGTATCGGAATGTGAAATACCTTTCGCAAAATGGAACAAGTTGTTAAATAGCTTCCATTAATTGGAGAAAATATTACCAACTGTTATTATTATCACGCGAAACACTGAATATTGAAGCAACATCCATAGAGGCCTGTTACATGGTTATTATTATCACGCGACATACTCATATCACGATCCGTATCACGTGCAATAAATATTGAATAAAAATCCATACGATTTTGAAAACCACGATAATATTAACACACCAGTTAATTAATTAAGCGTGTAACAGACCCCATACAATTTTGAAAATCGCGATAATATTTACACATAAGATTGAGTGTAAAGGGCCCCACTTAATAGAATTTGGCGGAGAATAGAGAGCTGCTACCGCGAAACGAAAACGAACGAACATCGTGTATTATTTGCTTCTGTGTCGCTCGATTTTGCAAGTTCGACAGAGAGGAAGATACACGAACTTCATTTGTTTTCGTTCGCGTTAGCAGCTCTGACTTCGCACCAAAAATACTGACTGGCACATCAATATTTAACAATTGCACATCTGAACTGAATTTTAATGAACGATTAGTATTTTAGCTATACAAATCAGTACTGATTACAGTGTCAAATTTTTTATGTGCCTTTAAATACTACCCTCATAAAAATGCTTAAGATTAACTTGCAAAGATACTAGCCTTTGCCCGTGACGTCGTCAGCGTAATCTTTTACTCCCTATTCCATATGTTAATCCAGACTACAGACTATATTTTTATACGAAGTTTCATCATAATCCGTTGTTGTAATGTTTTTATTTTATACATTTTTGTACACTATTTCTTTCGTCGTTTGCATAACTGTCACGAATAAATGTTTACTTTATTTCTTTCTTATTTATTTCACCCGAGCGAAGCCGGGCTTTCATCTAGTATCAGCTTAAAACAGCACATGCATTGCTATAAGTACCTTACAGTTTACAGTTACACCACTGATCACACGTAAAGATATTGATTGCCAAAAACTATACCGGGTGGAACAGAACGATGGACTTTTCTGTAAACAGGGAACAGGTTAGCCTTGGTACTATACTTTAGCTTAATAAACTATGTTAATATTCGTAACCATTTTCGAGTTACAGCATTTTAAACGTCAATTAAAAAAACAGCATATTTCATTTCAACCCTATCTTATAAGGAAGCTAGTGACATAAGTCACTTCGAAATATAAATACTTAAATGGCAATGTTGAAACAATAGAGTTATTATATATATTATTTTTCTTTCCAACAAAAGTTTCTAATGATTACAAGCCGATTGTAGTATATCAATAAATGACAACATACCTACTTTCAGGAAAGTCCGTGGTATTGTTCCTCCCTGTATATAAGAAACACGATTTTTCCTCCAATATTTTTTTTGTTTACTTGGCCCATTTCTTTATAATAGGCTGAATGCGAGGTTAAACATATACATACCTGCTTCACTACACTATATGTAAGAAACAACTCCGGGATGCACTACTAAACATGTCAAACGAAGATACAGAGGAGTTATTGATTATTGTGAATGTGAAATTAAATATTCATATTTGTTGTCTTTAATATGATAGTACCTATATATATATATACCTAGTAGTAAATATCTATAGATGTCTTTCAGAGAAGTGTAGCAGTCAAGATCAACTTGACCGACGTACCTCTTGAGTAGATTGGTGCTCTAGAATTGCATTTGCGATTTTTCTATTTGTGTTACGACATGCCATACGATTATATAAAATCGTTTAAACACACAGCTAGGACATTTCGTGAAATCAGCGCATTGCACAAGCGCTTTTTCTATAAGCTGCTTTCCAATCCTCTTAGCATACCAGAGCTAGGAATTAACTCGGGTTTAGTCCCCGGGGATGTCGCATTATACTGGGCCAACTCAAAACGTAGGGTTATCTAATAATGGTAACAAATCCCCAGTGGCGTGGCGTCAAACAAAAAGCTAACTTGGCATATTTCTCAATAACGCGGGTGGAAGCGACCTGTCGCCTCTGCACTTTGGAAGGCATATAAAACCTTGCAACTAGATTTTATTGGGTAGCAATGTATACTTTGCGCACAGAATAGTAGTGAAACTCGTAACCAACTCAAAGGCACATAATAAAGCTGCGGCCACACCGCTGCTTTACCGCCGGGCCACAATGCTGCGTTGCGTTTGTGATAAAGGTCTTTTTTTATTTTTATATAAGGACGGTGGCAAACAAGCTTACGGCCTGCCTGATGGTATATAAGCAGACACCGTAGCCTAATACGGACATTTGCGACTCCAGATGTATCACAAGTGCGTTGCCGATCCTTTATTGACTTGGGGATGGGCTGTGTGGAGAGTGAGGGACCCGCAGATGTCTCCAGCTGTCAAGCTACAGACATATGCAGGTACCTCACTCCTAAAACAGCGCATCCTCGGGAGCTCTGGCGATCTTACTCACCACTAGGAAAACAACACCACATACCTACCTAAGGGGAAAGTAGTGATGCTATTATGGCTGCGGACTTTTGTAAGGTGAAGGCACTTCCCCAGTTGGGCTGCTCCAAATTTGAGAGAGATGACGTTTCGCTGTGCCCTATCTCTCATAAACGATTCCCACGATGTCGTCATCCTGATTCTATTCATAAACGCAACGAAACGCATCGCAGCAGTGTGACCCGGCTTCAACGGTGCGTTAACGCAGTGTCGAGAGGGATAGACTTATGAGAAACGTCACGCATGAGGCACATCACTGCGATTCCGTACCGTCACCGTATTTTGAGCAGCGGTGTGGTCGCAGCTTAAGGCCGCAGCCTCCGTAATCGTATTTGGGAATGTTCGCGCCGTGTACCATGAATATTGCCGAGCAAAGCCTTACTAAGCATCTTATCTGCAACCTTATTAACGTGAACATATCCACAATTTAGACGACCTGTTTAGCCTAGTTGGTAGTGACTCTGCCTCCGAAGCTAGAGGTCCCGGGTTCGAATCCCGGACAGGGCATTTATTTGTGCATTTTTCACGGATATTTGTTCTTGGGTCTTGGATGTTTTCTATGTATTTAAGTATGTATTTATCTATATAAGTATGTATATCGTCGTCTAGTACCCATAGTACAAGCTTTGCTTAGTTTGGGACTAGGTCGATTTGTGTAAGATTGTCCCCCAATATTATTTATTATTTATATTATTATAATTCATGCATAAGCCTTATTCAGCATATATCAATGGCGACTGTAAGACCGATTTAGTGCATTAAGCGGTTCAAGAACTCCCCGTCTCTACTTTGCCCACAATGCCATATGTTCAGACGTGCACATTTTCAACTAAGCGTTTAAGTGGTTGGTTAGATTACATGCTAGATGGCGCTGTACCACCCGCGTCGATTTCTGAATCGCGCTATTGATATTTTTCATAGGATGATGAGCCCTGGCTTGTTAATTTTGTGCTAATAATTGTAACGATATAAGCTGCACTGCAAGCAATATATGGTATTATTTTGGGATCCCTCCGAACACCATGTGAATTCATTAGTACACATAGAAATGAAGACGGGTCAATACAGTTGACGATTTGACAATATGAACGATGTAGCTGGATGGCAAAATAAGACTAAAGAGTTCGTCCTCAGCCTTCAAATTATTACGAATAGCAATACAAGAATAGAAGAAGAGAATAAAGAAGTGACCATAGAATAAAATATTTATTATTTTCATACACGGGTCAAGAATATATAATATACATATGTTTACAGATAAACAAAATGGTTAAAGGTTAGGTAAAACTCGATTGTTAGCATAAGTTTGTGGTTTTAGGTTTCAGTGTTATGAAATTCTGCACGTTTTCAGCTAGTCTGGAAGTTTCGGGATCGAGTTTGCGAAGGAAATTAGATTACTCGGAGAGCTAGGCTAAGTTTGCAATAAAAAAGTAAAAGTTAAAGTATTTATTCTTCAATTAAGGCATATTATATGCGCCTAAGAATGTTACGAGTAATAAGCTACCACCGGTTCGGAAAAATTAACCTCTGCCACGAGAAGAACCGGCGTAAGAAACCCAGCGAGGTGTCATTTCAACATGGCATTACATACTCGTATTCTACTCGTTACTAATCGTTACGGCCAATATATTTTTAGATCCTTTGGGTTTACGCGCGATTTCTAATAATGGTCACCTTAGATATTACAGTACCTCGACACAAACGTATTTTACAGTGCGTGGTGGAACTTATGGATCATTAGAAAACATGTTAATGCCGTTTGGGATTAATAATGCGCATAGTAAAATAAAATAAAACTAGCTTTTGCCCGCGACTCCGTCCGAGTGCACCTCGTTATATTATAGGAATAATTGCTATTAAATTGTTGTAAGCGCAGGCTTAAATGTCGCTCACCCATACAAACTTCTACCATTTGCGTATAATAAATATTTGATTTTGATTTTGACAAACCAACGAATCACAATAACAATCAGATCTGTCCAAACAACGAATCCTTAAGTTAATAAAGGGTCGGCACCGCGCTTGTGATTCTTCCGGTGTCGCAAGCGTCCATAGACTACGGTGTCTGCTTACCACCAGACCGGCCGTATGCTCGTTTGCCACCATCATTGTGTTAAAAACAACATAATTTCCACCTACTCTTAGTTAGCATACAGCTATACCTAGATAAAAGAAGTTATAAGTGAGGCTCCAGATGTTGGTAAACCTTCACAATCTTCACATACATTGTATGTCCACCGTACCATGCCGTACGTATATCTACAAAGCGTAGGCCTGTGGGGGCGAAGGTCGAAGAAGATCCGAACACATTGCACATACCTATAGCTCTTTGGAACGACTAGCTAGACTAATATCTAATCCAGTCAAATGAGATTTTAAACCTAATTAACGGCTAAGTATGGTTCATTTTGTAAGTTTTGGCTATCGACTTAGTACTTAATGATTTAAAGTATGTATCAACATGTACGATATTTGCTTATAAACAAGACGCCTTGTTCTCGTATGAATCATTGATAACACGAGTGACTCACATTAAGAAGGGAGTTCTTAAAAGAACTATGGCTAAATATAGGTATCGAGTCAAAGCACACTTTGCGTTGCACGTTGCACCTAACAGTCTGTTATGCCGACACTTATCTCATGGTGAACCATCAGTCCAACTTCGGGTTGCGTGTTTGCCTCCATTTCCAAAACTCTGAGAGCTCTCAGCTGGAACTCCATAGCCGTTTAGATTGCCTAGGCGGCGATGTGGACGAATTAAACGACAGGAGTGGAAGCTGTCCATAGCATTGGGTGTCTGTTTTTCAAGGCCCAACGGATACACAGAACCAAAAGGCTCTCTAACTCCACTCAAGAGTCAATCGAGGAAAGGAGTAAAATGATTCTACAATCTTCAGCTGATGCGACATTACACCGGCAGCTCAATAAACAGATCTCCAAGTCCCTTACCCGTGATCTTTACATAAACGCAGCTTCAGATTCTAAAGATTTCCAAGCAATGACACTGATCCATGGCCTCACTAAGCTCATCGAGTGGAAACTGTAAAAAAAGGCGCGTCGAATGAGCGCCTATATTCCGCCTCGCTTTCCCTCCACGCTCCGTCGAGCGGCATTTGTCAAGGCCGGCTCTTCTCGGAATTCGTGGGACCAATCTTCTGGTTAAGAACTGCCATTCACTTCATGCATCTTAAACTTAATAAGGAACCTTTGCAAAACAATCAAATCGTTATCAGTCTGTAGACAATTCGGTTCCTGCTATTTGATATGATTGAGTAACGTGATGATCTAGATGTCACTTTTATTATGGAAAATGTCATTTTCTCAAACATGCAATGAAATTTCGTCATTACGTGCGTTATAACAGGCTTCAAAATATCACGTTGTGGGCGGAACAACTTAGAGCTGTAAAGGAATTGTATACGAAATTGAAGGCCTATGCAAGGAAGTAATATTTTTTTTAATTTTAATGTCAATAATGCATCTGTTAATTTTTTTTTGAGTGTTGTATTTTTTTTATTTCATTACATACCTATGTTTGAGAAAAGCACTATACAAATCTCGGCGAGAAACGTTGGGCTGCAGGCCGCGTATATCCCTATCGTACAAATTGGCCTGCAACCTTTCGTTTCCCGGCCTCTATATTAGTACTAAAACTCTACACACGTTTGAAATCGTTACGTAATCCCGTCTAACTCAAGACATTGCTGGTTTAGATAGCTAGTCTTACATTGCAAGTACATGCGTACCAATTTATAAAATAACTTTATTACTATTTAGCAAGTCAAAGCAGCAATATAACGGGTACTTCTGCCGCTAAATATCTCACATTTTCAATTTTTTGCAAAGTAATGCTCGGCAGAGCGAGACGACTCGACGTGACATCATATTAGTAACAAATTGCTAAAACTTGAACTTCTTGAGGATTTTACAGAAAATAAATCACAATACACGTAGCGCGTTTTGCTTTAGTATTGCAAAGAACGAAAGAATTCAATACATAGGTGTGACGCGCGTCATTTTAAAGTGCATGAAGACAAAATAAGGTGTTTTTGGAAGAACGACTCTTTAAATTTTTAGGTCTGTTAACAGCTAAAGGGGAACAATTCATACCCCACTAACACCGCCTAATACGAGTATGTAGTGTTGTCCGCGCGCGTGAGAAAGATCGCTAGACCTCCCAAGAAATGCATTTTGTTGAGACATGTTTTGTCAATTGCTGTCGACACGTTTCTTACAAAGTGGGTAAAGCGCGTCATAAATAATTGAATCAGTTGCAGATCCAAAAGAATCCGTCCTAATGAAATAGTGCAAGGTTTTATTTACGGTCCACCACCACCACCACCATATCAGCTGAAAGACGTCCACTGCTGGACATAGGCCTCCCCCAATTCCATGGGGGGTAAAAAACGTTAAACGTTATTAACGGTCATAATGCAAATACCTATGAATAAGTACTTTAAATTTAAAAAGATTGTTAAAGATAAACTAATTCAGAAATCCTAATATAAAGTGTCAGATTATTTTGCTGATAAGGATGTTTGGAAAATTGTGTAACTGACTAGTATTAATTAATGGTAATGATTAGCGATATCGAAGAAGCGAAGAAACATTGTAATTACCGACGACATAAGTGTATCTCTGTATACCTAAATGAGAAATAATAAATAAAAAAATAAAAAAAAAGTATATTTGCCTGAAGTAAGTAGTTTTTCTCAAAAACTATGTATAAACTTTTCAGGATAGGCATAAATTAAAACTAGAGTAATTTGTTACTCATACTCATTTATTTGTAATGCACAAATACATTACTTACCGTCAAAGTTTTTATATTTTCGTATACATATGTAATTATGTTCTGTATTAATTAAATTAATAATAAAAATATTGTTCTCTATTAATTATCCTAATAGTTTTACGGTTATGGTTATTGCGCCCCCCCCCCCCCCGCCTCCCACGCAAATCAAAATCCTGGATACCCTACTATATTGAACGAGCTATAATTAGGATTACAGTGCTCGTAAGGAACGCGCTGAGTCATTACTTCCAAGTAGTTTGCGTGGTTCTATCGAGATGCCTGTTGCGAAGTTACTATTTCGACCACCTGCTGATTTTATTCGCCGGTTCTGGAAAAATATGCATAAAAAAGTTTTCTAGGAAGGCAGTCGCATTTTTTGTAAAACACAGTGAAACTAAGCAGATAGACTATTAGCGGTTCGAGAATGTTATGTTTACTGACTGGAAGAGAATTAGTTTTGTTATAGCAATAAGTGCGCCTTTTGTAGTCTAAGTTCTTCTTATGTAAAGATAATATTTAAAGAAATAAATAAAATTCAATGGCTTCAGCGCACACGTAATTGGCATCATAGTTATGGTCGAGGGAATGAAAGATTTGTCATTGTTCAACGATTTCTTAAGTCAATAAAAGATCGGCAATGGGCTTGAGCTTCTGGAGTCGCAAGCTGCCATAGGCTACGGTGTCTGCTTGCCATTAGAGGCCGTAATATTATTTGCCACCGTGCTTGTATAAATAATTAATACCCAAAAAAAGACCGACTCCAATTTTAGAATGGAATCTGTGAAGTGCCTACAAGAATATCAACACCAATTCAGCATCACCAAATTTGTGGTTTCCGAGATAATACCGAATCGCCATACGCGTGCCTATCAAATAACATACATACATAAAAGAAACATGCAGACGAACTGAGAACCTCCTTCCTTATATTGAAGTCGGTTAAAAAAGTATAAACCGCAACGTTTACATATATATACTGTTGTTCCATTTTGACTGACTTACTTTTGTCCACGCAACTAAAACGAATATTTGGCTCTGTGCCCAGTCAAATAAGTTGATAATAAAGACACTATTTTATCACTGTTGTTCAAAAAAATTCAATGCGACAAGGAATTTGGAAGTACCCATTAGAACAGAGTTATTTGAGTTATTTCCACGCTACTGAAACCTGGGAAAACCCCTATCCCACAAATGTGTTATTTTTGTTAAGTTTGACTTTTTCTTTCAAGGATGTTCCAGAAACTAATTTAGCTGTTGTAAGCGTGCTAATACTATTCGGAATATACGCGTTCAAGAATTTTCGATACTAGGTAGTATGATAAATATTAAATAAATAAAATTATAATAAATATTAGGAGACAAAATCTTACACAAATCGAACTAGTCCCATAGTAAGCACAATAAGGCTTGTGTTATGGGTACTAGACGACGATATATTTAATAGAAATATGCTTAAATACATAGAAACATCCAAGTCTCAGGAACAAATGTTTCTGCTCACCACAGAAACAAATTCCCTTACCGGGACTCTAGCTTTGGAGGCAGTGGCACTACCAACTAGGCTAAGCAGGCCGAAATAATACTGAGTGTGTACTCTAAATAGGGCAGTGGGGGAAAATCAGAGACTGAGAAGCGGTTTTCTTTTTCTTAGGTGGCACGAGGCCGATTTTAGAAAAAAATAAAATTATGTAGAACTATGTTCATAATATACTTTGTTTACACAATATGGCTCACAAAAATCGCAATGAATGTACAAAAGCATCATAACACTGCGATTACGTGAATGACCATAACATAACTCATTCACCACCACTTGTAAAATTATAAACCACTATGTGCAATATCTTTCACTTCAATTTTAAACCTTATTGACGCACGTGAAGAATCAATTTGACTTGCATTCATTTGTTACTTAGGATTGTATACTTTATTTGCAATAATGCAATGTCGTCAATGCCTTTGAGTCATCTCTGCATTAGCAAGTTCTCTCGATTAGCTCACAAGAGGTCTACTGAACAATCGTTTTCTACAAACTAAGGCGACTTCCTGACTCGGCGGGGCGGGCGCGATATGTCATAGGTATTTTGCTCTTTGACGTAAGCTTACTGATGTGAGATTTTCTCAATTGACGAAATACTGTCCGTATTACGTTTGAGCAGCAGTAATAACATGCGCAGAAGTAGGGCAGTACTGCATTGGTATAGTCAGGAAGGCGCCTTCCTGATTTATCGATGCGGAGGCGGTACGACATGAGAAAACTGTCAGCTGTCAGTGTCAACCGATACCAATGCAGTACTGCCCTACTTCTGCGCATGGTATTACTACCGCGCAAACGTAAACAGTATTTCGTCAATTGAGGAAATCTCACATCAGTAAGCTTACGTCAAAGAGCAAAATACCTATGACATATCGCTCTCGCCCCGCCAAGTCAGGAAGTCGCCTAAATTGTACTCTTTAAGGATGATTCACAGTAGGCCGTTCCGTGTCCGGGCCGGCCCGTTTTCTTCTAAAGAAATACGCCGGCCGTTGCGTTTGCTGTCATAGAAAACGGGCCGGCCCGGACACGGAACGCTCTACTGTGAATCATCCTTTAACCTTACAAAAAAATATTAGAATTGAACAGCGGAATAATATCCTGCGCTTTAAATTTTACAATTGTTAGACATATTTGAATCATAATCATAAGGTGTCTTTGAGGTATAGAATTTTAACAAGATTGAACAAAGGTGTTAGCAACAAATTTTAGAAATTGTTGTATAGTATTCCAGTACTCCACTTACTTATAGAAAAGAAACATAAAATAGTACCAATAATGAAACAAGTAAGTTATGAGTTCATTGCAAAATAGGAAACTGAAGTGTGGATATAAAACTAAAATTACTTATTCATCATTTCATATGCAGGTGTAACAACTGTTTTAGTAACAAGGTAATATATTTATGAGATTGCCATTGGAATCCTATCACAAATAAGATAAATACTGGCAACTTATTCCAATGTAATGAATTCCCTCAATACTCACTTCCCGGTAAAATCCCACGGTTAAAATTAATTTCCATTAACTATATCAGAAAGCAATCTCAAGATTACCATATCAAATATGAGAAGGCCAGTACTTAAAGCACACCTAATTATGATTTGTATCGAAATTATTAAGTGAATCCGTTTTATTTCACTTATTTACCGCTGTTTTGAATAAGTATAAGTACAATATTGACGATTCACACCAAACGGCCAGAGTCGGCGCGCACGCCACCAGAGTCCAAGGAATTCGAACCCTCCATACAGCAGCTAGACTTCGTATCCAAACGGCAGCGCCAGCGGCAGCCGACCGGCTGCCCGCAACCCATTCAAATATGAAATCTAATTTCTGTATGTAGGGTTCTAATTCCTTTGACTCCAAAATCTGAATCGACAAAGAAATTCCATATAATTATTAACTTCGGTGCTTCGAGAGGTCTACAGCTCACGGAGCCACTAGTTTAAAATATTAGGTATAACCTCACACCTACAAGTGTATAATGTATACCTATGTACCAAATGGCACATCCAAAGGGAGCAAATGTAAACTCTATTGCTACGAGATAAAGCCCATCAGTAATCATATATCGTTTGTACAAAGTTTATCTAGAGATGGTTACACGGTCAAGCCATGTAAGTCATGTAACTGGCACGTAAGAACCTTAAGTCTATGAAAAGAAGGTCTATTATTGTTTACCGCATGTGTACCTACAGAACGAATTAAAAATTAAAAACAATATAATCGCACAAACGGCGCACAAGGCTATCTAGTAACGAAGACGCTTGTATCGCGTAATTGTATACGATCGTGTGGGTTAAGTGTAGAGCGATGCCAGGAAACAAGAAAAAGAAGAAGAAATACATTTATTCACTAACACAAAAGACACAGATACAACACAGATAAAAGGATAACTCACATAAAATAGAACACATAACGTGTTTCTTCGCGGCAGTGAATCGGTTGCTGTCTCAGCATTATGCCGAGGTGTCAGACATGAGCGAGACAGAGACCTGCAGCGCTGGAATTCAGACAGCACTGTACGTGACCCACGGAACGCAACACAACCTACTATTTTAAGGTATGTATACACATAATAAATAAAGTCATAATATATGTTTATAAAAAATACTTAAAATAGTATAGTGAAAATCGTTTAATTTGGCCAAGTTGTATTAAATTAACTAGTTCTAAAAGAGCTTTACTGACTGGGCAAATCAAAATCAAAATCTAATACCTAAACGTATTTTAAAATGACGGACGTTCAAAACAAATAACAGCTTCCGAGCAAATACAATAAAAATAGGAAGCTACAATACAAGAAAGGAAGGTTGGTATACTTTAAGTGCTGGATATGTTAGGAATGGGATCTTTGGAGCGTCAACAATTAGCCCTTAAGCTAACGCTTAAAGGTATAGGTATATCATTCCAACAACGTTTTGTTGTTTTATATAGAAAACTCCCGTGAGTTTGTGACATATTAAAATATATGACACGGTCACTCACGTCTTTAAAATCGAATATCGCTCGACATGTTTCAGACCAGTTCGCGGTCCTTAATCATGAGTACCTATCGCGGCGGGGTTTCTCTATTTGTTGTACGTTAATTATTTATTTATTACATAACTGACAACTTCAAGAAGTTGAAAAACCGCCAACATTTTCATTTCAAAGTTCAATAACTCAAAAACGGTTGTTCATGATGGTAAGGCCACCGGGGGTTGGGCAGCAGCATGCATGGAGATACTGCGATCGCCAACCCGTATGCCAAGCGTGGCGATTATGGCATCTACCCCCCATGAAAGTGGGGGAGGCCTGTGTCCTGCAGTGGACGTCTATGGATGGGCTGATATGGTGGTGGTGGTATGATGGTAAGCGCCTGACGTTTAAAACAGGTTCTCAATTTAGCTGCATACCTACGAGCTTTTCGGTCCCCCTTGGTGAAACTCGTACATAGGATCTCTATAGAAATCCTTACTCTGAAGTCCAAATGAAACAAAAAGCAATTTATAAGGATGGTTATTCTGGCCCTACATTAAGGCCAAATTTGAGCAAGAAGACACTGTGCCCTGTGTCCTACCTTAGTTATATCTCTTTGAATGATCAAAGAGATATTGCTACGCATGAGCGTATAGTATGCCTACCATTTCTACCTACCTTTTCCACCTATTCCACCCGCTACCGCTTCAGCTTATCACACGCACCTCTGCGGTTGCGAAACACTAGCGACCATATACGGCTTTGCCTCATTCGGGCGTATTTCGTTACACCCACGACCACGACTGTCGACGTTGTCGTTCTGACATTTTACAAACTGTCATTGATTATACTGAATAGACCAGATAAAACTACATAAGGCGTGCGACGATGTTATTCAAGTCTGCACAGAAAAGACTAATAAGCGTATAACTTAACTATTAGTGACTTTTAAGAAACTTGCATATATCCGCAAGGGTGAAGTCCCCAACCCGCACTGGGTTGGCGTGGGGACTACTGCCCGATCCCTCTTATGCAAGAGAGGAGACCTGTGCCCGGTAGTGGGACGAAAATAGGCTGATGATGATGATGATTAATTTTATTACTAGTATAAATATACACCGCGGGCCACAATAATCCGAAAGATTTTAACCACGTGTTAGGTCCAATTATTTGTTTTAATTAAACTACCTACTATTTCAGTACAAAATAAAACAGATTAATTAACCGCTTCTTTGTGAAGAAATCTTTACGTGACTTGCAAATATGTGCAAGACAAAAAGTGTTAAGATGGTGTCAAGTCAAAACATAGATAACCCCCTCTAGATGGCCCCTATGAACGATTTAGTTCGAATCAAAAGTCACCAAGGTTAGCGGTATGTGCGGGTCGCGGGGAGGTCGGTAACGTCGCTGCCATTGGCTGTTTCATAGAGCGCGCGCTTGGGTTCAACATGGCGCGCGCGGCGTAGGGATGGGACGCGTTGTTTATTACCGGCTTTTACCGGTAATGCCATTTATTTTAGGGTAACAATTTTAAATAGCGTATATGCTCATCTATTAATTTAGTATCTAGAATAATATTTTTAGGCAGCGCATAGTGTAATGTAGTGTAGGTCGATTCACAAAAGCTGGCGCGGAAAATGTATGAAACTGTCATTAATTTCATAGACATTCCGCGCCAGCTCTTGTGAATCGACTTACACGGTTACAGCACTGGTGAATGTAAAAATTGCGGAATATTTTGACGACCACTTTGGCTTAGTTGGTAGTGGTCCTGCCTACGAAGGCGGAGTTCCCGGGCTCGAATCCCGGCTAGAGCATTTATTTGTGAGATGAACTAACACGAATATTTGATCCTGAGTCTTGGAAGTTTTTCTATAGAAATTATTTATCTATATAAATAAATACAGTAGAACCACAAATATCAGTTACATCGGCAATCTTCGTTCACGCCGACGAGTGCAGACAAGTACCGAATGAAACCGAATGTACGACCAATTCAATAAAGACCTTGTTGCATTATACGTAAGGTCAAGGTAGAATATGCAATGACAGTTGAACTAGTGCTCTCGTGCTTCGCGCAGCCAGACAAAATGGCGATCGCCGGCGTCGCGCGTAAATTGTTGGCCAATGGCTGTTGAGGAATTTACCCACGCAAAGCACTGCCTTGTGATTGGCTAAAATGTTTTCAAAAAGTTTGCTCACCAAGACGATTCGAAAAACCCAATTGTAATGGCTCCTTCTCCAACCGATTCCGAAATCCCTTATACTTCTTCGACGTCCAGCATAGGGTCCACCTCGTGACACTAGTCCTAATTGCTCACCAAGACGAAACGAAAAACCAAATTGCAATGGCTCCTTCTCCAACCGATTCCGAGATCCCTTATACTTCTTCGAGGTCCAGCATAGGGTCCACCTCGTGACACTAGTCCTAATTGCTCACCAAGACGAAACGAAAAACCAAATTGCAATGGCTCCTTCTCCAACCGATTCCGAGATCCCTTATACTTCTTCTAGGTCCAGCATAGGGTCCACCTCGTGACACTAGTCCTAACTGCTCACCAAGACGATTCGAAAAAACCCAATTGCAATGGCTCCACCTCTAACCACTTCCGAGATCCCTTATACTTCTTCGAAGTCCAACATAGGGTTCACCTCGTGATACCAGTCCTAAATGCTAGGGAAATCTATGTCCTACTTAGTGGTAATACTGTTACTAATTTGTTATTTCATTAGATATACATACTCGATATTACATAGCAATAAATATGATACAACCGGTTAATAAACTTTATAATAAAACTACACATTAACTACTTCCAAGTTAAATATTCCATTCTACTACATTGATATGTACCCGTATCGTACCTATAGCGTAGAAAGAAAATAGAACGAGACACTAATTTACTACATTACTACTTTAATTAAAAGAACACTGGCAATACTGACAGTTTAATGTAAAATAACTAATGACCTTTTCCAATAGAATTTCAATATTAATAAAACAGCGCAACAAAACGCGGACGAATACATAATTAATTGAAATCGAGACTTATACGGTAATGTCGAAAGCGTCACTGGCACATCACTAGCCTGAACATGTACTTTCGTCAGAAGGGAGAGTATATTGACATTTGAATTGGTTGGAAAGGGACAAGAATACTTCTGTACTTCTTACTGGCTAATGTAAAATGAACTCCGCCTGGCAGAATAAAATATGCCTTTTGTAATTAATTTAACTTATCTGTGAAATGTTATTCCGTCATTCTTGTACTTTGCTGTTCGAGAGCTTTTCCCACATAACTTTACACAGCAAAAGACCATTTCTAATGGATAAAATCGATTTTCAATGCTCGTTTATCTGACGTACGTATAGATCGCGAACCTGGACGAGTCTGACTGAGAGCGCGAGGCGTTTTTGCTTACATGTACTAGTGGTACATAGGTGAGGTGACCGCACGTCGCCCTATAATCTCCATCTAGAGGGGGTTATCTATGAGTCAAAACAATGGTAGGTGGCTACGTCACGCTCACGCCTTTAGGGTATGTTAGACTTGAGCTTTTTAAACTTGTGATTTGCTTTAATAATTAATATCTCTTAAACTATGGGTTTTTGGACTATATGTTATACGACATTATAAACTCTAATTAGGCTCTAGAATCGTTGGTTTAAATCTTTCGGATTATTAGGGCCCACAGTGTATACAGAGAAA
This sequence comes from Notocelia uddmanniana, assembly GCA_905163555.1. Lineage (NCBI taxonomy): Eukaryota > Metazoa > Arthropoda > Insecta > Lepidoptera > Tortricidae > Notocelia > Notocelia uddmanniana. Next base: position 26,713,750 of record LR991063.1, read on the forward strand.
GCGTTAGACTGTTTTTTAGGTCCATAAACAAGTCCATAATAAACTTAATCCAGTATTTTATAATTTCCTACCCACTCGGGAAAGTTTTTGACGTACTTGAGTTATGCCCCTGTTCTAGATTTAGAATAGAACTTGTTTATTCCAGACATAGATAGAAGTATTAGATGCCGCAAGTTTATTAGCCAAGTTTGTATCAACTTCAACCCAAGGGGGAAACTAGGCCTTATTGGAAGTGAGTGGGAAACTTGACTGTTAGAAGTTGTCAAGCCGCCCGAAGGGAATTTAGCTTAACGACTGCTGTCATAGACAGTAGCCGGGATCAACGGCTTAACGTGCCTTCCAATACACGGGAGCGCTCAGCCAGCCATTCAAGAGTTGACCACGGCCGACGTCGCTTAGCCACGCAAATTACACGCAATATGCGGGGATCGCTGAGCCATCATCGTTATCAACATCATCAGCATTATATATCGGTATTTTTTTTTTTATCCTATCTTAACATCAGTGTTCTTGATCTTTTTTCTGTCTTGGACCTTCTTTCGTATTACCTTACATTTTTACCTGGGACCTTATTGTGTCTGATCTTAATGGTTAAAACCGTCCAATATTGCTTTTAAAAATATATAAACTCATTTGTCCAATTTATTTGGAAATTGTTGCGCTATCTATTTTCTTTAGTCTCCGATTCAATGCCCGAGCAATCCATCTCCTGTCAAGAATTGACAAGTTAGGGAACTAGGTCCAAGTAATGTACATTTACTCTATTATACTCGGAATAATTGAATATACGAGTACTGTTCAACAAATAAGGACTGGGTTGAGTCGATCTACTTTTGTACAAGGATAGTGGCATACAAGCTTACGGATTCGAAATTCGGGATTCTAACCCGCTTCGCAGGACCCCACTACGCACTACCAACTATGATAGGTGAAAGTTGTCGTTTTATTGACATCTAAGAGACATATGTAGGTTCATCAGTCTCAAACACAGCGTATCCTGGAGCTCTGGCAACTTTACTCGTCACCAGGAACGAACACCAGACAGCCAAAAAGCAAGCAGTGGTGTTTTTTGGCTGCGGTCTATTCCCCAGTGGTAAAAATATGACCGAGATGATGTTCCGATGTACCCTGCCTCTTATTAGATTAAATATTACTCAGAAAGGCAAGGAGACAATCATCATATCATCATCATCGGCCCACAGTCGTCCACTGCTGGACATAGGCCTTCCCCAATTCGCCACCACACCCGGTCCTCAACCCTCAGCATCCAAACGCTCCCCGTTACTTTCTTCAGGTCGTCGGTCCACCTAGCAGGAGGTCGTCCAACAGAGCGAGTCGTTCGCGGTCTCCACTCCAGAACTCGTCAGGGCAATCATCAGGGCTTTTAAAATCCAAGAGTGATCGTGATCCTCATGGCTCTGGCACACTATGCTCCTCGCGGCTAGGGTTGCCAGGTGTCCGGCTTTAGCCGGACATGTTTGGCTTTTTAGGGCCGTGTCCGGCCAAATATTCACTCGTCCGGCCTGTCCGGCTTTTGTTAGGCTTTTTGCCTGGCGGCCGGGTAACCCGCGCGAGTTAAAACATGAGCGCTAAGCGCAAGTAAGACAGTGCCGTGCCGTGCCGTGCGTGTGTTGTGATGGTCCTTTTAGAACGTAATGTCCGGCTTTGAAAAAGCTATAATTAGCGCAAAAAAGGTCTGTCCGGCCTTTAGGAAAAAATGTCCGGCTTAATTAAGTGCAGAGTCCGGCTTTTGTATTTTTCCACCTGGCAACCCTACTCGCGGCGCCATCTCTGCCCATTACACACTGCTCTACTCGCGCAATTAATCGTGATGCTTTGCACTAGGTCCCACAGGACCGACAAAACAGCGAGCGGTGGCATGGCATGACGAGAAGCATGACATGCAGCATGACGAGTAACGTGGCCACACTAGGTCTCTGCCTCCTTTTCTCGCTTCTTCCCATGCCACTCGACGAGTGAGTGTCAGTGGCAGGAGGGGTATCAGGGTAGCAGAAATGAGGAAACGAGTAAACTGAAGAGATAAGTGCATATATAATGTGTTTGGCCCTATTATTATTATCGTCTGGCTTTTCTTTTAAATTTATAAAAAAAAAGGTTATACTATAATGTCCAAAATTTTTTTTTATGACTTAGGGGGCAAACGAGCAGACGAATGGCCTGATGGTAAGCTATTAGCGCCGCCCATGGACACTCGCAACACCAGAGGGGTTGTAAGTGCGTTGCCGGCCTTTAAGATGGGAGTACGCTCTTTTCTTGAAGGTTTAAAGGTCGGTCGTTAATTTGAGCGCCAGTCCGTGGAATCCGTAGTAAGCGCGTAAAGGTCGCCAAGTCCTCCCGCAAAGCATCTTCTAGGACACTTCTCCACGATATGAGCGGTCGTCTGATCTGGTGCTCCACAATCGCAGCTCGGTGAGGGCTTGTAGCCCCATTTATGGAGATTGTGGTTGCAACAGCTGACACCCGTCCTTATCCGGTTGAGTGTAACCCAGATCTTCCGTCGTTCCTTAGTTCGATCGGAGAATAATGGCCCTGAGTTTATAGTTCACTTCTATTCTATTGCTATGCCCTTGCAGGGTGTCATATGAATACCTAATTATAAGTTCCACCTGTTAAATGTTAATGTGAACTGCAATAAATAAATAAATAAGTTTATTTTCTATAATGGTTTTTTTTATTTCAGCGAATATCAAAGGTCTATAAGACTGTAAAACCATTAGCCACATAAAGGTAAAACTCCGGCCAGTTTGTAAGACAGGAGTAACATCACATCACAGACGTGCAGACATTATCTTTATGGTTCACAGGAACGGCCGGATTGATGCAACGCGTGACCACGGTCAATGCATCACCAGTATATTGACTTATCAAAATATAATGAAACGGGTCGCTCACGCTAAGGTCGAATATCGCTCGACATGTTTCAGACCGATTCGCGGTCCTTAATGAAGATTACCTCTCGCGACGGCGGTTCTTTTAGTATATTGACTTATAAGAAAAGGCATGCATGTTCTAGCAAAGCTCAACTCAAGATCATGCTGGCTTTCAGCTCATTGCAAACGTAGCAAATCGCAACAGGTGACGAAGGTATAATTGGAAGGACCGTAATGATAGCCTTGCATAATGACAGTTCACAAAAATGATAAAATGTAAAATTGTAAAGCTCGTTGAAAAAAATACGCTACCATAGGTATTGCTTATTTCAACTGTGTGGTATTTGTCATATAAAACAAATCATGTCAGTTATACCATTTATAACTCAAGAACTGAGCCGAGTTTCATGATCTTTGATTTTTTGGATTCGTCTTCGCTCCGAATAGCGTAACTATAAAAATATCAGAAAAATATACGAAATAAATTCTCTGCCATTTTATACGAAATGGGTCGGGGGCGGGCGGAACGAAGTTCGCCGGAACAGCTAGTGTTTAAATAAATGGTTCCGTGTAGAACGTAAAGTTAAATTACTGGTAATATTCTCACAGTGGCGCTTGGCTAAGCGCCAGGGAAATGGTTATAGAATAGTTTTGCAACTGCACTAAAACCGAGCGAAACACCGCGTTAAAAGGTTTTAGGTAGGAACAGCTGTTAGTTTTTTATGTCAGCGGGCCTCAATGGGCTATGAAGTCGATAGAATGTGAAGTTTAAAAAAAAACAACGTTGCGAATAGCGAATTCGATAAGACATGTATTTTTACAATCGAAGTTTTTTTTTCAGATGAAATTAATCGAGGAGAAAAAATAAATGTACTTAACCACATTTTTAAAATCATGTAAAAACATTCAAAATTCCTCATTCTAAAAGAGAGTAAGTGAAAAGGCGGATTAACTAAAGAAAGTGTAGGTACAATCAGCCTTGTGACACTTGTGACAGTTGTGACGTCATATAGACAATGGTAGACTGTCTTCAGATTTTCATGATTATCTTGAAACTAATAGCAATAGCTATAGATAATAATAATAATAATAATGAGCCTGAGATAAAAATGTGAGACAGTTTTATTAGGTAGACGTCAGTTGTCTCATTCAATAGCCCAGCCATTAGTCCATCATATTCACCCAATAGTCCGGTTCATTTAGATTCCATCAACCAGCAATAGTTCCTGTACACCCTGGCGGGTGCTGTCTCTGTGTGCGTCCCATGACACGGGCAGGGACAGCATCCGCTCGGTGTACCCCTTGCATTTCATTAAATTGTCAAAAGGGCCTCTACGTGTTGGCTATGAGGTACTCGGTTGGTACTTCGGTACCTCGGTACTTCGGCTCCGCGCACGCCTTCCAAAGGTCCGGGACACCATTGTCCCGTGAGCGGAAAAGACATACAATAATAATAATAGAATAAACATTTTAATATCGGTTCATAGAACTAAGATCAACGTCTGGTTACACAACGTCTGGCTATATCTATACTAATATTATAAAGCTGAAGAGTTTGTTTGTTTGAACGCGCTAATCTCAGGAACTACTGGTTCGAATTGAATAATTCTTTTTGTGTTGGATAGTCCATTTATCCAGGAAGGCTTTAGGCTTTATAACATCACGCTGCGACCAATAAGAGGGAAGACGCGGACGAAGTCGCAGGCAACAGCTAGTTAACAATACACGCTGTATAAAACTACCACAAAGCTAATTAACTTAAAACCTCGAATCATTTACAGCCTTTCCACCGGCTAACCAGATTGTACTAATCCAATTAGTTTCGTGGTGTAATCAAATTAATGTGTCCAAAAAGATGTGTACAATTATGAGCTCTATTTATCATACATTAAGTTCCGAAATGTAATCATACTTATACTCGTAGATGGTACTCTATGTTACGTCTGCGATTTCGGCTCATTAAGTTTAAAGCAGACTGAATATTTTAAGTGCATGTAATGTGTATTTTAATTATGTCCTAAAAATACGACTTAGACCACCGTTTGATGGGCAGCAGCATCCCTGAGGTGCGGTGGACGTACTGCGATCGCCAGCCCGCATGCCAGGCGTGCCGATTATGGCATTTTCACCCCCCTTGTAATTGGGGGGCCTATGTCCAGCAGTGGACGTCCTTGGGCTGATATAGTGCAATGGTGGTGTACACTACAATGCAAGTACACTACATTTCTTTAAATTAAGGGTCTGTTAATCTTTATTTATCTCTTTATTATAGATAAATAAATAAATAAACACATACATACACAATCACTCGATAACACACACACACAAACACTCTCTCTCTCACACACACACACACACACATACACACACGCATACTCAATTTATCAGTTTTGTTTTTGATTTTTAATTTACGAATCTTATATATTAATAATTTTAGTTTTTGCCACTTCGGCTGCTGTTGTTTCATATTAACTTAGTATTCTGCTGTTCTTATTAACTTTTCGCATCTATTATGTAAATTAAACTCGAAGTAATATGGGCACATATCTAAGCGATCACTTAACAGGGCTTAGCGCAATAAGCAATTGTCTGCCTTATAGTAGCCTTGATAATATGTCACATCAAATTATGAGTGATAATAGTATTCATTCTAAAACAACACTGCTTATTCTTATGGGTAACAGAGGAAATGTGAACAAACACAATTTAATTAATTTTTTTGAAAAATTGGACACATTAACTGTAAAAGAAATTATTATGTTCACATTCCCCTATTGTCATCAGATTTCAAAGGCAGAAAATGACACTAGATATAATTTGAATATAGCTCTGCATAATCTCTGTACATATAGTAGTAAGTTTAGCATAATTGACACTAACAAATATGTTGGTAAACACAATTTATTGACTAAAGGTAAGTTTTACCTTTGTAATTATTATAAAAGACAAATAGCTTTGTCACTATCCTATTTATTTGACATTTCTGCCAAGAATTTGGCACATAACTCTGCTCCTATTGAGCAGTTCAATATACAGTTGGAATTGGTTCCAGTTTTAACCAATCATTTAAATTAGATTTTAAGACAAAGGAGTACTCAAACTCTGGCAATTTAGTTATTAATAAATTTAATGAAAGATACTGCCATCATGGAAAATATATGCACCTGGTTCACCAAAATATTCAGTCTATTAGAGGAAAAGACTTACAGATTGAACTCTTTTTGAATGATTATAATATTGAAATATTGTGTGTAACTGAACATTGGTTAAAAAATAATGAATTAATGCCTCAATTTAATAACCACCAGGTGGGAAGTTCGTTCACCAGACTTAGTTCCATACATGGTGGGTCATTAATAATATTACATAATAAATTAAAATTTAAGGAACGTAAGGACATTGTATCCTTGTCTGTTGAACGGACCATAGAAATAAGTGCAGTAGAATTAGAGCAATTTATTGTTGTCTGTGTGTATAGGCCGCCATTAAGTAATTTTGACCTTTTTGAAAGCATAATGGAATCCGTGCTACTTAAAATATCACTCTCTAGTAAGAAATTACTTATATGCGGAGACTTCAATGTAAACATTTTAGAAAATTCAACAACAAGTATCAGATTGTTGAATCTTTTCAAATCTTGTAATTTGAGTCATATATTTACGGAGCCTACTAGAGTCACTGCTACAAGCGCCACCTGTATAGATAACATTTTCACTAATATTATTCCAATCACTAAAAGTGTAATCAGTAAATTAGAATCAGATCACTTAGGTCAATTAATGGTATTTGAGACATTAAGAAGAAATACCCTGAGGAAACAAATAACTATTGTACCAGTAACCACGGGCCGTATGGAACGAATGAAGCAAAGTCTAGTCCAGGCGCTACCCTTTCTGTCTTCCGATATGAGTCCAAACGAAATGTACAATTCATTTTTTCACACTTTTATGAAACATTATAATGCGATTTTTACATCCAAATCGGTCGTGGTTGGTAGGACATCAGTTTTTAGTGAGTGGGCTACTGAGGACTTACATAAACGTAGACAAGCACTGTATGCTTTATATGAGGAACGCCGGTTTAATATGAGTGATGAATTTAAGGAACATGTCAAACAATATTCTAAGAAATTTAAAATAGATTGTCATATAGCTAAACGTAATTTTATAAGCCAGAAAATTACAAATAGTTCGGACATTATCAAAACAACATGGAAATTAATTAATGTGGAAACTGGTAGATCAAAGCACAAAATGAATGATCTTAAACTAAAAATTGATGGCATAATTATAGATTCAAGTTTAGAAGTAGCAACAGAATTTGAAAAATTTTTCACTGAGATACCAGTATCCACAACAAAGACATTAAATTCTTCACCTTCGTCTGCCGTTACATTGTTAAAAGATAACGCCTCAGAATGTAGTGGAAATCTTCATTTTGAATATGTTAGTACCCCAGATGTAATAAAGGCGTTTAAATCAATTAATGTCAAAAAAACTGGTGATCTCTGGGGAGTCTCTGTCCATGCTGTCAAATCTCTAATAGAAGTCATAGCGCCTGACTTGGTAGTTGTATTTAATAACAGTATTGACTGCGGTGAGTTTCCTGATCTAATGAAACATAGTAAAATAACTCCTTTATTTAAATCAGGTAGCACTTCTGACCCCACTAATTTTAGACCAATATCTGTGCTGCCAACATTTAGTAAAATTTTTGAAAAATTAGTTTTGTCCCAATTAATAAGACATTTTAATGCAAACAATTTAATGCATAATAAGCAATTTGGTTTTACGCGGGGTCGCTCGACAACCGACGCGGCTGTTGAGCTAACTAAACATATATTCGATGCCTGGGAAGAGTCACAGGATGCCTTAGGTATTTTTTGCGATTTGTCCAAGGCCTTCGACTACGTATGTCATGAAACATTAATCAGGAAACTGCACTACTATGGAGTTAGAGGATCGGCACTGAATTTGCTAAAATCTTATCTATATGGTAGAATACAAAGGGTCGATGTGAATGGACAGCGATCTCCAGGATCAGTGGTCTCGATGGGTGTACCACAGGGATCAATATTGGGACCTTTCCTATTCCTTATCTACATAAATGACTTGCCATACCTCGTAAAGACCCACCATGATATAGTATTGTTTGCAGACGATACCTCTCTTATATTCAAAGTCAAACGACAGCAACAAGCTAATATAGATATAAACAATGCTATTTCTAAAGTAGTTAATTGGTTCAATGTCAACAATTTATTGTTAAATGAGAAAAAGACCAAATGTATCAAGTTTGTCACGACTAACGTTAAGCACAATCAAACAAGTGTAATTGTGAAAGATGAGGAATTGGAACTAGTGGATAGTACAGTTTTTCTTGGATTAACATTAGATTCCAAACTCCAATGGGGTCCCCATATTGCTAATCTCTCGAATAGACTGAGTTCTGCAGCTTTTGCCGTGAGCAAGATCCGCCAACTGACAGACGTGAAGACAGCTCGATTAGTATATTTTAGTTACTTCCACAGTATTATGTCGTATGGTATTTTACTATGGGGCAGTGCTTCAGATATTAATACCATTTTTGTTCTGCAGAAGAGGGCTATTCGAGCAATATATAAAATGAACCATAGAGACTCACTTAGAGATAAGTTCAAGAACATTAATGTAATGACATTGCATTGTCAATACATCTATGATAATATTGTGTATGTACATAAAAACATTGTAAATTTCAGGAAGAACTGTGACATACATAATATTAATACTCGAAATAAACACAAACTCGCGGTGCCCACCACTCGCCTACAGAAAATTAGAAAATCATTCATGGGTAATGGTGCGAAGTTTTATAATAAGCTTCCAAGAAATGTAACTGAATTATCTATTAATAAATTTAAAAATTATGTAAAGCGTCAACTCATATCGAAAGCATATTATAGCACACATGACTACATGAATGATAAAACACCGTGGGATTAATTGTGACTGAAATATTAATGAATTAATCATTATGGCGTTAGATATTAATATGATCTTTTTATTTTTGATTTTATTCTAGAAACTGTCTAGATTTCTATTTTTTATATATTTTTCTATTATTATTATTATTTATTTTTTGACGATCCTATTGTGAATTTTACTACAAAATAATTTCTTACTTTGACATGTCTACAACAACAATATTTATTTTGAAGAATATTAATAGCATCAATAAATTGCTCTAAATAATTAATTAATATATATGTTAATACATGTTATAACTGACGATTCGAAAGTGCTTGTTGCTAGGCCTATTTGAATAAAGAATATTTTGACTTTGACTTTGACTTTGACTTTGACTCGGATTGGCTACCTACGGGACAGGCTGTGCCTAGTGTAGGGCCAGTGTTTCTCTTTTGAAAGCTTGCATGTATATACACAATGTTAATTTAGTCCTAAGCCTGATATTGGTTAAGCTAGTTTGTATATCCAAAGTAGGAACTGATTGTATATTTGTGTGTAATAATAATAATTAATAAATAAAAATTATTGGTAGGCGCTGTAGGCAGTTATACCATAGCCTTATGTACCTATGGCTGCAACTCCAGGAATGTCGCGTTCCCGAAATTTTAGAAATCCGTAATTACGCTAATTTCGTGAAGGACTCCAGAGTGCCTACCGGGAACCATAACGAAATATCCGTCTCTATCACACTTGCATATTCGAGCGACAGCAGAGAGGGAAATACTTCGTTTTCGGCACTTTCGGGAGAACCACGGCGAGAATCCCATAATCAGAGCGTTCGTCGAAGGAATTTCCTTTGGAACTGTATCGTGCGCAACCAAATGGTAAGGTAAATTCCTGAATTGCCAGGGCGCAATCAGTATGCGGTATTATTCTAGTTAACCGACAGCATACTGATGTCACCCAAATTTCCTTACTTGTCGGTATTATATATACAGGGTGTGGCCTGTAATAGGAGCAATAAATTTAAAGGACGCTTCCTTAGAGCATCTGCAGTCACCTCTTGTGTCCAAATTTTTTTTTATCTTTTTTCAATTGGGAGAAATTTGATCTAAAGTTACGACCTCCAAATAATGGATCTTGGCACCCAGAGATTATAGCGCGGCAGTCAATGCTGATTTTGAGGTTGCTTCAAGTTATGACTCATAATCGTTGTCGCATTTTTGGTCTGAACGAATATTTTTGGATTTTTTTTATTTTTTTTTATAAATTTTTAGTGTTTTTTGAATAAATTGTTATTAATATCACTCCAGTATAGTAAAAAAGTACATATAAGCTACATTTGCAAAATAATAATTACAAAAAAAAAAAAAATTTTTTTTTACAATTAAAATCATTTGGAAATAATTGCTGGAGAGCTCAATAGTGTACCGTTTAATTTTTTGCTCCTATTACAGGCCACACCCTGTATAGCGCAGAAGCTTTCTACACGTCTGCCAAATCGTCGCCAATCATATAGCACTTATTTTAATGTAAGCGTAATTAATACTGAGAGCCGACGGCTTACCGATAACCCACCGACCCCGCACCGCCAGGTGGGTAGAGTAGTCAAAACAAATCTACAAGAGGTCGATCTACTTATAATCAAAGGCCAACTGCAGGATTGTTTTCTTGCAACGTATGTGGGCATGCTGATTATGACGGCTGATACAGCTTCGTTCATCTACACTCTTGTTATGTTTTTATAATACTAACCTATATAGGTACATATTTTTAGGGTTCCGTACCTCGAAAGGAAAAAAACGATACCCTTATAGGATGACTTTGTTGTCCGTCCGTCTGTCTGTCTGTCAAGACCCTTTTTCTTAGGAACGCGTGGAGGTATCAAGCTGGAATTTATATCAAATAATCAGGTCTACTGTCCCTTGGAGTTGTGAAAAAATCAAACTTCTAAGTTCCAAGCCAACGCAATCAAAAGATACAGCCGTTTATTATAATAAAAATATTTTTTAGGTTCGGTGCGGGAGTCCGAACTCGCCTTCGCCGGTTTTTTTAGTAAAGAAAAAGAAGATTACATTTTACACTTTCAATAAAACTCGCCATACTATGACGTTTGATGGTGTGATACGCTATATTTTTATGCTTAGCTTATTAAATCTTAACCTATTTAACTACCAAAACAACTGAGCATGCGTTGGTAAGTACTTAACATATGAAATGCGTCCTACAAACAGCACTATAAATATCTACGCAATTTAGAACCTTATCGCCAAGCAATAAAGTCCTAAGACATACACATATTTAAGCTACACGTGTAGAATAGATGCGCCCGCGCCTACTTCCTGCGGCCTTCAGTTGATTGTTCAAGATCGAAGCCAATCAGACCGAAACTGATAGGCTTGGTAACAAACAGGTAAATTTGCTTCCTATTAGGGAATGTATACTAATATCATAAAAAGGTACGAGGGTAATGAACAAACGACAAACTCAAGTTGAGTCACGCACGAGAACAGCTAAGTATGACTTGTCAAGCCATCCATTTCCAGAAAGTCCATTTGGTGTGTAAGTGGGAAAAATGGATCATTACATCTTTGTCGAATTAAAAAACCGGTTAATTTCGTTCAACAGGAACGAAATCTGCTAAAATCCGGTTTTCCTATCCACCACCACCACTATATTTGCCCATGGACGTCCACTGCTCATAGGCCTCCCCCAATTTTATGGGGGGTAAATGCCATAATCGCCACGCTTGGTATTAATACCGTTAAACAAAAAAAACGAATTCATTTCAGTTTGGTCAATGTCCAAAAAGGATTTGAAATCATTACCAGTATCCGAGCCCGGATGAAATTTGCATGAAATTCTTGCTTTAATTTGTTAAGTTCTGGCGGTTGATGGGTCGAAGAATATATAGCACGATGATCAAATGGCAATTATTTGCCGTAGATAACTTTTAAATACATACGTGGCAGCAACAAAGATGAGGAAAAATCATTACCTGAAACAGAAAAAACGAGATTGTTGATTAAATTACTCGCATCAAATACTTATAAATATTCTGCGTTGCTATGAGGTTGTGTAGATTCCTTGTAGATCACTCACTATCTTTTGAGAAAATTGTTAGTTTAATAAACATTAAGTCACGGCCCTGGTTACCCACGGCTATGCCACATGGAAGGGAAGTAGTACCTACTTTCAAAATTGAAGATTTCATAAATAACTAGAATTACATTCACAGGTTTTAGGAAAACGGCCTGCCTGTACCAGGAAATCGAGTAAAAATTAAATTCATGGTCTTCTTATTGTTTATATGCTAAATTATTTAGGGATAAATAATCGATTTACGATTTACCGTATAGAAGGTATATATTCGGATCAAATCTTGCGGCCGATTTTTTTATTCATGACAACAACAGCCGTAAAAATATTGTTTCCATGAGATTGGTTACATAGCAGAAGGCCAATAACAGTTATTACAATTTTTTAAAGCACTTATCCACAAGCGATAAAAAGCTGAGCTGAAATTCGGCATACTTATGTATGTTTCAGTGACAATGCAATAGTATGACGTCTGATAATGGACACAGATGGCCGCAACTTCTAAACTAGTTAAACTACACAAGATAAACTTTTCGAGCTAATAGGAACCCTCTCAACGAGTAGTTGATGATGATGACTGTGTAAGTACAGTCAGTAATAAATCGGTTCGCCAAAATATACATTTTAGGTAGAAACTTTCAAACAAAACAGATAACATTCATTGCACAGTAAAAGGAGATAGATCGGAGGTATTGATTTGTATGCCATCCAAAACATGTATGCACAGCATGATTACAAAATGTCAGCGAGCGTAAACTATCATAAAACTACACTAAATTGGATACATACAATACTTGAGCAAGTTACAAACAGATAATTTAGTAGATCCATGCCTAAAGTACAAATACATACAAATTAATTAAAAACCAATTTATTATTTTTTGTAAATGGGATTGCGTTTGACCTTATTCTAACCTGATGGAAAGTTAAGACAAAGTCTAAGATGGAACACGCTCACCCAGAAGATGCCTATTCACTCTTACCTTGAAGACATCGAGGTCATATGCTTCTGGAAATACAGACGCCGGAAGAGAATTCTAGACTGAAGCAGTGCGAATCAAAAATCAAAAATTAGAAATGCAAGCTAATTTAAGTGGCTGAGTACTTTGACCAAGAACTTTGACTATCTGCCTCCTGAAAATCGTAAGTCGCGAGTCGAATAGGTCAGTATCATTGTTTCGATACCAGGATATTGACGACACATTCTTACCCTGGCATTTTAAAAAGAAGTATTGTTTCTATTCACTTGAAGCGCAATAGTTTTGGCCCCGGGTATGTCCTAAAACTACGACCAAGACCACCGGGGGATGGGCAGCAGCATCCCTGGAGTGCGGTGGAGATACTGCGATCGCCACCCGCATGCCAAGCGTGGCGATTATGGCATATACCCCCCGTGAATATGGGGGAGGCCTATGTCCAGCAGTGGACGTTCTTTGGCTGATATGGTGGTGGTGGTGGCAATAATTTTAGGAGCACAGGATCTAAACCGGGGTGTATTGCAGATGTGTGTTCAATCCGAAATTTAAGTGATAAATATACAAAGGTATATCTTACCAATTAATAAAATTGTATACACTCATTGCTCACTTACAGAATATTGTGAAAATTTATTCACAATAGTATCCTACCTGTATTGTCCACTACTTTGTTCGGATGACCAAACAATTCCGTACCGTGGGAACCTCTCGACAATCATTTCGGCTGTTTAACCATATTTAAGTCTCAAGGCTACATAATTAGGTTGTTCGTTTCGAAGCCAGTTTGTTTACCTAACTCGTGCGGTGAGGTTAGAATAACACCACTCACCACCCCCTTTCTACCCATGTATGTTGTAAGAGACGATTAGGGGAATGAGGTTGAAGGGTGTTGTTGACAATGGGCTAGCAACATATCATACATATAGAATTACATAATGCTAAAATCATATGTATAATGATTTATACTTGCACGATTTTTAAATACTTATTATTGTTGGTAAACAAACACCGCTTTATCATTACCAGTAGCTTAAATCCGCAGATTATATTTAAACGACACCAATACGTAATTAAAAACGACATTTAATTGCGAATGATTATTTTTAGTACCTATGCACTCAAATTTATTTTGCCTAAAGAATTTCAAGTATTTGAATGATTTAAAATTGTACTGCATGCGTTAATTTTTGTATGGTGGCAACCCACTGGTTTACATTTTTGATCTCAACTGTCGCCGACCTTACAGTTGCAAAAAGTGGCACAGAAAATAGATTTGCTTGTGTTCTGCCTATCCTTTTTGGAATAGGCACAAGGATACAGCAGGGACCGATTTCGGTTTCGGTATACCTGTATTATACCGGTATGAAATTACGATATCGTTTACGTGATACAGGTATCGTATAAAGGTAACCGAAAAATTTCGGTTCATGGTTATACCGGTATGACGTCATACCTTTAAATATCGGTAACCTTTATTTAAGGGTATGACGTCATACCGGTATTTCCTGGTCATTTCGATACCGTAACCGAAAAAATTACGGTACCTTTATTTAGCGGTATGACGTCATACCTTTAAATATCGGTTACCTTTATATAACGGTATGACGTCAAACCGTTAAATATCGGTACCGTTATTTTTTGGTTAGGGTATCGAAATGACTTAGGAATACCGGTATGACGTCATACCCATGGACTCAAAACTATAATATATAATATAATATAGCTATTATCCTCTAAGCCGATTAATGAGTTCTACGCAGACGAAGTCGCTGGCAACAGCTAGTTTTACAACTGCGCTCTAAACTAAAACTTCCTCAATCTAATAAGAGTTACACCGTAACGTAATACAGAATGCTCCGCCATATTTGATTACTCACTATCGTCGGGCTTCATAAGATTACGTGGAGCATGGAACTCGTGCGCAGGGACCGATTTCGGTTTCGGTATACCTGTATTATACCGGTATGAAATTACGATATCGTTTACGTGATACAGGTATCGTATAAAGGTAACCGAAAAATTTCGGTTCATGGTTATACCGGTATGACGTCATACCTTTAAATATCGGTAACCTTTATTTAAGGGTATGACGTCATACCGGTATTTCCTGGTCATTTCGATACCGTAACCGAAAAAATTACGGTACCTTTATTTAGCGGTATGACGTCATACCTTTAAATATCGGTTACCTTTATTTAACGGTATGACGTCAAACCGCTAAATAAAGGTACCGTAATTTTTTCGGTTACGCTATCGAAATGACCCAGACATACCGGTATGACGTCATACCGTTAAATAAAGGTACCGATATTTAACGGTTATGCAGTCCCTGGGATACAGACGCGGGTTTGTTTAATACAATATGTACGATATACTTGTTTAGAAGTTTAACGTGTTAAAAGTGTTAGATATACTTTTAAATTCAATTTCTGACAGATATTAAGAGTACACCTCTAGTTCATGGCCCAGCGGCGCCCGCGTACCGCGTGCGGTATGCGAGGTTAAGCAATGTCGGGCGAGGTCAGTCCTTGGATGGGTGACCGCTTTGAGTGGTTACTAACTGAGCGCTCCCGTGCTTTGGAAGGCACGTTAAGCCGTTGATCCCGGTTGCTGTCTATGATAGCAGTCGTTAAGCCAAGTTAGAGGGCTCCGGGCGGCTTGAGAACCTCTAACAGTCAAGTTGCCCACTCACTTGACAAGCCTAATCCCAATATGGTCTAGTTTCCCCCTCGGGTTGGAAGGTCAGATGGCAGTCGCTTCCATTAAAAACTAGTGCCTACGCCAATTCTTGGGATTAGGCAGCGGACCCCAGGCATCCTTCAGGATGCAACTGTACTGGGAATAACGCTAGGAGGATGATGATGATTAAAAGTACACCTCTACCAAGCATTAAGATTTCAGTATCTACAGATGACAGAATGACAGAATGACAGATGAGAGAAAAGATAGGTACAGTACACTGTACCTATCTTTTTTATATACCGATGGTGGCAAACAAGCTTACGGCCTGCCCGATGGTAAGTAGACTCCGTAGCCTAAGGACGCTTGCGACCAGAAGAAACACGAGCGAGTTTCCGACGCATTTTTCGCAAAAAACTATTCAAAATGCAGTTTTGGTGTCAAAATCAAAATACTGCATAATTATAGTCAAATTAGCACTTTAATCAGTGTATGACTTAGTTCCCAAGTTTCCGGGCAAGAATTACCTAGGATACCAGTTGAAATAATGTGACTGGGTCTGAGGCGTGACTGCAAAACACGCCCACGGTGTTAAAACTAGACCGTACCTACTCGAGATTTCGTCCTTAGAGGCGCCTCTTGTTAAAAGTTTGGGCAACCTACTTTCCAGTCTTATTCCAAAAGGGGCTGTCGTATTAATGCTTATTTCAATGGCGTAAAGTGCATAATCGAATACATATTCAACTCATCGGCCCTTTTTGTAATGCTGCGGGTTCTACAACTTTGAACGTGTGCTTTAGTAGATACGTCGATGTTTTTGAATAAGACTTGTGTAAGAACTCAATTCCAACTTTATTTTACTTTAATGTCTGCAGTAGGAATTACGGGTTTTTGAATTGTTATACATTTTCCGGGGAAGGGAATGTTTTGGAACCAATTTATGCATACAAATAGACGAAGTTCATATTTAACTCGAACTGAAGTAAATTTGTGTTCTTTCATAGCTTATTGTTTTAAGCTAGTACAATACTTCGTACAATATTTTTAATTAATGTGTTTTGAAGAGTGTCGGTCGACTGTGTTATATTAAGTTTTTTTTTATATTAACTTTGGACGAAGTGTGTTCCGGATGCTTATTCTGTTTTGGACGAAACCTGCGTCGTTTATTAAGGAGGGCGCAGTACGCTCGGTTCCCCATAGAAACGTATTTATGCTCTCATTTTAAAACGCCATGCTATAATAACATGAAACTTTGTATACACAATGGGATCCGGCATATCTAAGTCGGAAATTAGTTTCTGTTGCTAGAAATTGTAAAAGAAAAAAAATACAGCGGTTTTTTGAGTTTTTACGGCTTGTATGAAAACCTTAATAATCGTTGTATTTTTTCTCCATTATAATTTCAAGCAACAGAAACTATAGGTAATTTCCGACCTAGATACGCCGGATCCCATTGTGTATACAAAGTTTCATGTTATTCTAGCATGGCGTTAAAATGAGAGCGTAAATACGTTTGTATGGAGAACCGAGCGTACTGCGCCCTCTTAAACAAACGATGCAGGTTTCGTCCAAAACAGAATAAGCATCCGGAACACACTTCGTCCAAAGTATGTTGTCTGTTTGACTTGACGGGACAGATGGTACGATAATTTTCGGCTGTTAACGAATTATCCCCATTTAGAAGCACATCAAAATGTCAAATCCCATATAATCCAAAACGTGACAAACGTCAGTTCAGTACGATTTGCAGTAATGAAAGCGGAGACACTGACAAGTGAAGACCTGTCAGATATCACTTATCCGTCTCCCTCAAACTTACTGATTCGTGCATTAGTGAGAATAGATCAGATGTACAGATCGTTCAACTTAAATGAGCGGATCTGCTTTACTCTTATATATGTGTGCCATATATTGGGTGAGTGTACACTCGGACATCTACCTTGGCTTTACTTATTTTTTCAAATATTTTATCTCAATGGTCTTATAAAGGTATGAGCACTCTTGCAACAGACATTCAGTGGCGTGCACAGAGATTTGAGACAGGGTAGACAAAAAAAATTCAAGCTTAAATCATCCATAATGTTTTGAATAATTCACTTTAAAACACTAATTCACCGGCACACGTTATCACATCGAAACAATGGCGGATGCATAAAAAATTAAAATGTAAACAAACCCAAACCTGCCCAACTAATATGAGATATGAGAGACAAAAAAAATTGCTTCGTATTTGCACTCATTACCATACGTAATGCTACTTTTTAAAGTGGTCGCGTAATCTTCGGAACCATTCGGGAACCTTCGGCCGTCGTCGTCTACGCGCGTAAGGATTTAGACAGTGGCTTATGCCTCTGTTTGTGTGCGTTACTTATATCAATGTGTGCATGTTTTTATAGGAAAACACACAACACTGTATAGGCGTAACTACAGCGCTCTAACGCACGCACACAATAACACTTTAGAGCCGAATGTTTTCTGTCTTCGCCGTGAAAGGCACGTAGCAGCGCTAGTGCCGCGTCATCGTTCGCACATCGCATCGTCGCCAGTGTACTCTGTCGTCGCGGTACGATAGTGACAACGATTTACCGATAGATGGAGCTATTTTGTTTATTTGAATAATTGATTTTGGTTAATGGATTATGTACCTATACTACTATGAAATATGAATTTAAAAGGATAGATATGGGAATTACAGCAGGGTAGGCAGTGTCTTTTTGTCTTTATGAAGTGCACGCCACTGCAGACATTGCAGTAGAGGCTGTAACGTCTCTAAAAGTAGAGCACATCTGTTGCAAGTAGAGGTGCTTAAATTCGCGTCCTCAAATTAACACAACCGAAATGTCGTCATTAGCGGCAGAGTGCAAGTAGAGGTTATGTAAACATGTTAAGGGACGTTATTCGAAATGTTTTGGATATAAGATATAACTATTTTAAGGAATAATATGTTATGAAGACTATTATCAACCTATTGTTTTTAATACCATGTCGGTGGCAAACAAGCGTACGGCCTGCCTGATGGTAAGCGGTCACCGCAGCCTAACCTACCTAATTGTGCGTGGCGAGGGGTATTTGGGAATATTCTATCTGTTTCACCCGTCGCAGTCTTCAACCGCGCGCGTGCGATGGAGAGACGTCGCCGTCTGCCGTTTGGCATATCTACATTTCTCGCAGAATTAGTGCTATAATAACATACAATAGTACCGGACTTCGGACACGTGGCCCGACGTTAGCCTGATAATCTGGAGAAACTTATTGTTGTCGGACATGTGGATGGAAAAAGGAGCCGTGGAAGATTACCCACCCGATGGACCGACGCGGTGAAGGAAGCCTGCCAAACTAACCTTCAGGCATCTATCCGAAAAGCTGAGGATAGGTCTACATGGAGAGCTTTGGTGAAGAAAGCTACCGCTGTTTGCTGTCGCGACCCTCAGTCATGAGGAAACGAGAAAGAAGAGAGAATATAGTAAAAATCATTGCTGACGATATGGTGAAGACCGCGGGAGTCTTCTGGAAGCGGGTAACGCATAACCGGCCATTGTGGCCCTCTTTGGGACAGGCCTATGTCCAGTAGTGGACATCCCTCGGCTGATATGATGATGATGATATATTATATTACGCAGCGCGCCTCACTGTAACCGTCTGAATAATCCGAAAACGGCTGATAACCCGAAGAGCAATGTACCTCTAGTTTGTGAAACACGAAACGTATACAGATGTTTATAAACAAACTAGCTCAAGAAATAGTAGTTTCTTACAAAACCATTACATAAAATTGCATTGCGATTGCATTCGATTCGATAACGATTACTGGTGGTGCCAGTGAACAATGGACTGACAATGAAAGGAAATTATATAACAATAGTAAAACCCGTGATAAGGTTGGGACATTTTAACGTGTTAAGAACTCGGTCGTCCACCATTTCAATGGATTAGGTAAAATGCGGGTCACCTTGCCATCCTGACAAATTAATAGTTACTAGACCCTTATATATGGCACTGAATACTATAAATAACATTCTTCTATACGACCCCACTATGCTGGACCTATTCTCGCAGACGGAACCGATATTCCTGGCTGCAGCCGCACGCTATCTTGAATCAAACTCCACTCCCACTACTTTTCAATAATATATGTAGCATTGTGTTAGTAATAAGTACCTTATTGTAGCCTACAACTTGCATGTTTGGTTTATCTGTCAATGTAAGTTGGTTGGTAAATAAATAACTATATCCACCACATCAGCCCTAGGACGTCCACTGCTGGACATAGGCCTCCCCCAATTTCATGGGGGGTAAATGCCATAATCGCCACGCTTGGCATGCGGGTTGGCGATCGCAGTATCTCCACCGCACTCTAGGAATGCTGCTGCCCATTCCCCGGTGGTCTTGGTCGTAGTTTAAGGACATACCCGGGTCCAATATAGAGTGCAATACCTATATAAAATAAATAAATTGACAAGACAAGACTAGGGCTAGCGCAAGACGGCGCGCGAGCTATCTCACGCGCGACATAGACTATCTGTGTGTACCGATTAGAAAGAGACGGATAGTCTATCTCGCGCGTCTTGTGCTTGCCGTGCAGGGGCGCTACCGCAAACCGAAAACGATATAACTGCCTGTCTTTCGCACTAGCGTATTCGGCCGACAGAGAGATACTTCGTTTTCGGTTTGCGGTAGCGCCCCAGGGCCGGAAGGAAAAGCGCACTTAACACTTTCATTGCCATATTCGACGATTTCGTAGCGCTACGCTAAGGATATCATACGAAGAACAGTATGTAGAAATGTGTGTGCTGGCCGAAATTCCTCTAATTCAAACCAAACGCTATGCATCATCCTTCATAATGAGCACTTCTAAGGTTTGGAATTCTCTGCCGGCGTCTGTATTTCCGAGTTCATATAACCTGGACCTTTTTAAGGCACGAGTGAATACGCATCTTCTGGTTGAGCTCGCTTCATCGTCAGCCTCATCTTTGCCCCCTGGCTAAATGCTGGCCAAGAGCAATCCTATTTTTAATTAAAAAATAAAAGAGGAAAGAGCCTACGCGACGTGCGCCCGACGCTCTGGTTCCCGACACTAAAAGTGCTAATTGAAAAGAGGCCTATGACAGTGACACTTGCTGAGATTAGATTTTTGTTCTGTATGGACTCTAATACTTTTGAATGGATGCGCTAGTGTTTCTATATCAACTCGGACACTTTTGGATGGATCCGCTAGTGTTTTTGTATGTACTCGGATACTTTAGGATGGATCCGCTAGTGTTTCTGTACGGACTCGGATACTTTTGGATGGATCCGGTAGTGTTTCTGTATGCACATGGATACTTTTGGTTGGATTCGCTAGTGTTTCTGTATGGACTCTGATAGTTTTGGTTGGATCCGCTAGTGTTTCTGTATGGACTCGGATACTTTTGAATGGATCCACTAGTGTTTCTGTATGGACTCTGATAGTTTTGGTTGGATCCGTTTTATCCACTAGTGTTTCAACTTGAACCTGTTGTTTCTCTTGAGTGGTACTTTTATCTCGGTATAGAACTCAGATTGCACATAATTTGATACATATTATACGTATTTTCCTACGTAAAGTAAGCCAAAAATAGAGCGAGTACTTTTGAACTTTAATGTTCAAATAATAGGGTCGTGTTAGACTAATTTATACTCCTCTTTTAGATCTATGACTCAAACTCGAAAAGGACAACAAGACACAAAACTCTTCCTTAAATCAGTTCATCGTTTTGATTACAACTGACTTAATCAACAATTCTTAATCTGACTCTTGATTAAGAGCTTAAAACTTCCTACTTTCGTCAAGTATTAATGAAAAAGATTCCGATCTGTGAATCAGTACCATTCCCGGAAAAAGTTTGACGGATTTATCCGTCCCAGGCTTCAGCCATTGTTGAAATTTTATTCTAATCCTATTTTTAGCAGTTTTTAATGATTCCGGCTTTTATCGATTGAAGCGAAACAATGTTAGTTATCTGCCTTCCTTTGTTTTTATAATGTAGGTCAAGTAAATCAGAAATGATGAGCATAAATGTTGTTAAGCAGTTAAATAAGCAGTGTTGTTATGAATGTAATTATCTAATTATGTTATTAAAAAGGGTCTTTTGTGGCTCAACAAATCCGTCTTTGAAATTGAGGTGAACGAGCTAAATTAGACGAAAACTCGAGCTCTCTTGACCCACCGTGCTATTTTCATCCTTATAAGGGTCATTTTAGCTCAAACTTGAATATCATTGACATCAGGCCTAATTCTTAATGGTGTGTCTTATTTGCAAGGTGATAAAGGTAAGGTTCCCTTGGCTAGGAGTCCCATTAAGTCCAGAACCAGGTTAAGGGTTCGCATTACGTATGAGTTTGCCACATTTTCTGCTCGTTCCTGCAGAATGAAGTGCACTAGGGAGAGAAATTTTCTCCTTTGCTCGCATAAAAAGGCTTAAAGTACAGTGAAAACCATGGCGGTTACGACGTTTTGAGTCAGACAATAATCGCAGGAAATGTAGAGGTTAGAATATGATGCTCTTTTGCGGTGTTAAAATGTGGAACGTGGGGTAAACACAGTGGTTGAAAAAGATTTTATAATTGAAATTAAGCTTTATGAACAATATTTCTTTGCTATTCCGCTAAAAAACGTGTAGGTCTATTAGTGTTAATGTATCCACTTGCGTATTTTTGCACGCGGTTAATGCTCCCACCCTCCCTCCGCTCGCACAAACATGCAAATAAATACAAAAAACACCACACAGAAACACAAAACCTCGACACGTGTTTCGCCTCTCTACGAGGCATCATCAGGAGATGCTGGCAGGAGATGTTGCTTGCGCCACGTCTACCGAGCAAATGATTGGTTGATTTGCTCGGTGGACGTGGCGCAAGCAACATCTTCTGCCAGCATCTCCGCAAAGTAACGCCTGATTCTATCAATTACTTTAAAATTTAGGTTAGTCATTTACATCAGATATCACACTTTCAGTGTAGGACTTTTGTGAAATAGAAGTTTCGCGGTTTCAGCCAAAAAGTGAATTCCCCAGTAAATCCGAAAAGGTGTTTTGGAGGTATACTGATTTTTCTAAACTACTTAATTTCGAAACATTCTTCTTTTTTTCCTGAAGGATGCCTGGGGTCTGCTACCAAATCCCAAGAATAGGCGTAGGCACTAGTTTTTACGGAAGCGACTGCCATTTGACCTTCCAACCCGAGGGTGAAACCAGACCTTATTAGGATTAGGCTTGTCAAGTGAGTGGGCAACTTGACTGTTAGAAGTTCTCAAGCCGCCCGGAGGCCTCTAACTTGGCTTAACGACTGCTATCATAAACAGCAACCGGGATCAACGGCTTAGCGTGCCTTCCAAAGCACGGGAGCGCTCAGTTAGTAACCACTCAAAGGACGGACCTCGCCCTACATTGCTTAACCTCGCATACCGTACGCGGTACGCGGGCGTCGCTGGGCCACGAGCGCATTTAATAAAATGTACAATGTACAACCGAGTAAAAACTTTGGTCCAATCTTCCAAATGTTCCGCCCATGTCAATTAAAGTAACTACAGTCAAAACACGTACTCCTATTTCCTAATAGAACAGGCCAGAATAGGATATGATTCACCGCCAATTCGCCGACGATGGCCTTCGGGTCGATCACGGTTATAACTTTACGAGGTGCACCGTGATTTGTTTGTCCGTCTGTTTAGTATGTTTTGTCTGTGACCTAATCTAGGTCTATTTTTGACCATCGCTTCCAATTCGAATCTGTTTCGCACGCTCGCTTCAACACGCACTGAGCTACAAAAAAGCCAGAACGACGAGTTTATAACTTAACTTTGGTTTAGAGTAATA
Organism: Notocelia uddmanniana; assembly: GCA_905163555.1. Classification (NCBI taxonomy): domain Eukaryota; kingdom Metazoa; phylum Arthropoda; class Insecta; order Lepidoptera; family Tortricidae; genus Notocelia; species Notocelia uddmanniana. The sequence goes on from LR991063.1 coordinate 26,737,176, forward strand.
ACTTGCTTTTTCAGCTGGCCACCAACTCAATTAAAAAAAATATGGGTTGACAAGGGTTGTGTTGTGGGTGATGACCTAGCGCAACCTGTCACATTTACTCCATCTTTAAATCTACAATTGCTAAAAGTGGCACAGTAATAAGTTTCATGTGGTCTACCTACCTACTTTAAGAATTTAGACGGGAGTTGGGGCGGAAAGGTTCTCAAGTGGGGACCACGTACCGGAAGGCGTAGCGTGAGCAGCCTCCACAAGTTGGACTGGTGGGCTAAGGGTCGCGGGTGTCCGCTGGATGCGGGTGGCGCAGGACCGGTCATTGTGGAAGTCTTTGGGTGAGGCATTTGTGCAGCAGTGGTCCCTCGGCTGACATGATGAGACCGGAGTTTATGTTGTATAGTGTCGTTGTTTTTTGTGTATCGTGTTTTTGTATATTGGGCACATTTGCGCCAGTATTTTAATAGTTAAGCTATTAAGTGTCCACTATAAAGTGAACTCACGTGACTGTACGATGCCGTTCAAACTTTTTATTTAATGAATTTGTGTAATTATCCTCAATTTATAAGGCATGTGTTTTTTTCTGTAATTCAAAATGAATTGACGACCTGTTTAGCCTAGTTGGTAGCGACTCTGCCTCCGAAGATAGAGGTCCCGGGTTCGAATCCCGGCCAGGGCATTTATTTGTGCATTTTTCACGGATATTTGTTCTTGGGTCTTGGATGTTTTCTATGTATTTAAGTATGTATATCGTCGTCTAGTACCCATAGTACAAGCTTTGCTTAGTTTGGGACTAGGTAGATTTGTGTAAGATTGTCCCCCAATATATTAATATTATTATTATTAATTAATTACTTGTTCTCTGTTATCTATCCAAAGCTTGCCTGCAAAAGTGAGTAGGTAATAATAAAACGCATGAAACTTATTTATCCAGGCAAGTAATTAACAGAATTTACAATACATAGCACACCGTAAGTAAACATCCGTAGCGACTATGTAACACATCGGAACTTTCATCGACACTAAATTACCTATTTTCCGAACGGAAGAAAACACCCAGTCAACTTCCTTCGGCACGATAAATAAACAATTAAAAAATCAAATTAAAAAAATATCGCGTGTAGACGCGTTCGGAACGCGTTTCGTTCCACTCAATGCACAGAGTTCAAGGCGATCCGATGGTGATACTAAACGCAACGACAAAGATGGAGGTAGAAATAACACAGATGAAGGAAAGAGAGGTGTAATAACCTGCACGTTTATGAAAGTTTGTAATTATCAAGCGTGTTGACTTTAGTTGTCGATATATAAACAGTTTCACGTCGGATTTGGTTTAGATTAGCCATTATACGGTGGTTTGTTTGGTAAATATTGGAGGTTAGTTCGATGTTTACCCAATACGCTTAGAGTATGTCAATTTGCTAATGCACGATAACGGATAATCTGTGGTTAAGTGTCTGTCGTGTTATTTCCTGAATATAGCTGGCTGATTGAGTCTATATTTTCTGTTTCGGAATAATCGGCATCGGCCCTAAGATTATTAATATCGAAATTTTACCTGTTAGAGTAGAGGTGTATTAATTTTATGTGAAAATTAGCAGCAATACTTGTAAGTGCCTTATTTGGGAGTAGTTCCCGCTAATTTAGCCCTACAGAGATTTTTGTACGAGATTGCAATGAAATCTACTTTATAAAGGTCCGGCTACACAGAGTACACAGGTGCTCAAAATACGGTGACGGTACGGAATCGCAGTGACGAGATGGAATAGAATAGAATAATGGTTCGGTGTAGCTGGACCTTAAAGGATTTTACACATTTATAAAATAACCTTAGGATTTGATTTTGCAGACGTCCTCACTACACGTAATTCAAAATCTTTGAAATATATTTTGTTCACATTAATATTCGTTTTATAATTAAGCTGTATGTTTTGTTTGCAGGATAGCATCCTGCACGACACGGGTAATCTACCGCAAAATATATTCTACTGTAGCATTGTGATACTGTAATTTTATATACAATGTATTGTTATTGCTATTTAATTTAACTTTTGTACCTACCTACTTGTCAACGCTCAAAAACAATGTTTAAAAATTTATCTCATCAAGTCAAATGTAATAATGTCAAAGTTTATTTTGAGGAATAAATGTCTTTAACCCGAGATATAAGTATTGTTTTGAAAAAAAATGATGCTTTGCCGAGTTTTTTTTACGCCGGTTCTTCTCATCCGAGAGGTTTATTTTTCCGAACCGGCGGTGGTAGTTTATTAACATTCACAGATGCATATAATATGTCTAAATTGAATAATAAATAACTGACAGAAAAGTATTAGGCAACATTCATAACGAATTTAGCATTTTGACAGTACCTAGCTGATGTTATTTCATATTACAGCACCTTAATTTATTTTTGTAATTGTTATTCTAAATTATCGTCAAGAACTATCATGATGCGCCATATTCAACTCCGGTGAACCGTAAAACGACGCGGATCTAACGGGACCGCTGCGCCGGTGCATGTCAGAGGTCGACACGCGACGGTGTCATGGTGACGTTCATTCACTGTTTTCCGTCTGACATCGTTTTTTAATACCACGTCGATGGCAATCAGGCATACGGTCCGCCTGATGGCAAGCGTTCACCGTAGACGCTTGCTACTCCAAAGGCACAGGGGGTCGGCGGAAATCCCACGAAATATTGTTTAAATATTGCGAACTTGAAGAAATACCAACTGTCGTTTCGTTATCATGGTGGCAAATAAGCATAGTTACGGCTGGTCTGATGGTTGGCAAATAACATAGTATTTTTTTGAATTAGAATTTCTATCAACAGAAACTAATTTCCGGCCTAGATATGGCGGATCCCATCGTATTGGCTATGTGCGAAGTAGGTGGTGGGGGTAAGCTAGGCGATCGTAGCGCACGCCATGGCAGAAATGTGTACTTACCGGGGACCACTGTCAAATTTACTTTCACGTTTTCTATTGGTTTCTTAACGGTTTCCTACGATTGGTTTCGTTTGTATGTATTTATTTATTCTCTTATTTATTTCAGTAAAATTTCCAATACGGGGTCTTTCTCGTTTACTAAAGTAAATAAAATATTCATGTGTCGTTATTTGACATCTCTGAGTTTGGACATTGTCTCGGGACCTTTGACATTTGACGTTTCAGACGTGCACATAGCCAATATACAAATTTTTATATTATTTCAGCACGGCGTTTTAAAATGTGATCAAAACTACGTTTGTATGGAGAATCGAGTTCAGTCGAGCGTGCGGGAGACCCTTATTACAAAAGTTTAGTTTAAATTACTAAACTATAAATATTCCGCCCCAGACACTATGATAGATTTCTGTAAAAGGTATCAAACATTTCTTAAAGCTCCCTATAAGTTCATAACGAGCGCATTTCTTAAGAAATATTTGTAAACTTCGAGTGAATAAAGGCGTTTAACTCGATAATATAATAGGTAACTGGCTTAATTTAAAGTTTTACTGCAGGAATATTTATGAAGTGTATTTGTGAAACATTGAAGAAATATAACCTCGATAGTTAATATAATGTTTTGTTATGTACGGCTCTATTCTGTTCGCCAAAATTAAAATCGTCGTAACCAGATACTAATCGAATCGAATCTTCGAATTAGTAATTAAAAGTTCGCTTGACCACAACTCACCTGATGGTAAGCGATGTTGTAGTCTAGAAAAACCGATTCACTCTTGTCTTTAACACCGTACACGTGTAATCGTGTTGTTAGGCGTAGGCATAGGACAAAACTACTAAAATATCTTTTCTATTCTTTTCCTTCCAATATGTTTCTCTAGTTAATAATTTTTAAGAAAAAAAAACCGAC